>JBBGZY010000266.1:1887654-2540309 GCA_037952925.1 Lithobates clamitans | reverse complement strand
GAATGTATTTTGGGGTGTAATTTCATATATTTCCATGGCATGTTTGAGCAATATATCATTTAGTGACAACTTTGTGCAAAAAAAAAAAAAAAAAAAAAAAAATTTGTCTCTTTCCCGCAACTTGTGTCGCAATATAAAATATTCCATGGACTCGACATGCCTCTCAGCAAATAGCTTGGGGTGTCTACTTTCCAAAATGGGGTCATTTGGGGGGGTTTTGAACTGTCCTGGCATTTTATGCACAACATTTAGAAGCTTATGTCACACATCACCCACTCTTCTAACCACTTGAAGACAAAGCCCTTTCTGACACTTATTGTTTACATGAAAAGGTTTTTTTTTTTTGCAAAAAAATTACTTTGAACCCCCAAACATTATATATTTTTTTAAAGCAAATGCCCTACAGATTAAAATGGTGGGTGTTTCATTTTTTTTTTTCACACAGTAATTGCGCAGCGATTTTTCAAACGCATTTTTTGGGGAAAAAACACACTTTTTTTAATTTTAATGCACTAAAACACGCTATATTGCCCAAATGTTTGATGAAATAAAAAAGATGATCTCAGGCCGAGTACATGGATACCAAACATGACATGTTTTAAAATTGCGCACAAACGTGCAGTGGCAACAAAATAAATACATGTTTAAAAGCCTTCAAAAGCCTTTACAGGTTACCACTTTAGATTTACAGAGGAGGTCTACTGGAAAAATTACTGCACTCGATCTGGCCTTCGCGGTGATACCTCACATGCATGGTGCAATTGCTGTTTACGTTTGACGACAGACCGCCGCTTGCGTTCACCTTAGCGCGAGAGCAGGGGGCGACAGGGGTGTTTTTTTTTTTTGTTTTTTTTTTTCTTTATTATTTTTTTGCTTTTTTAATCTTACTTTTAAACTGTTACTTTCATATTTTTTTTTTTATCATTTTTATTGTTATCTCGGGGAATGTAAATATCCCCTATGATAGCAATAGGTAGTGACAGGTACTCTTTTTTGAAAAAATTGTGGTCTATTAGACCCTAGATCTCTCCTCTGCCCTCAAAGCATCTGAACACACCAAGATCGGTGTGATAAAATGCTTCCCCAATTTCCCAATGGCGCTATTTACATCCGGCGAAATCTAAGTCATGAAATACTCGTAGCTTCCGGTTTCTTAGGCCATAGAGATGTTTGGAGCCACTCTGGTCTCTGATCAGCTCTATGGTCAGCTGGCTGAATCACCGGCTGCATTCTCAGGTTCCCTGTTGAGACAGGAGAGCCAGAGAAAAACACGGAAGACGGTGGGGGGAGGGGGGGCATTCCCTCCCACGGCTTGTAAAAGCAGTCTAGAGGCTAATTAACCGCTAGGATTGCTTTTACATGAAAGCCGACCGCTGGCTGAAAAGAATGATACCAAGATGATACCTAAACCTGCAGGCATCATTCTGGTATAACCACTCAAAGTCGTGAATGGCGTACCTGAAGACAAAAAAATGGTTAACAATGGTTAACAATAAAGCACAGTAAAGTGTAAATAATTACACACCTGAAAAACAAACATGATAAAACATAATAACAATAACAATAACAATAACAATAAAACATTGCAGAATAGAATACAGTAAAAAAGAGCAGAACAATAGAGAGAGAGAATAGAGAGAGAGAGAACAATAAAACAACAACTATTTTTTTTTATTTCATATTTTTTTTTTTTTTTACACTTTTTTTGTAACTAACTTTTATAACGGTAACCGGTTCCAGGTTCGGGTCTCTCAAAATGCGATGGCATCTTGGGAGACCCTGTGAAAGTGTGCCTAGTCTGTGCAATGCTGTACCCTATGCTAATACTCAACTAGTGAATGGTAGCGTTCAAAACATTCACCAATGCAAAGACCAGGATTGTCAGGACAGGAGGGACAATAATAGCGGGTGTCACGCCTATATCCGCGCTTGCTGCAGACACAACATCTTTTTTGGGGGGTTCGTTGGGTAGGGGTACTCGGGAGGACATAAAAATGCCTCTCATGCAGCCGACTGCATTTGGTTGGGGATGTGAATGGGGGAAGTACGGGCACTGCAGAAGCGGTGGGTTCCCAATTAGGATTGGCGAATGCAGCAGGAAGGGCACTATGGGCACGACGGGCCTGTGTTTGTCTTTTTGGTGGCAGCGGGACACTACTTGTGCTTGCCACCTCACCAGCTTGAACTGCACTTATGGGACTCGCCACGTCACCACGTGTTACTGCAGTGCTGGTTTGACTACGACCGGGGTGTACTAGGCCGCTGGCGCTTGCCAGTTCACCAAAACACTACCAAAAAACTGTTAGCGATCGCAGGGATCAGGCCTGACTCTGCGAACGCCGCAGTTATGCGTTTAGTGTTTTGTAAGTGTCAGTGATCGATCGATACCGCACTTGGGTGGGCTGGGCTGGGCCGGGCGGAGGGGCAAAACGCAGGTGCTAGCAGGTATCTGGGCTGATCCCGCTAACACTGCGTTTTTGGGAACCCTAAACTGCTGGTGACGCTAGTATAGATCTGATCGGATCAGATATTGATGCGATCAGATACTATACCACTAAGGGAGGTGTACAGTGCGTGCGTGGGTGTTAGCGGTACTGGCGCTAATCTGACGCTGCCTGGGGCTGGTGCTTGCCAGTTCACCAAAACGCTACAAAAAAAACTGTTAGCGATCGCAGGGATCAGGCCTGACTCTGCGAACGCTGCAGTTATGCGTTTAGTGTTTTGTAAGTGTCAGTGATCGATCGATACTGCACTTGGGTGGGCTGGGCTGGGCCGGGCGGAGGGGCAAAACGCAGGTGCTAGCAGGTATCTGGGCTGATTCCGCTAACACTGCGTTTTTGGGAACCCTAAACTGCTGGGGACGCTAGTATAGATCTGATCGGATCAGATATTGATCCGTTCAGATACTATACCACTAAGGGAGGTGTATGGTGCGTGCGTGGGTGTTAGCGGTACTGGCGCTAACCTAACGCTGCCTGGGGCTGGTGCTTGCCAGTTCACCAAAATGCTACCAAAAAAACTGTTAGCGATCGCAGGGATCAGGCCTGACTCTGCGAACGCTGCAGTTATGCGTTTAGTGCCTTGTAAGTGACAGTGATCGATCGATACTGCACTTGGGTGGGCTGGGCGGAGGCACAAAACGCAGGTGCTAGCAGGTATCTGGGCTGATCCCGCTAACACTGCGTTTTTGGGAACCCTAAACTGCTGGGGACGCTAGTATAGATCTGATCGGATCAGATATTGATCCGTTCAGATACTATACCACTAAGGGAGGCGCATGCTGCGTGCGTGGGTGTTAGCGGTACTGGCGCTAATTTGACGCTGCCTGGGGCGACGCATATCACCGCCGGGCGATCGGGGGGCTAAACCTTTATTCGGTAATAAACGGCGGGTGCCCTGACACTATAAAAAATAAACGAACTAACCAGCGTCAACCGTAACGGTTATACGGTGATCAGTGGTGAAAGGGTTAACTAGGGGGCAATCAAGGGGTTAAAACATTTATTAGATAGTATATGGGGGTCCCTGTCACTATAAAACACTGACGGCGAACCTAAATATTTACCTCACTAACTAGCGTCACCAGCGACACTAATACAGCGATCAGAAAAATGATCGCTTAGCGACACTGGTGACAGGGGGTGATCAAGGGGTTAAAACTTTATTAGGGGGGGTTAGGGGGGTACCCTAGACCTAAAGGGGGGTAATACTCACTGTCCCAACACAGTAACTGTCACAAACTGACACTATGCAGTAATCAGAAAAAAAAAAAACAAAAAAAAAAAAAACTGCTGGTGTCAGTTTGTGACAGGGGGGGGGGGTGATTGGGGGGGGGATCGGGGGGCGATCGGGGGGGGGATCGGGGTGATTTGTGTGCCTGGCATGTTCTACTGTGTGTGTAGTGTTTGTGCACTCACATACTTGTCGTCTCTCCTCGGGCCGGAACGGAAAATACCGACCCGAGGGGAGATGACATCACTTCCTTTGCTGCTGTTTAGCATACAGCAGCAAAGGAGTGTTCTCATTGGCCGGCGGCGATCGCGAGGGGGGGGCCACGAACGGATGGTCTCCCCCTCATCACCGATCGCCGCTGGACATAGGACGACCGCCTCGGGCACCGGGGGGGGGTCCGATCGGACCCCCCACCCGCGGAAGGCAAATCACGTACCCTGTACGTGATTTTGCCTGTCCGTGCTACTTTGCCGACGTACATCGGCGTGAGGCGGTCGTCAAGTGGCTAGTTGTTAATCTATTTAAATAAACAGCATTGAGATACTGCGCAATGATTGCTGTTTGTTTTTTTATGAGGATTTCTCTATGAGAATGGATACTTTATGCCCATAGTATATTGGGGTTAGCAAGGATAGACGTTGCAGGTGGAGTGGTTATCCCTTCTAAATGAACTAAAGGCACATTTATACCGGCATCTGGTGAGTGGCCAATCCATGCGGTGGTGGTGTTGTTATTGAAGTGGTGAACTTGTCACAAGGAATCACGGATGATTATTTTAAAAGCACAAGAGTAATATATTCACTAAGGACAGTTTTCAACTAAATCTTTGTATAAATTGGCACATAGCAAATTGCACAATAATAATAGTTGGATATTATAAGCTTGACATTTTTGGATGTATATATTGATATTATGCTGGAATATAATTAGGGCTTGTTTAGTATCACGGATATGATGAAAGTACGTTCACATATCATTGCATAATTGATATATTTACATATACAATTTTTAATTTTGATATATATAGCATTTAAAAAGTGGTGTATTTGACTTTAAGGTATTGGGGTAGCGCAGTCAAGAATATTTTTATTTTTTTATTATTTTTTTCACTCAATGGTGGATTCTTTTGATTGCAGCAACTGATTCATAATTTTAATTTCAAAACACAATAAAATAACTTTTGCGCCGGTGACTCACACACACCTATAAGACTAAAATAGGGCACCCCCCCCCATCTAAATTTATCCCGCCCCAGCCGCTGTATACCGTTCTTGTCTCAGGGTCTGATAGGGAAGCTGCAGCCATTCACAGTGAACAGCTGCAGCTTCCTCATCAGACCCCGAGACATGATTCTTCCAAGTGCCATATATCCTTAGCCTTGCCCCTGCTTTCCTAGGTAAGGGTGCCTCCTTCGCTTGAAGGGTCCTATGAAGACACCTATTTGTGTGGACTACCTTGAGAAACCACAGCCTGATGTAATGGTGTTGCCTGCACCTACATGCACGGACAGCCTGTGAGCAGTCTGTAAAGTGACTTGTAAGTGACTTGTAAGCACCTTGCATCTGAGTGTGAACATGTACAGAAGCCTCAAGTAGGGGAATGAGATGGCTGTGAAGGAAGCCAATAAGTGTGCAATTCCCTACTGAAAGTTTGGGTAACCGTGCACAGAAACCCGAGGCTGCGGCCATCCATAATAAATTAAGAGTATTTTAGCACTTTTTTTTTTTTTTGGAAAGATACATGTTTTGTGCCTAATTTATTAATATAGATTTATTTCAGAAAAAAACTGAGTTTTTAGTACTTTCGGATGTGAGAGGAGACAAGTGTTTCATCAAGCTAAAAGTGGGCTGGAAGTTATGATTCAAGATCGTTTGAATTGTATTTATACAAAAGATATAATATGTGTTATTAGGTATCACTGGTATAAATAACGTATTAGTCATAAGTCCTGATTAAATCTATCCTGAGGCAACACAAAATAACAATGATTATATAATATATTATTCGTGACTTATAAGAAATTTGTTCAAACTCAGGAGAGGTCCCTAATATACTTTTCTGCTGTAATGTACCATACTGGTATCTGTAGCTTAGCTATCCTGCATTGCCATTTAATGGCTGTAATAAATCTTGGAGATTACTGTGACCTGCTGAAGGGATAATTAAAGATGTCAACAGAAACTGATAGATTAAGGACTGCCAGTGTTTTCTATTTCAACCTGCAAAAAATCTACTTTTTAGCTAGCACAAATATCTTTGTTAGTGAACTGAGTACATTATGATTTCTAAAGCTGTGCAATTGATCAACTGGAGTCTCAAAATCAGGATTTTACACTCAACATGAATGCAGGATTTACATTTTTAAATTATTAATTAAGAGCATGTATCAGTTTGTACATATAGATGTGATTAGCAAAATGCCCAGCCAGTCTACCTTATTCTAGAGTCTATAGTTTATTCCATTACATAAGTTTTTAGTAATTTATCAACAGCGTATCAGTGCGAGGTTTCCTTTCATTATCTGATTCCATACAGTGCTTCACTTCACTCTTATAGTAGTTAGCAATGTTCAAAACTTTAAAATCCACTGACCTCAGATACAGGGTCACAGAGAAAATAAGGATAGTAATAGCAAAATAGCGAGAAGGCCAGTCACAGAATTAATTCTAGGGTGAAAACTAAAGCTAATAGTAATAAAGACAAGAAACCTAGCATTAGTGCAAGTACAACATTTCCAAGACAGCATCCATATTTATTTATTTTGACCACAGCTATTATTGTAGCGACACTGAAATTTTTCAGTCTTAAAATTAAAAAAGAATTCTGCCTAAAAACGTATCACAATCGCTATATCAAATGCTATTATAAACTAATATAAGCTGTGCTCACTGAGCACCCCCTTATGGTGCAACAAACTTCTATCTGAATTCCTTCAGATACCTAAGGTAGAGATCTGGGGCACACAGGGGATATACTATTTATACCACCTACTCTCGGCTGGGAATCTCAGGACATTCAACGCCCTTCGAAATGAATTCAAGCTATCGAATCACATGTTTTTCAGATTTTTACAGGTCAGACAAGCTATCCACTCAGTTTCCACAATCCCTTCCACAACCCACCCCTAATGCCATTATTGCAGTGGTTAAAAGCACAGACCCCCATCATTTGATATCGACCTTCTATAATATGCTCACTACCCTTTCTTCTACCAAACTAGCGTATGATCTCAAACCCTGATGGGAGAGGAAGGTGGGACCAATGGAGGATGAGGAATGGATTGAGGCATTAAATTCCTGCAAGGCTGTCTCCCCTAAACTCTTGGACAAACTATCCCAAATCTATATATTACACCGAGCATACCTTACCCCCCTTAGAGTAGCTACATACAGGAGAGGACAGCCTACTTCATGTATGATGTGCAATCAGGGGGTGGGTACATTCTTCCATCCAATTTGGGCTTGCCCCAAAATACAGGGCTTCTGGACACAGATTGTGGCATTCCTACATGATACTATGGGTTCCCCTCTTTCCCTGGACCCGAAACAGTGCCTACTTGGGATATTCCCCCCGACTCCATTGATAAATTCACAAAGATATTCCTACATGAAACTCTATTCTTGGCTAGGAAAACTATTGCTAGAAAATGGATGCGATCCTTACCTCCCACTTTAGGGAGGTGGACGTAAACGTTACCCTACAAAAAATTCTTATATATTAACAAGGGATGCCCAGCTAAGTACAATAAAATTTGGGACCGCTGGCTACAAGAATCATAAACCTGCACTTGAAAATAGTCTGTCTCCTTAAAAAATGCACCCCATGCAGTATGATTACGATATGTCTTCACTGCTAAGAGGAGCTCAATATCTGTACTCTAGTAGACCTTCTTTTACTATAGCACAGCTTGAAATTTGTACTGTATCTATAATGCATATGTTGTTCCACATGTGATGGATGTATTGCATACATAACACGCAACTTAAGTTGTGTGTACAAATTGTTTAATAAAAACTTTTGTTTAACGGAAAAAAAAGTCCATTTGTGACATATCCCAACACCAATCGACACCTGTGGTGAAGGATTTGGAAGACATAACTAAATAGAAGCACAAGATTGGTGTTGGGCTATGTCACAAATGCACTTTTACTTAATGCAATATATTTGATCGTTCACTTTTTAATGCACTGTATTCACTTTATTGTTGGAGCAATATGTGATGCGCAGATCACCTTATACAGTTTGTGAGTGCCGACTTCCTTTTATGTTTGACGTTTATGCACTAAAGGTGGATCATTCACCTTTTTAAAGAGGCAGCTACACAAGTTTTACTACACATATAATGATTTAAATTTTTCAGAGGGGACCATCATTTGTTTCAAAATCACCACATCTAATGATTGGTAAGCTGCAAAATATTACATTTTTGTTTTTGGGTTGAACGCCGCTTTACAGTTGTTATTGGAGCTCATTTCTATTTTGAGGACTAAGTCTGGTCATAGCAGGTACAAAAAACTTTACCACAAATATATTTACACATATTTACAGCACGGTCCTGGAGATGTACAGTATATTGCAGGGATATGTAATTAGCGGACCTTCAACTGTCCCATCATGCCTCTGCCTCTGGGTGTCATGCTTGTGGCTGTCAGAGTCTTGCTATGCTTCATGGGACTTTTAGTTCTGCAACAGCTAGAGGTCCGCTAATTGCATTTCCCTGGTATTGCTTTATTTGCCCGAATCTGGAGTACAGTCTTAAAGATTATACAATAAATACAGTAGTTCTCATTCAAAATACAAGAATAAGGTTCTGTAACATGTTAAAGCCAAACTCTTGACAAATAAAATAAAAATGCTTGTTTTGTCCTGGGGAGAGGAGAAACAGTTTTACTTCCCTGATCCTCCACTCCTCCGGCAGGCAGCATTCTCCCATGATCACGTGATGCCCTGCCCTTTGGCTTCCTCACATCCAGAGCATGGCTGTGCACCCTGCTCAGGTCTTGATGATGTTGCGACCCTAGACCGATAGAGCGTGGGGGTGCAGATACTATGATGATTGGTCTAGCAGCTGGGAGGAGCGGAGGATCGAATAAGAAAATCTTTTTTTTTTCTCTTTTAACCCTATTGCAAGAGATATTTTTTTAATACATTCTTTATTTAGGAAAAACACCAGTAAATGAATAGTAAATGCACATATTACCATGAAGTACCAATTGTATCAAGCAAACATACAGCTTAATAGTTTCAAACAGGGGCGTTGCTAGATCTGCAAAACATCTGGGGCTAGAGCCCATAGCAGCGGTAACCAACCTTTTTGCATGCCCGCGGGGCGGGGCGGGGGGGGGGGGGGGTTGGGGGGAGAACTAAGCAATTTTTCATGGGCGATGGCTGGTGTTGGCACTTCAATCATCATGGCACCATGATTGATATGGTGTCAGGGTGATTAAAGTGCATTATTTCTATTGTTACATTCTAATATATAATGAAGTGGTTCAACTCACCATACTGCAGAATCAGTGGGAGTCCTGGGCGTGTCACTTACCACATCTCCTGCCACCATTTGCAGATTGCCACATCTCCTGCCACCATTTGCAGATTGTCACTTGCCACCTGATGTGGATTGTAACTTGCCAAGCCAGCCAGTGCCACCAAATGTACATTGACGCTGCATTGGTGGCAGGCTGACAGCACTGGTCCATTTAGTGAGAGCAGGAGAGCGGTGATGCAGGGCGGGCAGTGAGAGATGATGTCATCTCGCTGCTCCCCGCTGCACCTCCGACATTGAAGCAAGGGGGTCTGGCTGCAAAGTGGAGCTCCACGATGACAGGAAGCACGTGACCTCCACTCCACCGTGCTGTGAGGGTGGAAGAGCGCTGATGTGTGACGGGCAGTGAGAGATGATGTCATCTCTCTGCTGCTCACCGCACCTCACTCCCAATTCGAAGAGGCCCGGCTGTGAAGGGGCACTGATGTGGAGCAGGCAGAGAGAGATGTCATCTCTGCTCATCCGCCCGCTCGCTTCTCTCCTCTCCTCCAGCCTCTCTCATGCAGCCAGCCTGCCTGCTGCAGCAGCCGCAACCCACTGGTTAGGCAGGGACCCTGCAGCAAGAGACTCGGGGCTATGGGCCCCAGATTCGGGGCTATAGCCCCAATAGCCACCCCCTAGAAACGCCCCTGGTTTCAAAGCAAGTAAGCCGCTGGGACTGTTAATGCCTAAAGTATATATGAAGCCTTACCTTGTAAAACAACCCATTCAGTTTAAAAATTAAATGCAAGGCAAAACATTTCTGTAATATATATATATATATATATATATATATATATATATATATATATATATATATATTATAAATGATCACATAATCTTGGTTCTCAGCTGCATAAGTTCCATAGAGCCAGGGGTGGAGAAGCAGCAGTACATTGATCTTTGGAGTGAATGGCTGTGCACAGGGGCGTCAGTGCAAGGCTAATCATTGGAGGAAAGGTACAGCAGACACATACCAGGAATAATAGATTATATATATATATATATATATATATATATATATATATATATATTCTTGAGAGTATGTATGAGTATGAGTATTGAGTATGTATGTATTCCAGAAACACAGATCTCACTTGGTCATGGTACCTTAAAGAAGAGGTCCAGCCCCCCAGGGGTGCCTAAGGTGCCAAATGTGGCACTGGAGGGGGGGAGGAGACGTATAAGCAAAAGTTCCACTTTTGAGTGGAACTCCACTTTAAATTGCTAAAACAAAACTGGTGACTGCTGCTTCTCAGATGCCTTTTTTAATGCTTATTGTTAATGCTACAAAGGTGGGGGAAAAAGAAAAAAACAGGGATGAAAAAGAGGGAGGGTTGACTGTGAAGGAAAAGTGAAGTAGGGTTGTAAGAGAATTCCAGTACCACTGCTCATAGGAATGAGCATAGGCACATCACTCATAGGAATAAGCATAGGCGTACACATGCACGGAGGAATGCGTGCACATGTGTTTAAGCACGCGGGAGTGTTTGCAGTTTCTGGCGCCAGACAGGCTATTTAAGGGATACTCTTGCTTACTGTCAGTGCTGACTGGTCTTCAGCTTTTCCTGTGTCCTGAGTGTATCCTGTATCTGATTTCCATTGATGGCCTGGCTTGTTACTGGCCTGATCCTGGATTCTGCTTGTACCTCTGCTCATCTGTTCCTGACCTCGGCTTTGTTCCTGGCCAAGCTTCCGTCTATGCTTAAGTACCTCATTGTCCGCCTGCTACTGACCTTGGCTTCCTCTGTAACCTCGATCCTGCTTCCCACTTGGCTTCATACTACTTTTGAGTGTCTGCTTTGTATATAAGAGAGTATCATATAGTAAACATGCTGCAGGATTTTATTCAAGAGACACACCCATAAGAGTTATAGTTGTTTGTTATCCCAATATACCATATCCCAAAACTCCCTGAGCTTTGAGCAGCCCCAAAAGATATGCAGCAAGGTGCTTTCCGACTCCAAGGTTTTTAGATCCACTTCCCATCGCTGTATGAATGGAAGTTCTTGTGGGATCCCTGTCTCATCTAACAAAGCATTAAGCAGGCATAGAGTATGCTTTAGACATGTGCACGCCGTAAAATTTAATTTTGTTTTGTTTTTAGATTCATTCGTTTGAAGAATTCGTTTTAGGATGCATTTGTTAATGGACCTATTTTTTTTTTTTGTTTTTGTTTTGTATCTTCAGCATTAGTTTTATACAGATTAATTGAGTAGAAGTGGTTGTTAAGGAGTGGGCAGCCGCCATGTCCATAACAACTATGGCTCAGCTGCTGTCATCGGTATTCCCCTGCTCTGAGCAGAATATAAACAAAGCAAGTGCCGTTAACATTAAAAAAAAAAAAAAAACACAGTGTGGCCCTTCGGGTCTGGTATGGATTTTGCAACAGCCCCCCTCAGCCGCCCCCTCCCCATACTTACCTGTGCTCCATCTCGATCCAGCGATGCGCACAAGTGCCTTGGCTGTTCGGGAATCTCCCTCTTTATTGAATAGAGAGAGCTGCCTCGATCAATTAGATCTAGATGTAGGGGCTGGTACCATCATCCTTTGAAGTGAACTATTGGAGAAAAACACCTGGGGCTGCTCCAAGTATGCGCCTGGTTTAGAAAAGAATTAGGACTATCACGGTACCCATAGATAAAGCAGGGGATTGTAATAAAATCAACAATTTATTTAAAAAAAAGACATGATTAAAAGCAATTGTACATAAATTGATAAACAGTTACTTACAACTGTACATTGTAAATACAAATGGTTCCAAAGGAATAGGTGAACCCCATTGGTAGTAAGGGGAGCTGAGATGTATGTCTTGACGTGGTCCTCTACATGTTTCGCAACTTTCGCTTTCTCAGGAGGAATCAATTACTCCATCTATAAGGTAAGTACATTCTCTCAGTTATATATTCAAAAATTATTTAAATATTCAATGACAAAAATAAAAATAAACAAAACTATATACAGTAGAACACACATAGTATGAATGTTGAGGTTCCTATTCGTTCGTGTATTGCTTACCAATGGGGACCAGCGGAGCACAAAGCAGCACCTATTGAGGCACCCGAAGGTAATCCCCCCACAGCAGACGCAGGAGACACTTGAGGGCGTGGATATTCTGATTTTAAAGCAGAGGAATAAAATAAAGTAATAATATAGAAAGGTAGTCGCCGTAGGCAGCTACAACAAAGTGATAGTTCATTGGAAACAGGTTGGAGAACCATAGATAGAAGATAAAGCATAATAAAAAATGAAAAAAATGAAGGGGGGGAGAGGGGAAAGAAGGAGGGAAGAGAAAGTGAAAGGAAGAAAAGGGAAGGAAAAGGGGAAAAAAGAAAAAGGGGGGGACAGACATGAGAAGGGGAGGAAAGAAAAGAAGGACGGGGAAAAAAAAAGAAAGAAGGAAGGTGGGGAAAGGAGGAGAGAAAAAGGGGGGAAGGGGGAAAAGAGGAGAAGGAGAGCAGGGGGTTTGGGGGGGAAAGAGGAAGAGGAGAATAAGGGGGAAAAAGGGGGGTAGATGGGGGAGGTTTGGGGGGGAAATAGGAAGAGGAGAATAAGGGGGAAAAAGGGGGGTAGATGGGGGAGGGGGGGGAGACCAGAGAGAAGAGAGAAAAAAGAGAGAAAAACAGGGGAAGAAAAAAAGGAAATTTAGGAATGGAAAGACCAAGTGAAAAAGAAGGAGGGGAATGGATTGGGGGTATTGGGGGGGGGGGGGGGAGCAAATAAAAGTGGAGTGCAAGAAGGACCGGGATAGAGGAGAAGGGGAATGAGTAAATGGTCCAAACCCGACTATAATGTCAATATAGTGTATAAAAACCCAGGGGTCACAGGCGGAGGGCTGATGTCAGTAGTATTCCATCAGTGCAATGCTAAATATTCCGTTGGGTAGAGGCTGTATTCAATATTCCAGATGGATCTAATGATAGCCAAATCAGAGCCCCTGGAAAAATAATAAACATTTATATGCATGAGAGCAAGGCTCGTGCACCAAACTGAGCACTTCATACAGAAGCACAGAGTAGGATGTGTGGGGTCTTGAGTCTGCAGCAGCAACCCTCACCACGCACCATTGGTGTTGCCAATAGGTATGCAGACTTCCCATCACAGTAGGTAGTTAGGGTGATAAAGTGAAGCCTTAAGTCCTGAGTACCCCCGGGTTACAGCCGTCTAGCTGAATACCGCTGTAAGCACCCTTAAGTAGCTCCAACACGGCCTACGCCATTAGGCTTCTCTGCCTTTTGGCTAAGATCAAGTGTAGTATCTGTTCTTATCAGTTGCCAGGAGGTGGCACTTGCTTCCGTCCCTGATCTACGGCGAGGTGTTATCAGGGATAGTGGTGGCTATGCAAAACCTGCTGGCGTAAAGGTAACCTGGAGCAGTTCGTAGCCGAAAGGGAAGCCTTCTGATGGGGGATGGAGAACCATTGGGTCTGGCCAGAGGGTCGGGTCCCTGGCCTTCTGGCCTAGATTGGGGTAGCTCTAGCTCCGGTCAGTTTTTCGTGAGAGAACACTGGCTCCCCTTTCCCACCGGGGGAGCGGTTAGTATTTCCCAAATGTAATTAGGTAGGAGGGATGGGAGCGACGGTGAGGCTTGATGATAAAGGGCTCTCACCAAGCTTCCAGAACTTCAGGCCTTCCTGGCTGGGGTGGGGGCTGCTGTGGCCTGGGTTGGTGGTCAGGGTTGCACAAAAAGCCAGTGGTGAATGTGCCCCTGAAGTGGCAGTTCAGGGGTGCCGTATAGTCACAGTGTTTAGGCACTTGATTTATGGCACCATGGTCACTTCACCACAACACACGTTTTTCGCACCTGCCTCTAAGGCCGAGCCTTTTGGCTAGGAGGGCTTCCCCCTAAAGCACTTTTTCCCCATGTTGGCCTCTCTTCTACATCCCTGACCTGGCGGCTGGGGGGGTCTGTGGGTGGGGGGCTTATCAAAATATGGAAGCCCCTTTTAACAAGGGGACCACTAGATCCTGGTCCCCCATGTGAATGAGTATGGGGTACACTCATACTCATTCACCAAAAAAAAGTGTCAAAGGTAAAAAAAAAAAAAAAAGCAACACAGAGACAGTTTTTGATAAGTCCTTTATTAAAAAAACAAAACAAAGATAAATGTCTTCCAAAGTAGATCCAACATCAATCACCAACCAGCACAAAAAAAAATCCTGCTACCCACTGAACATGATTTCTACTGTGTCCTATCACTCGACGAATGACAGGAAAACATTGGGAGGAGGTCACAGGGTGACCATTTGGTGAAAATTCCATTCCCTAATGTATGTTTCAAATGAGTTACATTTTTTGGTAGATGTAGACAAATTACATATGTCTCATATCTATTTTTTTTAGCTATTTAGATTTTAAATTGTTCCAAAGATCAATTCCTAATATTGCTTACAGTAGATGTAAACTCTCAAATAAAAATATATGTTATAGAGGTGCAGGGAATCCCTATTGGGTAAAGAAGGTGCGAAAAAAAAATGTTCCAAATACTTACCTGCATTCATGTGACCAATGTCTTCTCTGTCTGCTTTGCAATGCTGAGAGCAGAGAAAATCATGATTTCCTCTGATGGAATCTGATGCTTGTTAGCATAAAACAGAAAGTCCCCTTTTGACTGGCAGGATCACCAGGTATTATTTATTGAATTCGATATCGAAGAAACAAACTGTTTAACTTTCAATGTGAACCAATATACATACTATATAGGCATTATTTTTACAAGAAGCTAATGAAGGCAGAGTTGTGGGGAAATACGGTGGGGTGTGGAAGATGAAGGGAAGGGGAGGGGGGAGAATGAATGGGTTGTACTGTTCCATCCATGATATCCAAACTCAATGAAATTCCTTTGGATAATTCATACTCAAGTACGTCAGTTTATACAGTGGGGCAAAAAAGTATGTCCGGGCCCGTCTGAGGTTTGCTAGAGAGCATTTGGATGATCCAGAAGACAATTGGGAGAATGTCATATGGTCAGATGAAACCAAAGTAGAACTGTTTGGTAGAAACACAACTCATCATGTTTGGAGGAGAGAGAATGCTGAGTTGCAACCAGAGAACACCATACCTACTGTGAAGCATGGGGGTGGCAACATCATGCTTTGGGGCTGTTTCTCTGCAAAGGGAACAGGATGACTGATCCGTGTACATGAAAGAATGAATGGGGCCATGTATCGTGAGATTTTGAGTACAAACCTCCTTCCATCAGCAAGGGCATTGAAGATGAAACGTGGCTGGGTATTTCAGCATGACAATGATCCCAAACACACCGGAGTGGCTTCGTAAGAAGCATTTTAAGGTCCTGGAGTGGCCTAGCCAGTCTCCAGATCTCAACCCCATAGAAAACCTTTGGAGGGAGTTGAAAGTCCGTGTTGCCCAGCGACAGCCCCAAAACATCACTGCTCTAGAGGAGATCTGAATGGAGGAATGGGTCAACATACCAGCAACAGTGTGTGACAACCTTGTGAAGACTTACAGAAAACGTTTGACCTCTATCATTGCCAACAAAGGATATATAACAAAGTATTGAGATGAACTTTTGATATTGACAAAATATTTGTTTTCCACCATAATTTGAAAATAAATTCTTTCAAAAATCAGATAATGTGATTGTCTGGATTTGTTTCCACATTTTGTCTCTCATAGTTGAGGTATACCTATGATGGCAATTACAGGCCTCTCTCATCTTTTTAAGTGGAAGAACTTGCACAATTGGTGGCTGACTAAATACTTTTTTGCCCCACTGTATATAGGTAAAACAGAGTAAATGGATAATTCCTAGGAAGTGGCAGGTGAGTTTCTTTTTTGGTATAAACAGGAAGTATGAAGTCTATGTTTAGTTGTATCTTGGTAAACAAAGTTTTATACACTTTTGACATTGATTTAGTGATTGGAGCTCCAGAGAAACGTTTTTCACAATTAGCATATTCTAAGGATATACTGTATAGTGCCAAATCCCCTGTGCTACTATGTGCAAAGAATGCTGAAATAAAACCAACTCAAAGTTGGGGTATGCTCCTGTGCATCTATATGTGTTCCCACATAAACTCAAATTGTGAATGGTAAATGGTAAAGTGCTCCCCTCTAATGTGCAAAATTAGAAAAAAAGGCCTTAAGGCTGGGTTCACACTATTGCGAATTGGATGCGAGTTTCCCCACATCCAATTCTCATGACAGGAGCCTGTGACTGGCTCTCAATGGAGCCAGTTCACACATCTCCAGGGCGGCTGCGGAGTGGATTGCACAGGGGTCCTGTGCGTCTTTGGTTCAGTTTTAGGTCTGAATTCAGGTGAAAATACGGCCTGATTCGTCCCTGAAACAGAGAACAGGGACGCACTGGACCCCTGGTTTGAGCTGCATTCGTTATAAATGTGAACCCATCCTCAAGGTGAATATAAATGGATCAAAAAATGTGCAGGAGGAATATTACCTAAAAAGGATATGCAAAAATATTGCCTACTGACAAAAAGGGAAGCCTTACTGCTTATTAAGGATCATGATCATATGAAATAAACAAGATGAAAAAATACAGAAGTGAATAAAAAAACATCAAATATACAGCCTCATCCAATAATACCAGTCCATGTGATCAAACTCAAAAAAATAAATAAATTGTGACCAAAAAAGTTAATTGAATAAGAAAACTCTTCTGTGAATGTGGTATTTATCACGATTCACCTCCAAGGTACTCCTTGAGGAAGTCATGTGATGAGTGATGAAACGCGTTGTGCTTCCTGATGTCATCGCCCACAAACAGGAAATCACTGTATCTTACAGAGCCGAGACACTGCAATATCCAAGTGATAAATAAGGGGTTCACACACCCTGACTGTGTCAAGTGTAATGCCTAGGTGCACTAGAGGAAGTGCATCCTAAAATGTGAGTTTGGATTTTATAGTTTTTTTTTTTTGAAAGAATTGGCTTTTAAACAATTCAGCACTATGTCAGTATCTCTTATTTTATGAGTTCCTTATTTATGAGGATTACTGCATACCGGAATGAGTGTCCCCAGAACAGGATCGCAGCTGCCAGCATTGGAATATTTACCTCTTAAAGAGGAAGGCTACAGTGACCTGTGGAAGGTTTGTATATGAGGTGAGTGCATAGTTTGGAAGGTGAAGGGGCACTGGAGGTGCTTCGTAAAAACAGTTTTTGTATCCAATTAACTTTTTGGTCACGGTTTTTTGTTTTTTTTTGAGTGTGATCACATGGACTGATATTATTAGATGAGGCAGTATATTTGATGTTTTTTATTCACTACTGCATTTTTTCACTTTGTTTATCTTATATAATCATGATCCTCAATATGCAGTAAGGCTTCCCTTTTTGTCAGTAGACAATATTTTTGCATATCTTTTTTTAGATAAAATTCCTGCATATTTTTGGATTAATTTATATTCACCTTTATGGCTTTTTGCTAAATTTGCACTTTAACACAGCATATTAGAGGGAAGCACTTTACCATTCATATTTTAGGCTGGGTTCACACTGGTCCGACAAACGCTCCGACATTGGGAGCTCATGTCGCATGACGTGTGAAATGTAATGTTTCCCTATGGGAGCCGTCCTAACTGGTCCGACACAAGTCGTTCCGACTTTAGAAATGCTCCCTGTACTACTTTGGTCCGACTCTGATCCTACTTCAGCCTATTCACTATCATTGAAGTCGGATCAAAGTCGGATCGCCGTCTTGCATGATCCGACTTCGGCACGCGACTTGTGCACAGATGATCTTGAGGGGGAACTCCGCGCCAAATTTTAAATAAAAATCCAGCATGGGTTCCCCCTCCAAGAGCATACCAGGCCCTTGGGTCTGGTATGGACCTTGAGGGGAACCCCCTACGCCGAAAAAACGGCGTGGGGGGTCCCCCCCAATCCATACCAGACCCTTATCCGAGCACGCAGCCCGGCCGGACAGGAATGGGGGTGGGGACGAGCGAGCGCCCCCCCCTCCTGAACCGTACCAGGCCGCATGCCCTCAACATGGGGGGGTTGTTGCCTTGGGGGAGGGGGGCGCGCTGCGGCCCCCCCACCCCAAAGCACCTTGTCCCCATGTTGATGAGGACAAGGGCCTCTTCCCGACAACCCTGGCCGTTGGTTGTCGGGGTCTGCGGGCGGGGGGCTTATCGGAATCAGGGAGCCCCCTTTAATAAGGTGGGCCCCCAGATCCCGGCCCCCCACCCTATGTGAATTGAGTATGGGGTACATAGTACCCCTACCCATTCACCTAGGGAAAAAGTGTCAATTAAAAAAAAAAACACTACAGATTTTTAAAGTATTTTATTAGACAGCTCCGGGGGTCTTCTTCCGACTTCGGGGGTCTCTCCGGTTCTTCTGCCGGGCTCCTCCGCTATTTTCTGCTCTTTTGCTATAGCGAAGGAGCCCGGTCTTCAATCTTCTGCCCTCTTCTCCTGATGTTGACAGCTCCGGGGGTCTTCTTCCGACTTCGGGGGTCTCTCCGGTTCTTCTCCGCGCTCTCCGGGTCTTCTGCCGGACTCCTCCGCTCTCTTCTGCTCTTTTGCCGCTCTTTTGCTTAAGCAGAGGAGTCCGGTCTTCGGTCTTCTGCCCTCTTCTCTTCTCCTGATGTTGACACGACGCTCTCTCCGGCTAGAATGCTCTCTGTGCGCTCTGCTCTGACTTATATAGGCGGTGACCCCGCCCTCTTATGCCGTCACAGTCCCTGGGCATGCTGGGACTATGACGGCATACAGGGGGCGTGGTCATCGGGTGATGACCACGCCCCCTAAAACGTCACAGTCCCAGCATGCCCAGGGACTGTGACGGCACAAGGGGGCGTGGTCACCACCTATATAAGTCAGAGCGGAGCGCTCAGAGTGCATTCCAGCCCCAGAGAGCGTCGTGTCAACATCAGGAGAAGAGGGCAGAAGGCAGAAGATTGAAGACCGGGCTCCTCCTCTTTAGCAAAAGAGCGGCAAAAGAGCAGAAGAGAGAGGAGGAGCCCGGCAGAAGATCCGGAGAGCGCGGAGAAGAACCGGAGAGACCCCCGAAGAGAAGAAGGCAGCAGACCGGGCCCCTCCTCTTTAGCAAAAGAGCGGCAAAAGAGCAGAAGAGAGAGGAGGAGCCCGGCAGAAGGCGCGGAGAAGAACCGGAGAGACCCCCGAAGTCGGAAGAAGACCCCCGGAGCTGTCTAATAAATTACTTTAAAAATCTGTGTAGTGTTTTTTTTTAAATTGACACTTTTTCCCTAGGTGAATGGGTAGGGGTTCGATGTACCCCATACTCATTCACATAGGGTGGGGGGCCGGGATCTGGGGGCCCCCTTATTAAAGGGGGCTCCCGGATTCCGATAAGCCCCCCGCCCGCAGACCCCGACAACCAACGGCCAGGGTTGTCGGGAAGAGGCCCTTGTCCTCATCAACATGGGGACAAGGTGCTTTGGGGTGGGGGGGCCGCAGCGCGCCCCCCTCCCCCAAGGCAACAACCCCCCATGTTGAGGGCATGCGGCCTGGTACGGTTCAGGAGGGGGGGGGCGCTCGCTCGTCCCCACCCCCATTCCTGTCCGGCCGGGCTGCGTGCTCGGATAAGGGTCTGGTATGGATTGGGGGGGACCCCCCACGCCGTTTTTTCGGCGTAGGGGGTTCCCCTCAAGGTCCATACCAGACCCAGGGGCCTGGTATGCTCTTGGAGGGGGAACCCATGCCGGATTTTCATTTAAAATTTGGCGCGGAGTTCCCCCCTAAAGATTCATACCAAACACAGTGCCGGCATTGGCGGGGATCCAAGTCGGATCCCCGTTCATTGAAAGTCGGACACATGCCGGCTTCATGTCGCAGGGCAAAGTCGGATCCAAAGTAGGACGGCTGTCGTGTCGCACCAGTGTGAACCCAGGCTTAAGGATATACTTTACTTATATCCTTTACGCTACTAAATTTCTCAAAATCCTCATTTGTGAACAAGAGAGCATCTGTTTTTTTTTTCCAGAAAAACATTAGGTTTGGAATCCTTAAAAATATAATATAAGATATAATATATTGACAATGGCAATGAACAGGTTTAACATATCTCTTGGTCTTGATAGATCCTAGAGACTTCCATAATGAGGATATTTGTATTCGTCAAACTGTATTTATTGTCAGTTTCTTCACAAGTTTTTCTTGTATTTTTTTTTTGTAATGTTTTTTTATAAAGTCTAATGTCTCATATTCATTCTTCCAAGTATTTCATCCAGATTGATTATAGTATTATTAGCTTAATATATGTATATAACTATATTCTGACTTACTGACTGTGCTAGCACATATAAATGAGTTACAAAGTTTACATGATATTCTGAACTGGATACCAGAAGCAGCTGCATGTACATCTGTCTGTGTATACTGTAATGCCGCGTACACACGGTCGGATTTTCCGATGGGAGCCTGTTGTCGGAAATTCCAACCGTGTGTAGGCTCCAGCGGACATTTTCCGTCGGAATTTCTGGATCTCAAATTTTCCTACAACAAAATCCGTTGTCGTAAATTCCAATCGTGTATACACAATTACGACGCACAAAGTTCCACGCATGCTTGTAATCAAGCAGAGGAGCCGCACTGGCTATTGAACTTCATTTTTCTCGGCTCGTCATACGTGTTGTACGTCACCGCATTCTTGGCGATCGGAATTTCCGACAACATTTCTGTGACCGTGTGTATGCAAGACAAGTTTGAGCCAACATTCGTTGGAAAAAAAAACATGGATTTTGTTGTCGGAATGTGCGATCGTGTGTACGCGGCATAAAAGTCACGTGCATGCAAATTGTTTAAATGGGTTATATGCAAAAAAAGTGTTTCTCTTTCAGTTCATAGTCTCCTATTTACAAGTTTAATTTCAAAATCTAAAGTGTAACTCAGGAAGACAGGAAGGGAAAGAAAGTCTCTTCAATGTGAGGGGAAGTCTCCTCTTTGGGCTATATCACACTACTGAGTTGATCTGCGTTTTAGTGCAGCAGTAAAATGCAGGTTAACGCGAGGATCTCTAAAAAACAATTGTTTAGTGTGTCCTGTTCACACCACAATGCTGCATTGACCTGCATTGCGTTAATGCATTTTAACACAACGCAATGCAAGACAACGCATGTAAAATCCAGGTCAACACACATAAATTGCAGATCAATGCAGTGCAACGCAACGCACGCAAAGGAAAAAGAAACCTAACACTAACCCTAACTAACCCTGACTTAACCATAACTCGAACCCTAACTTAACTCTAATGCAACGTACACTTGTTCGGACATTCCGACAACAAAATCCTGGGTTTATTTCCAACGGATATAGAAAAAAGGACTAGATTTCTGCGCTTAGGACAAAACCGGTATGCAGCCTCCGCTGAATCACACCTCCCTAAGGGGGGTGAGATATAAAGATTTAAGAAAGAGTAGGTGTAAGTGGCGCTCCCTAAGAAGGGGTACCCTATATAGGTGTATATCAAAAACACCTAAATGTGTGGTGCTGAAACCATGTAAATCCTAAACCTCATAAATATATGTGAAACAAAACTTATAAAAATATATGTATCTCAATACCTTATCATGTAAGCATAGCATCAATACATGATATTGAGAAAATGTGTACAAATACCACTAAAGTGACATAAATATTCTATTTAACAGTGGGAAAAAAAAATGTGACCATCAAAATCTTCCCCTGCTGGCCCACAATATATACGTTGGTCAACAGAAAAATATAAAAAACGTGTAATAATGAGTCCACGTGATAAGTGTCTGCCCCAGTAAAAGTAAAAGTAAATATTATATGGAATACACCACATCAAATATATATGTGAGCAAAAACCATAAAAAATAAAAATAAAAAATGAAAAAAATAATATAAACTATAAATGGAAGTGAAGCTCCAGATTGGCAAAGTGTTCATAAAAAATGCGTGACTCTTGTGTTTAATCAATATCCGGTGACTTCCGTGAACCCCCACACGGTTGCACAAATGTTGTCAGAAATTACGAACATCAAGAACGCGGTGACGTACAACACGTACGACGAGCCGAGAGTTCAATAGCCAGTGCGGCTCTTCTGCTTGATTCCGAGCATGCATGGAATTTTGTGCGCTGGAATTGTGTACACATGCTTGGAATTTACGAGAACGGATTTTGTTGTCGGAAAATTTGAGAACCAGCTCTCAAATTTTTGTTGTCGGAAATTCTGACAGCAAATGTCCGATGGAGCCTACACACGGTCGGAATTTCCAACAACAAGCTCACATCGAACATTTGTTGTCAGAAATTCCAACCGTGTGTACGCGGCAATACCCTATTGTAAACCTAATCCCAACTTAAACCCTAACTTAACCCTCTAACCCTAGCAACAAACATATTACATACATGTTACACACATACTTACCTGGCAATGGACATCCGTGTATGCGCAAAGAATTTTTCAGGGTGACTTTAATCCTTGTACATGATTCAAAACTGCCCTTTACTTTCACATTGTGACAGCAATGGATGTACCCAATAGTGTCTCCTTGTTTGCCTCCAACCCCTCATATCCTTCCTCCTCCTTAGTTTAGCTATCGCTATCACAATGATAAGGGCTGTTGTGCTACATATCCGGTTTCCAAAAAAAAAAGGACAAAAATCTACACAGAAAGATTCTCCAAAAACGAATATGTCTTCCCTCACACTCCTTCTCTACCCACAGGATGTGATGTCACAGGAAATCCTATAAAAAAGCAGTGTGCTTTAACGAGCGCTAAAACACAACTAAAATGCATGGAAATGTACAGCAATTTTAGCGCAACTCAGTGTGAATTCACTCTTAGACATTTGTCACCAGGACAGCTGTCCCCACTAGAGCATTTTTTCATACCATATGCTCTGGTGATAGCTGTGAGATGGACTCCCCCTCACATCCTTTCTCTGTGTCCCCTCAAAGTCTTATAATGTACTGTGTATTTTCGTACAAATGTTTGAAAATTTACTAGTGTATGGCCAGCTTTAAAGCCACACTAAAGAAAAAAAAAAACACCCTTGCAGTGCCCACCCCAATGCAAGAGTTAATTGCTTATTATAACTGAGGAGAAGCTGCAGAAGCTATTTCACTCACCTGATTCTTTGCTCCGGCCGCCTCAAGAGCTCTCCTCCTCTGCCGAAAGCCATCTCCATCCATTCAAACAAGGGGTTAATTGGGTAGCCCAAAACGTCTCTATGGCCCCCACACATACAGGTATCAAGGGGTGGATTATTGCTTGATGGCTAACCATTTACTTCAAAAGGTATGCTTTTCTATTACCCCCTAGGAGCATTCATCCTGCTGGAAATATTCATTCTTTTAGTCCGGTCTTGTCCACAATGCAGTCTGTCTGAGGGTATATATACCCCCATATGCCAGTGTCTTCAGTGTCTCATTAAAGGCTGATGCCTTAATCCTGTACCTAGACTAAACAAGCAATTAACCCTTAAAGTGCAGGGGATAGGGGTACCACTGCAAGAGTGGATTTTTTTTTCTGGCGTTAGACTTTAAGCTAACTGGTAATTACTTATATCTCTCAGAAAACTTTTTTGTGAGATCTTTGTGTTTGAGTTCCTGAATCTGCACACCTGTTGTGGCCATTATTAAAGCTGATTTCCAGGAATTCAGCTCCTTTGTAAGTGAAAGCACACTATGAGTTAAGCCCAAAAAATGACATGACATTGACTGAACTTATCTCTATTATTTATCTCTGACAGGTTTATAGTACTCCTGGAAGAAAGCTATTGCTGTATTTCCAGGAGCCTGACACTGATCCTTCAACTGTAGAGTCCTTGCAGCTGCTATGCTTGTCCATTCCCTCCTCCTGCCCAAGCACAGAAGCCTTGGTATTATGTGAACACATTCACAAAATAAAAAAGGCTTCTGTGAATGGCCAGTAGGGGGGGAGGGAATACATTTCTCTGTGTGCTTCTTTCCTCTCAAATCCTGGAGCAGAGCAATTAACCTGTCAAATGTGAATAATAGCAATAAGTCCAAGAGGTGTCATGCACCTAGCTGGACTCAAATCAAAGTGTGCCTCCACTTTTTACAAAGTGGCTGAATTCCTGGAATTTAGCTTTATGGGTTCCCACTTTCCGTACTGGATTATTTAATCCCGTTACCAGGAACTAACCTGGTTTAACTGATGTGATACGCTCTGCAAAATCTAATATTTTTATTTTTTTTTTTAAACTAAAAATTGTACTGCCTAAACCAATACACAGAGACACACATCTGAATATTAATCCAGTTACCGCTGAATATGTATTGTATCCGAATTTTGGCAGGGAATAAAACTAGCAGCTGCCAAAAATGCACAACTCACTTGAGCATTAGTTGTTTAAAAAATATGTAAGGTCAATGCATGGTAAATACATCGATCATAGTTAATCAAATAGAATTTGTAACCTGTCAACATCTAGGAAAGTCAACTTTGTGTGCAATTTTGTTAGAAAGTGCTGCATGCCATAAAGTGCACCCTGAGAGTGATGCAGCAATTCATTCCAGTGAACAGGCATTGTTGGATGGGAGGGGGATGAATACTGTGTAAATATACATGACTGTGCCTTCAATACTTTACCATTACATTCTGTAATGTGCAGCTCTGCCTGGATAGTAAAATGCCCCATACACAATGGTTCTAACACATGCCACAGGCAAGCCAACAAGAACTAAAATGTGGGGTACAGATTGGTAGACATTTGGAAGTCTTTTAAATCCATTGCAGAATTCCAAAAGTCAATGCATCATGTGTAAAACAAGATTACAGTGCTGTAGAGCAAAATAAAACATTGTAGCAGTTACCTTATACATAGAGGTTGCTGTATAAATTTAGGTAGTAACCACAACAATATGCCTAACATTTTTTGCTAGCTTGAAAAGCTTTATGTCTGAACCTGAATCCTGGTTCACTTTACTAAAGGCTCGACTACACCAGTTTTTGGGCAAAGCCTTGTCTCCCTGAAGCTAAAAACCACCCACCCATCAAATAACCTTTACAGGACCCTAAATTTATTCCATCCACAAGGAGAATTGTGGGTAGAAAGGACCGGACTTAGGCCCCGTTCACAATGTGCAGAAAGGGAATGCGCTTTGCCGCTTGCAATTTTGTGTGGGTGATTCTCACGCAATTTTGCATGTCCCTCCGGAGCAGTGCCCGATAGACTGGGCACTGGGGGCACAGCAGCAGTAGGAAGAGGAGGGCTTGCTTTTGTCTCAGAGCCAACATGATCCATTGCCAACTGCCTTCATACCTGTGATGCAGCAGGAGACAGAGGAGGGATATGAGGATAAGGGTTGGGGTGCTGTTGGTGGAGAGGAATGATGATGATGGTGAAGGTTATTTGTACGTGGATGGAGTGAGATTGTTGAGAGAAGTGTTGTCCTCTGGGGTCCTCTGCTTCAGGAAATTTGTAGTAAATTAGGTCAAATGTTCAAAATGCCTGCACAAGGACCCCAGGACATGAAACAATGGGACCACTATTGGGTGGCTATTCTATTGGAGACAATGGCCACCATCTTTGGGAGAGCACAAAATGTGCTGCATAAGAACCGCATTACTACATTTCCTGCTGGTGGCAGGCTCTTCTTTGATGACCAAAGTGTCCAGTAGCTGCCACAGTGTAATTTTTAAGCGTTTTTTAAAACCACAGCAGCCAGGCCCAGCTGCAGGCAGCACCTGAACCACATGATTGCTGACTACAGAAGTGAGGATCCCATAGACTATTGGGTGTCCAGGTTGGACCACTGACTGGAGGAGCTTGCACAGTTTTCACTAGAGCTTTTAGTTTGCCCTGTAGCGGGTGTGCTGGGTGAGATGGCCTGCAGCGCAGCAGGGCAGTTTGTTATGTAAAGGTGACTCTGCCTGTCCCCTGTTAATATATACCGGCTCACTTGTCACTCAGAAAATATACTTTGTTTATTTCAAGATAAAAGTTGCCTTTTCTCTCCCTCTCATATTGCAGCCTATCCTTGCTGCGTATATACTGTCCAGCAACTGAACAATATTTCTGTGTATTGTCTCTCAGATAACGTTTATTTAAAAATAAAACCTGACTTCTTATACTGCAGCCTAACAAAGCTGCTTACATGCTGTCCAGCAACTTTATGTTTGTATGTAAACAAAGCATTTCCTCGTTCTGACAGGTGACGTGACAGGGATCCACTGTTCCCAGTGGTCAGGAACAGTGATCTTTGTCATGTCCCAGTAAGCCCATCCCCTCACAGTTAGAAACACTCATAGGGAACACAGTTAATCCCTTGATTGCTCCCTAGTGTTAACCCCTTCACTGACAGTGACATTTATACAGTAATCAGTGGCCCATTTTAGCTATGATCGCTGTAGAAATGTCAATGGTCCCAAAAAAGTGTCCGATCTGTCCGCCGAAATGTCGCAGTCTATTCCCTATTTTGTAGACACTATAACTTTTGCGGAAACCAATCAATATATGCTTATTGCGATTTTATTTACCAAAAATATGTAGAAGAATACATATTGGCCTAAACTGATGAAGAAATTTGCCTTTTAAAAAATAAATGTGGGATATTTTCTATAGCAAAAAGTAAAAAATATATTTTTTTTGTCAAAATTGTCGCTCTTTTTTTGTATTATTGCGCAAAAAATAAAAACCGCAGGGGTGATCAAATACCACCAAAAGAAAGCACTATATGTGGGGAAAAAAAGGATGTCAATTTTGTTTGGGTACAAGGTCGCACAATCGCGCAATTGTCAGTTAAAGCGACGCAGTGCCGAATCGCAAAAACTGCTCTGGTCATTAAGGGGGTAAAACCTTCCGGGGCTGAAGTGGTTAAAGCTGGTTTAGTTAAAAACATTTTTTTTCATAACAGCTTTACTTACCTATAATGAAGGCTTTCTTACAATGTAAAGGCTGCTGGATTCTGTGGAAATCTTCACTACAAGAATACACTGCCCTCTTGAGCTGCTGAACTTCCGGAGCTGTGAGGGTTAACAGCTTTGAGACTCTCAAGGCTCAACTGCACTAAAAATGATCTGAAACTTAAAGCGGATCTCCGGCGATTATTATTTTTTTTTAAAGTCAGCAGCTACAAATACTGCAGCTGCTGACTTTTAAAATAAGGACACTTCCTGTCCAGGGCGCCCGCGATGGCGGCACCCGAAGCCGATCTGTCCCTCGGCTCTCGGGTGCTGCCGCCGCCATCTTCGGTAACGGAATCAGGAAGTGAAGCCTTGTGGCTTCCACTGGTCCCTTCTGTCTTCTGGGACCTGTTTGTCTCCCAGAAGACAGCGGGGGGGGGGGTGGAGAAAGCGCCGGAAGTGGCGTAGATACCCGCGGGTAGTTCAGGTATCTATACCCGCAAGTGGGAGCAAAATACCTGTATTAGACAGGTATCTGCTCCCCCTTCCCCCCTGAAAGGTGCCAAATGTGGCACCGGAGCGGGGGGAGGAATCCGAAAAGCGGAAGTTCCATTTTTGGGTGGAACGCAGCTTTAAGCTATAAAATGACAAAAATTTTGTATCAAGGTCACCTCCATAGACATAAATAGGATTTGCTGCTATGTTGGGGTTTTGTGAATTTCAAGCAGATTTTGAAGAACCCCTCACAGATTGAATCCAGGCAGATTTGCTCAACCCTAATCAGTGATAAAGGTAAACTATAGTTGATGTGAACCAGATGATCAAGGCCTGCTGTGTCAGAGGGCACAGACAGCAGACTGCATTCATTATCTGTTTTAAGCCATTACATATCTTCTGCAAAAAGCACCAAGAAGCTCTAAATTTGTGGCAAAATAACATTTTCCCTGGTTCACATTGATGCTACTTTGAAATCGTGCTACTTCACTAGAAAGTAGCAAGGTCAGCGTGATTTCAGGTGCTACTTGATAGACGCACCTGAAATCGGCAAAAGTAGTGCAGGAAATTGGTGCGGCGCTGCAAAATCGGTGTTGCACTGATTGGAACAGTGCCATTGCCTCCAATAGGTTGCGGTTTGTCAGGCGATTTGATCTCTCAAATCGCCTGACAAATTGCTCCAATGTGAACCTAGGCTTTAAAGAATTTGGATCTGAGTTTTAAAGGTCATACTGCTGCTTAGTTGCTGCTTAGTAAAAAAAGAAAATGAATTAAAAGAAGATTGAAAAGCGCTGCTGGAGTTGGGCTTTAACCTCCCTGGCGGTATGATTATTTCAGATTTTAGGTGCTGAAAGCGGTATAATTATTTTGCACAAAATTGGGGTTTATATTGTAGGCCTGTAATTCTTAGGAATAATTCACTTAAATCTGTCCAAACCAGAGTCTAGTAGACATCCCGGGTATGATAAAGTTTGAAAAACGAAATTAAAAATGATAATATAATAAATAACTATAAATAATTATAACAAATAATAATATAATAATAATAAACATTTTTCAATAATGTAATCAAATCAAAAACACAGAAATTTGCTCAGTTGCAGAATTGTTGCTTTCGTTACTTTTAGTTTTTGATGACGGATTTCCCCACAAATCACTATCACTCAATTCTGCAAGTGATTCTAATTTATTATCGCTGTTTTCTAGCTGCTCTAAAGCCACTTTTGATGTAAAGGGACAGTTTTGGTTGCTATGGACAATCTCCAGTTTCCAGGCAGAAAGAACAGTATTTATAATATAAAACTGCATGCAGGACACTGGACAGACCACTAGGGACAAAGGGGATGTGTAATTATTTGATACAGTATCTATACTGTGTGTTTCACTTTTTGATTTTGCCGCCGAACTCCATCCCCGTGCGTCGCAACGCTCGCAGGGAACGGAGCTCGGCACTGTGAATCGAGTGAGACGCGGCGGCTCGCCAATCACAGCGGGGAGACATCGCAGGATCCAGGGGAAAAGGTAAGTAAACTCTTCCTGGAACCTGCGATGCGATCCCGAGTCTGGCTCGGGGATACCGCTTTTGGTATTGCAAATCCACCCGAGCCAGACTCGGGAATACCGCTAGGGGGGTTAAAGCGGTTGTAAAGGCAGAAGGTATTTTTTTATCTTAATGCATTCTATGCGTTAAGATAAAATGCCTTCTGTGTGCAGCAGCCTCCCCAGCACCCCCTAACACTTGCTTGAGGTCCTTTTCTGTCCAGCTATGTCCACGAGTGTCTCAGCCATCCAAGATTCTCCTTCCTGATTGGCTTAAACACAGCAGCGGTGCCATTGGCTCCTGCTGCTGTCAATCAAAGTCAGCTAGCCAATCAGGGGATAGAGGGGGCAGGGCTGGGTCGGGGCTCCATGTCTGAATGGACACAGCTATAACTCAGCTCGGGTGCCCCCATAGCAAGCTGCTTGCTGTGGGAGCACTGAACAGGAGGGCAGGGCCAGGAACACAGCAGAGGGACCCGAGAAGAGGAGGAGAGGAGAGAAGAGGAGAATCCAGGCTGTCCTGTGCAAATCCACTGCAACAGAGCAGGTAAGTATGACATGTTTGTTATTTTTATAGGAAAAATAAATGAGCCTTTACAGTAATTTTAACATGCATCTACTAGGCATATGTCGCCACCTAACTGAAATTTTAAAAAATGTTATATGGAAAAAATCGCTTTTAAAACTAACCTGTCCCACCACCAGAATGGATATCCACTATCTGGAATAGATACTGCTTCTGAAGAATTACATCTTCTGCTTCAGACACTTACAGGTGTTTTGGATGTACCCCACTGCGCACTGTGGTTCAATCTGCCAGCCCCTATGTCACTACAGGACAGCGTAGTGATGTAGGGGGTGGTGGATGGCACCACAGTGCGCAGTAGGGAATACAGACATCTGACAGTCAACTTAATCAGACACAACAACTTCTAAGTTTCAGTTAGGTGGCAACAGAGTCATTTTAAGGGTTCGTTCACAGGAGGTGCCAGGGGGCAGTACAAGCAGGCAGTTGAGCCATGGTTTTAATGCCTCCCTACCATCCATCTAAAAGAGGGCATGCTCAGGGCTGTGCACATGCTGCGGCCGTGATGGGTTGCTTTGCGGCACTGCAAACCTGAAACTGCATGTCGCATTCAGTGGACAGTACCGCACCCAACGTTTAAGTTTATGGTGCCATGCCGCAACCATGTGCCATGCACACAGTTGTAATGTGCTGGTTGATCCTTTTTAAGGTTAAATCTGGAGAGGAGGAGGTGATATATCACCTTCTCACTGCCTGTCAACTGCCTGTGGTGGATCGCTTTTTAGAGGGGTGGCAAAGCCTTCACATGAGAATGAGCTCTAAAGCTTGGCTTATACAATTATCATAACTGTACAGTATTTTACCTATAAAAGAATGTACATTTGTCTTATTTACTTCACTCTTGATTGTGTTATAAGATGTGAGTGGATAGTGCATAGTCTATATAGAAATATCCTCCTGCACTAAAAAGTCAAAATCTATGAATGTAAGCTGTGCCAGCACTTTATGTGTTAACACACAAAAAACAAACACAAAAAAGTGCAGCACTCACTAGTGTTGAAATTGTAACATATACTCAATATAACAATAAACCAATATGCACCTTAGTGAAAAACATACATCAGAGGCATCACACCACAAAAATAACTGAAAATCATAAAAGTTCTACTCTTCGGAATTATACAGTACACTAAAGTAGATTGCATGCAGTATGTAGGTGTCCGGACACATTTTCCCTAAATATCGCATGCGATCCTGAAACTGTCAATTCACTATGCTGTTTTGCGGTATTTATTATTATTATTATTATTATTCAGGATTTATATAGCGCCAACAGTTTGCGCAGCGCTTTACAACAATGGGGAAGACAGTAAACTTACAATACAATTCAATACAGGAGTGATCAGAGGGCCCTGCTCAATAGAGCTTACAATCTAGAAGATTGTATTTACTGCAAAAACACTGAAAACGCTCCGTAAATACCACATAAAAAGGCGCTAAACTCAATTCACTGAAGGGAATAAATAATTTAATGCATATGGCAATTAAGTAGTGGTCCAGGCATAAGGGAATTTAAGAAATGTAAAAATATAATAGCCAAATTTGAGTATTCTCTGCCTTTATTAGATCAGTTCTCTCAACAGTAATGCATATAAACCTAAATATGGAAAAATCATTGGGTTGATTTATAACTAAAGAAAAACATTTTTTTTTTTTAGTTTTGTATACAGTGGAGATTAATTAGAACACTTGTCAGTTTTTTTTATTACTGTCTGTGCCCCAATTAGGGAGTGTCACCCTCTCTAATTGTCCTGTTTACCATTATCATTGAAAGTGAAAGTAAAAGTAAATCCCAGATTTTGTATTGTCCTCAGAAAATAATGGAGACACAGATGGCTAAAATGTTTTTAAAAATAACAGGGGTTATAACCCTCCCTCACTCTATCTAAAATGAAAAAGGAAATGAAAAAAAAAAAAAGTTTTTGCCTATAGTTCTACTTTAAGGCAAATATACTATGCAATTTGCAAGTTGCTCCGAAGCTTAGTACATCAGGTAAAGCTTCACTTTACAAAGAATACCCAATGACATACAAGGGGGGGGGGGACTGTATTTTTGCTTGCACATGATTGGATGATGAAAGTCAGCAGTGCTCCCCTCATTTACTAAGCTCTGGAGTAATTTAAATTGTAAAGCGCTCAGTCTATATGCCTTTAGTAAATCAACCCCATTACATGTTGCAAAATATACTTATTTTCTCCTGTTATTTTACCAGATTTGTAGAGACATTTTGTGAATATACAAGCACATCCATCATTTGCTGCAAACCTCACAATCACTCCAAACATAATACAATGTACATGCATATTACAATGGTCTAATCACTTGTTAGAACATACAGTATGTGGTATGTAGTGGATATACTTTACTTTTTTACACTTATTTTTAGAGATGCTTTCCCACTGACAGCATTGATCTTTTTTTTTTCTAGCTATCTATAAAGGGGCAATACTTCCCAATGACCATCACACTAATGAATCATGAGTTGTAGATATAGGTTTTATTTAGCAGGGGTTCCCTGAGACTGGAAACATTTTTCAATGGTTCCTCTGTGCTGAAAAGGTTGAGAAAGGCTGCTTGAAAGTGTACTAAATGCAAAACACTATTTTTCAGGTAGAGTAATGAAGGGTCATAACCCTCTGTCAGTTTTTTTTTTTTAAATCTTTTTGCCATCTGTGTTCCATTGGGAAGATTCCCCTACACTTCCTGTACCATAGCCAAAGCAGGAAGTGAGAGCAAAACCCTGCAAAATTGTATTTTATTTTCTCTTATTTATTTTACCTTTTATTTTTATACTGTTCTTTGGAAAAAAAATTGTATCACTTTTATTCCTATTACAAGGAATGTAAACATCCCTTGTAATAGAAAAAAAAGCATGATAGGAGGTCTTAAATATGAGATCGGGGTCAAAAAGACCCCAGATCTCATTTTTATACTATAATGCAAAAATAAATAAATAAATTGTCATTTGAAAAAAAAATGGCCCTTTAAGAGCTATGGGCGGAAGTGACGTTTTGACGTGGCTTCCGCCCTGCAATGGTATGGAAACGGGTGGGGGTCATCTTCCCCTCACTCGTCTCCATACCCAGCAAGGAAGAGGATCTGATTATCTCCGCCGCTACCGACGGCTCCGGTAAGCCGCGGAGGGCCTCTCCCGCCACCGATAAAAGTGATCTCATGGCGAATCCGCCACAGAGACCATTATTGGAAACCGGACCGCCCGCTGAAGAAGAGGATACCAGGGTTATGGCAGGTAGCTGCTGCCATAACGAAGATATCCTCCTTCAAAAATAGGATGTATATCGGCGTGCGGCAGTCTGGAAGTGGTTATAGAAATCCCTTGGTCCCCCAGTTTATCAGAACTAGTGTCCACATTGGAAAATGTCCTCTCTAAAACTTTTCTGGGGACAACCCAAAATTTGGGATTTTCTTTTACTTTCAATAATGGTAAGCAGAACAAATAGAGAAGGGGAATCTTTCTAATGAGAGCACAGACAGCAGTAGAAACCTAATAGGTGTTCTAATACCTCTCCATCCTATCCAAAATGAAAAAAAAAAACAGTTTTTCCTTTAGTTATAGTTTAAGTAAATACAAAATATCATTAAAACTGTCACATATTAAAAGAAAATAGTATCAAAAATCACACACATATATAAATACCTTTCTTCCACCAATGAAAAAGACAACGTTGTAGAAGAAGGGTACAGTATTTATATATATATGTGTGTGATATTTGATACTATTTTTTCTTTCTTATTTGACATTTAGAAAGATATTTTGTATTTACTTAGTATAACTGGGTTGTTTTTGATACACCATGTGTGTCCTGTGAAAGCAGCTTCCCTTTGACTGGTATTTTAGTCATCTTTTTTTCTTTTATATTAATACATATGCTGCAGGCACCGCACTGACTTTTTTACTGCATTTCTTAAGGCGGTAGATACTGCGTCGTAAATGGAGCCTATTATCCCTTTTTAAAATATGACCCGAAAGTTTTTCTTGTGAAAAAAAAATGTGACCCAAAAGTATGTAATGTGCTCAGTACTCTGTCCTGGTATGCTGTTCCACGTGAATCCCGCATGGAAAATACTGACACAAAGCACCACTTTGTGTTCTTTTTCCAATGTATAAATAAGATGGACTATCAGCTTAAACGGTGGGACCTGGTTACCATAGGTTCATACTGCGCCTTTCCCCTTTAAGGGGATATATGTAAGAACACCACCTGGTCTGCACTGCACAGTAGGTCCTATTAGCTCCTATTTCCTTTAAAAAATGGCTGCAATAACACCACTCCATTGCCTCCACACTGCAGGTAGGCACAGATATATTCTCCAAAGATAAAAAAAAATAATAATAGTGCTCTCTGTTTAAAACATTTATTTAAGATGAAAAAATATAAAAGATGCACTTGCATTAAAAGCTGCACAAGACCTGTACATAAGGATAAAAACTCATCCAGAGTCTGCCTCTGTCTCCCTTAGGCCCCATTCAAACCTGAGCATAGCATGCATTCCCACTTATTTTTCGTTTGCACGTTTTTCACCCAGTAGCACGCGTTGTGACTAGGGCAGACCATTTAATGTGAGTGTATTGTTATTATATTTTCATCTTAAACGGACACCACTATTATTGTTCATTTTATCTTTGTGGAAAATCTAGATCTGTACCTACCTATGGTGTGGAGGAGACAGAGTGGTGGTAGGCCCTTTCACTCAGGATTTGCTCGGCATTGGGGTTTCCATCCGCTGATCCCCTGCTGAGCTGAGCAGAGCGGCTGGATGACAGGTTCGAACGCGCTCCGCTTATGCAGAGTGGACACAGCCCTCTCTGCTCTATAGGCAGCTGGATGTTTACACCCAACGGCCCTCCAATCTGATGGACGGAAAAGGCTCCTCTTCCATCTTTGTGCTGGATCGGACCTGAAGGTAGCCGAGTGTAAACGGACACAAGTCCGTTTACATTTGGCGCTCCATAGAGGATAATGGAGGGTCCGATCTGGTCCAGCTGAAAAATAGACAGCCAGACCCGATCAATCCTCTCTTGTGAGAGGGGCCTTATTGCAGTCATTTTTTAAATGGAAGGGGTGCTAATAGGACCTACTGTGCAGTGGAGACCAGATGGTGCTATTACATATATCCCCATAAAGGAGAAGGGATCAGTAGGTACCAATGGTAACAAGGTCATACCGCTTAAGCTGACAGTCCATCTTAATTATAAAATGGAAAAGGACCATGGAGTGGTGGTGTGTGTCAATATTTTCCATTCGGGATTCATGTGGAACAGTATACCAAGATTGAGCACATTAGTCACATTTAGTCAGTTGCACAGGCATAATCAATTCCTGATTTTTATACTTAGGATCTTGTTGACAGAAAGATCCTAGGTAAAGTGTTCCATATGGACCTTGCATAAACACGCATATAGAGGCATATGCATATACACAAGTAAAATTCTTCTTAATTGCCAGGGTTGTAATATATTTCCGTAAACATGCTTATAGATACATAAATATGTCAAATGAAATAACTGCACTCCAATGTAAAATTTTCTATTTTTGTCTTACGACTCTTTCCTTTTCACTGTATTGCTAATCTTTACGTTGCGTGCACAAGTCCACACATGCATCTCATTTCAAATCAGTAAAAAAAAGTGAACTGTTAAAAAAAAAAAAAAGTGGCTTTTTTTTTAACTCCCATCTGCAAGAGGCCTGCTAAAGTGCATACTTTACCTTTGAATCAGTCTTACAGAAACGGAGAACTGAAAGCACCCCCTGGATGGAGGCAAAATGCTCCATCTGCATTTCAGGCTGTCAGTGCATTTGTTTGTGCTATATTACTTGCTACTTATTTTGGATGCAGGCTTCTCACTATTAACTCAGCAAGCCTTTCTTTACACATTCTGTACCTGAGACTGATTACTACATCATATATTTATAGATGCTTTTTTTTTATTTCTAACCAGTACACAATATTCTAATGATTCATCAAATGAAATAACACACTGATTTCAAATCGGCATTTATTTTCCAACACTCTGATCTGCATATTTTGTATTTTATCCATAATGCAAGAAAATAAAGATAAATGTTTCACAGTGGAATTAAAAGCTAAAAAGACAAGACATCCCCAAGGATGCTGACTCAGTGTTACAGTATAGAAGGCCATTCAATCAACCAAGAAGAAACCCCATCACAAGACAAGACATTCACCGAGTACACCGAGCATTCCTGCCATATAATACAAAACATCGCCTAACTCATTCTGTAGATCAGGGTCCCCCTCAGCGTTCCCCCTACACCAGAGCCCCCTTACATCAGTGTCCCCATCAGTGTCCTTCTTACATTAGAGGCCCCTTTATATAAGTTTCCCCTTCAGAGTCCCCCTATATTAGGGTCCCCATCAGAGTCCCCCTTACATCAGGGTCCCCATCAGAGTCCCCCTTACATCAGTGTCCCCATCATTGTCCTTCTTACATTAGAAGCCCCTTTACATAAGTGTCCTCTTCAGAGTCCCCCTATTATATTAGGGTCCCCATCAGAGTCCGCCTTACATCATTATCCCCATCAGGGTCCTTCTTACATCAGAGACCCTGTTACTTAAGTGTACCCATTAGAGTCCCCCTTTACATCAGGGTCCCCATCAGAGCCCCCCCAACAGTGTTCTCATCCAAGCTCCCCCTTACATTAGGATCCTCATCAGAGCTCCCTTTACATAAGTGTGCCCATCAGAGCCCTTATTAGATTGAAATCCCCATTACATCAATGTCCTCATCTGGGCCCCTTTCCCCTTACATCAGTGTAAGCCCCCCTTGCATCATCCAAGTCCTTCTTACATTAGAGTCCCATTACATCAATGTCCTCAACAGTGGCGGCCTGTCCATTAGGGGCACACGGGCGCCGCCCCCCTATCCATCTATCTGGCCCCCTGATCTACATGCAGGGCGCCGAACGCATGGATTCCAATGGGGTTTTTTTATTTTTTTGAAGCACATGATTAGAGGTAGCTAGAGGCTCTAATAGGCTTCAAAAAAGGGTGGGCTCGGGGCACAGAGCACTGCACCCTAAACCCACCCAGTTGTGTGACAATAGCAAATGAACATCCGCTATTGTCACACTAATTCTTCTCCCAACCAATCAGGGAGCAGGTCGTAATACCCGTTTCCCGAAAAGAGAAGCAATCCTATTGGCTTAGGAGGAGACGCATGGCCGGATGAGATGCACAGGAAGCCCAACCGACCAACCCACCAGCCGCCACTGTGACTCCAGGGATAGCTCACCCACAGCAGCTCAGCCATCCAGCACTCCCCGGCTCGGACAGGGGAGGGAGGAGGGGAGAGCGGAGTCACCCCAGGCAGGACATCTGCCTCCTAAGGTAAGGAGGCCATCCGTCTCCCGCAGAGGGGGTGGTGTTGCTGGTGGTCCATGCATTCATGTCTGTCTTCCATAGGGAACGGCCTTGTTTTCCGCTGGGGGGGGCGTTGGTTGAGCACCATTGAGCACCAGCCGCCACTGGTCCTCAACAATGTCCCTCCTTACATCAAGGTCCCCGTCACAGTTCTCTTTACTATCAGGGTCCCTTTTACATTAAAGCCTCCATTAGAGTCCCCCCTTACATCAGTGTTCCTATCAGAGTGGATATCTCTGTGACTTCTCTGAAGATCATTGTGAAGTAGGGAATCTCTGCCCTTTCCTCTCTTTCAGGGATCACAGTGAATGATCTTTATCTCCTCTCCTCTAGGGATCTCAGAGAAGAAGGTGGTCTCTAGATTTTTCCCTCATTTAGAGATCACAGTGGAGATCTCTCTGAGTTCTCCAGGGATCATTGTGAAGTAGGAGGGACCTCTGCCCTTTCCTCTCCTCCAGGGATCCCAAAGAATGGGGGGATCTCTGCCTTCTCCTCACCTCCAGGTATCAGTGAGGGTATCTCTCTCCTCTAGGTATCGCAATGATGTTGGATGATTTCTCTCCTCCAGGGATCTCAGTAATGTAGGGAATCCCTGTCTCCACTGGATCTCAGTGAAGAAGGGGGATCCCTGTGTCCCCTGGAAGAAGGGGGGTCCCTGTGTCTTCTGGATCTCAGTGAAGAAGGGGGGTCCTTGTGGATCTCAGTGAAGAAGGGGATCCCTGTGGATCTCAGTGAAGAGGGGGATCCCTGTGGATCTCAGTGAAGGAGGGGGATTCCTGTGGATCTCAGTGAAGGAGGGGGATCCCTGTGGATCTCAGTGAAGGAGGGGATCCCTGTGGATCTCAGTGAAGGAGGGGGATCCCTGTGGATCTCAGTGAAGGAGGGGGATCCCTGTGGATCTCAGTGAAGGAGGGGGATCTCAGTGAAGAAGGGGGATCTCAGTTATGGAGGGGGATCACTGTGGATCTCAGTGAAGAAGGGGGATCACAGTGAAGAAGGGGGATCTCAGTGAAGGAGGGGGATCCCTGTGGATCTCAGTGAAGAAGGGGGATCTCAGTGAAGAAGGGGGATCTCAGTGAAGAAGGGGGATCTCAGTGAAGGAGGGGGATCTCAGTGAAGGAGGGGGATCACTGTGGATCTCAGTGAAGAAGGGGGATCTCAGTGAAGAAGGGGGATCTCAGTGAAGGAGGGGGATCACTGTGGATCTCAGTGAAGAAGGGGGATCTAAGTGAAGGAGGGGGATCCCTGTGGATCTCAGTGAAGAAGGGGGATCTCAGTGAAGAAGGGGGATCCCTGTGGATCTCAGTGAAGAAGGGGGATCTCAGTGAAGAAGGGGGATCCCTGTGGATCTCAGTGAAGAAGGGGGATCTCAGTGAAGGAGGGGGATCACTGTGGATCTCAGTAAAGAAGGGGGATCTCAGTGAAGAAGGGGGATCTCAGTGAAGGAGGGGGATCCCTGTGGATCTCAGTGAAGAAGGGGGATCCCTGTGGATCTCAGTGAAGAAGGGGGATCCCTGTGGGTCTCAGTGAAGGAGGGGGATCCCTGTGGATCTCAGTGAAGGAGGGGGATCCCTGTGGATCTCAGTGAAGAAGGGGGATCCCTGTGGATCTCAGTGAAGGAGGGGGATCCCTGTGGATCTCAGTGAAGAAGGGGGATCCCTGTGGATCTCAGTGAAGAAGGGGGATCCCTGTGGGTCTCAGTGAAGGAGGGGGATCCCTGTGGATCTCAGTGAAGGAGGGGGATCCCTGTGGATCTCAGTGAAGAAGGGGGATCCCTGTGGGTCTCAGTGAAGGAGGGGGATCCCTGTGGGTCTCAGTGAAGAAGGGGGATCCCTGTGGATCTCAGTGAAGGAGGGGGATCCCTGTGGGTCTCAGTGAAGAAGGGGGATCTCAGTGAAGGAGGGGGATCTCAGTGAAGGAGGGGGATCTCAGTGAAGGAGGGGGATCTCAGTGAAGGAGGGGGATCCCTGTGGGTCTCAGTGAAGGAGGGGGATCCCTGTGGGTCTCAGTGAAGGAGGGGGATCCCTGTGTCCCCCGGCTCGCAGTGAGTGGGCGGGGTGTAGACGGATGACCATCCTATGAAATGACAGTGCAGTAAACACAGACGCGGAGTCCCCGCCCCCTCCACGTGTTGCTCGGACGGAGCAGGCTGTGTGGAGGAGATCGGTGTGTCGGTGACGATGATCCGGACGGGGTCGGTGAAGGTTATCGGATAAATAATGGTATATTGCGGCCCGGGTGTCCGGCAGTGGTGCGGAGCCCGGGGCTCCTCCTCTCTCTCACGCCCCCTAGTTGCGGCTCTTCCTGGGCTGGGCTGAAGCCTCCAAGGTCCCGGCTCTCCTGTTGCTTGCCGCTCAGGCGCTCCCGGACCAGAAGGAAAGGGTCCGCTATGGAGCCGGCGGACACGGCGGGCTCCTCTCTACAGGCCCGGCTCTTCAGGAACCTCCAGCTGGGCCGGTCCAGGAAAGGTGGGAAGCCGGAGCGCCGCAGTGCGGGGACACCGTGCCCTTCACCCCCCCCTACTCATCGGAGGAAGGAGCCGGCGGAGGGGCCCGCTATGGAGGAGATGGTGCCGGGAATCATCCGCTGGAGCGGGATCCGGAGGAGGAAGCAGGCGCTGGACCGGGTCTTCTCTTCATCCCAACCCAACCTGTGCTGCTCCGGGGCTGACTCCTTACCCTCCAGCGCCCCCTGTAGTAGCCCCGGTAGTATCGCCTCTACCCCGGACACTGGATCTACTCTGCGCCGCCTGCGGGATCACCTTCTACCCTCCAACCGGAGCAAAGAGGGAGAGCCGGCCAGAGGACAACATCTGTCCCATCAGAAGAGCTCGTCCCTGCCCGGCAATGAGTGCTTAGAGAACATACTCCTCCCCGCCGGGACCCAGGACACCGGACAACACACGGTGAGTGATGGGGGAGGGGAGGGGGACCACCATCATCATCATCACATCACAGCTCTCCTCCTCCTCCACACATGGCACTGCAGGGGTTAACCCCGTTATTACAGAGCAGATCGCCGGCTCTCACATATCCTGGCTGCATTCCTTTGCTGCATCAGGCTTTTTCTTCTAGTTTCATCTGGTGATCCGGATTTAAGTTGTCCTGCAGATGTAGCAGTTAGACCATTCATGTATGCTCAGCCTGTGTTCCTCTATCTGTTGCAGAACTACAAATCCCATCATGCCTCTGCCTCTGGGAGTCACGCTTGTAACTGTCAGTGGCTTGCAATGCCTCATGGGACTTGTAGTTCCACAACAAAACTGGAGGGCTACAAGTTGAGCACCCAGGATTAGAGGAATAAGACAAACTATTTACCACCGACAGGGGTGCTTACAATGATCAGCTTTTATTTATTTGTGTAAGAATTGTTATCCCGCAAAAAGGACACAACTGTTTGCTGTAATTGGTTATAAAGTTTTTAGATGGAGTTTGTTACTGTATCTAAATGTTATAGCCCTGGGGGGAGGTGAGGATCAGAGAAGTAAACTTTCTTTTCCCGCTGCCCCCTCCCCCTCAGACCTAAACAACAATTAGAAAACCTAAGTCCAGGAATATGAAAAGAATCCTCCTCTTTCACTGCAAGGACTAAGTGCTCTTTGAGGGGAATGTCCCAAGACTGGAGCCCCCCGAATCTGGAGCAGTTGTGCACAGCAGCCAATCGGCTTCTGGCTTTCATTCTCAAAGCTTAGCTTGACAAGTTGTAGATAGAGGCTGATTGCCATGCACAGCTGCTCCAGTTTTCATCCATCCCCCCACTATATCCAGGGGTGCCAGAAGAACACTGGCCATACACCTATAGATTATCTGCAGATTTTTTATGGTCAGATGGAAAAAGTGAAACGGATTCCTCCATCTACGCTGAACTGTGTGGAAGGAAGAACCTCCCACTGGCCCAAGCTTCCATATCTTGCTAGTCGGCCCCGCTGGCTCTCACAATACCTGAACATTCTGATTGGGTGCAGGCCTTGTTTAAGTTGAGAGCCAGCGGGGCCGACTAGCAAGATATGGAAGCTTGGCCCAGTGGGAGATTCTTCCTTCCACACAGTTTAGCATACATTGGAGAAATCTGTTGCTCTTTTTCCATCTAACCATAGAAAATCTGCAGATAATCTATAGGTGTATGACCAGCTTGTAAATACTTACCGTATTCTGTGCTCCAGCAAAGGTCCCTCCAGTGCTGCAGGTGCTTCCATATTCCATACTGTGGTCCTCTGGATATACTGGATATCGTACATTGTCAAATAACTCTTCCTTTAGGAAGGAGCCTACACTGGTTTTCCATGTCCTGTACAAAGCCTAGCTTCATTAATACTGCACTACTACCTTCCTAAAACACCCCTTTTATTCTCTTTACTGGTGTTCTGTGAATGGAATAGAGGAGATCCTGTCAATCACCCAACCTTCCTCTCCTCTTGTCCACTCACAGAAAGCCTCATATCTGTGAACAGAATACAAAGCATTTTCTGACTGGACGTGGGGAGAGGAAAGGGGGGGACTAACTATAGGATCCTTCACTGTATGAGAAACACAACTCTCAAAGTCAGAACCAGAAGAACAGCGCTGGGTTTAGTAGACATTATCAATGAAGCTTTGATTTTCATAGTAAGCAGAAGTGGTCCAGGCATGAGATAGTCAGTATGAGAGGGAACTTATTTCTGGTGTTACCCAAAAAACATTTTTCTGAGGTTCTGCCCAATCACTTCAGCCCATAAGGATTTACCCCCTTCCTGACCAGGCCATTTTTTGCGATATGGCACTGCGTCGCTTTAACTGACAATTGCGCGATGTTGTACCCAAACAAAATTGATGTAATTTTTTTCCCCCCACAAACAGAGCTTTCTTTTGGTGGTATTTGATCACCTCCTGTGTTTTTTTTTTTTTTTTTTTTTTTTTTTTTTTTTTTAATGCGCTATAAACAAAAAAATAGCAACAATTTTGAAAAAAAACACAATATTTTGTACCTTTTGCTATAATAAATATCCCAAAAAACAATCTTCATCAGTTTAGGCCATTGTGTATTCTTCTACACATTTTTGGTTAAAAAAAAATCACAATAAGCATATATTGATTTAATTGGTTTGCGCAAAAGTTATAGTGTCTACTAAATAGGGGATAGATCTATGGCATTTTTATTATTATTTATTTTTACTAGTTATGGCGGTGATCTGTGTTTTCTATCGGGACTGCACCAATGCGACGGACCCATCGAACACTTTTGACACTTTTTTTGGGACCATTGTCGTTTATACAGCGATCAGAGCTAAAAATAGCCACTGATTACTGTATAAATGTCACTGGCAGGGAAGGGGGTAACACTAGGGGGCGATCAAGGGGTTAACTGTGTTCCCTAGGTGTGTTCCCTAGGTGTGTTCCTAACTGTGGGGGGGGAATGTGGCTGACTAGAGGAGGAGAGAGATCGTAGTTCCTACTTAGTATGAACACATGATCTCTCTCCTCTCCCCTGACAGAACCGGGATTTGTGTGTTTACACACACAGATCCCCGGTTCTCGCTCTGTCATGGGTGCCAGGCGGTCATTGCGCCCACTGGGCACACGCATCGGCTCTGGGGACACACTGCGGGGCGCGTGCCTGCTACAGCATCTTAAAGAGCCGACGTACAGCTATGACAGCTCGCGCAGCTGTGCCAACCTGCTGCAGTATAACAGCGGCGGCTGGTCGGGAAGTGGTTAAAGTGTCACTAAACATACATCATAAGAAACTATCAATACATGTTGTATTACATGCTGTTCATACTCACTCAGTCGCTATGAAATTCCTTTTCTGTATTCTGCAAAAAACCTGGTTGATCCTGCTGCTCTCTGTCTCCCCCCTTCTGTCCAAGTCCCCAATGCAGCTAGGGATTTTGTAGAGCAGAGCTCTGCACATGCTCAGTTTTCAGTGAGTTTCTATGCTGAGCATTTCCTCCCTATCACACCTGAGCAGCCCATGTGACTATAGAGTCACACATGTGGGCGTATACACAGTGCTAAAGGACAGCCCACTCCCTCCTTCCTCCTCCATGCCAGCTAAACACAATGGAGGCGGGATATTACATGTAGATTAATGGAGAATTCCCCTCCCTCCTATTCTAAGACACAGGCTGGAGGGGCGTGACACAGCCTGTGACTGGCAGAAATCTGCCTACACCATGTTATTGCAAAAAAAATAATAAAGATTTGATTTAAAATATATTTGTATGACAATTTAAAACTGTTTTTTTATTTTATTTATTTATTTTTACTCTGTATTCTATTTTTTTTTTTTTTTGAACATGTGACCAGCAGCAGAGGACTAGAAGCTCCTCCTGCTTATGTTTCCCTGCAGACAGGCTGGGAAAGATCTGGGTCATGTGACAACTGTATATCAATTAGGAAAAAGGTACTTCGATTTTTTTTTAATTATAATAATTACAGTGCAATCGTCCACATACAGAAATAGAAGGGGCGATGTAAATTAAACATTGTGTGTTTAGTATCCCTTTAAACATTGTTTGCTGATCGACATAAGGAGGTCTCATGTTTAGGATGTTATGCTGGATTCAGTAGGATAGAATTAGTAAATGTTAAAATTCCTGCCTTTATTTATTTATTTTATATCCAAAAGGGGAGATTTTCCTTAATTTCCTTTCCAAACAGGAAGTGAAGGGAAATCTCTCTAAAGTGAGGGTAAAATGTTGGATTTCTAATCACTTCATTCAGCAGGACACAGAAAGGGTATATCGCCCCTGCAGAAACACAGGCTGCAATAAAAACCCCACAGAGGTTTTAACCCTACTCTATTCAATTAAATGGAGCCTATACTGAGAGAAAGTGGATTCTGCCATAGCTGACCTCTATGCTAGGTGCCTGGCTGTAATGCTAATCCAATGGCTTTAATATCTTTTAAGGTGCTGAGCTGGAACAGGTATGCTGATCAGGAGTTCTGACTTCACTCTGACTCTGTAATCAGCGGCTTGTTCTGAGTCAGTGAGTCAGAAAATATTGAAGTCAGATCAGCTAGAGATACAGTGCCTTGAAATAGAGCTGCACAATTCTGGGAAAAAGGAGAATCACATTTTTTTTTTTGCTTAGAATAAAGATTGCATTTCTCTCATGATTCTCGCGGCATAACATCATCTTTCAAAAAAATTGGACTTACTTTACAGTTTGTTTTATTTTTTTTAATTCATAAGGCCCCTTTCACACTGAGGCACTTTTCAGGCGCAGTTTTCAAGCACCTGTAAAGCGCCTGAAAACTGCCTCCCCAGTGTGAAAGCCTGAGTGCTTTCACACTGGGGTGGAAAAAAAAGTCCTGCAAGCAGCATCTTTGGGGCGGTGTAGGAGCGCTGTATACAGTGCTCCTACACCACCCTTGCCCATTGGAATGAATGTGCAGCGCTTCCGAAGCGCCGCAACACGGGCAGTTTGAACCCTTTCTTCGGCGGCTAGCGGGGGATAAAAGCCCCCCCCCCACTAGCGGCTGAAAAGCGCTGCTAAAAGGACGGTTTAGCGGTGCTTTACCGCTAACGGACCCGCCGCCTCAGTGTGAAAGCAGCCTTTAATTGTATTTTTTTTTTAAATTGCATTTAAAAGACTGCTGCGCAAATATAGTATGACATAAAATATTGCAACAACCACCATTTTATTCTCTAGGGTCTCTGCTAAAAAATATATATAATGTTTGGGTGTTCTAAGTAATTTTCTCTAGCAAAAATTAATGATTTTAACTTGAAGCCAACAAGTGTCAGAAAAAGGTTTAGTCTTTAAGTGGTTAAACTTCCCTCATTTACAGACCGAAGTTCATGCCTTTGATCTAAAGAACAAAAGGTTACAATGTTTATAGTTGGTTTAGGGGCTGGGGAATGTTGTGAAACTTGGCAGACTGCCTGTTTTTTTTTACAGCTGTCAGCTTGAGCAGAGAACTCTGCATAGAATAGGGAAAATGCTTTAAGATCGCGAGCGGGAAAGAATTGCGATCTCGATCCCTAATGCTTAATCATGCAGCTTTACCTTGAAAAAGTATTCATACCCCTTTGAAATTTTCCACATTTTCTCATGTTACAACCAAAAACATAAATGTATTTTATTGGGATTTTTTGTGATAGACTAACACAAAGCTGCACAGAATTGTGAAGTGGAAGGAAAATGATAAATGTTTTTTTTTTTTTTTTTTTTTTACAAATAAATATATGTGGCGTGCATTTGTATTTATCCTCCTTTACTCTGATACCCCTAACTAAAATCTACCGGGACCAATTGCCTTCAGAAGTCACCTGAATAGTAAATAGAGTCCACCTGTGTGTCATTTAATTTCTGTATAAATACAGCTGTTCTGTGAAGCCCTCAGAGGTTTGTTAGAGAACCTTAGTGCAGAAACAGCATCATGAAGGCCAAGGGACACACCAGACAGGTCAGGGATAAAGTTGTGGAGAAGTTTAAAGCAGGGTTAGTGTCAGAAACCATGAACCAGACCGAGACAGAAGAAAAGTTAAATCACACTTGTTTATTAATAAAAATAAAAAGGTAAATAGAGTAAGCGTAGTCAAAGCATAGTCAGAGTCCAGTAACCGGATTGGGTAATCAGCCAAGCCAGAGTTCAGTAACCAGATCGGGTAATCAGCCAAGCCAGAGTTCAGTAACCAGATCGGGTAATCAGTCAGGCCAGAAGTCAGGGATCCAAGTACAGGAACAGCAAGCAGGATAAGGAGCCAGAAGGGATGTCAGCAAAGCCAGACTTTAAACAGGAACGCAGGAGATGGTTTCTTGTGATGTGACCAAGACAAAGGGAGGAATGAAGTGAGCTGCAGATCTTTAAGTAGGCGGGACTGACAAGCAGATCCACAACAGCTGGTTAATTGTGGAGAGAGATGAGAGCTGGCAATTAGCTGACAGCTGAGCGGCCAGCTCAGAGAAGGAAGGGCTAAGCCAGCCCTGACAGTTGGGTTATCAAAAAATATCCCAAGCTTTGAACATCTCACAGGAGCACTGTTCAATCCATCATCCGAAAATGGAGAGTATGTCACACCTAGAAACCTACCAAGACATGGCTGTCCACCTAAACTGACAGGCTGGGCAATGAGAGCATTAATCAGAGAAACAACCAAGAGGCCCATGGTAACTCTGGAGGAGCTGCAGAGATCCACAGCTCAGGTGGGAGAATCTGTCCACAGGACAACTATTTGTCGTGCACTCCACAAATCTAGACTTTATGGAGGAGTGGCAAGAAGAAAGTTATTGTTCAAAGAAAGCCATAAGAAGTCCCAATTGCAGTTTGAAGGAAGCCATGTGGGGGACACAGCAAACATGCGGAAGAAGGTGCTCTGGTTAGAGAACAAAATTTAACTATTTGGTCTAAAAACAAAATGCTGTGGGAGAAAATGAACACTGCACATCACTCTAAACACACGATCCCCACTGTGAAACATGGTGGTGACAGCATCATGTTGTGGGGATGCTTTTCTGCAGCAGAGACAGGGATGATGGTCAGAGCTGATGGGAGGATGGATGGCACCAAATACAGGGCAATCTTAGAAGAAAACCTGTTAGAGCCTGCAAAAGACTTAAGGCTGGGGCGGAGGTTCTCCTTTCAGCAGGACGACCCTAAACATACAGCCAGAGCTACAATGGAATAGTTTAGATCAAAGCATATTCATGTGTTAGAAATGTCCAGTCAAAGTCCAAACCTAAATCCAATTGAGAATCTGTGGCAAGACTTGAAAATTGCTGTTCACAGACGCTCACCATCCAATCTGACAGAGGTTGAGCTATTTTGCAAAGAAGAATGGGCAAAAGTTTCACTCTCGAAATGTACAAATCTGGTAGAGACATACCTAAAAGACTTGCAGCTGTAATTGCAGTGAAAGGTGGTTCTACAAAGTATTGATTCAGGGGGGCTGAATATAAATGCACACCACACTTTTCACATATTTATTTGTAAAAAAAATTGAAAACCATTTATCATTTTCCTTCCACTTCACAATTATGTGCAACTTTGTGTTGGTCTATCACATAAAATTCCAATAAAATACATTTAGGTTTTTGGTTGTAACATGACAAAACGTGGAACATTTCAAGGGGTATGAATACTTTTTATGGCACTATAGCTAGTTTTTCTAATTGGAGGTCAGCAATGGCAGCCCACATGTCAGTACAGGTTTCATTGGAAGGGAATGTCTCGTCTTTTCAGAAATATAAAAGAGAGAAACTCGATGTGTATTATTTTATTGCTAAGTGAGAACATCTTTAACCCCTTGACGCCGGCTGTATGCAAATATACGTCCTCTCCGCACCTGGTCCCTAGCGCCGATGGGTCACATATTTGCGTGAATTGCTGCTTATAAACCTGTGCTGAGAGCGTTCTTAGCACAGTTATTGTCGCCTAACCGAAAGCTCCGGATCGCTCGTTAACTGACACTTTTTTTTTGGGGGGGGGGGGATTTGGATAGGGTGCAGAAAAATTAGACCCTCTGTCAGGTTTTTATTGCTGTCTGTGCCACTGTAAGGGAGGTTCATCATCTGATTGTCCTGTTTACCATTACTGAAATTGGAAGTAAAAAAATCCTACATTTTTGTGTCGTCCGCAGACAAATAGAGGGGAAATCTTCCAATGAGGGCACTAATTCTGGTGACCTGGGAGGTTCCCAAGGGATTCCGTTAATTTGCAGTGATTTCCACACTTCCTGTTTTGGCTATGGGACAGGAAGTGGAGGTAAATCTCTCCAATGAGACACAAATGGCAAAAAAAAACTGGGGTTACGACCCTCCCTAACTCTATCCAAAATGACAATTGCCCCCGGATTCTGTGCGTGTGCAGATGTGCCACAGGGCTTTGGGCCCCAGCATAGCCATGCGCAGGCACAGGGGTAACTGTGCACCCATAGAAACAGAGCTAGTATGGAAGTCCCAACACTAGGCATGTGTGGAAACTCCCTCGTGCATACGTCTGGCTGGGCAGAGCCTTTCGGAACATCTGTATATGCACCAGACTAACAAAGGTGGTGACGCTGGAGGGGTGGAGGTTTTGGTCAAAGCTAAATGGGACTGAAGTTTCTCTTTATTAAACACTGGGTTTGGTTTTTAGTTTTTTTTTTTTATATGAAGGAACAAGACCAAAAAAACCTAAAGCATATCAAATAAAAATGCCAAGACAGTTGAAAACCCTCAATTGAACCCTTTTTAAAAAAGTAGACACCCCAAGGTGGTCACATTTTTGGCGCCTTTTTTTGGGAAATTAAGAGACATGATGGGGTTAAAACGTGGAGCTGGGTATGGGGCATTAGATACATTAAATGTACAGGTCATACACAGAAGGCAGAGGCGGTGAAGGGTTTACGGTGAAAGTGTTCAAAATGATCCCGCAACCATGGGATCCACTGATACTCTGATCTGGAACTAAGGAATGAATGAGTCATTCATTAGAAAGAGTGGGCTCTGCAGTGTAAACTCTACAATGTTTACATGTATCTTTGCTATGCTCTAGTTCCACCCCCAGGCTGAAGCCCAATTTATGGGTGTTCGTATGCTGGAGCTACAGCACAGCACTAGGCACCACCATATCCCTGCCCTTTTATGTACATTCTGTTCATTCAGAGCCCCAGGGCAGTCATCCGACACAGCTTTAGGCCTGCCCCCAACCCCCCTCAGGGCCTGACCACTAACATTCCCCAGGGCCCGCCCACTGGCTGTCCCACCAAATCCCCCCACTAGCCATCCCACCAAGCCCTTCGGTGCCTCAGCCCCCCCTCACACCTGTACGCTCTCAGCCCTCCCTCACACCTGTATGCTTTCAGCCCCCCCTCACACCTGTATGCTTTCAGCCCCCCCTCACACCTGTATGCTTTCAGCCCCCCCTCACACCTGTATGCTTTCAGCCCCCCTCACACTTGTATGCTCTTAGCCCCCCTCACACTTGTATGCTCTTAGCTCCCCCCTCACACCTGTATGCTCTTAGCTCCCCCTCACACCTGTATGCTCTCAGCCCCCCCCTCACACCTGTATGCTCTCAGCCCCCCCCTCACACCTGTATGCTCTCAGCCCCCCCCTCACACCTGTATGCTCTCAGCCCCCCCCCTCACACCTGTATGCTCTCAGCCCCCCCACACCTGTATGCTCTCAGCCCCCCCCTACACCTGTATTCTCTCAGCCCCACCCCCACACCTGTATGCTCTCAGCCCCCCCCACACCTGTATATATGACACATGTACACACACACACAGACATGCCCACACACACACACACACACACGTGTGTATATACACACACACACACACAGACATGCGCACACAGACATGTACAGTCAGCACAGACAAAGAGTGCACATGCAGGAAGTTGCCAGAGGTGGCAGCAAAGAGCCCAATGTGAGCGCAGTGACAGCAGGGAGTGGCAGCTGCCAACTCGCACACATACAGAAGCAGCCACAGAACTCCCCTGCACCCGCACCTGCCTTCTCCCATCCCCGCCAGGTGGCCGGCCCTTTGAGACGCTTGGGCCCCTTAAAAGTGTATGGGCTGTACCCCCCGGTGGCGGCCCTGCCCATGCTGACTGTTTAGTCACAATATAAAAAGCTTGATTAGCTTTGGGAGTTATCTGCCAGTACAGTGTATGTTTATTTGCAGGGGGCATACAGGCCACACAGAACTACAGAGCTAACTTTTCATTCACAATAGTAAAAGATTGATTAGCTCTGCAGGGCTGTGTGTGTGCGATCTGCCAGTGCAGTGTGCGCTTAATTGCAGGTGACAGACAGATCATACAGCCCAGCAGAGCTGACTTCTCATTCACGATAGTAAAATATTGATTAGCTCTGCAGGGTTGTGCGAGCTATCAAACCAGTGCAGTGTATGTTTATTTGCAGGGGGCAGACAGGTCACACAGCCCCGCAGAACTGACTTATCATTTACAACAGTAAATGATCAGTCAGCACTGCAGGACTGTGTGATCTGTCTGTCAGTTGATAGCCAACATCCACTGTGCTGTCAATAAGCCCTTATTTATTTCATTGATACCAGATCTTCAGCCAATTTATAAATTTCTGGATGGCAGATCAATCAGCTTTGTAAATCATTTTCATTGTGTATCATATTTCATTTTACTTGCCAAAGTTCTCAAAGAAACCATTCTGCACAAAGGGAGGTGCTGAGAGTTTTTTTGTTTCCATGCATTGAATGCTTTTCTCATCTATCTATCTATCTATCTATCTATCTATCTATCTATCTATCTATCTATCTATCTATCTATCTATCTATCTATCTATCTATCTATCTATCTATCTATCTATCTATCTATCTATCTATCTATCTATCATTGTACCCAAAAACCCAGCACAATAATGCAAATGCTCAATCCCATTGATTTGGCCTTACAATGCAACTATTAAGAGACGTGACAACAAATGTTGAACATATATATATATATATATATATATATATATATATATATATATATATATATATATATATATATATATATATATATATATATATATATATATATATATATATATATTCCCAAAAGAAAAAAAATTGTTTGCTGTTACTGCTTATAAAGTGTGAGCTGGAGTTTGGCTTCAGTGTGTTGCTGTATCTTAAAGTGGAGCTCCGCTGAAATTTTTTTTTTTTTAAAGTCAGCAGCTAGAAATACTGCAGCTGCTGACTTTTAAAACATGGACACTTACCTGTCCAGGGCGCCCGCGATGTCGGCACCCGAGGCCGAACGTCTCTCGGTCTTCGGGTGCTGCTGCTTCCATCTTCGGTAAGGGAATCAGGAAGTGAAGGCTTACGGCTTCACTTCCCGGTTCCCTACTGCGCATGCGCGAGTCGCGCAGCGCAATACGGATGGTCCCTGCTGTCTCTGGGACCCATGTGTTTCCCAGCAGACACCGGGGGGGGGGGGGGGGGGGGGCAGGAAGTGGCGTAAATAACCGCAGATTCTGCGGCTATCTATGCCGGAAGTGGGTACAAATGCCTGTAATATACAGGTATCTGCACCCCCCTCCCCCCTGAAAGGTGTCAACTGTGACACCGGAGGGGGGGAGGAATCCGATGAGTGGAAGTTCCACTTTTGGGTGGAACTCCACTTTAATCTGCTTGTGAATCTAACACTCCTCTCCCCTCCCCCCAAGACTGCCCAAAGATGTCTCTGTTGCTCCTGGGGGGGCTCTCTAAAACAGGAAGAGTGTTATTGGCCAGATCCCCAAGTATTACAGAGGGGGGAAAGCCTAGAAAAAGAAGACTAATGCAGCCACCAAATCTAATGATTGTAGGCTAAAATATACTACAATTTAGGTTTTGGGCTTAATATTGCTTTAATGCGTTGCATTACAATATAACATTTGTCATAAAAAGAGACACATTACTTTTCTGTGTTTGTGATATCGTGAGGAAGCATTTTTGCTATTTCAGTTAGATGTTTATACTGTTTGGATGGTAAATTTGATATTTTAGGCGATATTTGACCATTTTTCTGTTGTCTTGCAAAAAGCACTTTAGGCTTTGAACCCGTATGTGACCTTCCAAATGTATAATGGCATGTTTAATATGAGCATCTATAACTGTGCTCTATTACACAGCACCCAGTCACACACTTGTGTTTTTTTTTTTTTTTTATCTGAACTGCAGAAAGTTTGGAAACTCTTATCTGCACTGCACTGATCCTAAAGTTTAAACTTCTTTTCTTTATGTTTGTGATTGAACATGCATGTTTTAAGGTACAACTTTTGTGCCTTTTTTATAGGGTGTATTTATAAACAATTTGCATAGCAAATGATGTGAGAGGCAGCAAAGCCAAGCTGCCATTGGGCGCAATGCTGGTTTAGGAAGTTTATATTAGAAAAACAAAACTTCAACTGCACGCTGCAACTGCAACTAGTAATGAATTTTTAGGAATAAAATTGAGCCTTCTAGCTTATGAAGAAGTGGAAGGTTTTGATTTCAAGAAACATGTTGAGCTGTATGATTATTATTATTATTATTATTATTATTATTATTATTATTCAGGATTTATATAGTGCAACAGTTTACGCAGTGCTTTACAACATGAAGGCAGACAGTACAATTACAATACAATTCAATACAGGAGGAATCGGAGGGCCCTGCTCGTTAGAGCTTACAATCTAGGAGGGAGGGTCAAGTTATACAAAAGGGTAATGGCTGTGGGGGATGAGCTAATGGAGAAAATAGTGCAGTCGTTAGATGAAGGCAGAATAGGCTTCTCTGAAGAGGAAAGTTTTCAGGGACCGCCTAAAGGTGGATAAATTTGGAGACAGTCTGACAGGTTGGGGTAGGGAATTCCAGAGGATGGGTGAGGCTCGGGAGAAGTCCTGGAGGGGGATTTGGGAGGAGGTGATGAGGGAGCTAGAGAGCAGGAGGTCTTGGGAGGAACGAAGAGGGCGATTAGGTTGATATTTTGAGACTAGGCTAGTGATGTAGCTGGGGGAAGAGTTGTGGATGGCTTTGTAACTTATTGTTAGTATTTTGAATTTAATTCGTTGGGCGAGTGGCAGCCAATGGAGGGATTGGCAGAGAGGGGTAGCAGACACTGAGCGGTTTGTAAGGTGGATGAGTCTGGCAGCAGCATTCATGATGGACTGAAGGGGGGATAGTCTATTTAAAGATAAGCCAATGAGGAGGGAGTTGCAGTAGTCAAGGTGAGAGATAACCAGGGAGTGAATCAGGAGCTTTGTGGTTTCATTGGTTAGAAAGGGACGTAGTTTAGAGATGTTGCGGAGGTTGAGGCGGCAAGCTTTGGAAAGTGATTGGATGTGGGGTCAAAAGGAGAGTTCAGAGTCCAGGATAACACCTAGCACCCTGACATGTGGGGATGGGTGGATGGTATGATCAGTCACAACCGCTGTAAAAAATGGATTTCTATATGGGAATAACCCACAGTTTGGTAATCTATATACGGTAATCAGTTAAGTGGGTGATGGAGTCAGAAATACATTTGGGATCATATTAAATGTATTGCTTTTGCATCTGTATTTTAAAACAACTGTTTTATGTCATTGATTTTTTTTTCTTATATAGATTCTGTACTAATAAAGCTTTATTGTTCTTAAAAAAAAAATGTAATTTTATGGTGCCTCAAAAGTCCTGCCTCCGAAAATATTTTTGTTTTATAGACATATGGATAGTAGGGATGTGGCACAGTACAGAGAGCCAAATTATTTAATGACTGCTACAAAGTTACAATGTTGCAGTCTGATCACTGGGAAAGAAGAATAGGGATATTCTTTATCCTGCCTGCAACAGACTGATGGCATAAAACTGCAGCTCAGAGGCTGCTTTTTAACGATAAAAGGTAAAGTATTTGTGAAAACCAATTCTCCTATTGTGTATTGTTGCATGTCAGCAATTTATTCCTGCAAACTTGTAATATTAGTAAGTAGCCCACATCCAGCTTGCTACAGGGTTTTATTGGGCTTGTAGCTAGGTTCAGTAGCATATTCTCAAGGTTCAGTAGCATATTCTCAAACTCAGCGCACCCTGTCATTCACAGGAGGATAGGACTTCCTCCATCCAGACCCAATCCACCTCCTGGCTCCCACCCTGCTAAGACACAGCTACAGCCATGCTTTAATCCTAATTACAGTAGTAAGGGGGACTCTGATGGGGACACCAATGTAATAGGGGACTCTGTTATAAAGGGGGATACGTATGGGAACTCTGTTGTAGGGAGGGATTCTGATGGGGACATTGATTTAAGGGGGGTCTCTGATGGGGACATTGATGTAAGGAGGGACTTTAAAGTAAGGTGGACTCTGATGGGGACCCTGATAAAGGGGGGGGGGGGGCTCTGATGTGATTGGGGTTTTTTGTGCCAATGTATTTCTTGGAGCGTGTTGATTGATTCATTCAAGTTTTATTTATTCTTTTATAAAACTGATTGGGGCACACAAATATTTGTAAAATGTACAATGTGAACCTCATACTGATATCTTTAGAGACCTCTGATTTTTAAAGAATATGTAAACCCAACATTTCATATTCCTGATATATGCCTGATGTAGCATGTACATGTAGGAAAAAGTATCCTGTTCTCATTTCTTGCTTCCTTTGAGTGAAATCCCTGGTGTTCTTACCCATCTGCTTTCCTAATTAAAACTGACCACACTAAACAGAAAGTTCTGTTTAGTGTGTTGAGAACTCAGCCTGCTGTCCGCCAATGACCATAATTGTCCTGACACCCCCCCGGCTAGCCATTAGCTAGGAAGATCAGTGTTCTGCTGCCTCTCCCCCCCCCCCCCCCCCCAGCTCTTATGCAGCTGAGAACAGAGGGAATGTGATTACATATAAAAAAAACAGAAAAAAGGTGTTTTTTTTTTTTTTATCTATACACAATTAATTTGCCTTTCATTTCTATTTTATACTGAATGGGTTGTCTACAATCACTTTAAGCATGGGATGTATGCTGAAGGGCAGAATCAGAGTCGAGATTAGCTGATTTCCCTTTAGCAAATATATGTTTGAACAAATTTCTATGCTTTTCTTACTAGCACTGAAACAGCGTTTCCTCTAGAAAAGGTATTTTAGCACTTGAGTCAGAATCTTTAGCGCATACAATTCTTCATTAAAAGCAGAAAATAAAAAGGTATCTATTATCACCATTATTATCCTGAAAACTGTCCGCTCTGATGGTCCAAGTGTGTGGGCAGGGCTTAGCCCAGAATTAGGGAAGTCCCTAGGAACAAAGTGAATCAGAATCAGAGAGGGTCACACAGGGCTTGAGGCTAATAAAGACAGTAGCAATGTTTTTAAAAAGTTGCAATATTCACATACTATTTAAACATAGACCAAATTTAAAATCCCAATCCATCCAAAACGTTTTATTTAATCTTAGATAGATGTAAAGGGAAGGATTAGAGTCTGTCTGTTTTTTTTACTGTTGTTTTTGTCCTTACTGGGAAGATTTCCCTTTGTTTCTGGTTAGTACAGCAGGTGATGGGGATTCACTCCAGCTGGGACAGAGACAAAAATAAAAGAATATTTTTCAAAGAGTGGGAAAAAGAACTTCTTTTTCAATAATATTTTAAGAGAAAAGTTGATTAACAACAAAGGCACCCGTAGGGGTATAGCAAAATTCCACAAATAGAACATTTAGAGTAGAGAAAGAATTCTCGCACATCTAAGGTCACATCCAAAATAGTGATCCAGGAAGCCAACCAAAAAAGCATTCAACATTTGGATAACACCCAATTGAGCATACTATCCCAGGATCCAGGCGAACCGAGTAGGATGATAAAAGTATGGCCAGAGATGGAAAGCCAAGAAATAGGTGGAGCGACAAAGGCAGGTAAAGAAAAAAAGGAGGGAGGGGAAGAGGTTGGGGAAGGGGTCTCTAATTAGCCTAAACTAAAGGATGGTAGAGCATAGGTAATCCAAAGTTCCCACATCTTCAGGAATTTCGAGTAAGCCCCGTACACACGGTCGGACTTTGTTCGGACATTCCGACAACAAAATCCTAGGATTTTTTCCGGTGGATGTTGGCTCAAACTTGTCTTGCATACACACAGTCACACAAAGTTGTCGGAAAATCCGATCATTCTGAACGCGGTGACGTAAAACACGTACGTTGGGACTATAAACAGGGCAGTAGCCAATAGCTTTTATCTCTTTATTCATTCTGAGCATGCGTGGCACTTTGTCCGTCGGATTTGTGTACACACGATCGGAATCTCCGACAACGGATTTTGTTGTCGGAAAATTTTATATCCTGCTCTCAAACTTTGTGTGTCGGAAAATCCGATGGAAAATGTCCGATGGAGCCCACACACGGTCGGAATTTCCGAAAACACGCTCCGATCGGACATTTTCCTTCGGAAAATCCGACCGTGTGTACAGGGCATAAGAGTCATTTAAAATGCTTGTCATTTTTTTCATGTAACATAAACATAGTCATACGATCTCTCACTTCTTGAAAAGAGACAGAGGGCTTTCTCCACGCCTTGACTATGGCCTGCTTAGCCGACACAAAGATAGGTTGCTAGTTTCGATTTGTGTTGGAAAAGGCCAGGGATTGGACAATTTAGCAATGCCATCTTAGCATCCTTGCAGATCGTCACATGAAACAAATTGTGGAGTAAGCTGACAATCCATGAGCAAAACTCCACCAATCGTGGACAAGACCACCAGATGTGTAGAATCTCTTTGCGCTCTTCACGCTCGATAAGCACCTGTCACTGTATGCAGGATTTGCGCGGGCTATGCAGGCAGACGACCCAATACCATCTTAAGAGAACCTTATATGCGGACTCAAGGACGTATTAAAAGAGCATTTAACTATTGTTGACCAGGCTTTGTTTGAGTCCTCTACATCCAGAGGTCGCAAGATCTCGTCCCCCAACGACATACATAGGAGATGGTTGATATGGATTTGCAGTTGTTTATTGAGGTGTAAATATCCATGAGTCAGAAAAGGGAAGACCGAGGTATGGGAAAAGGAACTTCTAACAACATTTTTACTGCTGTCTCTCCCTAGCTGTCCCGCATGAGTGAGTATTTAATAACATTTTTTTGGATATATTTCTAGGTGCATTTTCCCAAATCTATTTAACTAACACATTAACACGCATGGTACTATATCTACATATTAAGCCAGCCATTGGTTCTCTCACTTCGATAAGTAAATTAAGAATGAAATGAAGCTTAACTGAGCATTATTTTAGGAATAGCCAAACAGCTGAAATGATTGAAGAAAATAACCTTACTATGGAAGAAGGTTGGCATCAAGCAAAGAGCAATGTATCAATTGGTGCCAGGATCTCGGCTCAGGAGGGCTATCTTTTTGTTGATACTTCAAGCGCCAGCAAGGTTAATATAGGTAGGAGAAATTTAGGCCCCTGTTTATCGTGGGCGACCTTTTTATTTTATGTTTAATTGATAAAAATCAGGCACAGTGTGGAGGCTCTATTATCCCATGGAGTTTTCTGTTTAACCACTTCAATACCAGGCACTTAGACACCTTCCTGCCCAGACCAATTTTCAGCTTTCAGCGCTGTCGCAGTTTGAATGACAATTGCGCGGTCATGCTACACTGTGCCCAAACTAAATTTTTATCATTTTGTTCCCACAAATAGAGCTTTCTTTTGGTGGTATTTGATCAACTCTGCGGTTTTTATTTTTTGCTAAACAAATAAAAAAAGACAAAAAATTTTGAAAAAAATAAAAGTTTTGCTTTTGTTTCTGGTAAAAAAACATGTAAATAAGTAAGTTTTCTCTTTCACTGATGGGCACTGATAAGACAGCACTGACGGGCACTGACAGGCACTGATACGGTGGCACTGATGAGGTGGCACCATGAGCGGGCACTGACGATGGGCACTGATATGCGGCACTGATGGGTGGCACTCATATGCAGCACTGATGGGCAATGATAGGCGGCACTGATGGGCACTGATGGGTGGCACTGGTTGGCACTGATGAGCGACACTAATGGGCAATGAAAGGCGGCACTGCTGGGCACTGCTAGGCACTGATAGGCGGCACTGATACGTGGCACTGATACGTGGCACTGATATGCGGCACTAAAATGAGGCACTGATGGGCATCCCTGGTGGCACTGGCAGTGGTAGGCATTGCAGTGGGCACTGACTGGCAGCTGCCTGGGCACAGATTGGCAGCTGCCTGGGCACAGAGTGGCATTTCCCTGGTGGTCTAGGGGCATACCTGGTGGTCCAGTGTGGATCGCTTCCCTGGTGGTCCTGGGCGGCTTCCCTGGTGGTCCTGGGTAGGATCCGAGGGGGGGCTGTGCTGATAAACAATCAGCACAGACCCCCCCTGTCAGGAGAGCAGCCGATCGGCTCCCCTTTACTCGCATCTGTCAGACGCGAGTGAGGAAAAGCCGATCACCGGCTCTTCCTATTTACATTGTGATCAGCCATGATTGAACACGGCTGATCACGTGGTAAAGAGTCTCCGTTGGAGACTCTTTACCTAGATCGGTGTTGCAGGGTGTCAGACTGACACCCCGCAACAACGACCGCCGCGATGCACGCCCCCGGGGGCGCGCAGCGGCTCGATATTCCTAATCACGTCATATGACGTCCGATCAGGAATATCAAACCACTTTGCCGCCGTCATTCTGTAATAGGGCGGGCGGCAAGTGGTTAATGCTCCAGAATCACTCAATGATTAACCACTTCAGCCCCGGAAGGTTTTGCCCCCTTAATGACCAGTCCATTTTTTGTGATACGGCACTGCGTTACTTTGACAATTGTGTGACGCTGTACCCAAATAAAATGTATTTCCTTTTTCCCCCACAAATAGAGATTTCCTTTGGTGGTATATGATCACCTCTTTGGTTTTTTATTTTTTGCGCTATAAACAAAAAGAGCGACAACTTTGAAAAAAAACAAAAACAAAACATTTTTTACTTTCTGCTATAAAACACGCCCAATAAAAAAAAAAAATAAATCAAATTTCTTCATCAATTTAGGCCAGTATGTATTCTGCTACATTTTATTTTTATCCCAATATATTGATTGGTTTGCGCAAAAGTTATCGTGTCTACAAACTATGGGATACTTTTGTGACATTTTTATTTATTTATTTTTTTCTAGTAATGACGGCGATGAATGATTTTTAGCAGGACTGTGACATTGCAGCGGACAAAATCGAACACCTTGCTGACAGTTTTGACACTTTTCTGGGAACCAGTGACACTAATAAAGTGATCAGTGCTAAAAATATGCACTGTTACTGTACTAATGACACTGGCAGGGAAGGGGTTAACATCAGGAGTGCTCAAAGGGCTAAATGTGTCCCTAGGGGGTGCTTGCTAACTGTGTGGGGGATGCTCTGACTGGGGGCAGACAGATCTCTGTTCCTGCTTATTTTCTCCCCTGTCAGAATGGCGATCTGCCTTGTTTACATAGGCAGACCACTGTTCTGCCTCTCTTGGGAACGATCGCGGGTGGACATTGGGTCCACCCGACCTGCTGATTGGCTCCCCCTCTGTCCAATCAGCACGCAATCGCACCCCCGGCAGCGTGCACGTGCCCTCTAGTGGCTATGGCACGAAATGATGTACAGGTACGTGATTTTGCGCAATAGAGCCGACCTGCCACAGTACATGTACGTTAGGTGGTCAGAAAGTAGTTAAAGGACAGCAAGACTTGTGACCGACTCTTCCCCTCCCGCCACTTTTTTTCCTCCCCCTGTTATTTGCACTTCTTTTTCTATGAGGACCCTAAGCAAGCAATGCACCTTTGAAAGCACACCACTTTGCTTTATAAATGCGTATTTTTATCTTTTAACCACTTCCTGACCGCTTGTCGTACATATACTGCGGCAAGGTGGCTCTGTTATGCAAAATCACGTATCAGTACGTGATTTTGCTAATAGCCACTGGGGGGGCGCACTTGCACCGCCGGAGCCGCAATCATGCGCTGATTGGCCACAGGGGGAGCCAATCAGCGGGCCACCCACGATCGCTCCCCACAGAGACAGAATGACGGTCTGCCAATGTAAACAGGCAGACCGCCGTGCTGTCGGGCATGGATACTCTGATCTAGTGCTCCTGCTAATCAGGAACACAGATCAGAGTGTCCATGCAGTGAGCCCATCCCCCCCACACAGTTAGAAACACACTGAGGGAACACACTTAACCCTTTGATTGCCCCTGATCTTAACCCTTTCCCTGCCAGTGTCATTTATACATTGATCATTTTTAGCACTGATCACTGTAATAATGTCACTGATTCCCAAAAAAGTGTCAGATAGGTGTCCGATCTGTCCACCACAAAGTCGAAGTCCCGCTAAAAATCGCTGATCACCGCCGTTACAAGTAATAAATAAATGAAAATGCCAAAAATATATCCCCTGTTTTTTAGACGTTATAACTTTTGTGCAAACCAATCAATTTACCCTTATTGTGATTTTTTTTTTTTTTTACCAAAAATATGTAGCAGAATACATATTGGCCTAAATTGATGAAGAAATTTGATTTTTTTTACTTTTTTTTTTTTTTTTATTGGTTATAATTTATTTTTTTTGTTTATAGCGCAAAAAATAAAAACTGCAGAGGTGATCAAATACCACCAAAAGAAAGCTCTATTTGTGGGGAAAAAAGTACATCAGTTTTATTTGGCACAGCGTCGCACTCCCATGCAATTTTCAGTTAAAGCAAGGCAGTGCCGTGTCGCAAAAAAATGGCCTGGTCATTAAGGGGGTAAAACCTTCCAGGGCTGATGTGGTTAAGCAGCAGTATATCTGTGGTAAATTGGTACTGTTGCTTTATGATGTAGTCCTTAGTGTTGGGGGGGGGGTTAGGGTAAAGTCTAGTGTGGGTCTTGGTTTAAGGGTTGGGCATTCCTTTTGAGCTTAGGGTTTAGGGGAGTTAAAGCGGAGTTTACTGAACCCTCCAATACTTTACAGGCAAGGAAGCTGCCATCTTGGCCTCGGTTTAATCTGTAGTTACCATGGTGCTGCACATGTGATCAGTTATGACAGCAGCCATTTGATGATTGGACAGGTTGGTTGACAGAAAAAGCAACTGTGACAGTTCCATTCATGGCATGCCATGATTGTAACGGTTTTGTCTTACAGTTAAATTGATGAGTTTAGTTCCACTTGAAAATAGAACTAAAGGGAGGAATACTCTCCTTTGCAGCATCTTCTTCTGTGTGCTGGTTTTTGAGCATCATCATTGGTTGGCGAGGGATGACGTTATTCCTGCGCAGGCTCAGCAGCTGTCATCCCCAGCACACAGGGAACAGGTTGGCTGCTGTAAGCTGAGCTGTGCATGTGCAGCTCAGAATACATCCTGGGGAACACTGAGATCAGGCAGGTAGGTGTATTTTATTGCTGAAGGTACATTACAGGTCACTTTGGCAGTAATAAACCTGCCTGCTCTCAGTGAATAACAGTGGCACTTTAGTTTGGAAGGTGAAATTTGAGTCAGTTTTCTTCATTCAACCTGGGGCTGATATATCCTGGTTTCTATGGTCACTGGCAACCAGGATAACCTACCTCTATAACTCAATGCTAAAACATTCCTAACCACTTCTCGTTCATAGGATGTATCTGTACATCCTTGGATGGGAAGCGTGATATCTTGGCCATCGCTACAGCTGCAGGAAGGATCGATCACAGGAAGGATTGGTCGATCGATTGCAGTAAGTATCGTTCAATCGATCACAGAAAGCATTGTTCAATCAAAAAAAGGATCAAAGTATTGGTTGACCAAAAGAAGGATCAATCGATCACAGAAAACATTGCTTGATTGAAAAAAAGGATCTGTTAGTCGATCGCAGGAATGATCGGCCGATTGATTGCAGGAAGTATTGGTGGATCGGTCGTAGGAAGCAAAGGTTGATAAAAAGAAGGATCAAATTATTAATCGATCGCAGGAAGGATCAGTCAGTCGTTGCTGGAAGGATTGGTCGTAGTAAGGATTTATCGCATGAAGGATTCAAGTAAGGAAGGACCGGTTAATCGATGGAAGGATTAGTTGGTTGAAAGATCGGCCGGTCAATCACAGGAAGGATCGGTCAGTCAATTGCAGGAAGGATTGCTTGTTCATTCCTCTTAAAAGCAATAAAGTTAGAGAGGGAGTGTAAAAAAAAAAAAAGTTTTGAATAAAAGAAATAATATTTTTTTTTTTTTAAAGCGCCCCCTCCCCCAGAGCTTGCGTGTAAACGCAAATGCGTGCGTGAGTTACGTATGCATATGTAATTGACACCTCACCAAGAATGTGAGGTATTGCTGCAAACGTCACATTGAGAGCAATAATTCTAGCACCAGACCTCTTGTGTAACTCAAAACTGGTAACATGTAATGGCTTTTAAAGCGTCGCTTATAGAGGTACGGTAGTTTGATGCCATTCCACGGGTGTATGCAATTTTAAAGTGTGCCATGTTTGTTATCGGTTTACCCAGCGTAACGCCATATTTTAGCTCAAATTGGGTATTATAAAATGTTTGTGTGCAAAAACATTAAAGTGTATTTTTTCCAAAATTGCGTTTGAAAACCACTGCGCAAATACTGTGTGACACAAAACTTAAAACACCCACCATTTTATTCTCTAGGACCTCTGCTGCAAAAAGTATATATAATGTTTGGGGGTTTTAAGTAATTTTCTAGAAAGGAAAAAAATATATATCTTTTTTTACATGTAGTAGAGGAATGTCAGGCTGCGATCGATCGACCAATCCTTCCTTCCTTCATTATTCGTGTGCTAGTAATTTTTTGCAATGTTATTTATCCTTTTCCATATAGTATAGTATAATACCTGGTTGATCCTGCCTGTTCCTGTGTTCCTATCAGTAAACTGACTTCCCATCATCCTGAAATTGATCCTCTCCCTGCCCCCCCCTCCTGAAATGAAACCAGCAGAGGAATGTAAGCCCCTCCCACCTGAGTCTCTCTGCTTGGGAGAAAGACCTGAGAAAACCATGTGACTGCACAGAAGCATTGCTGGGAAACGGTACCGTATATACTCGAGTATAAGTCATTCCGAGTATAAGTCGAGGCCCCTAATTTACCACAAAAAACTGGGAAAAACGTATTGACCCGAGTATAAGACGGGGGTGAGAAATGCAGAGGGTCAACAAGGCCCATCTGCATGCCTCCCTGTGTCCTGTGCATGTGTCCTGTGTCCTGTACATGTGCATGTATCCTGTACATGTGTGTCCTGTGTTCCTGTGTCCCTGTGTGCATGTGTCCTGTACATGTCCTGTGCAGCCTCCCTGTGGCGATCTCCATCCTCAGACGGCAGCCGGCATGTGATAATAGTGTTTGGCGGCCATTCCACAGTTCAAAAGCCGCGCCTCCTCCTCGTCTGTGATAGGCTGACCGCTGACTGCCTATCACGGACACTCTCTCATTCTCATACCACGGACGAGGATGAGAGAATGGCCGTGATAGGCTGTACACTGACAGCTGTTCAGCCTATCACAGACGAGCAGGAGGCGCGGCTTTTGAAAGCTGGAATAGCCACCGAACACTATCATCACACGCCGGCCGCCATCTGCCTGCATGACATGCTGATCATGCAGACAGACGGCGGTGACTTGAGTATAAGTCGAAGGGGACACTTTCAGCCCAAAAAAAGGGCTGAAAAATTCGACTTATACTCGAGTATATACAGTATTTAGAGATTATATTGCTGAAAAGCAAACACACTTCTAGGCACTTCTAGGTATAGATCAGGGATATGCAATTAGCGGACCTCCAGCTGTTGCAAAACTACACGTCCCATCATGCCTCTGCCTCTGGGTGTCTTGCTTGTGGCTGTCAGAGTCTTGCTATGCCTCATGGGACTTGTAGTTCTGCAACAGCTGGAGGTACGTTAAATGCATATCCCTGGTATAGAAGAGCATGTGGCTCACTTCATGTGACAGCATTTATGCTTGCTGATTGGCTCAGTACTGTCACATGGGGGCATGGAGAGTCCTCATCCTGTGTAAGCTCTGAATGGAGAGACTTGGAGATTACATGGGACTGCCTTTATTCACTCTTTGTAGCTGAAAAAAGTAACTGGGGAACAAAGAAAGATGAGCAGCATTGGAGGGCACACTAAAGGAGAAGTACGGCCAAAGCTCTTTTGGTAATACTTCTCATGTGGGTCACAGAAGTTCACTTACTTGTGCACTCCTGTGACCCAGATTCAGCCAACAGCAGGCTAAAGTTTGTTGTCGGCTGACATCCCAGAGCCACTCTAGGCTCTGCAGGGATCTTGACAATAATGTCAGGATCTGCTCAGATTTTTTATGGGCAGCTTGCTCAGCGCTCCACTGGGAGCCTGAGCCAGCTGCTTACGCCCTCTCCCCAGCCCAGTGCTACAGTGAGTGCTGGAGGGTCAGAGCAGAGTGCCAGTGATTGACAGATCTAAATACTGAGCAATCAGCTGTCTTTGATCGCTCAGTTCTTAATGTAGAACCGTCAGAAAGCAGCTGTATGATTATGATTGTTTTTTTTTTTGTTTTTTTTACATTCCCAAACTTCTCTTTAAGTGTCGGTTCACACTTCTGCGCTCTGCGAGATCGCATGTGATTTGCAGTTGGAAGCACATGCGATGTCCGTGCGATGCGATTTCAGCCATACAGATAGTATATTCGGACCAGACTCACACAGGACCCTTTTTTTTTTGGTCCTCACCAGAATCTGATTGCATAGGTGTTCACACCCATGTGATCCGATTCATGTCTGAACTGGCAGTTCAATTGATTTCAATGGCAGGGACGGTGGAGGAGCGGTGTATACAGCGTTCCCGCACTGCCTGAAAGATGCTGCTTGCAGGACTTTTTCTAACATCCCGCAAGCACACCACTCCAGCGTGAAAGCACTCGGGGGTCTCCCACTGGGGCTGTAGGGGAGGAGTTTTTCAGGTGCTATTTTTAGCCCTTTAGTGCCTGGAAAACGCCTCCGGTGTCAAAGTAGTCTTAGTGCTATATAAATCCTGTATAATAATAAAAGAAGGAAAACAAATGCAGCTACCACATCTAATGTGCTGCAATATATTACATTTTTAGTTTTGGGTTTAATACCTCTTTAATTTGAAGATCATTGAGCCAGGAGGTCCTTTGATTTTACCAAGGGATCCTGAGATTGTATTATTATGCTCGTGCAAAAATGAGTCCTGTCTGTGCAGCATATATCACTTTGAGTTTCAAATCTGCTGAAATACTTTTTATTATATTTTAATGGATGAAAACAACTTTGTTATAAGGCACTTTTTTTTTTCCAGGTTCTGATATAAGTTACTTGGTAATACTGGCAGAGAACTCAAAATATAACCCTTGTCAACAATGATTTGTTTTCCCTGAATAAAATTAAATCAAGAAACACTTGCTAAACCTTCCATGAAGAATAGAACGACATTTATGTGTTCCATAATGTATCACCTAGACTGGCTTAGTCATTTATAAGTGGATTCACAAGAAAAAACATGTCATTAAAACTTGAAGTTATGATTTATTTGTTTGCCTTGCAAAAGAAATGTAAACTTATAGTACATCTCAAAGAAAAAAAATACATTTTTGATTGTAGATAACTATAAAATAAACTTAGAACCCTTACTACAAAAAAAGGAAATAGCCCTGGGACTTTGAATGAGTCAATCATAGAGGTCATAGCAAGTGAATAGATTAAATAAATAAAAATGTATTCAATTGGTAATAAACATGATCACTAGTAAGTAAGTAAGTAAAAACATCATAGAGTATATAGTTAATAGTAAGTGGTTGAAAATACCCCTTCAACCTAGATGTGCATATTTGTAAACAAAATGTATCAATAAGGTGCAATACATAAGAAACAATGTATAAATTGGTGAAGAGCAGTCCGCTTAGGAAGGAAAAGTCCTACGGGCTCAATGTAAAATCCAGGATTAGTCCAGAGTTAAGGTGTCATCTTCTCTGTGTGAAGCATGTAAAACTTCTATAAAAAAGGCGTAAAAAGGGGCCGCTTACCAGACGTAGAGGACCCCTATTATGGAGGTCTTACAGGCTCAGATTAACAGATCCCAACAGGAACAGCTGATCAGGTTTCCGTGCTCAGACATCCATCCACCCTGAGGATTACACTGCCGCTTGGGATGACCGCACAGCGCGCTTCTATAGGCTGGAACAGTTGATCGATTTTGGACATAGACTCCGGTCCGCCTTGCGTTTCTCACAAGCACTGTGAAATCTGGTTGATAAAATTTGCCTCTGTGGAACCGCTCACAGGTTTATGGGAGAGATAGTAAAAAATAGAAGGTCCTCCATAGTGTAGTAAGGTAAAACAACACTTTAATAAAACGATGAGTGGCTGACATCAGAAAAAAGTTTTGGAAAAAAATCAGTACACGGTTCAAACCAGCTCCACTGCAATAAAGCCAGCCAGCTGGTGTGTGGTGACGTCAGATCCCTTAGCTCCGCCCTATGCTGCGTTTCTCCATCTGAGGCTTCCTTTCCCAGTCGCAATAAGAGTTTATTGATTGGTTTGCGCAAAAGTTATAGCGTTTACAAAATAGGGGATAGTTTTATGGCATTTTTATTTTAAATTTTTTTATTAGTAATGGCGGCTATCTGCAATTTTTTTTTTCCTATCGGGACTGCGACATCATGGCGGACACGTTGGACACTTTTGACACTATTTTGGGACCATTGTCATTTTATAGAGCGACTGGTGCTATAAAAATGCACTGATTACTGTGTAAATAACACTGGCAGTGAAGGGGTTAACCACTAGGGGCGATGAAGGGGTTAAGTGTGTCCTGGGGAGTGATTCTAACTGTGGGGGGGATGTGCTTGACAGGGAGCGGTGATCTCTGTCATGACACAGGCCAGATCGGGGAAATGCCTTGTTTACATAGGCACTTCCCCATTCTGAGGCTCCGTGACACGATCGCTGGGAGACTGGCGGACATCGAGTCCGCTGGTCCCTGCAGGTACTGTCACGCTGTATGCGGCGGCACGCGCACCTGCTACCCCTGGCTCTTAAAGGGGACATACAAGTCCCCCACCGCTACCATTGTGCCATCGTATATCGGTGTGCAGCGGTCGGCAAGTGGTTAAAGTGGTATTAAACCCCAAAAACAGTATTTTCTAAGAGGCATGGTGAGTATTTTAAAAATGTAATTTCTTTGCCACAAGTTTTTTTAAAAATGCTGAAATGTCAATTTAATAAGATATTTCTCACAAGCAGAGGCATACTTAGAATTACACCCCAAAACACATTCTGCTACTCCTACCGAGTGTGGCGATACCACATGTATGAGACTTTTTCACTGTCTGGGCTGATTATATAATAGTCATTGTATCTTGTATATAATCAACCAATATAATGTAATGGTCGCCTCTATAGGAGTGGTAAGGGAATATAGCTTAGTAAACCCTCAGTTTAGATTGCAAGCTCCATGAGCAGGGCCCTCCTGTTCCTTCTGTATTAAACTGTATTGTAATTGTACTGTCCCCCCCCCCCCCCCCTACATTGTAAAGCACTGCATAAACTGTTGGCGCTATATAAATCCTGTATAATAATAATAGTGTCCCAGTTCCTATATGGCTACCATCAGGAATGTCATGTTCACTAACCAGGAAGTACAGGAAGCTGAAGAAAGGAAGTACAAAAGAGTCCCTGTGCTTCCAGGAGTGCCGTTGTCTGCAGGGAATGGCTGGGACTGGTGTCTTGACAGGAACATACCCAGATGGGTCAGTTACGTGCAGATGGGTCAGTTCAGGCTGCAAGCAGAAACGTGGTCAGAGAACAGGCAAAGGATTGTTCCAGGCAACAGGCAGAAATTGCCACTGGTGTGGTGGTGATCAGGAACATTGTTGCTGACTGCACTGGTTGGGAGACACTGAGTACTAGTGTGACAGCAATCAGGAACTATACTGCTACTACTGACTCATATTAGTCACATGACACTGGGACTGCTGTGGTGAAAATCGAGGACACTGTTCTTGGCTTATACTGGTGTGACATTACAACCAGTGTGGCAGTGACCAGGGGCACTTGGTGTGGCGGTAATCAGTGACAACACGACTGATGTGGCGATGATTAGGGACACTGTAACTGGTATGGCAGTGATTAGGGAGAATATGACTGGTGTGTTGGTGATCAGGGACATTGTAACTGGTGTGGTGGTGATCAGGGACAATATGACTGGTGTGGTGGTGATCAGGAAAATTGTACTGGTGTGGTGGTGATCAGGGACAATATGACTGATGTGGCGGTAATCAGGGGCACTGTAAGTGCTGTGGCGGTAATCAGGGACAATAAGACTGGTGTTGTGATGATAGCAGACAGTGATCGGTGCAGTGATGATTAGGGACACCGACAGACAGCCCTTTCTGTCAGGGGAGTAGAGGGAGATTGTCTGTCTGTCTGTCTGTCTGTCTGTCTGTTCCTAGTGATTAGGAACAGCGATCTCTCTACTCCCTGTCAGTCCACTCCCCCCACAGTTAGAAAGCACATCCCCAGGGAACATTTAACCCTTTGATCGCCCCTGGTGTTAACCCCTTCTACCAGTGTCATTTATATAGTAATTGGTGCATTTTTATAGCACTAATCACTTTATAAATGTCACTGGTCCCTAAAAAGTGTTCGATCTGTCTGCTGCAATGTCGCAGTCCCACAAAAAATCACAGATCACTGTCATTACTAGTAAGAAAAAAAAGAAAAAAATTAAAAATGCCATAAATCTATCCTCCTATTTTATAGACTCGATAACTTTTGTGCAAAACAATCAATCACGCTTATTGTGATTTTTTTTCACCAAAAATATGTAGAAGAATACATATTGGCCTAAACTGAAGAAGAATTTTTTCTTTATTAATATTTATTTCTTTTTTGGGATATTTATTATAGCAAAATGTAAAAAATGTTTATTTTTTTTCAAAATTTTCGCTTTTTTTTGTTTTTTTTTTATAGCGCAAAAAAAAAACAAAAAAAAAAACACAGAGGTGATCAAATACCACCAAAAGAAAGCTCTATTTGTGGGGGAAAAAAAGGACATAGATTTTGTTTGGGTACAACATCGCACGACCACGCAATTGTCCGTTAAAGCGACGCAGTGCCGTATTGCAAAAAATGGCCTGGTCACGAAGTGGGTAAATCCTTCCGGTGCTGAAGTGGTTAACAGAGCGGACAATCGAGCTTGATTTGGCTGCTTAGCATGCACTTGTACTGAGCACCCAATTTCTTCCATGTGCAAGGGTAACCTGAAGGAATAGTTTTTTCCTCAATGAGGCCAGTATCTCATTTACTCGCTCAGCTGATGCTCTTCTGCTGAGTCTTTCCTGAGCGCTCTCCTAACTGGCACACAATTGGTGTTTGTTACACTACGAGGTCTCTTCCCCTCGATGATTAGGGACCCTCGAGATGAGTAGGAGATAAACAAACCAGTGTTAAAAACATTAAAAGTATAAGTCGCTTTAAAGCCCCTTTTTGTTTTTAAAAGCCCCAGACATTCCTAAAAGCACCTCTGCCTAATAAAAAACATCAACCCTTCACCTTTTTTACCATCCTCATATCCGCGCTATTGCCAAATGACGGCAACAGCGCAGACCTACATTGCCAGGACGACGTCTGTTGATGTCGTCCCATGCGCGAGCAGCCTGCGCGCCCCCTGCAGGGCGGGCGCGGCGCGCTCGGTGACCAGCGAGTCTGAGACTCGCCTGCTCAGATCGGAGTAAGGGGTCGGTCCCGACCCCTTACCACATGATCAGCTGTCAGCCACTGACAGCTGATCATGTGATTTAAACAGAGCTGGTAATCGGCTGATTTTTCTCCTCACGCTGACAGCGTGAGGAGGAAAAAAAAAAAACGATCACCGGCGGCCGTGAGAGGGAAATCAGTCCGGATCACGGCGATCATCTGTGCCACCCATCAGTGCCCACAATGCCACCCATCAGCGCCCACAATCAGTGCCACAACAACAGTGCATCACGTCAGTGCCGCCTTATCTGTGCCCATCAGTGCCGCCTTATCTGTGCCTATCAGTGCCGCCTTAACTGTGTCTATCCGTGCCCATCAGTGCAGCCTATCAGTGCCCACGAGTGCTGCCTCATCAGCGCATATCAATGAAGGAGAAAAGTACCTGTTTGCAAAATTTTATAACAAACTATGAAACAATATTTTTTTTTTTTCAAAATTTTCCATTTTTTTTTTGTTTGTTTAGCAAAAAATAAAAATCCCAGCTGTGATTAAATACCACCAAAAGAAAGCTCTATTTGTGGGGAAAAAAATTATAAAAATTTCATTTGGGTACAGTGTTGTATGACCGCGCAATTGTCATTCAAAGTGTGTCAGCGCTGAAAGCTGAAAATTGGTCTGGGCAGGAGGGGGGGGGGGGGGGGGGGGTGTTAAGTGCCCAGTAAGCAAGTGGTTAAATACGGTTTTGGTTAAAATATTTTTTTTATCAGGACAAGTAGATTGTCATGAGGGACAAATAGATTGGGTCCCCAAGTTAGTCCCTTGGAGAAGTTTTTTTTTAAAAAAATGTCCACACCCCTGTACAGCCATAATGGCTGTATAAGCAATTGTTTCTGATGGTGCTCGGCTGCATTCCTACAACCATTGAGCAATATTGTGATAAGCTGTGATTGGCTACAGCTATCACATGGTACAGGGAGGCAGTGCTTTACCCTGTACCGTGTAATCACTATGACCAATCGGAGATCGCAGTAGTTCTGAATGGCTGTATGAATGGCAGCCATCTTTACTACTGGACATCATTGGTCACAGCAATCATATGGTAACAGGGCAGAGCATCACTGTATGGTACTTGAATTGGTGGCCGCACAATCATGCTGATGCTGGGGGTGCACATGAGGTGTAGATCTGGGAAGACGTATGGGTACATCCCTCCAGATCGATGCTTGTCCCACACAGCCATTCATATGCAGTGGACAAGCGTCGATCTGGGGGGACATACATGTACGTCCTCCCAGATCTGCACAGTTAAATAACATTAAAGTGGGGTTCCACCCAAAAAAACAAACATATCTAAATAATTCTAAAAAAAAACAAAAAAAAAAAAACATTTGGATATTTTTTTTTTTTTTACTTACCTCTAAATGCCTGTTGCTAGGTGGTCCCTCGTAGTCTGCCCCTTCGTCTGCCTGGGCTGGTGACATCACTTCCCCCTGGCACAGGAAGGGCTCGGCTCTTCTCCCTCCCTCCTGTCAATCATCTGGGACCCATTGCAGGTCCCAGGTGATTAAGCGGCCAATCATGGCGCTCGGCACCGCTCGCGCATGCGCAGTGGGTGCCAGGCTGTGAAGCCACAGCCCGGCGCCCACAGTTGAAATGCCGGTGCCGACGAGCGGAGGGGGGGGACGAGCGGGGCTTCGATCCCCCGCACCGCTGGACCCAGGGACAGGTGAGTGTCCAATTAAAAGTCAGCAGCTGCAGTATTTGTAGCTGCTGACTTTTAATTTTTTTTTTTTTAATGGCCCCCCTGGGTGGAACTCCTCTTTAAGACCCCTTTCACACTGGGGTGGTTTTCAGGTGCTTTAGTGCTAGAAATAGCCCCTGCTAAGTGCCTGAAAATGGCCTCTTTCATTCCAGTGTGCCTTTTCACACTGGGATGATGCGCTTGTGGGATGGGAAGAAAAGTCCTGGAAGCAGCATCTTTGGGGCCCCTGCCTCCCATTGGAATGAATGGGCAGCGCTTTCAAAGCTTTGAAAGTGCCTCAAAATGGGAGTTTTTAACCCCTTTCTTGGCTAAAATGAGCGTCCCTTTAGTGCTAGAGCGGCCACAGCCCCGACCCCAGTGTGAAAGGGGGTCTTACAGGTCTTGTCCCCTCAGCCTGTGACTGGACAGTAAAAGGTGAAGCTGCAGACTAATGTGCTTGTCTGTCTTTCACTCTACTCTCTCCGCCTATCATCGCGTTTCTTGATTTCAAATTAGCACTGTAGCACAACTAATTGTCACAATGTGCTGCTTCTCCCTTAGTCTGCGCTCTCGCTTACAGGAGATTGCAAGAGGCTGATACTAGGCCAAATGCAGGCACTTAGGGTTCATTCACACCACATTGCATGCTTGTTGCGCTGCGGTGCATTGAAATTTTTGTAATGTGTTGGCGTGTTTTTTACTTAAATTGCATTCCTTTTTCTCTTTTGTTGTCATGTTTGCCTTGCACTGTGTTGCTTTTAATTTAGTTAAAGTAGTGCATGCTGTACTTTTTCCAGTGCTGGCAAATGCAACGCAATGCAACACACTGGTGTGAACTGAATTCATAGGGGATCATTATTTTTTGGTTGCCATATAGGAATGCACTCACAAACGCACCCCAGTGCATCTGGTCTGAATGAACCCTATAGACTTCTTGCTTAAAAAAAAAATACAATTATTAGAGTATTAATGAATACAGGGCTGTATGTATTTGTGTCTTTTATATCTGCCTCACTTATAAATTTACAGTAGAAATTTGAGAACAAAAAAACATTATTTAGCACATGATCAGCATTGTTGTCTTTAGAACCGCTTCAGTGCTTCTTGAAATCCTATCCTGCAAGTCTTGAATTGTGTGTAAATTGTGCATCATGTTTTGGGGGGCAAAGGAGGTGTACTTTATATAAAGGTCTAGATCTTCTGAAGTGTATTGTGTGGATGACAATCTTTGCGCCATGGAGATGAATGAGACCGCTGTGGTGAGTATTAGACCTCTTCAGTGAAGATGGATATATTCACTTATATACAGCACTCAAGTTTAAGAACTAATTTATACAAGTGGTTTCCTGGGGGACTGTCTGCACGCTCAATAATTGCCTGCAGCATGTTGAGGAATCCCAATATTTGCCTTCTTTGTCATCTATTATTGATAATTCGCCTTAAGTGACAATTGTTCTGTGTTACATCATAGCCACCAATCAGGCTGCAACCTGCACGGGAATATGAGACGGTGCATGCTAATTCTTACCTATAATAAATAAGACACTTGCTACATGGTGGCAGGAAGTTAAGATTAATAGTGCATAATAATGGCATTGTGAGTGCAGTAAATGTAAACCTGTACTTCCAGGAAAGAATAGAAAATGATGGGTCTTTACCTTTGTGGCCCCTTCTGCCCCCCCACCGGGCTGCACAGTGCTGCGTACTCTTATTTCTAAATATTTTGCTGCCATTACAGATATTGACTATGTACACTCTGTACATATGATAAAGTATGTGTTTTTTTTCCCCCAAAAAGTATACAATACAATGGAACTAAACTGTGCAAGATGCTCACCTCCACCTTTTAGCAATGTGACCATTACATCCCTAGCAGGATTTTATTATCTTCTCCCCAAGCTTCTTCCTGGTGCCAGGTTCTCTGTGTCTTGATTACTGAGTGGGGGAAGACATGATCATGCGCATGCACAGGAGAGTGTCATTCTGCTGCAGCTCAAGGGTTATAGGAATGCACACTAAGCTGTGTATGCGCAGCTTGCTATATATTTAATAAAAGACTGAGTAGGCAGGTAATTATGTCTTATTAGGCCTCATGCACACAGGGTGTTTTTTACAGCTGCTTCTAGCAGCGTCAGATTTTTTTTTTTTTTTTTTTTGCAGCCTAAAAGCGCCTCTCCATGTTATTCTACGTGTTAATACACACACAGGCTTTTTGAAGCTGTAAGTGGCATAGGTGTTTTCCAGCTGCAAAAAAAACTCAGGGCCAGTGCGTTCTGAAGACCGGCGTTACAGCCCTAAAAACGTCTGATGCAGGTAAAAGCTGAAAACAGCCACGTTAAGCCTCGTCAATCCTTCTTTTTTTTTTTTGACATGTCAAAATCAATGGTTCCCTATGAGAGCCCATTGATTTGAATAGAAGTCGCACCAGAAGTCAGATCATGATGATCCGACTCGCGGTGCGGCTTGTGCGCTAAGGATCTTGAAGAGGAACCCTTGCCAAAATGAAAATAAAAAAACTGGCGTGGGGTTCCCCCCAAGACTATACCAGTCCCTTCAATCTGGTATGGATTTTAAGGGGAACCCCCACGCCAAAAAAATGGTGTGGCAAAATCGTTACCAGATGCTTATTCGAGCACGCAGCCCGGTAAGTCAGAAAAGGGGGAGGGGGAAGCAAGCGCACCCCCCCTCCTGGACCATACCAGGCCACATGCCCCACCCCCCACCCTAAAGCACCTTGTCCCCATGTTGATGGGGACAAGGGCCTCTTCCCGACAACCCTGACCGTTGGTTGTTGGGGTCGAAAGTGGGAGAAGACAGTGGAGAGATAAGAACCAGCAGCGGGAGAAGACAACGGAGAGAGGAGAACCGGCAGAAGAACCAGAGGATGAAGACATCTCCGAAGGGAGAAGAAATCGAAGGAGAAGAGACGCCGGAACTGCTTTAATAAACTACTTTGTCACAAACCTGTGTACTGTTTTTATTTTGGACACTTTTTTTGGGTGAAAGGGTAGGGGTACAATGTACCCCATACTCATTCACATAGGGTGGGGTGGGGGGGTCAGGGATCTGCGGTTTAGATTCCGATAAGCCCCCTGCCCGCAGACCCTGACAACCAACGGCCAGGGTTGTCGGAAAGATGCCCTTATCCCCATCAACATGCTTTGCCTCAGTGCACCCCCCAGTGCATGTGGCCTGGTATGGTCTAGGAGGAGCGATGCTCGCTTGTCTCCCCTCCCCCCCTTCCTGACCTGCCTGGCTGCGTGCTCCGATAATGGTCTGGTATGGGTTTGGGGGGGGGCATGCCATTTTTTTGGTGCGGGGGGGTGTTTCCCTTAAATTCCGTACCAGGCTGAAAGGTCGGGGGGGGGGGATCCCACGCCAGTTTCTTCTTCCTTTTTTTTTTTTTCATTTTGGCGAGGGTTCCCCTTCAAGGTCTTCAGCAAACAAGCTTCACCGCAAGTCAGATCATCATAATCCGACTTCTGGTGCGACTTCTATTCAAATCAATGGGCTCTCATAGGGAACCATTGATTTAGAAAAGAGGCAGAGAAGCGCTGCTAAAAGCTAGCGTGGCTAAACGTGCATTAACGCCAATGCAAAAAGCTACTAAAAGCACGTTTTTACAGCCACCTTTTCCTGGCGTTGGTGGTGGCTTTGCAGCTAGTTTTTTCTAACGTCCTGTGTGCATGAGGCCTTAGAGAAGAGACATAACCTATCTCTTCCGCAATAAAAAAAATGCCTGCTTGCAATCTTTTTAATTTTCTTTTTTAGTTTTGCTCAAAAAAACAAATAGAAAACACAGTTGTGAAAAGCAGGCATCATATGCTGCATAGCTGTCTATATGTACTTGTTTACCTGCTCTCTGCCAGAGCCTCAGAAAATACCAACACTCTTCATAAACCATTCCTTTGCTCTGTGTCTGAGCAGCCTATGTATGCTGTGTGTAACCTAGTACTGTGTACAAGGTACAGTATACTCTTAAAGTGATTGTAAACAATCACCTTGAAAAACAACCCATTCAGTTTAAAATAGAAATGAAAGGCAAAACATTTGTGTGTGTATATATGTATATGTGTGTGTGTATGTGTATGTATGTGTATGTATGTGTGTATGTGTGTGTGTATGTGTATGTATGTGTATGTATGTGTGTATGTGTGTGTGTATATGTATGTGTGTGTATGTATGTATGTATGTATGTATGTATGTATGTATGTATGTATAATATATATATATATATATTAGGGCTGCTCATCTTCACTGGTCTCACGATTCGATTACGATTATCTGGTCAACGATTCGATATCACGATGCATCACGATTACCGACGAGCTCCCACTTCCGCTTGGGCCACCTAGGCGGCCCTTCCACCCTGCAATCTTTTGGGACACATCACAGTTCCCAAAAGATTGCCCGGCTATGCAGGACAGCGCAGTGAGACATGCGCACCCGGCTGTGACGCTGCAAGCTGTCACAGCCGCATGCCCACAGTAGTATTGCCAGCACTGTGGACAGGCGGGGGAGAGAATGGAGGGTTTGGGTGACCACGTCACTGGATTGTGGGACAGGTGTGTGTCTTTTTATTAAAAGTCAGAAGATGCACTTTTTTTGTAGCTGCTGACTTCTAATAAACAAAAAATTGACTGGAACTCTGCTTTGAATTAAAAATAACCTCACTCCCTAAAAAGTGCACTAATCCGGTGTACTACAGGGTACAGAGATTCACACACACACAGCTGCTTCGAGGTCACAAGGGATAGAATCCACAGATGACAAACAGCCCTGTGAAGTTACCTGTACTGTCTCTGTGCTGACCAGTGGCAGCTGGTGCTCAAAATTTTTTTGGGGGGCGCAAACAAACTGAAAAATACTGAACCTCCCCCATCAAATGCAGCCTCGCTGTGCCCATCAAACGCAGCCACCTGTGCCCGTCAAACGCAGCCACCTGTGCCCGTCAAACGCAGCCACCTGTGCCCGTCAAACGCAGCCACCTGTGCCCGTCAAACGCAGCCACCTGTGGCCATCAAACGCAGCCCCCTGTGCCCATCAAACGCAGCCCCCTGTGCCCATCAAATGCAGCCTCGCTGTGCCCATCAAACGCAGCCACCTGTGCCCGTCAAACGCAGCCACCTGTGCCCGTCAAACGCAGCCACCTGTGCCCGTCAAACGCAGCCACCTGTGCCCATCAAACGCAGCCACCTGTGCCCAAACTCAGCCACCTGTGCCCCTTAAATGCAGCCATCACTAACCCCCCCACAATGACTTTCTTTTAATTAATGTTATTTTACAATAGATGCTGTGCCCCCGCTGTATGTGCTTTTAAAAAACAATGTCACCGCATACCGAATTTCGCCATAGTAGTACGATCATGTGACTCCCGGCTCGTCCCGTCCCGCCCCTCTCCACTCTCGTCTCTCCTCTCCCCTCTCACATGTCTCCTGAGTCCTGACGTCAGTGGGGAATTCTCAGTCCCGCCCGCTGACTATAGTTATCTTATCAGAAGAGAGGCGGGCGGGACTGAGAAATCCCCGCTGACGTCAGGACTCAGGAGCTGGAAGAGGAGAGCGGAGAGGGGCGGGATGGGCCGGGAGTCACATGATCATACTACTACGGCGAAATTCGGTATAAAGCGACATTGTTTTTTCAAAAGCACATACAGCGGGGGGCACAGCATCTATTGTAATACAACATTAATTAAAATAAAGTCATTTTAAAAATACACTCGGAGCGCTTTCCCGGGAGGGGCGGGGCTAGTAATGACGTCACCGGACATCGATTTTCCGGTCCTTATGCATCGATGCCGCATCGGGGACACCTGAATCGCGATGTATCGATGCAACGATTAATTTCAGCACCCCTAATATATATATATAATATATATATTAATATAACATTTTAAACGTTTTTTTTTTATAAGTGATCACATTCCCCCTGCTTTCAGCTGCATAAGAGAGCTGCATAGCTAGAGGGCTGACACATCTCATGCCTAGTGTGGTCAGTTTTTAATAGCAGAAAGCAGAAGGACTGTCAGGCACATATCACATATCTTTAGTGCAAACTTACTTGAATCACAGTATGAGCATTTCATTCCTTCCTGGAAAACCTCTTTAAAATTCCCTTGTGGGCAACACATCTGGTAATATTTGGTCTGGAAGGTAAACACATTTAACTGTCCCTTTAATGGCAGAGATATTTTACTATGATCTAAGCAAGAGAAGCTGTCCCTAACAAAATGCACTGTGGTGCTGCAGTGTATGGTGAAAGTAGGGTCTTATGATAAAACTCAACTTTCATGCTCTCCCTTTTAAAGGCTCACCTCCCCCTCTTAAGACCCTCAGTGGTATTTTTTGTTTTTTTTGTTTTTGCTATTATTATTATACAGGATTTAAATGGCACCAACAATTTGTGCAGCACTTTACAATATAAAAGGAGACAATACAGTAACACCACAAGAGGCCCCTGCTCTAGAGAGCTTACAGTCTAGTTAGGGAGGGGCAAGTGGAACTAAAGGTAATAACTGTGAGGAATGAGCACATGGGAGAAATAAAATATTTGGCCATTAGCTGAAGGCAGTTATGTTATGAGTTCAGTTTTAGAAAGGCTAAAAAAAGAAAGTGGTGTGACATCCATACTGATGTGTCAGTTAATATTGTGAGAGGAGACTGAAGGGGTGAGCTGTAGAGTAGAGTAGAGAGATAGATTTGGATGTCATCAGAAAAGAGATGGTATTGGAAACCATGGGAGTTTATCAAGTGACCAAGGGAGGAGGCATAGATGGAGGAGAGAAGGGGTCCAAAGATAGAACCTTGGGGGACCCCTCCAAAAATAGTAAATTGAGAGTAAGAGACCGTGTTGTGGTCAACACTGAAGGAACGCCGTGATAGGTGGAAGGAGAACCAAGAACACCTACCATTTTCCAAAGTCTTCTGGCTGGTCACAGGACATGTCCAATTCCTCTCATGATCTTTTCCAAGATGTAAAGACAGGTGCAGAAGACTCTAGTGTTAATACCGCTTGAAGGGCTATATAATTAAAGGAGAATTCCAGATATGGATATTTGTACATAGTTGCATTAGTCCAGTTTGGAGCAATGTAACTATGCATTTACTATACCTGTGGGATCACTCTAGAAGCTGGAAATTACTGTAGTATGCAACCATACAAGAGTGATCTCCATTGCCTTTCCAGGTCCCATGCCGAGCAGCTGCCCTTCTGCATTGTGAACATAAGTCCAAATGAATGCTAAGCAGGTGTTGTCACCTCTCTGCCTCTCCACCACATTTAATCAGAGAAAGCTTTGCATCCATTGAGAAAATGCAAAGTGATTTCTGAATCATGCTCCTGCTGAACGGCTGGCCTCCTGTGTTCAGAGTGTAGCAGAGCAGCTTCTCAGTACAGAACCGGGAAGCAAGTGGAGAACGCTGTAGTAGCGGTGTCTACTTCAGTAATTTCCAGGTTCCACTGGTATCCCACAGGTATGGTATATGCACAGTCCAAGCTGGACCACTATATAAATATCCATGCCTGGAATTCCTCTTTAAAAAAACGTCCCCCCAGCCCAGTCCTCATTACTGAAAAACAATCTATATAACCTAACCATTAATTTATTGAATTAGTATTATAGAATATCCACTAAATGCAGCCTTGATACTTGCATAGTGTAACGTACTAAGCTACTGTATCACTTGTATAATTGAAGAACGGGAAAGGCCCTGAGAATCAGTGTGAATAGAAAAACTGGCCAGGATATGATCCCCTATGCTAAAGGCCAACTCCAGGCTACAAGAAAAAAAACCTTTGCAGTGGGTTCCCCCTGTGCTGCAACGGTTAAAGGTTTGTTACACCTAGGGGGAGATGAGAAGACTGCAATCATGTCCAGGAGCAACTAAGAGGGAAGGCTTTGTGAGACTGCTGGGGAGAGTGGGGGGTGGCACACTGGAAGAGTCGTGTGTGTGTTTTTTTTTTTTTTTGAGTTGGGCTATAAAACTGAACTTATTCCTTTACTGGGAATTATTTAAATAACACTATTGAATACAGCAGTGTTATATTTTATTTTATTTTACCTAAATCTAGTATACCAGTAACCAATACTTGAATTTTCCTGTAATCTTATTTTGCACATACCTCATAATAAATAATTACATGCAGCATAGAGCTGTAATGTTGTATCCAATTCCTAGAAATTCCATATTTTGTTTAATTCTTGTAAATTGATTACTCGGCAACCAAAATGGCTGACACATAATTCTCAGGTTACAACATCAAAGGGCTTTAGTTTATAGTTTACTCTTTTTCAATATCCTGAGCCAGATATCTTGTAGATTAGAAGCAGCATGTCGGGAATTATTTGACAGTGAGGCAATCAAAACTCTAGTTTCAGTATCAGATATGAATAAATACATTATAGCTCTGTTTGCTAGAGCCACTGAATTACAAGTGACAAGAGCATTGGGAGACAGCCAAAAAGACAGCAGGAGATTAATTATTAGAGTCACAGATACTTGCTGTTTGTTCTTTCTTTTCGGTCAGGCTTTTTAACGCCACCTGTGCTATTAAAAGCATTAGATCCTTCCTCTATTCACAATTAAAGCGCTCTTATTTTATGCAGTGAATGCCTCAGTAGATTTACACCTTTGCAGAAAATGGCATATTGTTTACTTTCCATGTTGTTAACTGACCAATTTATTGATTGCATGCTTTGTGTAGCCATCCTATTACTCAGAGTCATTAACATCAATTCTTGCCCCCAGATAGCTTACAATTTATGGACCCAACCAAAGACATTTCAACACACACACACACACACACACACACACACACACACACACACACACTAGACTAGGCTGAGTCAAAAATGGATTGACCCACCAGTATTCATTCCCTCTGACTGTGTAGGGCAGTGGTTCTCAACTCGGGGGTCGAATGATGATTTGCCAGGGGTCACCGTATTCTGGGCTGTTCCTGAAGCCCACACAACGCTCTCCCAGACAGCAGGGCTGTCCCTGGAGCCTGCTCACTCAGCCTCTTCACAGCCGCCCATTCAGTTCACAGCATGGGTGGGGGGCAGAGACTAGAGGTCAGCTGACTGGTGAGGAATGTGGAGTGGGAGGGGCTGAAGGAGACCCTATCTCCTGATTTTGGCGAAGGTGTCACTGCTGTGAGACACCACAAAGTTGGAGACACAGTGAAGCCAGAGGCACAGTGAGTAACACTACCTGTGATTATAGTTGCCATTAAAAGTCCCCACTACAGTTCTCAGATCAGCAGATGACCTTGATCGAGAGCACCTAGGTTGGTTGCTCATAACTCCCCCCAGCACTTCCACTCATCCCAACTCCCCCCAGCACTGCCACTTATCCCATTCTCCCCACTCCCCCACCCCCACCAAGGAATAAGAGAAGGAATAAAAATAGAGAATACACGGAAGGGAGAGGATAAGAAGGGGAGGAGCAAAGAAAAGGGGAGAGAAAAAACAATAAAGACGGCTATAGAGGGATGGGGAAAAAAACAAGAAATTAGGATAGAGAGAGATAATAGGGAAAGAAAGAAGAACAAAGAGAAAGAGTGGTACATCCTAAAATGTACCATAAGAGATTTTATACTGTACAAGTGGAAAGGACTCGGGGAGTGCTAAATGTCCGTGGGTTAGGAGTTCAAAATTACTTGTCTTGCCTTGGGTGCTGATAACCTACGCTATGAAAAATAATTTTACTGTTAGGGGTCCCCACAATTTGGGAAATTTTATCAAGGGGTCACGGCACCAGAAGGTTGAGAACCACTGGTGTAGGGTAACATGAGAAAAAACATATTTTATAAGTGTATCATCTTAAATCTAAGAAGCCAATCATATTCTTTATTTAGACATTTTTGGATATGACCCTTCAGAAAAACTTCCCTGCTGCTTCTATTCAGTTATAAGACACAAAACTCCTAAACTGTATCCTAAACAGCACAAAGTCACCCCAACATGACCCATATATGTCTTTAACAGCCCATTAGAGCTATTATGTGACATTGGATCACAGATGTACCCTCATGATGACCGAGATAAAAATGGATCTAAAATAACTTCTTTTCAAAGAAAAGATGAATGCAGAGCATCACAAATCCACACACTAGGAACTTCTTCAGAAGGTTTATCCAAAACCACACTAGATTCGACAGAGGTTTAACACGTACACACCCACATCATTTGATTGACTACTCCTATAAGTTGAAATAGCGGTTCCACATGTCGTTATTCTTTCATTTAGTCATAATACTTTCTGGTATATTGGCTTGGCTGTGTACCATCAATAAAAATTATTAAAAAAAAAAAAAAGAAATTGGCACAGTTTCTGCAAAGTCATAAGCTACTGTGCAGTGGTTACTAGGGTAGAAGTAGTGGTGACCAAAGAATCTACCTAACTTTTGTTGCCAATTAAGTAACAATTGGTTCTTTACTCATTCCTGCTAATGACTATGGATGAAAACGTAAGCAAATAATTCCAGGCTTTTATTGAATTGCCTTGTTCTGCTTATGTCTTTAACCACTTCGGCCCTGGAAGAATTTACCCCCTTCCTGACCAGAGCACTTTTTGCGATTCGGCACTGCGTCGCCTTAACTGACAATTGTGCGGTTGTGCGACGTGGCTCCCAAACAAACTTGACGTCCTTTTTTTCCCACAAATAGAACTTTCTTTTGGTGGTATTTGATCACCCCCTGCAGTTTTTATTTTTTGCGCCATAAACAAAAATAGAGCGACAATTGTTTAAAAAACGCATTATTTTTTACTTTTTGCTTTAATAAATATCCCCAAAAAATAAATAAAAACAATTTTTTCCCTCAGTTTAGGCCGATACGTATTCTTCTACTTATTTTTGGTAAAAAAAATCACAATAAGCGATTGATTGGTTTGCGCAAAAGTTATAGCATTTACAAAATAGGGGATAGTTTTATGGCATTTTTATTAATTTTTTTTTTTTAAATGGCGGCGATCAGCGATTTTTATCGTGACTGCGACATTATGGCGGACACGTCGGACATTTTTGACACATTTTTGGCACCATTGTCATTTATACAGCGATCAGTGCTAAAAAAAAAATGCACTGATTACTGTGTAAATGACACTGGCAGTGAAGGGGTTAATCACTAGGGGGCGGGGAGGGGTTAAGTATGTCCTAAGGAATGTTTCTAACTGTCAGGGGGTTGGGCTGTGTGTGTGACGTCACTGATCTCTGCTCCGATGACAGGGAGCAGAGAACGGTGACACTGTCACTAGGCAGAATGGGGAGATGCTTGTTTACATTAGCATCTCCCCGTTCTTCCTCCCCGTGAAGCGACCGCGGGTATCCCCGCAGCGATCGAGTCCACGGGACCCGTGACCTGACTCGCGGAGCATGCCGCCGTCGGCGCCCGCTGACCGCCTCTTAAAGGGGAACGTACAGGGTTTTGCCTGTACGTGCCCTTCTGCCGCAGTATATCTGCATGAGGTGGTCGGCAAGCGGTTAAAACACAGCTCTGCAACAATTAAAGTGATTGCAAGGTCTCGTATTTTTTTCTATAAAAATAACAAACATGTTATACTTACCTGCTCTGTATATTGGTTTTGCACAGAGCAGCCCAGATCCTCCTCTCAGGTCCCTCTTTGGTGCTCCTGGCCCCTCCCTCCTGCAGAGTGCCCCCACAGCAAGCAGCTTGCTATGGGGGCACCCGAGCCGAGCCGCAGCTCCGCATGTCCATTCAGACATGGAGCTGTGGTTTGGCCCACCCCCTCTCTCTCCTGATTGGCTAATTGACTTTGACAGCAGTGGTAGCCAATGGCACGGGAGAGTCCCAGACAGCCGAGGCACTTGTGGACATCGCTGAATAGAGATGGGGCTAAGGTAAGTATTACCTGTGCCCAGGAATGCAGCCTCGCCTGTGTCCATCAATGCAGCCTCGCCTGTGTCCATCAATGCAGCCTCGCCTGTGTCCATCATTGCAGCCTCACATGTGCCCAGCAAGGCGGCCCTACGTGTGCAAGGGATCAGAGAGTAGATCAGAGCCGGTGTTCACACAGATCTTGGGTGGGTGCTGAGGCAGAGGGCGGGGGGGGGGGTCGGTCTGCCGCAGGTGCCATTTACTGGGGTGATGTGTCAGGCTGGTGATGCCTACTGTGTGGAGAAAACCAGGAGCCAGGATTTGTGTGAGGGCGGGCACCCGACAAATCAAATTAAAGTTGACACAGCGGGAGATACCGGCCTGACACCCCCCCCCCCCAGTAAGTCGGACCTGGGGCGGACAGCCCCCCTCTGCCTCTTCACCTACCCAGGAATGACCTGCACCTGGCGCCGCCCCTCTAATCCAGGGACAGACAGGCTCCGGGGACAGTGTCCTCAATCTGGGGACATCTGGTCACCCTAGTTTAGAGGAATATTTTATGCTCAGCGTTTAGTGGCAGGAAACAAAAACCCTCATGTTTCGTGTATTTGAGACGTTTTCTGGCAAAAAAAAACAAAAACAAAGGCTAAGCTTTCCTAAATGCCTGTACAAAAAAACACTATAAGTTTTTTTTTTCTTGCAAAAGAAATGGCGTTTTTTTAAAGCCCAGTGTGAACGGACCCTAAGAAGAGAATCATAAAGAAGGTGATAGACTCAGACTCATTCCATGACCTGAATTGAATCCACTCTTGCAATAATAATTAGACAACTTCCAATTTTATTACTGTGCATTGCGAGGCCCTCAAATTAGTATGTATTGCTTTGCGGTATCCCAAGGGATATCTGGAGGATACAATAGAACGTGTTCTAATGGAAGGTCCGCTGTTATTTCTCTACTTTCTATAGAAGGGTGACAGCATTTTCCATTCTGCAGTAAAATTGCACAGTTGTCAGCCAAAAAAATATATATATATAGTTTTGCTACAGTGATTTTTTTCACCCAAAACTGACTGAACATTGCATGTTGAGGACTGTAGACATTTCTAAGTCTTGTGCTGCCTTCTAGACATTATTTGGGCTATTTAAAACAAGGCATTGATTTAGGGCCACATAAATGATTATTGATTATTGTAGCAGCCTCTAGGGTGGACATCATTAGTATTCTAGAATGAATCAAAAGATATTAGAAGCTTGCAGAAGATAAACTCTGAAATTAGGATATAATATATTCATTTACTGTATATCTTTTATATTTTAAACCTGACTCAGCTAGACTGTTTAAACAAGGAGCTCTTCCGAGATGGATGTACTGTCTAAAAGTCTTGGGGAGAACTGCCATATTGATCAGGCTCTGGAAATGTCTTCCAGCAGTATATCATCCATAAAGGAATGAGGAATACAGATTGGAAACTTTCTCTCTGGAGAGCATTTATACATTATATATACTGTAAATATATAAATTTGATGTCAAGGGCAGGAAGCATATAAGTAAAATTTGTGACTCTTCCTGTGCATCCTGTTTGTTTATTCATTGTATATTTATTAGCCCTTATGGTATTTTAGATGCGAATAACTTTAGTAATTCCAAGTAGACACCTTGATTTTATTATTTCTCACTTAGCTGCTGCTTAAACCTAATACACACGCTGGGCTGAATGAAAAAAAAAAGCTGTCAGGTCAGAGCTGCTGTACTAACAATCCGATGTTAGTACATATATCCCCTGCTGTTCTATTGTGTTCTGACAGGGGGATGCTCTTGGCTGAGAACGCTGATTGGGAGCCGTTCGACAGACCTTCTTCGGTCATGCTCCATCGACAGAAGCCAGTAGAACGGTCAGCTTCTGTCGGACCGGCTGCAGTAAACACGGGCCGAATGTCGACCGGTTTCTATTGAAACGGTCGATGACGCCAAACATTTTGCCTGGTACTAGGCTTTAGGCACAGTGTAAGTGGAATATCTTAGTAAATGTCACAAAAGAAAACAGCAGCGACAAAAGGCTTAATATACAAAGCTCCAACTGTAGTTTTCAAGCCTAATTGAGCTCAGCTGAAAATAACTGCCACTTTTCTTTTAAAGAACTGTATCTTGGTTTGTTAGCTTCATTAATTTAGCTTAAAGACTTTCAAGGAAGCCTGTCACATTTTAACAAGATGTTGTTTTCTTTTTTGGATCCTTTAGTCTGTTATGTTGCTCATGAAATTGAACATAAGTGGTGAGGCCTAGCAGGGGAATAAGGTGGGAGTTATTACGGACTTAGAAAGAAATCAAGGCTCTGTGTACAATCTGGGCCTTTGTCAGACACAAGGAAAGGACTATGATAATAATTGTGGACATCTTCACAAAATCCTGCGTGATGTAGTGTGGTTATCAAAGCACATCTGCAATATAAATGGTGCCACATATAATAGGCATGTAAAATGTGTGTTAAACATTTTTAAATTAATCCGTTGCAATTGAGTCCGGTCGAAAAGTCTGCCATCTGTATACTAGTTCGATGGACATAAAGCCACGCTAGGGCAGCTATTGGCTACTGGCTATGAACTTCCTTGTTTTAGTCCAGTCGTACGTCATCACGTACGAATTCAACGGACTTTGGTGGATTGTGTGTAGGCAAGTCCGTTCATTCGGAAAGTCCGTCGTAAAGTACGCAGAAAAGTCAGCCGGGCAAAGTCTGCCGTAAAGTCCGCTCGTGTGTACGCGGCATTAGGAATCATTTCTTTGAGCTGGGAAGCGAGCATAAAGGAGGGCTAGGGCAAGGATTAGTGAGGCTTTGAAAACCATCAAGGGTATAGATCAGGCTAAAAAGCTAAATATGGTCCTTTGTCACTTGTCAATATAGTCCAAACGATTATGCTGAGCTATATTGTTACAGTATTTGTTAATGGATTTTAGTCTAATTGAGTATGTGACTCATTTTTAGCATGATTACTTTTCTGTTTTCAGGCTCATGCTGGATTAACATTTCATTCTCTGCACTGTGTTTTTTCTTTAGCAAAGGTGGTTATTGAAAACAGAGAGGCTTATGGAAGCCCCATTTTCCTAAATAGTTAATGGTGCTGGAAATTCTCACTAATTAGTGTCAGTCTATACTTGTAGTTATAAAGTGTTGATATGACCGTGTGTATTCCCTAGAGCAGGGGTCTCCAAACTTTCTAAGCAAAGGGCAAGTTTAATGTCCTTCTGGGGGGGTCATACTGTGGCCAGCGAGAGTAGAAAATACCCCAACATCAGTGCCCCATTATTGTTTTATAATGGTAGAAATAGTGCCCCATTGTTGGTATCAATGGAAGAATAGTGTTCCATTGATGATGTCAGTAGGGGAAATGATGCCCCAGAATTGGTGTCAGTTGGAAATGGAAATGGTACCCCAATGGCAGGATAAAGGCAAGCAAAGAGCCACATCTGGCCTCTGGGCCGCAGTTTGGAGAACACTGTCCTAGAGTATGAAGACACACTGAATCAGTTTTTGAATAGTATTTTTGGTGGATCATTGACTCTGAGGCCAAACAGGCACATTGCAAATTCAGGTGGAGAGATACATTTTAGCAGACACATCTTTTAACACTGCACTACTATTGCAAGTATGCAGCCAGTGAAATCGTAACTCATGATCTGCACACTTGTTCTGGATCAGTGTACCGGAATGTATTAGTCTGAGGATTATTATGGCAGCGGGTATCTAGTATTTTCAGAATATTTTTTTCATGGCTGCTTCTTTTAAAGTCATGTATTTGATAGATGATTGTTTTGCATGATTAACTTTTTTGACTATTTGTAACTATCAAGTGTTTGTACAATTTACAAGGAACCTATATATTGTTGCACAATAATAGTTTGCTTGTTTTGCTGTACTGAGTCCCAGGTTCAGTTCATGCCAGATACATTGGATAAAATGTGTTTGTTGTGCCATTTTTACATGGGTGCTCAGTTTTCTTCCACAAGCCGAAAACATATTTATACCTAGCTGCCTACTTACTTTATTGACCCATAATGTGTGCTTTTGGCTGTACCAGTGCATGATTTGCTGGAGTTATATAAATGCAGAAAATACATAAGGAAATGTTAAATAATGGCAATATTCTTATTAAATGTAAGCCCTGCCCATGTCTCATTAGACTTTGAATTTACAAAGACCCTGCTAGAAAAACTGTATATATGCAGACTAGCCCCGGGTAAAAAGTTTCTATGGAGAAAAAGTAATGAACATTACATGGCCTTGAATTAGGGAGCTTGGTCATCTAAAGTCTGATTACCCTGTTTCCCCGAAAATAAGACCTAGCGTGATTGTCGGTGATGGCTGCAATATAAGCCTTACCCCCTAAATAAGCCTAGTTAAAGTCCTTGTAGGTCTTATTTTCAGGGTAGGGCTTATTTTCAGGGAAACAGGGTAGGGCTTATTTGGTGGGGAGGGCTTATATTGCAGCCATTACTGACAATCACGCTAGGTCTTATTTTCGGGGAAACAGGGTAGTAACAGAAGATGGAATTTCGGAGGGTGAAGGTGAGAGTAAGCCTCTTGTATTAAAAGTATTTTCACCCCTTAACTGGTAAAAACGTGATCAAATATGGGTTATTAGTGAGATATCACATGCAAGAAAGTATCAGGTAGCAAGTTATCCTTAAAGGGTATTTCATACCATTTGTTTTTTTTTTTCCCCTTATGGGCAACGTGGTAGGGGTAAGAACCCTTTTCATGTTTTTATTGTTGTCTCATTCACTGCTGAGGAGATTTATCCTCTCTCAATTTATCTTGGTGTCTATTGTCAATAGGACTGAAATTAATGGAAAATCCAAAAGTTTGAGCTGTCACTGAAGCAGGAATAGATGGGAAATCTCCCATTGGGAAAACTTGTTGCATTGACAGCTTTAGGCCTCATGTACACTGCTGCTGGTAAACGGATGTTTAGGAGCAATTGGGCATTTTTTTTCAACTGCTCCTGAACCCTCCTCTGTTATCAGTACATGTGCACAGGTTCGTTTATAGTAGTTTCTAGGCAGTTTTGTTTAGAGGCTTTTTTTGGAACCCAAAAAAATGCGTTCAGAAGCTGTGTTTAGAGGCATTTCAAATGCCAAACACGGCTAAACGTGACTAAACACGGCAACTCGTGTTTAGCCGTGTTTCGTTTACAGGCCTTTTTCATTTTTAGCTATTTTGCAAAAAAAAATAAATTTTTTTTTCAAACGCTTCTAGATGCAAGCACGGCTAAACGCGACTAAACGTGGCATGTAAACGTGGCTAAACGTCCGTTTTTAGACGCCAGTTTCTAGCTGTCAAGTTAAATCTTTCAGGAGAGGTTGAACAACGTCCACTGTACACGAAGCCTTATAATGCTTGCCATACACAGATAACATTTAATCTGTTAACTGCTGAAATTTGATCCATGGGTGGCCCTGCCAACAAAACCTGGCTTGATGACCTCCAATCTTAGATTGAAGGATCTAGGTAAAAAGTTGTCAGTGCAGATGCAGTCAGTGTTGAGGCATGCTGACAGCCATGGGTACCAGCTGTCAGAATACAAAAGCCAACAGGCCAAATGTGTTTATCGGTGCTGTTTTTATTGTGGATGAAGGAATTTGTTAGATTTCTTTTGCTCAGCCTGCAGGTTAAACGAAAAAAAATATATATATAAATAAAGTATCTCACAAAAGTGAGTACACCCCTCACATTTTTGTAAATATTTTATTATATCTTTTCATGTGACAACACTGAAGAAATGACACTTTGCTACAATGTAAAGTAGTTCGTGTACAGCTTGTATAACCGTGTAAATTTGCTGTCCCCTCAAAATAACTCAACACACAGCCATTAATGTCTAAACTGCTGGCAACAATAGTGAGTACACTCCTAAGTGAAAATGTCCAAATTGGGCCCAAAGTGTCAATATTTTGTGTGGCCACCATTATTTTCCAGCACTGCCTTAAGCCTCTTGGGCATGGAGTTCACCAGAGCTTCACAGATTGCCACTGGAGTCCTCTTCCACTCCTCCATGACGACATCACAGAGCTGGTGTATGTTAGAGGCCTTGCGCTCCTCCACCTGCCGTTTGAGGATCCCCCACAGATGCTCAATAGGGTTTAGGTCTGGAAACATTCTTAGCCAGTCCATCACCTTTACCCTCAGCTTCTTTAGCAATGCAGTGGTTGTCTTGGAGGTGTGTTTGGGGTCGTTATATTTGAATATTGCCCTGCGGCCCAGTCTCCGAAGGGAGGGGATCATGCTCTGCTTCAGTATGTCACAGTACATGTTGGCATTCATGGTTCCCTCAATGAACTGTAGCTCCACAGTTCCGGCAGCACTCATGCAGCCCCAGGCCACGACACTCCCACCACCATACTTGACTGTAGGCAAGACACACTTGTCTTTGTACTCCTCACCTCACCACCACGCTTGACACCATCTGAACAAAATAAGTTTATCTTGGTCTAATCAGACCACAGGACATGATTCCAGTAATCCATGTCCTTAGTCTGCTTGTCTTCAGCAAACTGTTTGCGGGCTTTCTTGAGCATCATCTTTAGAAGAGGCTTCCTTCTGGGATAACAGCCATGCAGACAGTTTGATGCAGTGTGCGGCGCATGGTCTAAGCACTGACAGGCTAACCAACCCCCCCCCCCCCCCCTTTAACCTCTGCAGCAATTCTGGCAGCACTCATACATCTATTTCCCAAAGACAACCTTTCACATACCGTCACATTATTTATATATATATATATATATATATATATATAAATATGCCCCGCACTGTATAGAGAGGAGACTATTTTGTTTAGTTGGTGCCAGGCGGCAAGGATTTCATTTATTGTTTGCTTGTTTTCTTTTTATTTTGCAAACCTCCTGCAAATAAACCTGGCATCAGCCAGATTTTGAAGAAAGTGTCTGCAGACTGTCATTCAGAAAGGTGATCCACACGAGCTAATTTCCCCACAATAAAAAAAAATTATATATATATTATACACACACACACACACACACTGCCCTGAAAAAGTATTCCTACCTCTTTAAAATTTTCCACAATTTGTCATTGTACAACCTCTGGTGAAACCAATTGCCTTCAGAAGTCACCTATTTAGTAAACAGAGTCCACCTGTGTGTAATTTAATCTCGGTAAAAATACAGCTATTCTGTGAAGCCCTCAGAGGCTTGTTAGGGAACCATAGTGAAAAAACAGCATCATGAAGGACAAGGAACACACCAGACAGGACAGGTCAGGGAGAAAGTTGTGGAGAAGTTTAAAGCGGGGTTAGGTTATAAAAAAAATATCCCAAGCTTTGAACATCTCACAGAGCACTATTCAATCTATCATCCGAAAATGGAAAGAGTATGGCACAGAAAAAGTAAATGTGCATAACTATTCACCCCCTAAAGTCAATACTTTGTAGAGCCACCTTTTGCAGCTATCACAGATCCAAAGCAACTTGGAGAAATCTCCATGAGCTTGCCACATCTTACCACTGGGATCTTTGCCCATTCCTCCTTGTAAAACTGCTCCAGCTCCTTCAAGTTGGATGGTTTGCGCTTGAGAACAGCAATCTTTAAGTCTTACCACAGTTCTTCTGTTGGATTGAGATCTGGGCTTTGACTAGGCCATTCCAACACATTTACATGTTTCCCCTTAAACCACTCAAGTGTTGCTTTAGCAGTGTGTTTGGGGTCATTGTCTTGCTGGAAGGTGAACTTTCGTCCTAGCCTCAAATCACACACAGAGTGGTACAGGTTTTGCTTAAGAATATCCCTGTATTTAGCACCATCCATCTTTCCCTCAACTTCGACCAGTTTCCCAGTCCTGACTTCTGAAAAACATCCCCACAGCATGATGCTGCCACCACCATGTTTCACTGTGGGGATGGTGTTCTTTGGGAATGTACCACATGCCTTTTCGCAAACTCAAAACGTGCCATTTTGTTTTTTGCTGAAAGTAATGGCTTTCTTATGGCCACTCTGCCATAAAGCCCCACTCTATGGAGCGTACGGCTTTTTGTCTTCCTATGATACTCCAGTCTCTGCTGTGGAACTCTGCAGCTCCTCCAGGGTTACCTTAGGTCTCTGTGCTGCCTCTCTGATTAATGCCCTCTTTGCCCGGTCCATGAGTTTTGGCGTGCGGCCGTCTCTTGGCAGGTTTGCTGTTGTACCATGTTCTTTCCATTTGGTTATGATAGATTTGATGGTGCTCCTAGGGATCATCAAAGATTTGGATATTTTTTTATAACCTAACCCTGACTTGTACTTCTCAACAACATTGTCCCTTACTTGTTTGGAGAGTTCCTTGGTCTTCATGGCAGTGTTTGGTTAGTGGTGCCTCTTGCTTAGGTGTTGCAGCCTCTGGGGCCTTTCAAAAGGGTGTGTATATGTAATGACAGTTTATGTGACACTTAGATTGCACACAGGTGGACATATTTTCACTAATTATGTGACTTCTGAAGGTAATTGGTTGCACCAGAGCTTTTTATGGGTTTTATAACAAAGGGGGTGAATACATACGCACATGCCAATTATTATAAATTTTTTATTTCTGAAAAATAGTTTTCTGTATATATTTTCCTAATTGTACTTCATTAACTTAGACTATTGTGTTCCGATCCATCACATATAATTCAGATTGAACTAAAGGCTGTAATGTAACAAAATAGGTAAAAAGCCAAGGGGGGTGAATACTTTTGCAAGGCACTGTATATTGGTCCACATCCAGGACCGTTCAAGTTTGTGGGACCGAACGTAAAAAGACTGAGTCCAGGTACACTTGTACTGACCTGACCCGAATGAGTGTGGATGTAGGCAGATATGCGCCCACTTCCATCCGGACACCCTTAGGGATTACGTGGGACCATTTTTCCTCCACAAGATGGAAGTAAAATCAGAACATACAGGGGTGGATGTAGGGTGGGAGATATGGAGTGGGAGAGAGTGGAGGCATTAGGGGCCTACAGGGAGCTCCCCAGTCTGGGGGGAGGGAGGGTGACCTTGGGCCTAGGCTTGGGTGCATCCAGGAAGAGAGAAGAGATCCTAGAACAGAGGCACATGAGAGAGCAAGGAGAGGACAGCAGGAAAGAGAGCACTGCTAAGAGACTCCAGGGTAGGGTTGCCACCTCATCCCTTTAAAACCGAACACATATTAATTACACAGGTTCTGTGGCTGATTAAGGTGGTAACTAAACTCATTTGGTGTCTTATCTGCATTAAATTAGCCTCAGAACCTGTGTAATTCATATGTGTTTGGGTTTAAAGGGATGAGGTGGCAACCCTACTCCAGGGAGGACAACTGGTCGCAGCCAGGAGGGCTGGTGAGTGACGCACAGTCGGGAGGACTGGGAAGGTACGCCTGAGAAAACTAGGAGTTTGCAGTTTGAGATGGGTGCAGAACCGGAAGAGTGGACAGTGGGAAGGGCAGTGGAAAGAGATTGCTGTAGCCAGGCTGGCTGGCAAGGCCTGAAGAGAGCTATCTGGGGTCAATAGCTGAGTAGAGGACACTTAGCCCCAGAACTATTGCTACACCATAGGAAATCGGGGCCCGTCCCCGCAAAAGGCAGTTCACTGAGGCCTGGCTGAGTTAGTGTCAGGCCTAACCATGTGGTGCTAGCTGGTCCGGGAATCTGCAGCAATTGAAGTGCTGGAGGAGCAACGGTCCGCAGCAAGTGAAGTGCTGGAGGAGTGAAGGAAAGAAGGTCTTAACCGCTTAAGCCCCAGAAGATTTTACCCCCTTCCTGACCAGAGCACTTTTTGCGATTCGGCACTTAACTGACAATTGTGCGGTCGTGAGATGTTGCACCCAAACAAAATTGACATCCTTTTTTTTCGCACAAAAAGAGCTTTCTTTTGGTGGTATTTGATCACCTCTGTTTTTTCTTTTTTGCGCTATAAACAAAAATAGAGCGACAATTTTGAAAAAAACGCAATATTTTTTCCTTTTTGCTATAATAAATATCCCCCAAAAATATATAAAGAAACAATTTTTTTCCTCAGTTTAGGCCGATATGTATTCTTCTACATATTTTTGGTAAAAAAATTCCAATAAGCGTATATTGATTTGCGCAAAAGTTATAGCGTCTACAAAATAGGGGATAGTTTTATGGCATTTTTATTAATAATTTTTTTTTTTTACTAGTAATGGTGGCGAGCTGTGATTTTTATCAGAACTGCGACATTATGGCAGACACATCGGACAATTTTGACACATGTTTGGGACCATTGGCATTTATACAGCGATCAGTGCTATAAAAATGCATTGATTACTGTAAAAATGTCACTGGCAGGGAAGGGGGTTAACACTAGGGGACGATCAAGGGGTTAATTGTGTTCCCTGGGAGGGGATTCTAACTGAAGGGGGAGTGGACTGTGTAGGGGAGATGACAGATCGCTGTTCATACTCTGTATGAACAGACGATCTGTCTCTTCTCCCCTCAGAGAACCGAAAACTGTGTGTTTACACACACAGATCCTGGTTCTCTGTGTGTCAGCCGCGATAGCAGGAGCCCGGCGGTGATCGTGACTGTCAGGTTCTCGCATCGGCTCGGGGGGCGAGCAGCGCGGGCACCCCTAGTGACTACAGGGCGAAGCGACATAACATAACGTTGCTTCGCCCAGCCGTGCCATTCTTCCACAGTGCAACTGCAGCGGCTGGTCGGCAAGTGGTTAAGCAAGAGTTGTGCTGGAGAGAATACTGAAGTGTATATACAGGAGTGTATATAGTAGTCACAAGCAAGTAAGGCCCCTTTCACACGATTGGACCGTTCAGGTCCGCCTGTCAGTTTTAACGGCGGACCTGAACGGGCGCTCCATGTTAGCCTATGGAGCAACGGATGTCAGCGGAGACATGTCCACTGACATCCAACCCCGTCCGGTCCTGCTAATAGCAGACGGATGGCCCTACGTCCGGATCCGTCGCTGGCAGATCGGATCGGGTGAGATCTGATGAAAACGGTCATGCTGTCCGTTTTCATCCGATCCCTCCATAGGCAGCAGCGGCGCCTGACAAGCCCCTCCCCGCTCAGTGAGCAGAGAGGGACCTGCCATCCACCGGCTCAGCGAAGATCAACGGAGAGATCTCCCACTGAGCCGGCGGACCGGTGTGAATGAGGCCTTACACTGAATCTTTCTGGGCATCCCATAATTTCCCATCCCCATCCAAGTTCAATCCCCTCAATACAAAAACAAAAAAAACAAAGCTTCTGGACTGTTCTATGTCTGAGTGCCTGGGAGATGGATGCCGGGCTGGGCAGGGGGACAGGTGAACTACAATAATCAGCAACCCATGCGGGGGAAAGGCTTCATGTGCCATCAATTTCCATTTTGATCCAACTTCACAGGAAATCTAGGATCCCGAAGGAGACAGAACAGAGGGCCCCCCCTGCAAAGGGCCTTTAAAATGAAAGATCCATTAGTGGCTGTATTATACTGTATGTGTTTTGTTATTTGGATAGCCTTTCATCTTGGCGATCACTCATAGGGAAGTTACACAGAAGATCAACCACTTTAATTCCTGGGCCACATGGATTGTTTACATTGCTAATCTCATGGATTGTTTCCCTTCAATCTGATTATGAACAATGAGACCAGATGACATGAGTTGTTCAGGCGGCACATGAGGTCAGGCGATGACATGAGTTGTGCAGGCGGCACATGAGTTCAGGCGATGACATGAGTTGTGCAGGTGGCACATGAGTTCAGGCGATGACATGAGTTGTGCAGGTGGCACATGAGTTCAGGCGATGACATGAGTTGTGCAGGCGGCACATGAGTTCAGGCGATGACATGAGTTGTGCAGGCGGCACATGAGGTCAGGCGATAACATGAGTTGTGCAGGCGGCACATGAGGTCAGGCGATGACATGAGTTGTTCAGGCGGCACATGAGTTCAGGCGATGACATGAGTTGTGCAGGCGGCACATGAGGTCAGGCGATGACATGAGTTGTGCAGGCGGCACATGAGGTCAGGCGATGACATGAGTTGTTCAGGCGGCACATGAGTTCAGGTGATGACATGAGTTGTGCAGGCGGCACATGAGGTCAGGCGATGACATGAGTTGTGAAGGCCGCACATGAGTTCAGGCGATGACATGAGTTGTGCAGGCGGCACAACTCGAGGGACAAAAATAAATAGTATTTTCCATATAGCTCCCTGTAAGGCTGGATGAGCGTAAGGAATGAGCATTACCTTCACCTTGTTTCCTCTGTTTCATTGTTGTGAAGTATATGAGTCATTAGAATTACAGGCATCTGTCATTTCTCTTAAGGTTTAACCCAGTTCTTGATGAAGTTGATAATGCACTGAGCACACACCAGTGTGAGGAACAATGGATATAACTCACCAAATGGATTAGAAGAGAGAATAGAAAGATCTTCATCTTTCCCCCTATGTAGTTTACTGTAGTTCACGGGTGCCTGGACAATAAGTCAGAATGATGACTCACTTCTGCCATAGACAGGTGAAATATACCTCCGTCTGTCAAGAGAATGTCAGCTCTGACGGTTTAAATTTCCCTATGGCGAATAAACAAATGCTGGGAAGCGAGTGCTCTTCTTAGTAGAGGATAATCCAATGTCTCATTATCTAGCCGAGTTATACACATAGTTATTTAGAGCTCCCCAGGCTATTCCTGTCTAGTAATTGCACTTCCCTGTGACATGTTTTCTCTGATTGCAATGGACCACTGTGATGCATTGTGTTTCTTTTCTACTGCATAAAATGTAGTAAAGCCAGCTATGGACGTTATATGCTGGTCAGATGATAAAGACTGCCAAATGATCTTAAAATAGATGTTACAATAGACATGCATGCAAGTGCATTGCATGAGAGTGTATGTCATTCAGCCTTAGCACCCCTCCCCTACTGATGCACACACACATACACTGCACTGGAGCTGCTGACTTGGAAAATCCATGATGTATTGGTTGGAGAATTCATGGCCATAGACAGCAGCAGGGCTACATTTACATCTTAAAGACCTATAGGCATGGAATACCTGGTGCCTGGTGTAATACCAGACAATGCTGGAGAGGTATTTTATATAGAGCTACAACATACTATACAGTGCTGGCTTAGGAGATAATAGTAAATAATGCCGGTGGGGAATATTGTATAGTTCTTGAACATTTTATATAGTGATTGGGGGTAAATTTATGTCATATATTTGGGGTATACAATACCAGAGTTATGTATATGTATTTATTTCTCAGCATTTAATAGACTAGCCTCATAAAAGGTGTAATAGACCCCCCCCCTCCACTGGTGAATGCTGCATTCTGGCAGTGATTGTGGATGTGACAGTATATTTGCTGCTTTGACATGCTGCTCCAGCTCCACTAGGCTGGTGTACTGTGATCACATGAAGAAGGTCCAGCACTCTGCAGAGAAGACAACGGGTGCTCTGGAATAGTGGTGTAGGTGATGCCAATGTCAGGGTGCCCTTGCTGGCTGAGGCTGTGACAACACAAAACCTGATGCAAGAAGGTATTAATAACCATGCAACTAATGGTAGTGATGAAGGAGAAACCATTCTGTTCATCCACGGGATGTTACTGACCTTACAGACAAGAAAAAAGGGCAAAGGAACAGGTGATGATGTGCTTTTACTGTTCATGAAGGGCATCCCTTCAGTACTGGTTCCTATAGACAAGATCCTACCATGCTTATTGTAAAATCCAGCCCTGCATAGGAACCTGGTCCCTGCCTAGTTTCTGTGAATACTAATATCCTGCCAACCAAAAGGTTTATACATGTGTATAAGCATAAAGGCCTGTTCACACTCTCACATTGCGGTGACACATGTTATGCCTGTTGGGGCACTCCAGTCCAGTGCCACTTATTCTGCTTGGTACCCCAGCACACCTTCTAAGTGCACCTGTATTGCTGAGCAACACAATGCGCAGCAATGCACCAATGTGTGTTGTGGTGCACTGCTCTACCAAAAAAGCTGCATGCATGATCTTTTTGTCCATTGTGGTGCATTGGGCAGCCCATTCGCTACTTTAACAAAATGCAAGTGTTTAATATGGACCCTAACTCTACATATTGGGGTTGATTTACGAAAGGCAAAATCACTTTGCACTACAAGTGCACTTGAAAGTGCAGTTGCTGTAGATCTAAAGGGGAAGCTTTGCTGATTTTATCAACCAATCATGTGCAAGCTAAAATGCTGTTTTTTATTTTCCTTGCATGTCCCCCTCAGATCTACAGCGACTGTACTTCCAAGTGCTCTTGCAGTACACTTGTAGTGCAAAGTGGATTTGCCTTTAGTAAATAACCCCCAATGTCTATTCTGATGAAACTCGTTTAAGGGCTGCCTATTATTACTGGACTTGCTGGACTAATGAAGCTCAGTGCTTCATTATTATTCGTTATTCTGCTTTACTTCTGAAAATGTCAATCCATGACTCAGATGACTGATGGAAAACAATGCACTGTGTATGTGGGTAAAATGTTATGTACAAAAAAGTTAGGGGAGCACAGAGTTTCCGCCAGTGGCTGATCTGCAAATCTCCATAGTTAATACAATTACTAAAATATGTTAGAGCAAGCATGTAAAAATGTGAAAGTAAAACAGGCTGAAAAAAGCAAAAAAAAAAACACGTCCATCGAATTCTAACAAAAAAATCATTTAATACATGCAAAAAATGGGCTAGATCACGGTACCACACCCCGATTCTTAAATTATTTGAAAAGATTATGTATAGCAGATTTTTGAGGTACCCACATCAACAAATACAGTTTACAAAAATATAAATCATTTATTGGTATTCGTAGCCTCCCTGGCGGTTTTCCCGAGTGTGGCTCGGGGTTAAAATTCAGGACCATTAGCGGTAACCCCGAACCACACTCGGGATTACATCTCAGGATCCTGGTGAGGCTTTACTTACCTTGTCCTCGGGATCCTGCGATGTCCCCCGCTGTGTCTGCGGGCTCTGTCCTCCTCCGAAGCCTCTCCTTGCCAGGCTCCGTTCCCTGTGAGCGGCGCGACGCACGGGGGCGGAGCCTGGCGGCAAATTCAAAAAAGTGTAAAAACAATAACACATACAGTACTGTAATCTTACAGATTACAGTACTGTATGAAATTATTTCACATCCCTTTTGTCCCCAGTGCTTTGGCCCATGCCCTGCATGCAGTTTTATATTATATATACTGTTCTTTCTGCCTGGAAACTGGAGATTGTCCATAGCAACCAAAAAGTGTCCCTTTACATCAAAAGTGGCTTTAGGCCGGCTAGAAAACAGCGATAGTAAATTAGAACACTTGCAGAATTGAGCGATAGTGAATCGTGGGGAAATTTATTTTATTATTAATTTTTTTTTTTAAATTATTTATTTTTAATTATTATATTATAATTTATGTTTTTGTGTTTCATACTTTATCATACCCGGGATATCTACTAGACTCTTGTTTGGACAGATTTAAGTGTGTTATTGTTAAGAATTACAGACCTACAATATAAAACGCCAAATTTCCATGCAAAATAATTGTACCGCTTTCAGCACCTAAAATCTGAAATAATCATACCGCCAGGGAGGTTAAAAGCATGCTCAGATTAAAACATTGTTCAGGCACCAATACAAACAGCCCCAGTATTTAAACACTCTCCATCTATCACCAATTAGCTGTATTTGTCATATAGTATCCTTTTGATGGTTTTAGGTTATACCATCATATATGGTTCTGTTAATATACAGTGGGAGAGAAGTTTTCAGCTGAGGATGTTTTTAAGTTTACTAAATAATAATTTATATTTTTGTAAACTGTCTTTGTTGATGTGGGCACCTCCAAAAAAAATCTACTATATGTAATCTTTTCAAATAATCTGCCAAAAAGTCATACCCAACTTTACTATAGGATAGACAGTATGTGCTCACTAAGGACACATTCTAGGATCATTACTTTGAGGTGGATCACCCGCCCCAGCTTCCTGGATTCTTTTCCTGCCTCCCCTGTTCTCAAACGTATCTTTCCTGCTTTTGTTTTGCATTACTTCTTGCTCTACCTCCAATCCCCCCCCCCCTGCTCTCTTCTTCATCTATTCCCTTCCTACCCAACCCTCTTCCCTTCCCCCTGTCTTCCCATTGGTACCCATACCCTGTTTTTACATTATTCACCTAGCCAATTTAGAACCTATTCTTTGTACCCACCTCAAAATTTTTATTCACATAACTAAATCTAACCCTGATATGCTACTATGATTATCGATTCAGGAGACAGGCATATGTATTTATTTTTTAAAATAATCTCTACTAATAGATTTGAGATTTATCTGACTCAATATCAATTCTACCTATATATTATAAGGGCCTGCCTGATTTGATACTAACTAAAAGTACTGTTTAGGTTTGTCTCTGTATTTTATTGTTATGGTAAAGCTAAAGGAGAGACTGTACAATCGGATTGTGTAGTGTATTGCCAGCTTAAAGGGGTTCTTTAGTCGTTTGCCTAAAAATTTAAATCGGCAGCTAGAAGTACTGTAGCTTCTGACTTCATAAAGAGACACTTACCAGTCCAGGGATCCAGTGCTGTCCTCACTTGGGCCGGTTCTTTGCCAGTCCTCGGGTCCCCGGGACCACCATGTTGACTGTGAGAAGCCAGCTGTGGCTCTCAGCGCGGGGGGGGGGGTTTTCTTTGGGAGGTGTTGGATGGAACTTCTGCTGAGATCACCTCCTAGGTGATCCCAGTAGAAGAGGTGGCGGGTACCTATCAGAAATAGGTACCCACTCCCTTATAAAAAAATCAAAAAATTGACAAAAGTGGAGGAAGAGGAGGATCAGAAAGGGCTGTGCAAACTCTTCCTTCCACCCATTTCTCAGACCTGGTGATTGGCTACCGAGGTACCAAACCTACATTGTGGGGAGGCCAAAGGCATGCCCCATGTTAACCCATACTCATAATCCAGTACTTGGTATTTTTAGGCTGTGGACCAGAGGGTCACTAAAACCAGCAGAAGGTAAACTTTGTTCAATATGGCTAAAAGTTCAGGTTCTCTTTAAACATATTTATATGAGAAAACTAGTCTTCTAATTGTGTTTACACCGGCAAGAATTATTCCTTGTTCACCAACTTTATTAAAAGCTGATATTTACTACTCTAGGGCTTCATTTAAAAGTAGGCTTTCCTGCTTGTAAAGCATTTTCTATTGTTTATGATGTAATTGCTAGTATAGTCACGTTGATAATGTTTTTTCTGCTTAGATTTGCCTGGTCCATTAATTGAAATGGACCCTTCATCCATTAGTTCATCCTATTTCTCTCTTGTATGCTTCACAAGTCAGTGTTCAATTTCAGTGGATTTAATCAGGGGGATCCATGTATTTAAATCCCGCTTCCTCATTTTGACTGACAACAGCTGGACGGCTGAATTGTTTTCACAGGCAGATTGGTTTGCTTTGAAAAACTTGATCCGTGCTTTGTATAATTTATTTGCTTGAGGCTGGATCTCTAATACACATTCCTTAATGAGTAGTTAATATCATGTTCTCTAATACATATTCCTTAATGAACAGATGATGTCATGCTGCTTTGTGGCTTCAAAATATTTGGTAGCAAAATGTTCTTGCACACATTAACTTTACTCAATATATTGTTATATGGGTAGGATTCCTGCTTTGGTTTTAGACACAGCTGGCATACAGTGACCTGTTCAGGGTCACCTGTAGTTCTGCTGTATGCAGTTCTCCTATATCCTATAGCATATCAGCATCACCCAATTACCTCTTCATATGAGAGTCTGCTTCTAGGCTGCTCTTCCACCCATCTCTCACTATATATTGGCTGTTTGTCCTGTATGTAGACATCTACTCACTTCCTATTCTTGCTAAACTGGGTATACTCATGCTTTTACTGCACCTTTGATGTCATCAGGCAGCTAGTTCTGTTAGGATTTGGATCACCTTCTGAGGGCACTATGGTTACTGGACCAGAAGGGTGTAGTTCTAGCGTCCACTAGTGGGTCTTTCCCTGTACCCAGTAATTAGTCTCCACCTGATGCTGGCTGCTGGGAGGGTTTTTAGTTTCCACAGTGCCTCAGCACTGATTCTGCTGCCTCCACCCGCTCCCCTTATACCTGATCCCTTCCTGACCCGTCTCAACTGCTGTCCCTTACACCTCCCACCTGACCCAGCTGTAGCTCCGTACCGGGGTACGGTATCTCTAGTTTGAAGCCAACGTGTCTTTGAACCTGCTTGCTTGTGTGTCTTCTACCTACCCTGACCTTTTTTTTTGTTCTTTGACTTCTATCTGCTGCCTGCCATGACCTTCTGCCTGATTCCTTAGCTTCGGCTGCCTTTTCTATTAATTCATCCTGAACATGACTACTGTATATACTCATGTATAAGACGAGTTTTTCAGCACATTTTTTTATGCTGAAAAAGCCCCCCTTATACTCGAGTGAGGCAGAAGGGCCCGGCTGTCTGGTGGGGATGGGAGAAGGCAGGGGCGGGTGTAGGAGAGCTCCGTGGCTGTGCTGGCTTCTGGAGTGTGTGAGTTTTTATTGAGCTGACTTCGGGCTCTTTGCTGCCCCCTCTGGTAAATTCCTGCATGTGTACCCCTCGTATGTCCTGCACAAGAGCTGGGAGTGGGACAAGGAACACCACTTAACAAGTAAGGGCTGTTCTACAAGTAAAGGGGGGGGGTGTTATGTGTGTGTGTTACCCTGAAACTCATAAGGCAACATGTGTCTGTGTGTGTGTGTGTACGTGTGTGTGTGTGTGCCTGTGTACATGTGTGTGTCTGTAGTGGCAACCTTCCCATTGTGTCCCTTAGCTATATCTGCCAGTTTCAAAACTTTTCTCTGGCTGAACAAAAAATCGTTGGTTGAGAATTTATTCTAATATGGAAGTGTACAATTCTAGACTGTGACAAGAACACGTACGTTTTCTTTTCCACTCTGATTTTTAATTGGATTTCCCACCCTAGGCTTATACTCGAGTCAATTTTTCCAGTTTTTTGTGGTAAAATTAGGTGCCTCGGCTTATACTCGAGTATATATGGTATGTCTTTTCTGTTTAAATGGGTTTTTAATGAAAAATAATTCCAGCACTGATACATGTTAGTATAAGGAAAATCAGAAAATCATAGCTAGGATCTTCCCTGTAAAAAAAAAAAAAAAAAAATAGTAGGATCATTCCAGAAAAGACAAAGAGAGGAGGAGAGGGGAGCGATGGAGGGAAAGAGCAGGGTGGGGGTAAGGGTGAGAAACAAGCAACACCAGTCAGAGCACCACCACAATCAAGACCATCTCCCATAAACTAAGTTCATGTTAGATGGCCCATAGAGAATCATAGACGTTTCCATGAAATAAGTAATCCAAAGGAACAAAACATTCCTAAATTTCTTAGCCTTGGCATGGAGTACAGCTGACATTTTTCGTTCACTAAATACACTGTCATTTTTGTCAGGCAAGACCCCCATGCTTTATAAGAGAAAACCCCCTTGATCACTGGAACATTCAGGGGTTCATTTAACTGGAGGGTGTTAAATAATCAATAAAGAAAGATAAAAAAGATAGTGAATATCCATGGGTCCCACATTTTCAGAAACGTTTCACTGAGTCCCCTAGTACGGCTGCCATTTGTTATTACTCAGATACCAAGTCACTTTATTCTGGACTTGAGCTATGATTGATTGAGAGGACCACTACGTTTTCAAGAGGATGTGACAGAACGGAAACTAAAAAAGAAATCTTTTTATTGCATTAGAGCTACATATTTCAATGAAGAATAGACTCTGTAAAACAAGTAATGAGCATTTACTAATCCATTTCACTTCCAAGGACACATTACTCAAGGATGGACAATAAATCAATGTGTGATTTCCCTTTTCATGGTCAGACCACTTTAATATTTTATTCTTGACTCTTTCCTCAGATAGGCTCATTGAGCTACATGAATGGAGTCAGGTATCACATAGAAATGCTGCTTTTCATTTTTTTTTATATCTTTAGTGCATGATCAGAAAGTATAGCTATTTACTTCAGGGTGAAATCAATATAAAATAAATATTTAATACATATAATTTAGAAGTTAACATGATTGTTTACTAAACATATTAAACCTAAGTTTTAAATCACTTTTAGCTGCCAATTTAATCACTTACTGAGTATACAGCCTCCTTATCTTTTAATCCTTGCCTGTGTTACTAAACCGAGGAGCCTGCATTCACTATATCTGGTCTCCCACAGTACACAGAAGATGGAAATGCAATTATTTTAGTAAATTTAAACTGCTAAATACCTTTTCTCATCAGCAGTATACAGCAGTCTTGTGATTTCTATCTGACTGTCCTATGAGGCTGCATGACTCCTGACACTCTGTCTGGACAGTGCTGATTGGCCCTGTGCTGATCACATGCACACTCCCCAAAAAAGAAAAAAACGCTCTAGCAATACACATCAAACTGAGCAGAGTGCCCCCTAAGAGCCCTTTCACACTGGGGCGGTTAGCAGGCGCTATTGCACTAATAATAGCACCTGCAAACCGTCCCGAAAGTGCCGCTGCTTTGTATCCAGCATAAAGACCCGAGGGCTTGCACACTGGAGCGGTGCGCTGGCAGGATGGGAAAAAAAAGTGCTACCAGCAGCATCTTTGGAACGGGGAAGGAGCGGTTTATTCACCGCTCCTTCCCCGCTCCTGTCCATTGAAATCAATGGGACAACGCGTCTATAGCAGAGGCGCTTTGCGGTGGTTTTTAACCCTTTCTCGGCCGCTAGCGGGGTGGTTTTACCGACAATTGCCGGCGCTTTACCGCCGCCCCCGCCCCAGTGTGAAAGGGGCCTAAGACTCTACAATCAGGAGATGAATTTGGGACTGTGGAAGAAGGGGAGGATCAGAGAAGACAGGCTCAAACAGCCTTTTTACACAATTCACAGGATTAACCCCTTAGGTTCCACAGTGAGTATAACAAACATGCTTTACTGCATATACAGACTGATTTTACTGTTGTGGGTTTAGTAACACTTTAAGCTGATGTAGTGGCTACTGCCCCAGGTTTCCCATTTCAGGGTGCCTCATTTTTCTTGCAGCTTCTCATGGAACTACTTGCAGGGACTTGTGTTATGTCTTTCTTCACTGTGTTCATCAATAAGATGGCAAGACACTTCCTTGTTCCTCCCTCCTCCCCCCTCCTTTCCTTCTCCAAGATAACAGACTGAATGGGGACTGTACTGTACAATGTCATTGCTTTCCTGTAAAGACCAGAGGTTCAGGGAAGCAGCATTGAGAGAGCAGGAGCCAGCAGCATTGAAAGTTGTAAACTGCAAGTGCTGGGGCAAGAATTTTAGCAAACTGTTTTTTTTTAGAATGTTTATTTTATTACACTCAATGCGTTAAGGGAAAGGGTTACTACTTTAAAGCCGAACTTCAAGATTAAAAAAAAAGTGACAATTGAATCCAGTTATACATGGATTGAGCATCAATAAATGTATTTTATGTAAAACTAGTGGTTGAATCTTTCTTTATATCAGGTTCTTGCAATGCTCTGTACAGCAGGGAGATGGAGGCGCAGGAGGTTCTGTTGCATTTTGCCAGACCTGCAGGAGGTTTAAATTCTAGTCCTCCAAATAAACAGCACTGAATTAACAATATATAGGCAAATATATGGCTGTACTGACAATACATGGGCTGCAAATGGGCAATTGTTACAATATAAAGGCAATAAACAGGCATTTGTTACGATATGATGGCAACAGGAAGCCACTGGTTACAACACATATTATTATTATTATTATTATTATTATTATAATACAGGATTTATATAGCGCCAACAGTTTGCACAGTGCTTTACAATATAAAGGGAGACAATACAGCAACAATACAAGTCACATGCAACACATGGGCAATCAGTGTAATATGAGAGCAAACCAGAAACAACTACAGTATGTGATTGGGACATTAAAAGGACAAAGAAATGATACCTAAAAGTAACAATGCATTAAAACATTTTGTCAGCCATTTCCCTTTCATTTAAATGGATTTTAGTTTTTCTTTGCAATAAACTTAAATGTTTAGTTTATTGCAAAAAAAAAAACTAAAATCCTTTTAAATGAAAGGGAAATGGCTGACAAAATCTATACACTACATTCCTAATTTAGACATGAATATTACTGAACTATTCCTAATTCCATGTTGTGTAGATAACTGTTCATTTCTTATTACAAACAGTAAATCAGTCCATGTGAGATAACCCAACGCATTTCAATGTCAATCTTTTTCAGGGGTTTGGAGCAGCCAAACATCTGCAATATAATAAATACATGTAAATCGTTAGTGTCTGTAACATAGGAGGCACAGGTAGTAACATTTCACCAGAAACCAACATAGGTTCTATCAAGAGGGCGTCTTGGTGTGTAAAATCAGCCATGGAAATAAAAAACAAAGGTCCATTCCTCCGATAAAGACCCACTGGATCCTACCAATGCCTAAGAACCACAGAGCAGACGCACGGATTAGAGGAGAACCACCCTCCAGCAGTACGAACTATATAAAAAAATATTAAACATAACGTTGGGGACCCGGTACATTCCTTAAATTACATAGTCCTAAGATATCACTAGGGTTTTCTTTTTTAAAGAATAAGAAGGGAGAGAAAAGGAAGCGCCCCCTAAGTGTAGAGGTTAAAAAGTAATTTATTCCACAAGGTTAAAAAGTCATTTACAGGCATACCCCACTTTTAAGTACACAGTGGGGTTTATTTACTAAAGCTAGAAAGTGCAGGCTCACTTCTGTATAGAAACCAATGAGCTTCCGGGTTTTATTACCAAAGTTAAATTGAACAAGCTGGGGTTAGAAGCTCATTGGTTTCTATGCAGAAATGAGCCTGATTTTGCACTTTCCAGCTTTAGTAAATAAACCCCAATGAGTACTTTAAAGTGGGATATGTCTGTATTCCACAAGGATAAAAAAACACTTACAAGATGTAAGCTGGTATCAGGCTCAGCAAAGCAGAGGGGAGGTGGTAACCCAGTCCGTCCTTTGGGAGTCGCGCTGTCCACGGGGTTGTAGAGATCAGGTGCAGGTCCCCTTGGCATCCTGTGGCCATCAGGAAGCAAACCAGCGTGGAACTCTGGTGGTGATGTCATTTCTGATACCAGCTTATATCTTGTAAGTGTTTTTTTTATCCTTGTGGAATAAATAAACCAATACACTTAGGTGGCGCTTCCTTTTCTCTCCCTTCTTGCCTTTAAAGGGGTTGTAAACCCTTGTGGTTTTTCACCTTAATGCATTCTATGCATTAAGGTGAAAAACCTTTTATAGTGCAGCACCCCCCAGACCCCCCTTTTACTCACCTCGGTCTTTCCAGCGGCGAGAATGAACACACCAGCTCCAGCCCGTGTCTCGGGTCCTGATTGGAGAGATTGATAGCAGCGCAGACATGGGCTCCCGCTGCTGTCAATCAAATTCAATGATGCGGGAGCCGGGGGCGGGACCGAGTCCTGCTGTCTGTGTCAATAGATGCAGCAGCAAGACACGGGAGCGCGCTCGCACGAGTGCCCCAAGGGAGAGCGCTTCTCCAACGGGGCACTCTAGAAGAGGAGGAGCCAGAAGCGCCGCTGAGGGACCCCAGAGAAGGAGTATCGGGGCCACTCTGTGCATAACCAACTGCACAGAGGAGGTAAGCATGACATGTTTGTTATTAAAAAAAAACAAAACAAAAAACGTAGATTTTGTTATCCTTTAAAACAGAGCTGGTTATACTCTGAGGACAGCTGCCACCTTTATTTTCATGAACTTTACTAAAAACTGATGTATAGATTGCACAAAAACTATTTGCTATTGACTATGGGACTGTAATTATCATGCTTATTCAGCAATTGATCTTGCGCCAGGAAAACAGTTTTTTTTTTTCTCAGAAAATAGGAGCAGGTACCCCCCCCCCCCCTCCAAGTCACCCCTGGTCTCAACCCCCTACCCACCTCTTGGCACCATACCTTGGTTCCACCCCCCCTAACCATCTACCATTATTGCCCATTTTAGAGAATACAGAACCAAGTATCACTTTGTGGTGCTGAACAATTGTTATGGAATTGTTAATAATAACAAGAAAAGCAGTAAAGATCCCCTGCAGCCAGCAACAATAAACCCCCCCCTCAGCAACAACCGATCTCCCCCAACAACAAAAGACCCCTGTGCATAATACTCCTCTAGCAGCAATAGATCCATCCCAGCAGGCAGCATAAATTGACTCTCCAGCAGCCAATAGACCCCTCTTTCAACAGTAGCTTTCTGCCAGCTATAATTCACCCCCCTCAGCAACAATAGACCCCCCCCAGAAACCATAAATCCCCCCAGCAACAATGCACCCCCTCCAAACAAATTACCCCGCAAGTAACAATAGATCGAACTCAGCAAGAATAGACTCCCGCCAGCAACAATGGATCTCCCACCAGTAAGCATCAATAGACTCCTCACTCAACAATAGATTTCTCCCTGCAACAGCTCTCTCCCCTGAGTGGCCCATATACCACATGATCGCTGTGTGATCACATGTCACATAGTAAACAATAGTCATGAATGGAATCCATCATTGTTTACTACTGTGTGTGATCTGTGATTGGTCACCAGTGATCACATGGTACCTGGGCCCAGTGCTGGGACAAGGCCATTTGGTGCCCAGGGCGAAGATGGCAAACTGCGCTCCCCCGACCCCCGTTTTTCCCCGATGTGCGCCTGTGGCGGCGCGCGGGGAGGAAGTAAACAGGAGGACAAAAACTTTTATTTTAGATGTTTACACTTATACCCCTTTTACATTGGGGCACTTTGCAGGTGCTACAGCGCTAAAAACAGCACCTGCAAAGCGCCCTGAAAGAGCCGCTACTGTGTCTCCAATGTGAAAGCCCCAAGGGCTTTCACACTGGAGCGGTGCGCTGGCAGGATGGTAAAAAAAGTCCTACTAGCAGCATCTTTGGAGCAGTGAAGGAGTGGTGTGTAACAATGGTAAAGCGGCGCTAAAAATAGTGCCGTTTTACCGCCGATGCCGCCCCTGCCCCAGTGTGAAAAGGTGGCTTAAGGTTTTTAATGTAGAGCCTGGTGCCACTAATGCACAAAGGGGTTAATTAACTGTGACTGGTCACGAATGCATCAGTGACCAATGGCAATACATTAACCCCCCCCCCATGCTGCATATTACAGAAATTAAAACTAGCATTGGTATTCAACCTCCCCTCAGCCTCCTCCCCTCCCCTAATCGGATCCAGACCGTTCATTTATTATTCTGCTGCAGATTAATAAATGAAAAGTCTGGATCCGATTGGGGGAGGGGAGGAGGCTGAGGGGAGGTTAATTACCAATGCTCGTTTTAATTTCTGTAATATGCAGCATGGGGAGGTAATGTATTGCCATTGGTCACTGATGCATCAGTGACCAGTGGCAGTACATTAACCCCCCCCTCCCATGCTGCATATTACAGAAGTTAAAAAATAGGTAGCATTGGTAATTAACCTCCCCTCAGCCTCCTCCCCTCCCCTCATCGGATCCAGACTGTTCATTTTAATATCTGCAGATGGCATTGCATTTGTTATTATCTGTTTAGTGCTTACTTTTGTGTCTTGTCTTGTGTCCGTTGTGTGATATACACACTTTGTTGGTTCCTCCTTGGTGGCTCCTCTAGGTTGCAGCTTCTGCAGCAGCTCTATATCTCCTTCCATCCTGCCTCTGGCCGTCAGTGACGTCACGCCGCCGGGACGGGACTACAAATCGCCTTCATAGGGGGAGAGAAGCGCTGACAGGGAAGGGGCTGGTGCAGTCTTAGTCTGCTTGTGCCGGGTGCAGGAGTGCACTCGGCACATAGTTACAGTACAGCTATTAGCAGCGCCGGCTGGTGTGTATGTACTACTATGATGAAGCACACTGCGCCCCCCTCCCTTCAGCAAATTCTATCGCCCAGGGCATCCGCCCCTTCCGCCCATGCCTTGTACCGGCTCTGCCTGGGCCAGTACCGTGTGATAGCTGTGGGCCAATCACAGCATAACAATAATAAACAATACAAGCTGTTTATGACAGTTAAAACTGTTCAAATAATTGTTTACAGTGATCATCATTGTAACAAGCAATCATAGTGTAAAAAAAAAAATCCCTGATCACCCCCTCCCAGAGAAGTACAGTGTCACTATGGTGACACTGAACTACCCTGAATGGAATATGTAAAATAAAATGTAAAAAGAACAAAAAAATCTTAAAACAAAAAAAAATTTAAATCTCCGATCACCGCCACATCAGTCATATGGATGACATTGTACTGCACTGATAACCGTATGAAAAATAAAATTGTGAAAGAATAAAAACACATTTTATTTTATTTCTTCATTTTCTAAAAAAATTCAACTTCAAGAAGCTCACCATGTCACTTTCTAAATACCTTGGACTGTCTACTTTCCCAAAAAAAAAAAAAAGGCCATTTGGGGGATGTTTGTACTGTCCCAGCATTTTAGGGCTTCAGGAAATGAGACAAGTCAGTACATCAGGATTGCTCTCAAATTTAATATACCATAGTTTGTACACTCTATAACTTTCACACAGAATAGATAATATACACAGATTTGGGTTATTTTTACCAAAGAAGTGTAGCAGAGTACATTTTGGTCTAAATTTATAAAGAAAGGTGATTTTTTTTTAAAATGTTCTATATTTTTTCGTTTATATAGCAAACTGTTTTGCATGACCGAGCAATTGCCAGTTAAAGTAGCACAGTGCTGAATAGCAAAAAAGGCCCTGGTCATGAAGGGGGTAAAACCTTCCAGGGGTGAAGTGGTAAAAGATTTGGATGCATTCAAAAGTTTGTATTCATTTTATTGTTTATGTAAAACCTGTCCTGTCATTTTAGTCACTTGTCCCCATCCTGTATTTATTTGTATTTATATTTATCTACCCCAAGGTCTCTGGAGTTATTGTATCTCTCTCTGACATGAATCGAGGATAGTTCTTGTTTGCTTGTTTGTAATTATGTGGGTAAAACTATGTTAATGCATTTGCAAGCATTGCACTTTTCATTTGTAATATAAGCATTTGCATACTTCAGGCTCTATTCGAAATTTTTTAAAGTGTTATTAAACCCAGGACCCTGCATTCACATTATCTGGTCTCCCACAGTACACAGAACATGGAAATGCAATTATTTTAGTAAATATAAACTACTAAATACCTTTTCTCATTAGCAGTTAGAGCAGTCTTGTGACTTCTATAAGTGTCCAGCCAATCACTGGTTAAAGCTTGTAGGAGGAGTTTCCTGACTGTCCTATGCTACTGCAAGACCCCTGACCCTCTGTCTAGACAGTACTGATTGGCCCTGTGCTGATCACATGCACTCTCCCAAAAAAAAAAAACAAAAAAAAAAAACCTCTCTAGCAATACACACCAAACTGAGCATGTGCAGCCTGACTCCATAGGCTCTATATTATCAGGAAATCACCAGGGGACAGTGGAAAGTGGGGAGGATCTGTGCATACAGGATCATACAGCCTTTCACAAACTGCAGAGGATTAACCCCTTAGGTTCCACAGTGAGTATACCAAACATGCTTTACTGCATGTGCACACCGGTTTTACTGTTGTGGGTTTAGTAACACTTTAGGGTACAATTTGAAGCTTCACTAACAACACTTCAGCGCTCAATACTAGGATTTACATTATATTCAGTGGTGCCCATTTATACCTGATCATAGCGTCGCTTGATGCTCGAAGTTTGTCACTCAAAAAGTATGAGCTTCTTTTGGCATTGATAGACTTTAATGGGAGCATCTGAAAAACATGCTTGTGGGGTGTTTTTGCATGTTTTCTTGCCTACAATAATCCGGAATCAGAATGGAGCAAAAAAGTTCTCACCGCACTGGTATAGATCCACACCAGGTGTAAACTAAAGTTGTCTCTGAAGATAAAGAGCCCCAGGTGCTGGCTTACTCTTGAGTAAGCACTTAGCATAAGTGCGAAATGCGTTAGCTGATTGCCTGTACTTTCTGCCACAGTGTCCTGTATTTTATATGCTCCTGAATTTACAATAAACGATTTTTGAATTATATCTCCTGGAATGCGGCTGTCCGGATTTTCTCATCTACTTTCAACATGTTTTCATGCCTAGCAACTAGCTTTCTATTGGCTAAAAGTATTAAAAAACAAACAAGCCTGAAAAGTACATGAAAATGCCTATACAGACACTCAAAAAAAAAAAAAAAAGATGACTAAAGATGCTCAACTCAGGTCTGAATAGAGCTTCAATGTCAATCACCTTAAATGTAAATGCTTGCAAACTAAAAAAAAAAAAGCACAAACCAATTTTTGCCTATCCTCTAAGCCCTGTTTGATTATAATTTAAAAAGGGTAAAAGGGTTAAAAAAAATGGTTGACTACAAATGTCAGTGTTTCTGAACAGATGCTGTATATGCTCAGTGCAGAGAATGGCCTATAATAGGGTTAACTGTTACACAATAGTTATTTTAATCCATGCTTTAGAACCATATTTCACTGTCTCCATGGTACATAAATTACATTTGTTCCACTGAAAGTATTTTGTCATTTTTCTTAATGTTCCAGTAAGTATGGCAAACCTTTGCCTTATGTATCAAAGCTGAACCATACAACCATAACATCCACTGCCCTCCCTGGCACCTGCCATACACTGTGCGTGCAATGCATGAGTTCACATGGTAATGGATTTTATTCATTTAACCGCAAAGTAAACCTGGCAGGAAAAAAACAAATTTCCAATGCACCCTGGCTACCTCTTTCCACCCTTTTCCAGCTAGCTTCCAATACTTGCACATACCTTTACTGCTGCTCATACCCCTGCACCATCCCAAGTGATCTAGTATTCTCAGCAATTGCATACTCAATCATATGACCCCTTGTGACAGCAAAGGTAATTGCCCCTCAGGTGGATGGAATGCAACATGCACCCATTATAAGCACATAGCCTTTTATAAATATATATAGTGTATATTTATTATTATCTAGGTCAGCTATTTCCCTTTTTTAGCCTACTGCTATTCTGTAGGTTTTGGCATAGGGTATGCAGTGCATTTGCTAAAAGTGGATGATAAGGCTGTGCTTTGCATAGTAATGCCCTGTACACGCGATAGGATTTTCTGACAACAAAATCCTTAATTTATTTGACTTTTATAGCATCTCCTATGGAAAATATAGGGTACTGAAGTTTGTCACCATTTCACAGAAGCACACAAATTTAAGGTTTGACATGTTGGGTATCTATTTACTTGGTGTAACCTCAGCTTTTATATTTTACCAAAAAACCTTTATGGTAATATCGTGTGACATAAAAAATTGGAACTATCACTATTCTCTACCGTGTCCGCTTTCAGAAAATATATAATGTTTTGGGGGGTTTCTGTAGGGGTGCAACGGATCGTCACCGATCCGTGATCCGAACGGGTCAACCTGTACGGATGGGCACTCAAGGCGATCCGCCGAGCGCTCCGCTGCCTCGGCCATAGGAAAGGCCGCAGTTTTGGCCTAGCTCCAGAGCGGTGGCCATCTTGGTACACCCGCCGGCGACCGCTGTCTTGTCAGGAAGTGACGTTTTGTCATCGCCATCTTGCTACACCCCACACTCCTGCACAGTAATGATAGAGTGAGAAGGGGGCAAGCGGACATCTTGTTACACCCACCGGAGTTTTAGATTTCACAGTTATTTTCAACACAAAACGGAGCTTATATGTTTAAATACAGTATTTGTAAATCCGACGGACTGTTTAGCTGTTAAATTTTAAAAGCAGCAGCAAACCTGCTGACCTTACATGGCTGCTAATGTGACAGAACACCTCTGATTTTCACATTTAACATTTAGCATATAAGCTCTGTTTTGTGTTGAAAATAACTGTGAAATCTAAAACTCTGGTGGGTGTAACAAGATTTATCTTGTTTTTTTTTTTTTTTTTTCGCTGATCCGAAAAATGATCCAGTCCGAGGAACAATCCGATCCGTGAGTCTGTAAGGTTTATTATTTAAAAAAAAAAAAACTGGCTCCTAACTTTTTTAGCTGGCCCATAGATTTAAAGCAAATTCGCCAAGCCCTGGGTTAATTTATTGAACATCAACTCATTCAAAAAAAAATAAAAAATTCTCATGATCTAGCCACCGCTTGGTATTTTTTCTTTACATTCAGGGCCAAAAAACAAACAAAAAAATAAAAAAACGAATTTGGTTTGCGCCCCCCCCCCCCCCCCAAAGTTCCTTACCAGACGCTTTGGCTGCACTCCGGGCACAAAAACTTTATTTCATATATATTCCTTAATAGCCACACACTTTGTGTGCACCAAACACACAGATGTTAGCATATAAAGGTAGCAGTGACACCATCAGTGTGCTAAACACAGCCTGTGCAGAGAGCAGAGTTATAGGAGGGGCCCAGTAGCTCCTCCCACTATGGGCTGCCTGCAGAACCTACAGTAAGGGGCGGATACAAGACTGATCATCCTGTACAAGTAGAGAGAGTAGTGGTGACCGGTCTTTACTATAGCTAGATCCTGTACAGTGACAAAAACTCACACTGGATTACTGCACAGATCTAAAAAGAATACAGAAAACACACCAAGATTCAAGAGAAAAAATACGCACAGCTCTAGTATTTAGACAATATTTGCTTATGCTGGAGTTCAGCTTTAAATGAGGTCAGTGTGCACTTAATTATGATGATAGTATAGATGAGAACAGTGTAGTACAATTTCATGTTTCATAAGGACACGAGAGTAAAATGAGCATAACTAATACGGAAAGAATCATTTTGCTAATCTTGTATGACACATTGGACCGCAGAGGTACAGTTGTGCAGCTGTACTCTCCCTAGTATTGTAGGCAACTGGAACATAAATGTGATTTAGATGTACAGCAGAGAAATTCTGTTCTCCAGTGCTTAAAGAGAAATTGTAATGAGTTTGGGTTAATTTTCTTTTACTTTTTTTTTTTTTTGAGTTTATACATTTTTTAATATATATATATAGTTAATATATATTAAACCCTCTCTGTCTCCCCCCACCCTTCCGATCAGCCATAACTTTATGACCACTGACAGGTAAAGTGAATAACATTGATTATCTCATTACATTTGCATCTGGTCAGTGGGATATATTAGGCAGCAAGTGAACACGCTGTCCCTGAAGTTGGTGTTTTGAAAGCAGAAAAAATGTCCATCGCAGTTTGTTGTGTATGGGATTACGTAGCTACAGACCGGTCAGGGTGCCCATGCTGACCCGTGTTCACAGCCAGAAGCACCTACAATGGGCATGTGAGCATCACATCTGGACCACAGAGCAATGGAAGAAGGTGGCCTGGTCTGATGAATCATGTTTTCTTCCACATCATGTGGATGGCTGGGTGCGTCACTTACTTGGAGAAGAGATGGCACTAGGATGCAGTAGGGATAAAGACAAGCCAGTAGCGACAGTGTGTGATGCTTTGGGCAATGTTCTGCTGGGAAACCCTGGGTCCAGCCATTCATGTGGAGATTACTTGACATGTACCACCTACGTAAACATTGTTGGTGACCAAGTACACCCCTTCATGGAAACAGTGTTCGATGATGGCTGCATCTTTTTTCAGCAGGATAATGCGCCCTGCCAAAAAAAGGTCAAGAATGGTTTGAAGAAAACAACGAAGAGTTGTAGGTGTTGACTTGGCCTCCAGATTTTCCAGATTTCAGTCCAATCGAGCTTCTGTTGGATGTGCCGGAAAAACAAGTTTGATCCATAGATGCCCCAACTTGCAACTTACAGGACCTATAGGATCTGCTGCTGATGGCTTAGTGCCAGATACCACAGTATATCTTCAGAGGTCTAGTGGAGTCCATGCCTCAATGGGTCAGGGCTGTTTTGGTGGCAAAAGTACTTAATACTAGGGAGATAGTCATAATGTTATGGCTGATTGGTGTGTATATATACAGTGACTTGAAAAAGTATTCATACCCCTTGACATTTTCCACATTTTGTCAAGGGGTATGAATACTACACATTGTAGCTCTGGCTGCATGTTTAGGGTCATTGTCCTGCTGGAAGGTGAACGACCGCCCCAGTCTCAAATCTTTTGCATACTCTAACAGGTTTTCTTCTAAGATTGCCCTGTATTTGGCTCCATCCATCTTCCCATCAACTCTGACCACCGTCCCTGTCCCTGCTGAAGAAAAGCATCCCCACAATATGATGCTGCCACCACCATGTTTTACGGTGGGGATGATGTGTTCAGGGTGATGCGCAGTGTTAGTTTTCCACCACACATGGGGTTTTGCTTTTAGGCCAAAAAGTTCCATTTTGGTCTCATCTGACCAGAGCACCTTCTTCTACATGTTTGCTGTGTCCCCCACAAACTTCTCACAAACTGCAAACTGGACTTCTTATGGCTTCCTTTCAACAATGGCTTTATTCTTGCTATTCTTCCATAAAGACCATATTTGTGGAGTGCACGACAAATAGTTGTCCTGTGGACAGATTCTCCCACCTGAGCTGTGGATCTCTGTAGCTCCTCCAGAGTTACCATGGACCTCTTTGCTGCTTCTCTGATTAATGCTCTCCTTGCCCGGCCTGTCAGTTTAGGTGGACGGTCATGTTGGTAGGTTTGCAGTTGTACCATACTCTTTCCATTTTCGGATGATGGATTGAACAGTGCTCCATGACATGTTCAAAGCTGGGGGTGTTAATGTAAAGTTAATGACACCCCCAGATTGGTTTGTGGATCGCATTGTGAACTGTGAAAGGGTGCAGAAATCAGATTGGATAGGTGTGAACACCTATCCAATCTGATACCAACATGGACAAAAAAAAGGGTCCTGCACCATTTTGGTGTGAATGCGATGCAATTTCAGCCATATAGTTTGTATGGCTGAAATCGCATCGCACAGACATCGCATGTGATCTGCACAGCAATGCGGTGGGAATTACATGCGATGTCTGACATCTCACTAGTGTGAACCAGCACTAAGTATCTGAATTTGACTTGGTATCAGCCTCCTGCAGTCTTCTGTACAACAGATATCAGATTTAAAGGAACCAGTCAGTTGTGCTGCAGTGCTTATGTGCTAACAAGGAATCTGATCGCTGGAGAGAGCAGAGTGACTGACAGATAAGCTTAAAGAGGTAGTAAACCACCAAAAAAAATAAATAAATTGGACCCCTGCACTTGTTTATCCCATAATGCTGTTTTCTAAATAGTGCAGCGCTGTGTCTCATTAAATAATGTGCATACAAAATTAAACATAACATTTCATAATCAAAAAAATATTTTAAACTAAAAAATAAAAATGTCAACAAATAAAAAAAACCAAACAGTTCATCTGTGTCAATGTTTCCAAAACAATCACCGCTGTGTGTGTTCGTCCTCAAAAGGACCAATATCCAGTGCACACCTCCACCAGCTAAAGTGCCTGCTCACCTCAAAGATGAATGTAAAAGCATAGACAAATCACTCCTCATGTCCACCACAATGGATCAACTTTCACTCTCCAATGGTAATCCTGCAGTCTCCAGACTGCTCCTCTGTGTGGATAATCAACGTTTGTATTGTCGTCAGACAAACCTTCCTTCACTTTCTCATAAATGTTCAATCACGCTATTACTTCCGCAGGTTATAGACATGAAACAACAAACACAAGTGTCATAGTGTACTCTTTGCATGTTTATTAAAAGCCCCCCCAAAACAAATCCACTTACAAGATAAAAATTTTAAAACAGCATGTCTCAAATCATCACTTCATTCGTCGCAAATCTACACTCACAATGCTTCACAGATTCGGCTCCTCCCCTCTAAACGCGTGTCGGCATCTCATTGGCCTTCATCAGTAGATCAGCACTGCTTACTAGCACATTATGACACACATATACCTGCACACGAGCCTTCCAATGCAGCGCTGTCTCCCCCCCCCCCCCCCACGCTTCAATCTTCACTCGGTCTTCCTTCCGGGTTCATGGGCTGATGTCATCAGCTACTTCTGATGTGAATATCTCCTACACAGTGCACGTTTAAGAGGTATTCATTATACTTACAGGTAAGCCTCATTGTAAGCTTACCTGTAGGTACAAGTTCCAAAAGAAAGTTTACTACCGCTTTAATGGTCTGCTACATCTTCTTTCACTGTCGAGCCACAGACTGGGCAAGGGACAAAACCTGTAAGCATTACCTAACTCCAGTAGAGAGAACCAGGTGTTCTGTAGAAGTAGAGAGAACCGGGTGTTCTGCCCTGGCAGACAGCACAGTGCTGTGTGGTACAACTTAGACTGGTTGTACAGGAAAAAAGGATCCTTTCACAGGTAAAACATCTCCCTTTACATGTATTTATTTCTGTGAATGTAGCTGTTTGCCTGGAAAAGAAAAGGAAAAGGAGGACCACCCTTAATAATTCATGCCTTATCATAAATCACAGTCTCTCACCCAATGCCTCTCCTCAAGTGTGGAGGTCATATCCGTAACCGTAAACAAGCATACTAAAAAAGGAAGAAAGCGACCAAGGAGAAGCACAAGGGAGTGGTCCCCCTTAGTCCAAAGATGGTTACCGTGGATATAGTGGGCAGTAACGGGAGAGTGGTATATATAAAAAATTAACAAAATTTATTATGGTAATGTATTCTAAAATATATAGTGATTACGCCAACAGTTAAATAGGTAAATAAGGTTGATCCACCAGACACTGATAAATGGGCCTATCCGGTGCAAACAGCACACGGTACGCCCATTAGCCATGTTCACAAAAACAACAAACGATAACAAACATATAGACACTTAAAAACATCTAGGGTGCAGGCGCCTATACTCCCCCTATGGCTAAACGCCAAGTCAAATGGTAGAAAAACAGTTTATATTAACAGGGGAACCTTGTGCATGCGTGGTCCCCCGGGGAGATGGGGAACGTGGGATTGAAACAACACAGGAAATGCCTAACTAAAAGACCTCACTGAATAGCATTAACATCTACTATATATACTATGTAGGTAAATTAAAGGGACTGCCGGGATGTATATTGCATGCGCATGCTCAAAGCTTTTGATTTGACAAAAGTCCGTTCCTAAAGTATACTAAGTTATCTGTGATTCAGAGAGTCTCTGTGGAGTGTGTTGAGTAGTTGTAGCCACACAGTATAGTTTATGCGGTCATCGCCAAGTACTAGTCACATAGCAACACAGGGTAGCTGGATATTGCCTGGAACTAATGATGTATTACAGGGTAGATCATTAACCCATGAAGAATATAATATCACAGTATACTGTCCTAGAGTCCGCATTGACCCAGGCAATGCCACATCAAACATCAAAGCGGAGATGCCATCTGCAAACAGGAGCTACAGGGGTTACATTACTGCCTCTTGGTAGTGTGAAGATCAAACAGCGTCTCCTATGTTTTCATGGCTGCTCCATTGCTCCGTGATTTCTCTGTCTATGGTGTAAGTGGCTGTGGACGTCCAGTTGAAGCTACGTAACAATGACGTTGCGAAACGCGTCGACGTAACCATGATGTGCGGACGCCGACTCAGTCACTTCCCCCATCTAGGCGGAGACGGGGATCTCTGATAGTGGAAGTTTGAATGGTTAATGATCTACCCTGTAATACATCATTATCAATATCCAGCTACCCTGTGTTGCTATGTGACTAGTACTTGGTGATGACCGCATAAACTATACTGTGTGGCTACAACTACTCAACACACTCCACAGAGACTCTCTGAATCACAGATAACTTAGTATACTTTAGGAACGGACTTTTGTCAAATCAAAAGCTTTGAGCATGCGCATGCAATATACATCCCGGCAGTCCCTTTAATTTACCTACTTAGTATATATAGTAGATGTTGATGCTATTCAGTGAGGTTTTTTAGTTAGGCATTTCCTGTGTTGTTTCAATCCCACGTTCCCCATCTCCCCGGGGGACCACGCATGCACAAGGTTCCCCTGTTAATATAAACTGTTTTTCTACCATTTGACTTGGCGTTTAGCCATAGGGGGAGTATAGGCGCCTGCACCCTAGATGTTTTTAAGTGTCTATATGTTTGTTATCGTTTGTTGTTTTTGTGAATCTGGCTAATGGGCGTACCGTGTGCTGTTTGCACCGGATAGGCCCATTTATCAGTGTCTGGTGGATCAACCTTATTTACCTTTTTAACTGTTGGTTATCACTGTATATTTTAGAATACATTACCATAATAAATTTTGTTAATTTTTTATATATATACACCACTCTCCCATTACTGCCCACTTTATCCACGGTAACCATCTTTGGACTAAGGGGGACCACTCCCTTTTGCTTCTCCTTGGTCCCTTTCTTCCTTTTTTAGTCTGTTTGCCTTGAGGTCTGCTGTAAGGATGAGCTCCAGCGTGTTTGCACGTGCAGAGCCCGCCAGGAAGTCGGCACTGCACTGCGCTAATCACAGGCAGTGAGACATTTCCTGATCTCTGCAGCCGCACATCAGGATAATGTCTCGGTGCCTGTGATTAGCGCAGTGCATTGCCGTGTTCCTGGCGGGCTCTGCGCGTGGGCTGTGCGAACACGCTGGAGCTCATCCTTAGTCTACTGTAAAACAGATTCCATTGAATGAGTTATTCACCCAACATGGATAGAAGCAGTTTGGCTGAAGGGTGCACTTAGGTGGTTCTACTACTTAAAAGTGTGCTCTGGGAGCTCAACATTGGTTTAGGTACCAGGCGCCCAATCTACAGCCGCATGCAGCCCTTTGGTATATGATGTGCGGCCCTCGGACCTCAGCAGTCTGTAGTGGGAACAATGATTAGGGTAAAAGCATTCATCTCTACTGGCCTCATGTAACACTTTTCGAGTTTTGTATTGTCTTCTGTAACATATCTCCAGCCAAAAATGTAGCCTGTCCATAATCTCTGCCTCTCATTTCCTCTATTAGCAGTCACTGACAGTCCTCTCAAGCATTGTGCTTGTGCCCTTTGGTGGGAGGGGCCACATTTGAGACCCTCTTTAACTCCTAAGTTGACAACCACTGGTTTAGGTAGTAGGATGTTGGAAACAGCTACTGAAGGTGTTGCTGATGATTTCAGGAGGGGGCTTATAGTGAATATTGACTCAGTATATGATAACCACAGGGATTGACTTTTTTGATTTTTTTTTTTTTTTTTTTTAATAAATAATTTTTTCCCTCCTCAAACTAGAATTGATGGCAGTGCCCCATTGCGATCAAATTCATGTTTAATGGGACGCAGTGGCTGCATGGACACAGATGTCGGTCCCAATTTGACAGCCATGCGGGTGCGTGTTCCTGAATGCACACTGTCTGCATTTGGGGACATGTACCTGCCCGGCTGTGAATGAGGCCTAACATTTCAAAGTATTTAGCTGCTATTACAGAGAATATAGCCAAAGGCCATAGACTGCAGTAGAAGAAGGGAGACTCCTGGTTCTAGCAGCAGATCTTAGAACTCCATCAAGAGTTGTATTTCCTGTGTAAAAGCTACCCAAATGAACCTAGAACTTCCAGATCAGATTTGGATGGATTGACCACAAATCGTTTTATATGGGAAAATTAGGAAAAGACTGGTTAGCCAGTGCCTTAGTCTGCCATAGTAAAGTCAGTGAAAGATTTCAGGAAAAATGATCCGTCTGGTATGACATGGTTTATAAATGTGTTTTTTCAGTTGTTTCACTAGTTTACTTCACACCCTAAATTAATTGCTTGCCTGGAAGCAGACTCACATTCCAGAATGATTTAGAACACCAATATGTCTCCAAAGCCTGACCTTGCAAGTTTGTTTAAGGCAGAAGCCGAGTGTACGTTCTTTCTGTTACTGTGCATTAAAAAGATTGGTGATGTAGGCATTACAATGCCGGGCACAAAGATTTATTACTGGAATAATGGAAACTGCTATGATATTATGGGGTGACATTCATTTGTAACCTGATAAACAGATAAACAATCATATCCTTTTATTAGTGCTGTAAAACCAGCATATGTGAAATAATATATGATTTTGATGTAAACGTTGACTAATGGCTAAAGCATAAATCACTGGCTGGGGAATATGATTTTGTATTTATATTGACTAGAAATGTTACTGTGGATTTATTATAATATTGATATATTATAAAATCCCCTTGTGTGCACATTTTAGGCATTGTGTTTTGACATTATTGGTATTTTTTAACTCTTTTGCTGCTTAAAGGAAATGTACAGTGGTTTTGCGTATGGTTTCTTCCTTGCTTTCTTTCATTCTAGAGAAATATGAATTGCATAGTAATATTCTTTATAATTTCATATGCAGCCATTGGGGGGAGCTATAGTTTACCATTCAAGTGTTTACCTGTCCATCCTTATCTGCTTTGTTGAAAGAAAGCTTTTTTTTTTTTTTACTTTGTTACTGGTGTGCCCTGTATAAAGAGAACTATACAGGTGCGATTGTGCATGCCCGATTTCACATGTTACATTTCAGGCAGGCTATTCATTTCAGTGGGCTAATGACATCCATAATGGGTTTTCTTTTATTTATTATAGGCATTATATACCATCAACAATTTATGCAGCACTTTACATTCACATCAATTCCTGTCTTCAGGGCTGGTTCACAACTGAATTGCACAGGAATGCGGTCCATGTTCCTGTACGATTCTTTTGCAACTCGTTTGAATGGGCTGAAATCGCATTGAATTGCACCAAAAATAGTGCATACATTAATTTTAAAAAAATGCATCGCAGTGGATTGTGTGGTACCATGCAATCCAGTGAAGTCAAACTTACTTGGGCCTGGTTCACACCTATGCATTTTTTTAGTGCATTTTCAGTTTTGCAGAAAACCCACTACAGTCCATTTAACATGGTTTCCATTGGGTCACATTCACATCTATGCAATTTTATGGATAGGGCCAGGGACCAGCGGGTTGTGGTTCCATAGACTTCAATGGATGAAAAATGTGTATTGAAAAATGCAAAATGCATCAACTACAACCTGCGAATGGTGTGAATCAGGCCTTAATTTGCGGTCTGCATTTGGGGTGTCGTTAGGATTATACTGACACCAGCAGCAGATTATAAACCCCCAATGCGGGTTTCCCACACCATGTTTCAGTGTGAATGAGCCCTTTAGTAGTATCTAATCTAAGGTCCCTATCTCAAATGTATACAGGAGTCAGTTAACCTGCTAGCATGTTTTTGGTGTGTGAGAGGAAACCCATGCAAGCAGGGAGAACATGCAAACTCCATGCAGACAGCATCTTGGACAGGATTTGAACCAGAGACCTGGGTACGATAAGGCAGTAGTACTAAGCCACTGTGTATTATTGTTTAAGGCTATCAGCTTTTTCACTTGTACAGTATCCTGTAGCTACTTTGTGAATTCCCAGAAAGTGGCACACTTTGGATGGTGGCATAAATATGGGGCTTCCAAAGGTATCCAAATTGTTCCTGATATACAGGTGTCCCCTGCCTTCTGGGTCCGATATAAGTCAATAAGTGGCTCTTCGCATACAGTGCCATAATTTTAAATTCCATTGCAGTTGGAATACAACACAATTTAGAGTCTGTTCTAGATAAAATACAATATCTTTATCATAGTGTTTTCTGCGTGCAACTCTCTTTATTAGAGGGACCTCTTGTGGTACACTGGATATATTATATGCCAGGCTGAGATCATTGTGTACCATCAGCGTTCAGTACTGCAGATTGACTTAGTTATTGTGGTTTTATTTTTAATTGTACTGTAGTGAGGGGAATTTGCATGTTCTCCCCATGCTTGCATGGATTTCCTTCAGGTACTCTAGTGGGGTACCCATCGGATAAAGAGGACTACCCTAAATATGGTTGTTGACTACTCTCTGTAGAATACTAATGTCATAGACTCTGTTTATAACTGGTTATGATTGAATGGTTTCAGTGAGTTACTTTGTTATAACCAGTATTTTTTTCTTTTTTGTGTACTCTGAAAATCTTTGCAGTATAACTACTATTTTATAATTATAAAACTCCAGGCAGATGTAATATCGCCAATTACTGAAGTTATGCGTTCATAAAAAATATTAAATACATTTATTAAATAAATGTTTTGAATACAGCTAGTGTAAGTACCTCAGTTTGACTTGATATCAGCTTCTTGTAATCTCCTGTGCAACAGGGTTCAGATTGGGATAAGGGGGTGCGGAATAACAGCCAGATTGGTTGTGCTTCTGTGTATATGAGCTGGCAAGCATTGTAACATGAAAGGAGAGCAGAGGAGTGAACAGAAGGATGAGCGGTACTGTGCAACTGCTGTGACTTCACTGTCCAATCACAGATTGAGGGCAGAGGGGAGATCAGGCTTAAAGTGTTATTAAACCTACAGCAGTTAAATCAGTCTGTATATGCAGTAAAGCATGCCTGTTATACTCACTGTGAAACCTATGGGGTTAATCCTCTGCATTGTGTAAAAAGGCTTTTTGATCCTGTCTTCTCTGATCCTCCCCTTCTTCCACAGTTCCCAATCCATCTCCTGATAGAACAGAGTCGTTGGAGTATGCACATGCTCAGTTTGGTGTGTTGTGCTACAGTTTTTTTTTTTTCTTGGGAGGGTGCATGTGATCAGCACAGGGACAATCAGCACTGTCCAGACAGAGGGTCAGAGGTCCTGCAACCTCATAGGGCCGTCAAAGGAGAGTGAAAACTCCTCCTACAAGCTTTAACCAGACACTGATAGAAGTCATAAGATTGCTATATATTGCTGCTGAGAAAAGGTATTTAGCAGTTAATATTTACTAAAATGATTACTGCATTTCCATGTTCTGTGTACTGCGAGAGACCAGATATAGTTACATAGTTACATAGTTACATAGTAGGTGAGGTTGAAAAAAGACACAAGTCCATCAAGTCCAACCTATGTGTGTGATTATGTGTCAGTATTACATTACATATCCCTGTATATTGCGGTCATTCAGGTGATTATCTAATAGTTTCTTGAAGCTATCAATGCTCCCCGCTGAGACCACCGCCTGTGGAAGGGAATTCCACATCCTTGCCGCTCTTACAGTAAAGAACCCTCTACGTAGTTTAAGGTTAAACCTCTTTTCTTCTAATTGTAATGAGTGGCCACGAGTCTTATTAAACTCTCTTCTGCGAAAAAGTTTTATCCCTATTGTGGGGTCACCAGTACAGTATTTGTAAATTGAAATCATATCCCCTCTCAAGCGTCTCTTCTCCAGAGAGAATAAGTTCAGTGCTCGCAACCTTTCCTCATAACTAAGATCCTCCAGACCCTTTATTAGCTTTGTTGCCCTTCTTTGTACTCGCTCCATTTCCAGTACGTCCCTCCTGAGGACTGGTGCCCAGAACTGGACAGCATACTCCAGGTGCGGCCGGACCAGAGTCTTGTAGAGCGGGAGAATTATCGTTTTATCTCTGCAGTTGATCCCCCTTTTAATGCATGTCAATATTCTGTTTGCTTTATTAGCAGCAGCTTGGCATTGCATGCCGTTGCTGAGCCTATCATCCACTAGGACCCCCAAGTCTTTTTCCATCCTAGATTCCCCCAGAGGTTCTCCCCCCAGTGTATAGATTGCATTCATATTTTTGGCACCCAAATGCATTATTTTACATTTTTCTACATTGAACCTCATTTGCCATGTAGTCGCCCACCCCATTAATTTGTTCAGGTCTTTTTGCAAGATTTCCACATCCTGCGGAGAAGTTATTGCCCTGCTTAGCTTGGTATCGTCTGCAAATACAGAGATGGAACTGTTTATCCCATCCTCCAGGTCATTTATGAACAAATTAAATAGGATTGGTCCCAGCACAGAACCCTGGGGGACCCCACTACCCACCCCTGACCATTCTGAGTACTCCCCATTTATCACCACCCTCTGAACACGCCCTTGTAGCCAGTTTTCAATCCATGTACTCACCCTATGGTCCATGCCAACAGACCTCATTTTGTACAGTAAACGTTTATGGGGAACTGTGTCAAATGATTTTGCAAAATCCAGATACACCACGTCTACGGGCCTTCCTTTATCTAGATGGCAACTCACCTCCTCATAGAAGGTTAATAGATTGGTTTGGCAAGAACGATTCTTCATGAATCCATGCTGATTACTGCTAATGATATCATTCTTATTACTAAAATCTTGTATATAGTCCCTTATCATCCCCTCCAAGAGTTTACATACTATTGATGTTAGGCTAACTGGTCTGTAATTCCCAGGGATGTTTTTTGGGCCCTTTTTAAATATTGGTGCTACATTGGCTTTTCTCCAATCAGCTGGTACCATTCCAGTCAATAGACTGTCTGTAAAAATTAGGAACAACGGTCTGGCAATCACCTGACTGAGTTCCCTAAGAGCCCTTGCACACTGGGGCGGGGGCGGCATCGGCGGTAAAACGCCGCTATTATTAGCGGCGTTTTACCGCCGGTATGCGGCCGCTAGCGGGGCGGTTTTACCCCCCGCTAGCGGCCGAGAAGGGGTTAAATACCACCGCAAAGCGCCTCTGCAGAGGCGCATTGCCGGCGGTATAGCCGCGCCGTCCCATTGATTTCAATGGGCAGGAGCGGTGAAGGAGCGGTATACACTCCGCTCCTTCACCGCTCCGAAGATGCTGCTAGCAGGACTTTTTTTACCGTCCTGCCAGCGCATCGCTCCAGTGTGCAAGCCCTCGGGGCTTGCACACTGGAATGCAAGGAGCGGCACTTTCGGGTCGGTTTGCAAGCGCTATTATTAGCGCAATAGCGCCTGCAAACCGCCCCAGTGTGCAAGGGCTCTAAGTACCCTCGGATGCAAGCCATCTGGTCCCGGTGATTTATTAATGTTAAGTTTCTCAAGTCTAATTTTAATTCCGTCCTCTGTTAACCATGTAGGTGCTTCCTGTGTTGTGTCATGAGGATAAACACTGCAGTTTTGGTTACTGAAGCCCCCCGATTCACTCGTGAAGACTGAGGAGAAGAATAAATTCAATACCTCTGCCATCTCCCCATCCTTTGTAACCAGATGTCCTTCCTCATTCTTTATGGGGCCAATATGGTCTGTCCTCCCTTTTTTACTGTTTACATACTTAAAGAATTTCTTGGGTTTTTTTTGCTCTCCTCCGCTATGTGTCTTTCATGTTCTATCTTAGCCATCCTAATTGCACCCTTACATTTCTTATTGCATTCTTTTTAAATTCTGAATGCTGTGGATGATCCCTCAACCTTGTATTTTTTGAAGGCCTTCTCCTTTGCTTTTATATGCATTTTTACATTGGAGTTAAGCCATCCAGGATGTTTGTTCGCTCTTTTAAATTTATTACCCAATGGGATACATTGGCTAATGCCCTTATTTAATATGCTCTTAAAGCAAACCCATCTCTCCTCTGTATTCTTTGTTCCTAATATTTTGTCCCAATTTGTGCCTTTTAGCAAGGTTTGTAGTTTAGGGAAGTTGGCTCTTTTGAAATTCAGTGTCTTTGTGTTCCCTTCATGTCTCCTATTTGTGTGATTTATACTGAAACTAATTGACCTGTGATCGCTGTTACCTAAATTGCCCCGTATTTCCACATCTGTTATCAGGTCTGTATTGTTGGTAATCAGTAGATCTAGTAATGTTTTATTTCTAGTTGGTGCGTCTACCATCTGACCCATAAAATTGTCCTGCAAGACATTAAGGAACTGGCGAGCCTTAAATAGTGAATGCAGGGTCTTGAGTTTACTAACACTTTAAGTAGTAGAAACTTTTATTTTATTTTATATTTTGCATGGAGTCGAGAGGGATTAGAACACCTGTCAGGTTTTTATTGCTGTCTTCGTTGCTGTTAGTGAGATTCACCCACTCTATTTGTCCTGGTGACTGTTCTCACCAAAAGTGAAAGAAGATCCCACATTTCTGATTTGTCACCAGAACAGGGGAGAGGGGAAATCTTCCAGTGGGAGCACTAGTTCAGAGATTTCCCTTATTTTGGAGAGATTTCCTCTCACTTGCTGATGTGACACAGATGGCAAAAAAAAAGAACTGACAAGGGTTATTTTCTTTCCCTTACTCTATCCAAGAGTCACCAATATGGCACCTTCAGTCTGGCAAGGCTGTATACATCTCAGGACTAGATGGATAGAATTGCAACTCCTTTTCCAAGTAAAGCAGTTCCATGTCTATTTTTCATCTGTGTATTTATGTTAGCCTGGAAGTCAGCATATATTTCTTGCCAACACATGTGTATTTTTTATTTTTGGTTTTCAATATAGTGGGGAAAGATTAGAAAGTCAGATGTTTACTGGTGTCTTTATTCCTGCTGGGGACATCCGCACTCCGATGACAATTGTCAGTGATAAGAAATCCAGAATGTCACAGTTGTTACCAGAACAGGCGAAAAGAAAAATTTCCAATAGGGAATGGGACAAGAAGCTTACAGGACGGAAAGTCAGGGTAATGCTTCCTAAAGGGACAGAGATAGCCAAAAAAAAAAAAATAAATTATAATATTTACCCTACAGGCAAATGTACTGGCAAATAGCTCTCCATGGTGCTGAAACTGTGTTTGCATTGAGTTTCAGCATTTAGATTGTTACCTGTCATTTTATTCACATAAATGCAATAAATAAAAAGTGTGTGGTCCTCCTTTAAAACTAACCAGGTTGGCACACCAGGCATATATCCCAATAGGAAGAGAACAGTGAACATACAGCCCCTTCCCCTGTTTATACAAGCCTGCATGCCCTTCAGGCATCACTGTCCACATATTTGCTATTAATGCAAATATGAGTAATGATGTAATACCTGGTTGATCTTGCCTGTGTCCCCCCTCCTTAGAGTAAACTGACCATGCTAGCTTGGCTGCCGATCCATGCTAGTGTGGTCAGTTTGTCTTGTGTTATTCTGCTGTTAATACAGGCACACTGTGCAAGAGAACAGCATGCCTGTAACTTCTTTAGTCTGAAGCAAGCCGTGCCCCGTCCAGCCACTTCTCTCCTCATCTCACTGCTCTCAGCTGGAGAAGTGATGTTATTTGGCAGGGTCTAATTGTGTTTCATTGCCATGGAAGTCCTCCCAGTTTTTTTTTTTCTGCTGTGATCTGACATCCTGTTAGAGGGCGGCTACATTCATTCTCAATAGTCCCACTATGTGTAGGAATGTAGCCACCCTCCGGCTTACTCCCAGGATGGACTCGGGTCTATTGGATTTGTAGTGTACATAGAGCAGTGCACATGATGACCACAACCAACGTGCAGTGCTTGCTACAAACAAACAGAAGTGAAGGGGAAAAGGAAAGGTTTGGGAGCACACTGAGAATGTTACAAGGAGGCAGAAAAACACAGTAAGAAACAATTTCTTGAAAAAAAAAACTGATTACAGGACCTAGAAGTAATAGATGTATATGGATTCTTTTTGGAGGGTAAGGAAATTACTTAGTGTCACTTTAAAAAAAGTTTGTAAACAACTTTTTAGTTGACAAATATAACCACTTTCCTATAAACCTTAGATTTACAACTTCAGAGGATCTAAAGTAATTGTAAAGTCTCGTTTAAAAAATAAATAAATAACAAACATGTTATACTTACCTGCTATGTGCAGTTGGTTTTGCATAGAGCAGCCCAGATCCTCCTCTTCTTGGGTCGCTCTTCGCTGCTCCTGGCCCCTCCCTCCTGTTGAGTGCCCCCACAGCAAGTAGCTTGCTATGGGGGCCCCCCCGAGCCGAGCTGCAGCTCTGTGTCCATTCAGACACAGAGCTGCTGTTTGGCCCCATCCCCTCTCTCTCCTGATTGGCTAACTGACTGATTGACAGCCGCGGGAGCTAATGGCGTCACCAATCAGGAGGAAAGTCCCGGACAGCCGAGGGAATCGTGGACATCGTTTGATAGAGAGGGGGGCTCAGGTAAGTATTAGGGGTGCTGAAGGGGGCTGCCACACACAGAAGGCTTTTTATCTTAATGCATTAAAATAAAAAAAAATCTGCCTTTACAACTCCTTTAATGAATGATGTCATTGTGGATCTGGGCAGGCAGGTTGAGAGGGTACCAGGACTGTTCTTGTGATGAGCTTAATAAGGCAGAGGTGCACAGATAGAAAATGTTTCTTTGTCTCCCATATGCTGTAATGTGATCAGACAAACCATATGCTCCAGTGTGCTGTGTAAGTGTGACTTTGCATGATAACATTTAGTTATGACACCACTTCTGCACTCTGCAAGTTTCTTTAAATGCGACTTTTATAGGCAGCATTAAGTCATGGTGTTGTAAATGTCACTCAACTTGCACTTTCAGAAACCCAATTATACGGGCAAAGTTCAGGCATCCCAATTTCATGGCAGGAGAAATAGATTTCTGGTGCCAACCTTGACAGTCCGAGCGCTGGGAAAACGTTGTCAGACTTGGTGCTAGTGAATATACCAACAGACGGGGAGGTTTAATAGAATAGATCAGAGGTGAGAGCTGGATTTCCGCATTGCTGCAAACTGAATTTGATCAGAAAAACCTTTTTCTACTTTTTCTTTACTGGAAGAGAGATAAGAAACATCCATATAAATACCCATATATCCAAATAAAAAGCACATGTACTACCTGGCCCCTTAATATTGCCTCTGGGTGTCTTTTTGCCTCTGGATTTGATTTTATGGAAATATTATTCACTGATAAAGCTTTATGCAGTTTGTGAGTGAGTAGTAACATTTGCAGTGCATAATTTTGAAATGTTCCTTGTTACAAAGGCTGATCATTCCTTACCTGAGAGATTTTTTCATGCGCTCCTTTATGAGCAAACATATGTCCTGCAGTATCCCATATGGGTTTCATTTTTCAACAATGGTGCAGACCCAAGAGTACCGAGTAATAAAAATGTAATCCCACTTATATGTATATAATATATAATATAAGTAGTATTAAACCCCAAACCAAAAATGTAATATATTGCAGCTTACCAATCATTAGATGTGGTGGCTGCATTGGCTTTATTTATTTTTTTTGGCTTTTTTCCCCTCTTCCTCTGTTTTCACCTGGTGGTTTGACCAGTAACACACCTCCTGTATTAGAGTGCCTCCACGCATGTGACCACTGTGATTGGCTCTCCCAGCGGTCACATGATCAGGAGCCTGTTCGAGAGCTGTTGATGATTGCTTAACCAGTTTCCTGGGAGCATGTGCTTTCAGCACACAACTTCATGCCACCATGGACACATACAACGTGGTTGTGGTCCTTTCAGGAATATCCACTAGCAAATGGCCGCCACACTATGTTTTCCCATAGGACCACAAGAAAATGGCCGCTCGTTAAGATACAATACCAAACCTATTTAAAGACACTTCCAGTGCTAGTAATTATTCCCTGATGAAGTCACGTGACCGTGACGATACGCATTGGAATACACAGGCACCGGAAGTGACGTCAGGCCATGAGCTCGCTGCTTGTTTTTTGTTCGTTTGTACCTGCTTTTATGAGATATATCCTAGTAAGAAGTACCTACCAGGACACCATACTGCCATATATAGAATATGGTAAACAACAAAGGTAGCAGGATTAGCACATATTTTTACCCCAACAGATAGGGTGATTACTCATGGATCCTACACCATGTAGGGTGCTGTTGTCGTAACTAAGCATATAACAAAAAACAATGGGTTCGGTTGTAAAGCACCAGAAAAAATAGTTATAAAATTCATGTTTATTAGTTTAATTTAGGACAAATTGACAATGTGATAAGCCAAATGTCAAAGGTGGTATAACAGCTTCACTATAATGGCCAATGGAAAATCATTACAGTAATTGATGCATTACACATACCCATAAACAAAAGACACTACATATAACAATTAAAAAGGAGCGTCCAGACGCCGCATAGCAACAAACGGGTTAAAGTGCCAGATGAAATACATCATGATTGTCTTTAAAGAAAGAAGTGCTTAAGTAAAGTGACCGCTTAACCCATGTGTGGCTCCAGGGAGGAATGGAAAGGGAAAGGAAAGAGGAAGCTGACTGGTTATGAGGTAACTTATGAAGGGGCAAAGAGCTCCCTAAAGTGCATGATATTAGGAGACACAAGTTATGTCTTTCCATCCGGGGGAACGTGTCTTGAATAGTCTTTAACCATATATTGATGGAAATGGATCAAACAGATCTTGTGTATATAAGAAGATTTTTCCAGAAGATCCCGATGCGACTGATGTAGAGGGCAGCAAATAAATCCTTTTAGGTAGGATCGTATTAAGTCCCGGTGCTATGTACACCTGTAATAGGTGTTAGACTTATAGTCCCTTACGGGTATTGCCAATCGTGAGATCGTGATGAATTAGTGAATGTGAGGCTTCAAATGTACTGTACCCTTTTATGGGTTAAATATTTTCGTCCATTATTAGAGGTACTTTATCACTCCTGCAGTGTAAATACTGTTGGCCTCCGTCCTCTGTAGTACCCTCTGTGGGTCTATCACTGATCCCCAGGCACTAGTATGCCATCACGATTGAGTGTCTCCACGTGTAGTCGGCGTCCTCAACGCTGGGAGCTTGGTAAGGCGGCGTCACAAAGCGGAACCCTGATGACGTTAACGCGTTTCGCTATGGTACATAATGTAGATTCATCTGGACAATGAGGGGACTACAGAGGACGGTGGCCAACAGGACCTAACTCATAAATTTGAGCCCACCTACAGCCTCTGCATTCTTCTTTTTTCTCCTATGCGCAGGACCTAGGTGTGCTCCTCTACCTGTCTGGTCTAAAGGGCTGGCCGTCTGTCCATCCATGTGTTTGGATTAGGCTGGACGCAGTCCCTGGTGTCTCAGCTAAATGACACATAATCCAGGGAGCCCCGCTGCTGGTATGGGGCGGCTTTTATCACGGCTAACAGCCTTGTCTGGGCTCCGCTGGTCCACGTAAAGTGGGCAGCGATGTTGGCAGAGTCTCCCCTATGCACGCGCACCTGCGCTGTGCCAGTGTTTACAGTCAGATGACGGAGGTTGAGTGAGCTAAATTTGAAAAATGCTTTGTATCCAAATGAATGCCGCATTGTTGGACATTGTTGTGCCTTGCTCCCAGGGCCGGACTGGCCGACCGGGATACCGGGAAATCCCCCGGTGGGCCGGCTGTCTGGCTGCCCCTGGTGCCGCTGTGAGGGCAGCGGCGCCTGAAAGAAACATGGCCGCGGGGCCGCCAGGCTTACATGCAACTGCGCATGCGCCAGCACTACTGTCGGAAGTGTGTACGGGCTTTCCCGAGCTAGCCGTGCTCGGGAAAGTCCGTACACACTCGGCAATTCTCGGAAGTGCGGGCGCATGCGCAGTGACGATGGCGCCGATCGGCGCCATTTTTAAAAGTACCGCAGTGAGTACTCGTCTGGTGGCCTCTTCCTCGTCTGGTGGCCTCTTCCTCCTGCCCCCCCTGCAGCCTCTGACCTCCTGCCCCCACTGCAGCCTCTGACCTCCTGCCCCCACTGCAGCCTCTGACCTCCTGCCCCCCCTGCAGCCTCTGACCTCCTGCAGCCTCTGACCTCCTGCCCCCACTGCAGCCTCTGACCTCCTGCCCCCACTGCAGCCTCTGACCTCCTGCCCCCACTGCAGCCTCTGACCTCCTGCCCCCACTGCAGCCTCTGACCTCCTGCCCCCACTGCAGCCTCTGACCTCCTGCCCCCCCTGCAGCCTCTGACCTCCTGCCCCCCCTGCAGCCTCTGACCTCCTGCCCCCACTGCAGCCTCTGACCTCCTGCAGCCTCTGACCTCCTGCCCCCCCTGCAGCCTCTGACCTCCTGCCCCCACTGCAGCCTCTGACCACCTGCCCCCCCCACAGCCTCTGACCTCCTGCCCCCACTGCAGCCTCTGACCTCCTGCCCCCCCTGCAGCCTCTGACCTCCTGCCCCCCCTGCAGCCTCTGACCTCCTGCAGCCTCTGACCTCCTGCCCCCACTGCAGCCTCTGACCTCCTGCCCCCACTGCAGCCTCTGACCTCCTGCCCCCACTGCAGCCTCTGACCTCCTGCCCCCACTGCAGCCTCTGACCTCCTGCCCCCCCTGCAGCCTCTGACCTCCTGCAGCCTCTGACCTCCTGCCCCCACTGCAGCCTCTGACCTCCTGCCCCCACTGCAGCCTCTGACCTCCTGCCCCCACTGCAGCCTCTGACCTCCTGCCCCCACTGCAGCCTCTGACCTCCTGCCCCCACTGCAGCCTCTGACCTCCTGCCCCCCCTGCAGCCTCTGACCTCCTGCCCCCCCTGCAGCCTCTGACCTCCTGCCCCCACTGCAGCCTCTGACCTCCTGCAGCCTCTGACCTCCTGCCCCCCCTGCAGCCTCTGACCTCCTGCCCCCACTGCAGCCTCTGACCACCTGCCCCCCCCACAGCCTCTGACCTCCTGCCCCCACTGCAGCCTCTGACCTCCTGCCCCCCCTGCAGCCTCTGACCTCCTGCAGCCTCTGACCTCCTGCCCCCACTGCAGCCTCTGACCTCCTGCCCCCCATGCAGCCTCTGACCTCCTGCCCCCACTGCAGCCTCTGACCTCCTGCCCCCACTGCAGCCTCTGACCTCCTGCCCCCCCTGCAGCCTCTGACCTCCTGCCCCCACTGCAGCCTCTGACCTCCTGCCCCCACTGCAGCCTCTGACCTCCTGCCCCCACTGCAGCCTCTGACCTCCTGCCCCCACTGCAGCCTCTGACCTCCTGCAGCCTCTGACCTCCTGCCCCCCCTGCAGCCTCTGACCTCCTGCCTCCCCTGCAGCCTCTGACCTCCTGCCCCCCCTGCAGCCTCTGACCTCCTGCCCCCCCTCCGCAGCCTCTGACCTCCTGTCCCCCCCCTGCAGCCTCTCACCTCCTTCCCCCCCCCCTCCCTCTGACCTCCTTTCCCCCCCCCTCCCTCTGACCTCCTGTCCCCCCCCCTGCAGCCTCTGACCTCCTGTCCCCCCCCTGCAGCCTCTGACCTCCTGTCCCCCCCCTGCAGCCTCTGACCTCCTGTCCCCCCCCTGCAGCCTCTGACCTCCTGTCCCCCCCCTGCAGCCTCTGACCTCCTGTCCCCCCCCTGCAGCCTCTGACCTCCTGTCCCCCCCCTGCAGCCTCCGACCTCCTGTCCCCCCCCTGCAGCCTCCGACCTCCTGTCCCCCCCTGCAGCCTCCGACCTCCTGCCCCCCCCTGCAGCCTCCGACCTCCTGCCCCCCCCTGCAGCCTCTGACCTCCTGTCCCCCCCTGCAGCCTCTGACCTCCTGTCCCCCCCTGCAGCCTCTGACCTCCTGTCCCCCCCCTGCAGCCTCTGACCTCCTGTCCCCCCCCTGCAGCCTCTGACCTCCTGTCCCCCCCCTGCAGCCTCTGACCTCCTGTCCCCCCCCTGCAGCCTCTGACCTCCTGCCCCCCCCTGCAGCCTCCGACCTCCTGCCCCCCCCTGCAGCCTCCGACCTCCTGTCCCCCCCTGCAGCCTCCGACCTCCTGCCCCCCCCTGCAGCCTCTGACCTCCTGTCCCCCCCCTGCAGCCTCTGACCTCCTGTCCCCCCCCTGCAGCCTCTGACCTCCTGTCCCCCCCCCTGCAGCCTCTGACCTCCTGTCCCCCCCCCTGCAGCCTCTGACCTCCTGTCCCCCCCCTGCAGCCTCTGACCTCCTGTCCCCCCCCCTGCAGCCTCTGACCTCCTGTCCCCCCCCTGCAGCCTCTGACCTCCTGTCCCCCCCCCCTGCAGCCTCTGACCTCCTGTCCCCCCCCCCTGCAGCCTCTGACCTCCTGTCCCCCCCCCTGCAGCCTCTGACCTCCTGTCCCCCCCCCTGCAGCCTCTGACCTCCTGTCCCCCCCCTGCAGCCTCTGACCTCCTGTCCCCCCCCTGCAGCCTCTGACCTCCTGTCCCCCCCCCTGCAGCCTCTGACCTCCTGTCCCCCCCCCTGCAGCCTCTGACCTCCTGTCCCCCCCCTGCAGCCTCTGACCTCCTGTCCCCCCCCCTGCAGCCTCTGACCTCCTGTCCCCCCCCCTGCAGCCTCTGACCTCCTGTCACACCCCCTCCGCAGCCTCTGACCTCCTGTCACCCCCCCTCCGCAGCCTCTGACCTCCCCTGTACCATCGGCAGCCTCTGACCTCCCCTGTACCATCGGCAGCCTCTGACCTCCCCTGTACCATCGGCAGCCTCTGACCTCCCCTGTACCATCGGCAGCCTCTGACCTCCCCTGTACCATCGGCAGCCTCTGACCTCCTGTCCCCCCCCCTGCAGCCTCTGACCTCCTGTCCCCCACCCTGCAGCCTCTGACCTCCTGTCCCCCACCCTGCAGCCTCTGACCTCCCCTGTACCATCGGCAGCCTCTGACCTCCTGTCCCCCCCCCCTGCAGCCTGTGACCTCCCCTGTACCATCGGCAGCCTCTGACCATCTATTGTCTTATATCACGTCTGCAGTCTGGAATGGAGTCAACAGTGGGAGTGCCTCAGGGATAGGGGTCATGGGAGAAGTCAGACGTGTATGGACTGTGGAGAGGAAACTATGGGATAAAACCAGAGCCATCGAGCTGGAGCCGGCTGACTGAGCCCTGCAAGGTGCACCTGAGAGGAGGTCAGTGACAGCGCCGCCAGGTCAGCCTGAGAGGGGGGGGTCAATGCAATATTGCAAGGGGGCACTGATAAAAAGGTTTACCCCTTATATCAGTAAACCCCCTTACTTTAGTGTTTTCTTTCTGCAGAAGGTGGTCTCTGGTCACCAGAGTCCTCCCCACATTCCCAGAGTTCCCCTTTACATCATAGTCTGCAGGATTCCACCTTACAGTGCAAGTGAGAACTCTGATGTAAAGAGGAATGCAGAGGACTCTGATATAAGTGGGGTCTCTGGTCACCAGTGCCCCCCTTTTATATCAGAGTTCCCGCTTAGATCATGATCTGCAATGTTCCCCTTTATATCAGAGTTCCCTTGCACTGTAAAGGGGAATCCTCCTGATATATGGGGGAACTCTGTTTTGGGTTATATTAATCTGACTTTCATGTAAATGGAGAAATATGGTGTTTGACTTTTGTTTAACTTAACACATTGCTAATAGCAGTTTATAGCTTAAATATTGATATTTGCACTGAAAACTGCCATTTACGGCACCTTTTTTTTGCAGTGTCAATAAAAAATGTGCCATTAAATGCCATGATTTTTGCCTTGAAAAAAATTGCTGCTGTTTGTAAATTCCATGTCTCTCTTATCTATAGATAATACACTCTTCAAATGTGCTTTAAAATGCATGGTTTTCCCTTTTGTGAACAAGAAAATAACGACGTTATGCGGTTGGGCTGGTATAATAATGCTATGGGGCTGGTATAATAATGCTATGGGGCTGGTATAATAATGCTATGGGGCTGGTATGAAATTATTTCCAGGGCTGGTTTTTATTCCCAGTCCGGCCCTGCTTGCTCCCTGCAGCCACTCTGCATAGCCTGAGCTCCTCCACAGAGAATACTCTGCATAACAGGTACACAAAGTAATACCGTACTTTGTCTGTTCGCACATGGCAATAACCTGTTGGTGGCTTCTCATGTTTGCTTTACTATTGTGCCAACCCCCTCAAATGACCAGCATTTCCAGAGAAGGTAGAGGAGTCACATGCGGATGACTACTGGAGCCAGCTATGGCCTGTTGAGATATGGGATATTCTTTTATATTTCTATGTGCTCTCCAATTTTTCACCAAAACAAAAAAGTTGGGGGGGGGGGGGCATGTTTGTGATGTCTACAATTCCCTTGGTTTATGTACATTGCAGAATATTTTTGTAATTCTGTTGCAAATTCCTACCTTTTTTTCTGTTGCTGTTCTGAACAAACCTTTTCATTATGTCCTGATTCCTGTCAGGGCAAGGTTTAGCTCATTAACCACCTGGTGAATCAGGGCTATGGATGGAGGCTTCAGTCTCCCTCTAGCAGTGGTTAACCCTTTAGGGTTGGTTACTAATCAAACTATTTTACTGCATTTAATTATTTTTATGGGCTGGTTTGTTAAGCTTTCCACATGGTTTTGTGTGTCATTTATCTATTGGTAATTACCAGTCTCAGAGCAAAACAGCCCTCTTCAGGCTCTTCAATAAAGAAGATGTGGATGAACATGGCTGTATGAGTCTTGCTTTATATGGTTATATGTTCTGGCAATGACCAGTCTAATAGCCTTCCCAGGCAAATCAGCCTCTTCAGACTCTCCAAAGGGGAAGCTGTGGAGGAACATGACTGTGTGAATCTTGCTTTGATTAAACAACCAGAGATGAGGATGATGACACCTAACAGGTTGTCTTATTTATTAAACAAGTGGCCAATACACTCAAAGGAGTTATTCCCACTTACCCTGTGAAGGGGTTAAATTCTCTGGGAAGGAGCAGTCTCCTAGCTTTTCCAAGCAAATCATCCCTCTTCAGACTCTATAAGAGGAATACAGGGATGGGCATGACAGTATGTATCCCACTGGCTCAAGCAGCCAGGGATAAGGATGACACCTAATAGGATGTCACATTCAATAAACACATTGTCAATACACTCTACTGGTTTCTGCTTGCCCTTTGAAAGGGTTATCTGCTCTGGCAATGAGAAGCTGCCTAGCAATACCAGGTGAAACAGCCCATTTTCTGAATTTCCAGATGGATATGACTGCATAAATATCACTTTGTTCAAGCAACCATGGATAAGACATCTAACAGATTGTTACATGAGGCTAATATGCTCTAAAGAAGTGTTTCCACTCACCCTGTGAAAGGGCTATCCTTTCTATCAGTGAGCAGTCTCCTAAGCTGCCAGGCAAACCATCCTTTTCGGGCTCTTCTAAGAAGAAAACACAGATGAGCATGACATTATAAGCCCTGCTGGTTCAAGCAGCCAGGGATAAAGATTTCCACACCTGCCAGGTTGTCACATTCTGAAGGAGTTGCTTCCACTCTGTGGAGGGGTCATATATTGTGCCAATGAGTAGTCTCAGAACCTCCTCAGGCGAATTAACCCTTGTCAGCTATTTCCCAAGAAGAGGTGAATGAACATGTGATTCCTACTTTGTTCAGGCAGACTGTGATTAAGATGATGGTGACCAAGTTGTCACAATTAAGCATATGGTCAAGACACTCTAAAGTAATTGCTGAATTCATCTTCTGCAAGGACCATCTATTTTGGCAATGTCCAGTCTTCTATTCTGGGCCTTCTCAAGCCAATCAATCCTTTTCAGTCTCTTCTGAACGGAAAGATGAGGATGACCTTTGTCCAGATTGGTAAGGTTGGTGAAATGCCTCTAAATATAAGTGAAGCTTTGGAAGTATTTTAAGTACCTCCAGAGGACAGCTTGACAATTCCCTTCATGTTGGATGGATCAAGTGCTTGTTCTACAATTTTTGATGTAGGTTATCACAGCAGGATTTCAAAGTATTGCCCTTTTGAACTAAAAGATGTTCAGGGGTTGGGATCACCCCTCTGGTCATTGTGTGTGTCCCTTTGGCCAGATACATGACCTTACCATCAGAAGATGTGGAGGCCTTCAAGGACAAACACAGTCACTGCTTTTTTTCTTGATTGTAGAAGGTCAAGCCTAAATTTAATAGTGGTCAGTTTGGCTTCCTGCCTCAAGATGAATGTCTGCTTAGTTGAAGGAGACTGAAAAGCTCAAGAATCAGTTTCCACACTCACTCTTACTCCAGAGAGGTTAGCTTCTGTATTTCTGTCTGGGAGTCCAGGGAAAACTGGGAAGTCAACGCATAAGCCAGGAAGTCAGTAAAGAGTTCCATGTCAGGATGCTTTCTGATATTTTGGGACTGTGCCACCCATACATGCCTTATGGGCACTTTGTGGCTCCTCTGTGGGCATAGGTATGGCTTTGGTGATTGACACGTGGTCCCTTAAGGCAAGCATTTTAGGCCATATTTGAAGATCTTTCATCCGTCACATCTCAGATTGAGCCACAGAAATCGCCTCGCTCAAGCGGCTCAGTTTAACTCTCGCTTCCGTTCAAGTCGGGTTTCTGGACCGGTGGCCTAAACTTGTGGTTGATGGAACCAAATCATCTGCAATGTCATTCCCTTCTGATGACCTAGTGGCCGGTGGTGCAGTCAGACACAGCAAAGTAGGGGAGCCCTACTTCAAGAGCAATGGGCTCAGGGCCAATAGTCTTTTTCAAGGGTCCAAGATGGTGTCCAACTTCTGGAGTTGAGAGCAGCATTTCAGGCTCTTAGCCTTCAGTGACCTCATTCGGGGTAAGCCTGTCCTGGTGAAGTTGCACAGCACAACGACTGTGGCCTACATTTGTAAACAAGGCTCAGTCTCTCCCTCCTAAAGGAGGTTTCTCTGATTCTAGAATTTGCCCAAGTCAATCTTCTGCAGCTATCTGCAGCCTATGTGCCTGGTCAGAAAAATCTTCAGGCAAACTATTCGTCCAGGACAAGTCTGGACGACAATGAATGGTCCAGACTACTGCCAGACTTTTGAGAACTAACAGAGCTTGGTATTTTTCTTCCAGAGGTAGACCCACTCACATCCCCAGCCAAAATCAAGTTGCTGAAGTTCTATTCCAGGGCCCAGAATCCTCAAGCAATCAGGGTGGAGGTGCTAACCGCAGAGTGGATCTATAAGACAGCTTATGCCTTTCTGCTGGTCCCTCTGATTCTCAGCTTCCAACTGAGGCTGTGGCAGGGGAAGGTGACAGTTCTGGTGATCTCAGATTGGCCGAAGGTGCCTTGTTACCCTCTGCTCATCCTTATGAGTGTCAAGGATTGACTCCCTCTGCCTGTAAGATCAAATCTTCTCCAAAGTCCCATTCATCCAGCATCTGGCAGGCTTTGGCTGATGGCTAATGAATTTTGAATGCTCTGTGAAGTTAATACTCTTAGGAGAACAAGAAAGGACAGCGCTAACCGTGCCTATAGTAGAATATGGCATAAATTCCCAGCATTATTGCTTATCAAGATTTTACGCCGGACTCTGCAGAAGTCTGTTCTGAAATGTCTGCAGGCATGGCTTGATTTAGGTCTATGTGTAAGTGTGCTATAGGCACACATTTCGGCGATCTCTGCCTTCACCGGCATACAGTGGGCATCCAACACTTAATTATACTGTTTTTCAAGATGCAATTTGGTTGAAACCTCGAATTGTTGTTTCCGAAATGGGATCTCCCATTGCTGTTGGACGTTATTGCATCAGATGCCTTCAATCACCCTGTGGTACCTCTCACTGAAAACAGCTTTACTGGTGGCAATAACATCAGCCAGAGGAGAGTCAGCATTGCTGGCCTTGGGGTTTAAATAACCCATACTCACGTACTTCCCAGACAGGGTGGTACTCATGCCAATGCTTGAATTTTGTGCCTGAACTGACCTTCAGAGTCCATATCACACACAAGAGGTTGTCCTCCTTTGTTCTTTTTGGGGAGTACTCAAGAAATTAGCCCATCGGATGTGGGCCAAGCTTTAAAATGTTTAATCAAGGCGACTTCTGCCATCAGGAAGTCGGAGCATCGGTTTGTCATTCCAGGTGGAACACATAATGATTTTACAGCTTCCAGCAAGATTATTGCCTCTTGTTTGGTAAAGCTCATCTCCTTGGCCTACAAGATGAAAGGGTTGTCCATTGCAGGAGAATCACGGCACTCGTCACTAGAAGGATCTCAACCTTGAGAGTGGCAGCAGGCCGAGTGTCTGAAACTATCTGCAAGGCAACTACGTGGGCACCAAAATATTCATATTCATGGCTTAATGACAGTTTTGAGTTTGGCAGAGGCATCCTGGCTTCAGTTTTTTCAGTCAGAATTGAGAAGTGTGTAGCATTATCCCTCCCCTGTTTTGGCTAGTTAGTTCCCAGCTGTGCTGACATGGAAAAACAGCAACGATAATAACTCAGCGCCAATGAGTGTACACCCGGGGGGGTCACCTGGGGCATATGAAAAATAACATATAATATGATCAGCATGCTCTGTGGTACATAACATGTATTATGTAAAATCACATTACATTACTTGAACTCAGGAAAGGGGGGGGGGAGCAGGAAGGGACAACCTTATGACAGAGGTCCCATTCAGAATCATGCCACAATGAACATCCATCCATCCATTTTTGGGAGTTTTAATTTGCCCACAGCAAGGCTTTCCATTCATACGGCTGACTCCATCCTTCCCCTCCTGGCTGGCTATTTATGCCCTTACTATCGGATTCCCTGAGTGTCTTCACTTTTTATTGAGGCTTTTCCAGAGAAGGCACAGACATATGAGGGTTCAGCTAATATTTATATTTATATTATGGATCTATTAAAACTTTTTAATTAAGTTTCACCTTGGGCTGCTGCTATTGTCATTGTGACACCCAGAGCGCTGGACAAATTTTGTTTTTTTTGTGCTGACATGGAGCCATCAGGAAAACGGAAAATTGAATTCAAATACTTACCATGATTTTCCTTTCCTGATGAGCTCCATGGCAGCACAGATCCCACCCAGCTTGGTCGGACTAGGTACAGAACGCTGAGGCTGTAGGTGGGCTCAAATTTATGAGTTAAATCTTGGAGGCATGGGGGGCGGAGCCTATACCCAGCCATGGAGCTTGTCAGGAAAGGAAAATTACAGTAAGTATTTGAATTCAATTTTCCGTTACTCTGGATCAACTTTACCCATAAATGTTAGTATCCAGTTATATTATGTACATTAAAATGGAGTTTCACCCAAAAGTGGAATTTACGCTTTAAGGCCTCCTCCCCAAAAGCTCCATTTCACAAACAGGAGCTGGGGAGGAGGCCTTAAAGTAGGTACCCAAATTTGACACCTCTCTGCCACCTGCACGCAGCCAGTACAAGTCAGGAGGGGGGTGGGGTGGGTAGTATTCTGCTGTCAGTGGGGAATCCTGAAAATGTTTTTTTGAAAAAAGAGGTATTTGGATCTTAAAGTGGTAGATTCCACTTTGTGAATAGAGCCCAGGACCCTTTATTATTAAATAGCTATATTGTCCCTATCCTATATACCTTCAGTTTGTTCTCTTGAGTGTGCATGTAGGTATCAAATAACCAACAGTTAAAGCGTTAGACTAGGTTCACACCTATGTGTTTTGCAGTGTGTTTCCAGATTTGCTATGGGTCACATCCATTTATGCAGTTTCCACCAGTGAGGTTTTTTCAAAGGTGCAGGAACTTTTTTACACACAACACTGTGCATTTTTAGCTCCATACGTTTTGGGTGCATTTTCCTGTATGAAAAAAGACACCTCTTTCTAGCAACATTAACACATCCCAAAAACACAAAATGCATTAAAAACACATCATGCGCTGGAACTCGGGCTTCAAAATGCTTTAGCCGCATGTGCGTAGATGTAAGCCTAGCCTTAAACTGCTTATTAAGTATTAGCTGGAGTTTGGCTTCAATTTCTTAGTGTATTGAAATCTGCTAGTACATCTAACACACCCCTCCCCCCTGATTGACAATGCCGCTGCCCAAAGGTGTCCCCTGTGCTCCTTCATCCAGAGTGGAGGGACTGTAATACAAGAGGTATGTTACTGACCAGATCATCAGGAGAAAACAGAGAGAAAAAAGAATAAAAAAGAAAACTAATGCAGCCACAACATCTAAGGATTTGTAAGCTGCATTATATTACATTTTGGGTTTTGGGAATAATACTGCTTTATGAGGATTGTATTACTACCCAAATAAAATGGCAAGTACCCCTTGATAAATACATGTAGAGTAATAATATTTTGAATTGAAGCTATACTGGTCTAGGTCAGTTTTATGATACCTGCAGTGTCCTAAACAGGTGATGTCATTAACTCCTGTTTTATTCTTATATTTTGGAGAATATAGGAGGAACAGCATTCTGGGGCAAGGAAAGTAATTAAAATCATCAGCAACATCAGAGTAGGCCCTTTTAGTGGATGGAGATCCCAGTGTATTTACAGAATAGATATCCCAAATTAAATAAACCTTCACTGGCTTTGGGCTGGAACATATGGAAGACAGTAGGTCATGTTTCTTAAGTTGCTAGTAATTAATTGCTAAGAGTTACAATGTATTACTGTCGTTCCAAGATCGAAGCCGCACATATGCACGTGGTGTGCTGGGGGATGGGGAATGCCACTGCTACCTAAGATTGGCTGTCAGCTTTAACGGCTTCCCGGTGGGAGAGTTCAGGTGATCTCAGACCTGAGCCATGCCAGAACTTATCGCTTCCCTGTGCTGCTCTGCAGGTGTTGGAGAAGCACTTTAGTCTGAGGGTCAGTAAGACAGGCACACAAACGCTACCCGGCACCCGCCTGAGTTTGATGGGTTGCCAAACTTGGACAATGGATATGTAGTCATAGAGCAGTGCACATGACTGCAACCAACAGGCACTGCTCATTCCAATGGAAGTGGGAGAGAAAAGGAGAGGTCTTGGAGTTCACAGAGGATGTTACAAGGAGGCAGAAAAACACATTGAGAAACAATTTCATGACAAAGTACTTATTGTGCAGGGATTATTTTTTATTTTATAATTTTTGGAGATTAGGATAGTGTTTATTGTCACTTTTAAAAAGGTTCTTAAGGCAGAAGTTTTTTTTTTTTTTTCTACCCTAATGCATTTTCTGCATTAAGGTAAAAAATCTACTATGTGCAGCTCCACCCGTCCACCCCTACATACCTGAGCCCGATCTCCATCCAGAGAAAGTCTGTTTATGGACACAGGCAATGCAGCTCAGGCTTGAGCCTGCAGATGTGCCACCATAGGAAGTGGTAAAAACAATCCTGCTGCTCCAAGTGAACTGGCAATAATGGTGTCTGCAATCCAGCTATGCATGGGGCGCACGCCCTGTCATTGCTGCAGCGTACATATGAAGAAAGAAGATTGGACAGCTGCACACCCATATAATGCAGATAAAAGCTTCTTTAATCAAAAAAATCAATAAAAACAGGCACAAGGCATATTGGCAGGGGGAAAAAAAAGATGACGCTTTTAATACGTGCTTTGTCAAAACCGTATTGGACACAATCACTATATACACATATATACAAAATATCACATGATTGCACAGGTGTTACTAATGAAGTGGTGAGGTCTGATGATATCAATCAGCTGTTCCCACCTGTAAAGGAGAGCAAACCATTTCTGGTGTTACCCATTCCTCCATGAGATGAATATAAACAACAAAAAAAGTCTGAAAAACTGTAACATAATAATAAAAATATTATATATTACAAAGAAGAAAAACAAGATAAGGGTGTGTACATTCTGCTGAAAGCAAACAGCAAAACAGAGCCCACATTCTGAAAATTCTATATAATTACACTCATGTAAATAATATTTTTCTTTTTCAAAGCGTAAATTAAAAATAAAGATGAAAAACGACTGTCTCACCTGTGGAAACCTACACACCACTACGGGTGAGGGTGAAAACAATGCCTCTTCAATATTCAACACAGCAAAAAACATGTATAATCAAAATCCTTGTATCAAGGATATATACAATAATTATTACATTACCTTTTTACTGTTTTACTTTACTGTCCAAAAACTCAAAAGGCAACATATAGAATATGGAAGAAAGGCAAAAATCACAGCAAGTTCATACAGTCAGGTCCATAAATATTGGGACATCGACACAATTCTATTCTTTTTGGCTCTATACACCACCACAATGGATTTGAAATGAAACGAACAAGATGTGGTTTAACTGCAGACTTTCAGCTTTAATTTGAGGGTATTTACATCCAAATCAGGTGAACGGTGTAGGAATTACAACAGTTTGTATATGTGCCTCTCACTTTTTACGGGACCAAAAGTAATGGGACAGATTAACAATCATCCATCAAACTTTCACTTTTTAATACTTGGTTGCAAATCCTTTGCAGTCAATTACAGCCTGTAGTCTGGAACGCATAGACATCTCTTTCAATTCCTTGAATTTGTAATAAAGTGGTGTCACCTCCATGAAGCTCATTAAGGCTGGGTTTACACCATCCGTCTCACAGCAGGAGTCTGGTGCGTCCTGGTTCACCATTTCAGGTCCGATTTCTCATAACCTTCTAGTAGTGCGACCCACATATTGGATCGCACGCATTTTACAAATTATCAAATAGACCACGTTTCTAGTGTTACAATTAATGAAGCTCTTGATTTTAAAAGATCTACCATTCACAGTGGAGGGAAATTGATCGCTTTTTATGACCCAAGAACAGCATGAACAATGGTCAGCTCCGCACTTATACGTTCCCACAAAATATAGCCACGTTCTGGTTTGTTTATTGCTACTGAACTCATTAAGAGACAGGAAATTTGCCAATGTCGGTGCCCGCCGTGAGACGTATTTTATCCCCCCAGACAAAATCTTGGCATAGCATTCATCTTCATACAGAATGGGCACATATCGTTCCACTATTTTTCTAATTTTATTATATTCCATACTGTATGAAGTTAAAAAGATAGGAGTTTTAATAGATAAAGACTCTCGTTCTTTGTCCCGTAGCAACCTCTCCCCAGGGGTATCTTCTGCTATCTCAATTGCCCTATTTACAGTAGTGGGGTTAAGAGCCTCTATCAAGGAACCTAGAGCACATCCTCTTTCTCCTGTTGGAAATCCCCCTCCTGGGTGCATGTAGGAGGGTGTTCGAGGAGAGGGGTTTCCTGTACATGCTTGATACAATGCAACCCTCCCTGCTTGACAAAACTACATCCAAAAAGGGAATGGATGTGTTGCTCAAATGCTCCATAAATTGAAGGTTTAAATCATTATGATTCAAAAATAGCAGAAAATCATCTAATGTACCTACAGATTCAGAGCAAATGAACAACAGATCATCAATGAAGCGACGGAAAAAACAAATATTGGACCGAAAGGGATTATTATCCCCAAAGATGCGTACCCTCTCCCACCAACCCATATACAGGGTAGGTGAAAACTGGGCTCCCATGGCTGCCCTCCATCTCTGAAGATAAAAAAAAACCATCAAATGAAAAATAATTATGTGTCAACAGGTTTTTAAGACACTCAAGAATGTATTCTCTGTGTATAGGAGAGTATCCACTGTGACGGTCCAGAAAGCACTCCACTGCACGCACACCAAGAGTATGTGGTATGGAAGTGTACAGACTGGACACGTCACAGGTAATCCATATATCCCACCTCATTCGATCACATAAATTCAAAAGGTGTTTGGTGTCCCTTAAATAACCGGGCAATCTTTTAACTAATGGCTGTATCTGGCAATCAACCCAAAGACCAATATTTTCATACAAAGAACCTATTCTAGCCACTATAGGCCGCCCAGTTAGGGGAGTTAACCTGTTGTGGGTTTTTGGGAGATGATGGAATAAGGGGGTAATGGGGAAATCAGGAACCATAATCTCACCCTCTTTCACAGAGAGAACACCTAGATGAAACCCCTTTTGAACTAAATCGCTCACTATGTCCTTAAATTGAACAGTGGGGTTCCCTTTTAAATGGATATAGATGTTATCATCTGACAACTGCAGAATGGCTTCCTCACAGTACACAGAAGCATCCTGTACCACTACCAAGTCACCTTTATCAGAATTCTTGATGACTATAGAAGCGTCTTGACATAGAGCCTTCAGTGCATCCTGCTCATCAGCATTAAGATTATAATTGTAAATGAAACCATTATTAAAAGTACGGGATGCTCTGCAGGTTTGACATGCCTTCCAGGTGCAGTTTAGCGAGATGAAGGTGGAATCCCTGCCCTCGTCTCTTGAAACGTTATTGGCAGATGGGGACTTGGCCAAGCCACTTTCGGTAACTTACAAAGAGTTTTTCAAGGTAACCCCACTGGCAATCACCAGATGCAGGGAGAGATGGGAGATGGAGGTCCCGGATGTGCAAGGGGAGGACAGGGACGATCTATGGACCCAACCATTTAAGCATTTGGTGTCCGCAAGGGACAGGTTGATCCAATTTTTACATAGAAGCTATTATACCCCAGCTAGGCTGATCAGGACCTTCCCTACGGCATCGGCAGAATGTTGGAGATGTTCTCATTCACCTGCGGATGCTGACTAAATTTTTTGGCGTTGTCCCCATATCCAAAGATTTTGGGTTGACATCACATCTTGTATTGCAGAATTAATATCAGTACCGATTCCATGACTGTCAGGGTCTGTCTGTTGGGTCTAATAGATGATATAGTACCAACACGTGCCATGAGAACAATGCTAAATGTACTCCTCTTTTACGGAAGAAAGGTTATTTTGTTGGCCTGGAAAAAGCCAGAGGCACCGAGTATTTCATCCTGGAAGGGCCTAGTGAACTCCATGCTACCTTACTACAAAGCTACATATGAGGCTAGAGGCTGTATGAAAAAATTTGATTAGAGTGTGGCAAACGTGGTTTAAGTCTAGCACCACGGTGGGATAGTGGAGGAAGTGTACTGACTAAAGGTGATATTATTTGGATGAATTTGTCTTCTGGAGGTCTCATGTATTTTAATGCTTACCTTTAGAGGCATCTAAGACCGTAAATATATGAATACTTACATAAACCCTTCATTTAGTTTGTTGATGGGAAACTAAGATCCTGTTATCTTGTCGAGCTGTGGTTCGTGGGTGGTGGGAGGGGGGAATTGGGGGGGGGGGGAGTGGGGTGTTTTAGACAGTAGGCCCTTGTTAGATAGGCATGAGGTCGTGTTGACCTATTGTGGATGATGTCATAGTTGACACGTCCAATGTTATGTGATATGCTTATAAAACCAATAAACAGAATTAAAAAAAAAAAAAAAGTACGGGATGCTAACCTAGTGAGCTCTTTTTTAACTCTCTTCTGAAGTAAATCCAAAGATTTACCCCTTGAATTCACATGGTAGAAGTCTGACCGCATCCTGAATGAAGTCACCACTGGGAAAGTGTATGTCTCTTCCTGGATACTGGCAGACTCCCCCCTGCAAATCCTGCAGATCCTGCACCACACATAAATCCGAAAAGTCCACACTCACAGACAACTCAGATCTATGAGATTCAATCGAATCATCTAGAGGTTCACGCTCATTATCATTAACATAGTGCTTCCTGAGTGTCAACTTGCGGACAAACTTATTCACATCCAGAACAGTTTCAAATAGATTAAAGTGTCTAATAGGGAGAAAATTCGAACCTTTGGCTAATAGTGTAGTCTCGGATATAGTCAATTCTCTTTTAGACAAGTTTAACACATTCACTGTATTTTCTGTTGTTGTCCTGTTAGGTTGTAATAACTTCTCCCTCCTCTCCTGATTTTTTGGGGGGGATTTTGTCCCCTTTTCCCTTTTTTTTTTTCTTCCTTTTCAGTGGGAGGCTTGGTTGTGGGTTTAAATAATGCCCTGCTGGATGTTGGATATTTCCCCTGTCATTTCTCTTAGGTGATGTGTTTGAAGCTGTTTCAGCCATAGTGTAATCCAGAATGGCTATTTCAGTATCAGAGAAACTGACATGTTTCCCGAGGCTCCCAGGTGAAGAGGCTTTTCTAGATCTAAATTGGAATTGAGGTTTCTTCCAAATGTACACTGTGTTTGACTCGTAAACATACCGATCCCGTAATACTTTTTCCTTCTTATTCTCTATTATCCCCTTTTCTATGTGATACAGTTTTATATCCAATTCTTGAAATAGCGGAGTATCTTTAAACAACACACTCAACTCTTTGATGTCAGAGATATCCTTCTGAAGTATCTCCATCTCTTTGGTTTTTGATTTTACAATGATTTTCATAAGTTCAAACGAGCATTTTGAGAGTGTGTCTGTCCACTGATTTTTTACACTCATCATTCGCCTTCATTTCATATGTAGGGAATTTTTTAATTCTCAAGCCCCTTGGGATTCATTAGGGCAAGGTACTCCATAAAGGTGTTCTTATCCCAGAAGGCTTTCATTTCTTTGACCATGAGTTTTTCCATTTTCCGAAACATAAACTTTAATGAACCCACGTCCTTGTCAATAATAATGTGTAAACTCTGGTGAACAGCCGACCTCAATGGGTTCTGTTTCGTGGCTCCCAAAGTTCTGCTGTATCTCCTCCCTGCCGTGATGTTAGTATTATCCAATGCAGTGCTCATGATACAGTCCGTGGAAATTATGACACCCACAAAGCCGGGTACTAACCGAGCCCACATGCAATGAAATGTCCAACTAGAAGTAAAAACAATCCTGCTGCTCCGGGTAAACCGGCAATAATGGTGTCTGCAATCCAGCAATGCATGGGGTGCACACCCTGTCATTGCTCCAGAGTACATATGAAGAAAGAAGATTGGCCGGCTGTCAATATGCCTTGTGCCTGTTTTTATTGATTATTTTTTTGTAAATAAAGAAGCTTTTATCCGCATTATATGGGTGTGCAGCTGCCCAATCTTCTTTCTTCACCATAGGAAGTGGCTTCCTATGATGGCACATGGAGAAGAGGAGGACCGAGGAGTGCCAGCGGGGGACCCCAGAAGAGGAGGATCAGGGTTGCTCTGTGCAAAACCATTGCACAGAACAGCTATGTATAACATGTTTATTATTAAAAAAAAAAAAGAGGTTCCTTTTTAAAGTGGATGTAAACCCTCACATACCCAGTGAAGTGAACAGCCGCAGATGATACACAGGGATGAAACAAATCTCCCTACATAAGTTTTACCTGTATGTCTTCTGTCTTCAGCTTTATATATTCTTTAGAAAGTGCACATTGTGTTATGGCCTGTACACATGATAGGATTTTCCGACAACAAATGTTGGATGTGAGCTTGTTGTCGTAAAGTTGACTGTGTGTATGCTCCATAGAACATTTGTTGTCGGAATTTCCGCCAACAAATGTTTGAGCGCAGGTTCTCAAATTTTCCGACAACAATTCTGAGCGTGTGTACACAATTCCGACGCACAAAAGTCCACGCATGCTCGGAATCAAGCGGAAGAGCCGCACTGGCTATTGAACTTCATTTTTCTCAGCTCATTGTACGTGTTGTACATCACCGCGTTCTTGATGTTCGTAATTTCCGACAACATTTGTGTGACTGTGTATATGCAAGACAAGTTTGAGCCAACATCCTTCAGAAAAAAATCCACGGTTTTGTTGTTGGAAAATCCTATCTTGTGTACAGGGCATTAGAGATTTTCTCTTCCTGTTCAGAACTGGGAGTGGATTCTTGGCATACAGCAGCTAAGACAGCTGATCGGAGGAAAGGCACCCCCCCCACACTCCACATAGGCAGAGGAAGGAAGGAATGTGCAGAGCTGTGCTGTGACAAGTCAAGCTCTCTGCTAATCTATTTATAACAACCTTCCAGGACACAAATTTTAGGCTGGTTTTATCTTGTTTGAACTTGTCAGAAGTTATCATGCTGATAACAAAGCAATGAAAACAGCAGAAAGACACAGGACTTAATGCTTTGGAGAGAGATAAGAACACACTACAGATATATGTGCTTAGGTCAGTGCTTCTGTGGCCTTTCCACTGATCTAGTACTGGTAGCCCTGCCATGGGATCCTTCAATGGTCATAGGTTTATATTTGATACTACATATTAAAAGCAAGCTTAGCAGTCAGAAAACATTTTACCATATTTTTGGATATACATTTTAAAGATGTAGTGTTACAAGTACAAAGAGTTATAAAGGAAAATAAATATAGTAACAATCCACCTCCCCTTATTGAACAGTCACAGGGGATGCTCGGTTTTTATACATGGGCGATGTTCCAAATTGTGTTCATGGAGTAATATCTGGGAATGTTGGCAGCTATTCATCTGTTGGATATCACGTGTGCAATTTATATTAGTGGATGCCAGAATAAATGTCTCCGGAGACCTTGTTAGCTCAGAGAAGGCATGTGTGCTGCATGGTTTGATTGGAAAGATTTAAAATGCACTGCTAATAAGACATGGGGCTATATATTATAATGTTTTGTACCCATACAACGACCGTTTTTATTTTATGCCCAATATAATTTTTCCACAAATATGACATAATTACTGTTTATTGGATTCCTATTCCTTCAACAGTCAAAGATCATGAGGATGTGTGTGATCGTTCTTCATTCTCTGTAGATCATAGATGAGCTACTCTAAATTTCTGCTTCCACAGTCCAACATCTTTGGTTTCATATCAGTCATGATATAAAAAAACAAAAAAGATTTTTTACATCAAATGTGCTCTTTTTGATTTTCTATGTGTATTTGAGATACCTGGGGTGTAGCAATCTAGTGATTCCCAGACATGTAATGATGATAGGGTGGGCATAGAGAGCATAGCTGTCATTGACTACCATCAGGAAGGTGGCGGCAGATAAATTCTTTTGCCTACTTCTGGAGATCAGCAACCCTACCAGGTTCAGAAGGTTAGATATGGTTGTTAAGGTGGAGCTCCACTCAAAAGGGGAAGTTCTGCTTTAAGGCCTCTCCACCGGGTACCCCATTTTGACTGTTACTTCCACTCCGATTACCTAGGCGATCGGAAGCGGAAGCTCTTCTCCCCCCACCCTGCAGTCTTTTGGGACATGTGACAAGTCCCAGAAGACTACAGGACCATTCAAAATGCGCAGAGTGGCTCATGCATGCACAAGTATGCACCCAGCTGTGAAGCCGCAAGCTATCACAGCTGGTGCCCACACTTAAAATGCCGGCGCTGGAGACGTGATGTCAGAATGTCTGGGGTGAGCCCATCAATGGATCGTGGGACAGGTGAGTGGCTGTTTATTTATTACAGTTTTTGTGGATGCTGACTTTTAGTTTTTAACCGGACCCTGGAGCTCCTCTTTAAAGGAGTTGGAAAGTCTCAGGGTTTTTGACCTTAATGCATTAAGGTGAGAAACCTTCTGTGCTACAGCTGCCCCCCCCCCCCCCCATTTTCTTACCTGAACCCGATCTATCCTGCGACTTGCATGAGCCCAGCAGCTCCAGCCGCTGTCTTGGGTCCTCATTGGATAGAAGGATAGCAGCAGGAGCCATTGGCTCCCTCTGCTGTCAATTAAATCCAGTGACAGGGGAGGGGCCGAGTCTTGCTGTCTGTGTCAATGTGAAAGTGGCTCTCCGTGGGGGCACTCGCTGCCAGAGCACCCCAGAAAAAGAGGATCAGGGCCTCTCTGTGCAAAACCCTTGCACAGAGCAGGTAAGTATAACATGTTTGTTATTTAAAAAAAAAAACAAAAAAAAAAAAACCTTTACAATCATTTTAAGTAATATTTAGAATTCTGAACAGTTTTGCTATTAGAAACCATAGAAGGGTCTTCTAGAGGAAGGTTGTCACCTCCAGAGGCAGGGGACGAGCTAGCATTTTCTCCAGGGGTGAGTCCATGGCTATAATGGGGAGTTTTGAACAGAATTTGGGCGCCAGTCACTTTTGATCTTTTCAAATCTTTAATGTAGAAAGAAGGTTGTAGGAGAGAGAGTTGGTGGTCTCAGATACCAGTAGCAGATCACTTACAGACTCCTTGGATCCAGAAAAAGTACAGCTTCACAGTACCAGAACCTTTAAGCCGACCCGGCAATACTGCAAACATGTTTTAGATTGTAGCACAAGATCCAGCTTCACAGTGTCAGAACCTTTATGCCAACGTGGCAACACTGTAAGCAAATTTTAGATGTAGGTGCGTCCTCCAAACCAGTCACTAGGCCCTCCTGGGTGACCAGCCCTCATCCTGGCTCTCTCTAGCAAGGGTCCTCCCCTGGATCTTCTCAGCTTGGCTTGGCTTCTTCAACGCTGGACAAGACAGCCTAAGGACCACCTCAGGATTAGTCGTCCCAAGACAGGCTTCTGGGCCTACTTGCAGAGCTCATTTCAGCAGGACCTTCCCAGGCCAGGAGGGCCTGAGGCAAAAGAGCGAGCACATTACCCAGCCCAAATAAATATCCTCCCCCAGAATTCACCAGTGGCCAAGAACCTCCTACTGGGCTGGCTGGAAGAAGAATAAATATTCATAACTCAACCTAGTTGTACTATTTCATGCTAGCCTGTGGTACCAGTGACACCTACTGGCGACAGTGAGAAATGCACAACCTAATTGAGATTAGCTAAAGACCAGATGAACTGTACAATCAGTCTGAGCTGCCTACAGAAATTGACATGATAGCCCCAGTTTAAGACCAGGGGGCTACATCTAAATACAAGAGTCATGTGTATTTATTTCTGAATCTTTGTGTGCTTTGTGTATTTTTTTCCAGATCTGTGCAGTAAACCAGAGTTAAACTTTACAGCTGTGCAGGAGCTTACTGTAATAAAGACCAGTCATGGCTGCTCTCTATTGTTGTGCAGGGTGATTGGTCTTATCTCAACCAGTAGTTTTCTGTAGGCAGCCTGTAGTGGGTGGGGCCTGCTGGGTCGTTTAAAGTAATATCTGGCTTTACAAATGCATTTGATGCACATAAAGGGAATTTAAATCCTTGTTGGCTACTAAAGAATGTATTGGAACTCAAGACAGAGATATAAAAACAATAATGAATGCTCAGTATCACTAATACACATTTAACATATGTTTTAAATGCAAGCAGTGTAAGAACCTGAATGTAAATTGGTATCAGCCTCCTACAGTTTTTATACTGCAGTGCTGGAGTGTGAGGGGAAGACGCAGCACAAGGACCCAGTCATTTCATTCGCTGACCAGAAGCATGCTGATAGGAAAAGAGAGCAGAGTGAGAGAGAGACAAGCTCATTATAGTGTTGCTTCTCTTTTCAAGGTCTAGTGATAGGCAAGCTGGGCCCATACATCACTGAACTCACTGGGAGAGTGTACTTTATATCTAACAAGCTGGCTTCTGCCTGTCAGATGAAAGCAATAAGGTGCCTCTGCAGCCCACGGATTGCTTCCACCACCTAGTAACAAGCTCCCCCTCCTGTGCACACCCCTGCCATGTATCCTGGTTCCGCCTGCCTGTCTGCAGGCCCGGGACCGGCATGGTGGGTGCTGCTAGGTAGAGGGGAGAAGCTGGGTGGATGTGCATCCACTCTCCTCCCCTTCTTGCTGACCCGGAAGCTACCTGTAAAACGTTCCTTCCAGGTCCCCCTTTCACTTTCCCCAGCCAGCATGGCCACAAAAGAATCAAATGCAGTGCACTGTATTAGATTCACTGGAGCACAGGGGAGAAATCCAGGGTCTTTTAGACCACGGATGTCTCATTAAAGAGAACCTGTCACCAGAAAATCATCACATAGGGGATTTTTTTGTCCCTATGTGATTTAAAAAAAAAAAAGTTAAGTAACGTCAATTGCGATACACAGGTTCCATGTCGCCGCACACGATGGAGTGAGACCAAAAATTCTAGCACCAGACCTTCTCCGTAACGCAAAACTGATGACCCTAAGGAGCCTTTAAAAGCATTGCCTATGGAAAACATAGGGTTCTGAAGTTTGTCACCATTTCACAGGTGCACCCAAATTTAAGGTTTGACATGTTGGGTATCTATTTAGTCGATGCAACCTCATCTTTTTTTATTTTACCAAAAAACGTGGTAATTTATTGCATTTTTTGTGCCCTAAAATTACATTTAGTGTATTTTTTAATGAAATTTTGCATTTCCTATGCAGTAATATTGTGTAACATAAAAAATTGCAACTACACTATTTTATTCCCTAGAGTGTCAGCTTTTAGAAAATATATAATGTTTTGGGGGGTAAAGGCAATCTTCAGGTCTAAAAGGATTTTTTAAACTTGTGAAAAAAAACAAAAATAAATGGCTTTGGCAGCAAAAGAGTTAAAGTAGAATTCCAGCGTACAATGTCCTATCCCCCCTACTAACACCTATTCTGACTAACCTATGTAAAAAGATGTGTATATGCCTAGCCCATTCTGGTCCAGTCACTTGATTACTTGTGTTGGCCCGCAGGAAAATAGGAAATGTATACCTATCTTTCTTACACAGGTTAGTCACCATAGGTGTTCAGAGGGGGTGGGACCATTTTTAATTTTAATAGTTAAGCTTAGCCTGGTAATGTGCTTTAAAGTGATTCTAAAGGTTGACATTTCTTTTCTAAAATAACCAACATGAAATACACACCTGCTCTCTGCAGTAGTTTTGCACAGAGCAGCCCTGATCCTCCTCTTCTGGAGTCCCCTGCCAGGCTCCTCCTCCTCTCCGAGTGCCCCTATGGCAAGCCGCTTACCATGTGGGGACTCATGCGGCTGTGACAGCCTGTGGCATCACAGCCGGGTGTGCACGTCACGCTGCGCGTCCTGAATGGCCGTGCAATCTCTGGGGACCTGTGATGTGTCCTAAAAGATTGCAGGGAGGGGGAGAGGAGGAGTTGCCTAGGCAGCCTGAGCGGAAGTGAGAGCTGGATACCTCTCAAAATTAGGTACCCACTCTACCCCCACCCCGTCCCCCTCAAAAAAAAAACGACATGCCAAATGTGGCATGTCAGGGGGTTAGGAGTCCTTAAAGCGGAAGTTCCACTTTTGGTTGAAACCCCACTTTAATGCAAAGAATGCATGAAGATAAAAACCTTTTACCTTTACAACCAATTTAATGATGTTGGCTGTCAAACTTGGGACACCTAGTGGTAGAAAAAAGTACAGCGTGAGAAATCTCATTGGTTGAAAATTAATATTGCAGCAAAAAAATTTTTTTTTTTTTTTCTCATTCGATCTTATATTAGGCTAATTATTTTTATCTTTTTATTTTTGGCTGTAGTCCTGTTTTTTTTTTTTTATCAACTACTGTCTTTATTAACATATTTGAGTGCACACAATTACAGCTTGGAGTATATATATGGCATAGGTTAGCACGTGTGTCACATAGTATTTTGAATCAATAACGTAACATAGTTTTGCTTTAAGAATAAATCGGCACGATTGTTTTCTTGGAGTGCAGTTAGTCAGCACAGCCTTTTGTGGCCTTCTACTGCTGCTAAATAACATATTGGCATTCTCAGTTAGATGGCTGTGCCAAGGTTGTGCTATACTTTGGATGGTAATAGGAGAACATTCACTGAGCTGATTCCTGTGCTGGTAAGGCTATGTTTCCACTATTGCGTCCCCAAAGTCGCGCGATTTTGCCGCGATTTTTTACCGCGATTTTACCGCGACTTTTTACCGCGATTTGAAGCAATGCCTGTATCTATGGACCTCAAGTCGCATTAAAGTGGGACCAAAGTAGTGCAGGGACTACTTTGAAGTCGCTGCGACTTGAAGTCGCACAGATATGAACGGTACTCATTGGAAATCATGGGATACAATTTGTCATGCGACTTTTCAGTCCCAAGTCGCATGAAAAGTCGCACTAGTGGAAACAGAGCCTTAATGATCTGATTTAGTCATGTGCAAAAAGCAATGGGAATTGAATCACATTAATCTAATCTTGTGGTGATATCTGATAAAGTGCAAAACTTTCTATAACTGACCTTTCCATTTTGTATTACTACATCTGACTGTTTTTGGTCAGAACTGTTCAACATATATTTTATATTTAGAGAATGTTAATACAAAGTATGTGAGGGTGTCAGGGAATATGGTTATTAATCTATCCCCCCCTGTATGGAAAACAGGTGCCTAGACTAGTAAACACACCGCCATACTAATCTGTGCCAGGATTCTTAGCACGCTATTGTTGCCAGCCTGTCAATTTAACCACTTCAGCCCCGGAAGATTTGGCTGCTGAATGACCAGGCAATTTTTTGCGATTTGGCAATGCGTTGCTTTAACCGACAATTGCGCGGTCCTGCGACGCTGCACCCAAACAAAATTGACATCTTTTTTTTCCCCCACAAATAGAGCTTTCTTTTAGGTGCGGTTTTTATTTTTTGCGCTATAAACAAAAAAAGAGCGACAAATTAAAAAAAAACACAATATTTTGTACTTTTTGCTATAATAAAAAATCCCCATTTTTTTTTAAAAAGCACATTTTTTCTCAGTTTAGTTCGATATGTATTCTTCTACATATTTTTGGTAAAAAAAAAAAAAAAATCACAATAAGCGTAAATTGATTGATTTGCGTAAAAGTTATAGCGTCTACAAAATAGGGGATAGATTTATAGCATTTTTATTATTATTTTTTTTACTAGTAATGCCGGCGATCTGCGATTTTTATCGGGACTGCGACATTATGGCGGGCACATCGGACATTTTTGACACATTTTTGGCACCATTGGCATTTATACAGCGATCAGTGCTATAAATATGCACTGATTACTGTAAAAATGTTACTGGCAGGGAAGGGGTTAACCCTAGGGGGTGATCAAGGGGTTAACTGTGTTCCCTAGTGTGTGTTTCTAACTGTAGGGGGAGGGGACTGACTAGAGGAAGTGACGGATCGTGGTTCCTAGCTAATCGGAACACACGATCTGTCACTTCTCTCAGAACAGAACAGGGTAGTTCTGTCTCCTGTTCTGTCTCTTGTGCTCACGATCACTCGTGGCCGGCGGTCATCGCGACCGTCGGCCACGAGCATCAGCACCCCCGCTGTGCAGTGGGCGCGCGCCTGCTATCCCAATCCCGCGATTCGAAGTATAGCTACGGCGGTTCGCGGGATCGGGCCGACCTGCCGTACTAAAATTACGGCGGCTGGTCAGCAAGCGGTTAAAGGCATAGTCTACATTTTTCGAAAACGTAAAAATACACACCCATATGAAGAAGATAAAAAAAAAAAATTACATTTAAAATAAAATGGGCATTTAATAGATTTTTGCATTTGAAGTTTTCAGAGCATTTCAAAACTGTGCCAGGTTCAATGCATAGACTCCTGCAGCCTAGGTCCATATAGACGTACAGGCCTCCCACTATGGGGGTGGAGGGGGAAGACCACAAACTACAAATATGATGACATACTTGGTAGGATCTTAACACATTTTATTCCTACAAAAGTATGAAGCAGAATAAACTGTCTTTAGTTTTCTGTACTGTAAGGTTATTGATTGTCTGTAGTGTGCCAGCGTGTGGCAAAATACTGTATATATTTTTTTGTGATAAGAAAGGTGCTGTACACATTGGGGGTTGATTTACTAAAACTGGAGAGTGCAAACTCTGGTGCAGCTCTGCATAGTAACCAATCAGCTGCCAGGTGTTATTGTCAAAGCTTATGTGAACAAGCTGAAGTTAGAAGCTGATTGGCTACCATGTACAGCTACACCAGATTTTGCGCTCTCCAGTTTTAGTAAAGTAAGGAGACTGCCATAGTTGACCTCACATTCTGAAAATATCTGTTTCCTGGCTGTAATTCTGATCCAATGTCTTCAGTACTTTTTAAATAACTGATTCAAAACTTGTTTGCAGATTGAGACTTCTGACATCCCTCGGACTTTCCTTACATGTGTGTTCCAGTTGTGCATCTCGGAATTGTTTAAAATCTCATTATGCCAATAATTAGACCTCAAAAAAAAAATCCCAGCACTGTTGTCTTAACAGATGGGAACTGTGGAGATGCTGCAGAGAAAACAATTTGGGGTTAGAAGATAATTTAGGAATTGCCCCCCCCCCCCCCCCAAAAAAAAATAACTTGTATTTGACTGTAGTGACGGCAATACTCTTCAGCTGGAAATTCTATTTCATAATGTGTTTAAAACAGTAAGATTGAGTGTATAGAGTGTATGTTAATTTGTGTGTACACGTATACATTGTGTGTGTATATACAGCACCTCTTGAAACCACAGTCCACTTTGAAATCTTTGCTTGAGAGAGACCTTGTTGCTGTGCTTAGGCCTGTGACATGAAACGGTCTTCCACAACATCGCCTATATAACAGAGTCTGGCTGTTCCTCATCCAGTTTTAAGCCTCCTACGCAGCTGTTTCTGTTTCAGGTATTGACTGTGTTTCAACTTGCTTATTAAATTGATGATCATTAGTACCTACTTGGTATAATTGATTAAACATATCCCTGACTCTAATCCATAAGCGTGCGCACAGGGTGTGCCAGTGGTGCCTGGGCACACCGTAATCTCGCTGTGCTGCGCAGGTCCCCCCTGCTGCTTGGCTGCTGTGTCTCAAAAGTGAGACATCAGGGGGCTGTTAAGATATTTCACAAAAGCTTCCCAATGGGGCTCCTAAAAAGAATAATAAAATTGTAAAAAAGTTAAAATAAAAAACAATAAAAACTACTGACACCAACCTCTGCCCTACTGACACCATCCACTGCTCTATATATACTGTGTGTGTGTGTGGTGCGTGTGTGCGTGCGTGTATATGTATGTATATGAGTGTGTATATATATATATATACACAAACATACATATATACATATATATATATATATATATATATATATATATATATATATATATATATATATATATATATATATATATATATATATATATATATATATATATATATATATATATATATATATATATATATATATATATATATATATATATACATACATATATACACAAACACACACACACACAGTATATATATTCTCTCTATATAGATATGCGTGCAAGTGTTAGGGTGTGCACCTCACAACTCAAACACCATAGGTTGCACACACCTATGCTCTGATCCTACAAAATCCCTGACTTTGTGCAAGTGTAGGAATTGATGCTGGTTTGATGCCAAAGAGTAGTCACACCAAATATTGATTTGAATAAATTCTTTCACTGTTCGCCCACTTTGCATTTTTTAAACTGATAAAAATTTTAAATGTATATTTTTGAGAGCTACTTTTACAGCATTTTCTCTCACCTGCCTAAAATTTTTGCACAGTACTATATTTCGAATCACTAGATGTCATTTTATATTGTTAGTGTGGGATGTAAGACTGCTAATTGATATTTTTCACACTCAAAACATTACACTGGCAAGGAACAGCTCCGTCTTACATTCCCATTGGCCAGCTGGTTACCAGTGACCACAGTGCTACCTCACCCTACTGCTGGTCATACACTAGCAGAGGTTCATTCAAAAATGTTAATTTTGATTTTGTAATTGTTAGTGTGGTCAAATTGATGTTCGTTTTTGACCACAGTGACATAAAAATTCAAAGGAGCAAAAGGAGCAAATGGCTGCAGCCAGACTCAGTGGAGGAAGATTTTTGCAACAAATTTGGCAAGTACAGAATCGCAGTTTATATGAAATAATATGTAAGTGGTTGTAGGGAAGCTTCAGAATGGCAAAGATGTTTTTTATTACAAATTATGTGAGCAGACTGCAGTTCCTCTTTAATGAGGTTCTCATTCGGAAAGTCCATTCATTTGATAATCGAATGTTAAAAGCAAATGTTTTTGAAGTACTTTTGAACTATATTCGCCATGTCATTGAATGTGAGTAGTATTTGGCCAGCTTTACTGCTGACACATAAATGACATTTCCACATTTACATGTGCAGTTTGACTTGTGTATGACATTTGCTAAAGCCATAAGCCGTCTAAGAGGTCATCTCAGGAATTGAATTGCTTCTGTCTGTTAAGTTTTTTTTTTATCATAGTATCTAACTAACTGTTTATTTTCTTACAATTCATTTTTACAATTGCAGATTTCTGTTGCAAACAGATAAAATTTAACAGATGTTAATAATGTTTTGTCTTATCCCATTCCCTCATTGTAGCAAAATAACCTGGGCAAATGCAAGCTGTTAAACTGATGTACAGGATGGGTTTCTGGATCCATAGTGCCACCTAAAGTGCTCTTAGCACATTTCTGGGTATTCATTTACATTGTGAATGCCAGAATCTTGGTATAAGGTGGTTTTCTCAGTTTGTTAAACGTATTCCCATTAGTGTATTCTTCCATTCCATAACTAAACATGTTAGCCATTGGAAGGATTATTATATTAGTTTATTTAGGACTAAGCCAATCCTAGGACAGTAAGATGGGCGGACAATAAAAAGATAAGTGTGACAGCACTGCAATACTAATATAACAAGATACAACTTTCCAGTGATAATATGCGTTTCAGTGAATATAAAGATATATCACCTTTCATAAATAATATGTGTACTCATCAGTAAGAGTGTAATAATTAAAAAAACATGGTGAAACTAAACAACAGAATATAATCTATGGCAAAAACATGTGAACACGAAACATGTGTTCGGTGCATACAAAAATATGTCACCTTTCATTATTAATAGGTATTATCCTTCAAAAAATAATATGTAGGTTCATCAAACACGTGTATGGTGATATGTAAACTCAGAATAAATTCATAAAACAATTCATCCACCTGATGACTCACGGTCCATCCCGCTCCTGAAGACGTTCTGGATGTACTTTCCGGTATCTTCCATTGGCATGTCCCAGCGAGTCTCCAGTGAACACCCTTAGGATCACTTGGATCCGTAAGCTCTTATGACACCCCGCCGTACGGTGAGAGAGTGTCCATCCCTTCTGGTAAGCGCATTCACCTTACTACTTCTATATGAAATCTGAATGCATGAAGATTGTCCACCAGATGTAACAGATACGGGATTTCCTCTGTGCCATATACTACATAGTGTTGTTGTTACAGATTTCTTCTTACTTATGGACTATATTTTGGTTTTATTAATTTATTCTAAATTTACATATCACCATACACGTGTTTGATGAACCTACACATTATTTTTTGAAGGATAATACCTATTACCTATGAAAGGTGACATATTTTTGTATGCACCGAACACATGTTTCGTGTTCACATGTTTTAGCCATAGATTATATTCTGTTGTTTAGTTTCACCATGTTTTTTGAATTATTATTACACTTACTGATGAGTACACATATTATTTATGAAAGGTGATATATCTTTATATTCACTGAAACGCATGTTAAATGTCACTTAGCACTGCATTTATTTATTTATCACATTTTCTGTACGGTTATCATACTGGTGATGCTGGCTGCTGATTTATACATTCAATAGAAATTTTTCTTATTAGCGCAACAATACCGCTCTCTTTTTCCAGTGATAATACCAATAGAGAATATGAAAAAATGATGCAAAAAAGTCCCCCCCCCAAAAAAAACAATCTGGGAACTAAAAGTGGGATAGCGCTAAAATGATGATACTACAATAATAAATAATATACCAAAATACAAACTTTCCAGTGATGATGCAATATGTGAAAAAAAATTAATGCAAAAAAAGTCCAATAATCAATAATGAGAAATCCTCCACAGTGATGGTTCTTCTAACAAAAACGTTATCCTGAGTGCTCCCACCTCCACATGCAATGGCCGCTCACCTCCATTATGTGACCCCTAGGGGTCAAGCACGCCTTTGCACTTAGTGCCAATATGCCTTTACCAACATATCATAGATCGGAACCCCACTATTACTACCAGCAAGGGAAAAGTCCAATATCAACTCAAAATAGATATGAACCCCTAAGAGACGATTGGGATACTAACGGAACACCCAGGCATTTTTTAGCGGAACGAAATCGGGAACGGACCCCCAAACGGACGGCCAGAGACGAGAGGTCAAGAAGAAGCCCACCAGTAAGAGGGGATGTCGAGCAGGATACAAGAAGCAAGCGAAAAAGAGTATTAGGTGGAGGAATTTTTAATTTATCAGAAGTTTCACTGACCAAGGAGGAAATGGTAGTTTTAGAACTGGAGTATCTCATGGAGAAGGGCACAAAGAAGGGCATACTAAGCAACAAGGAAAGTAGATAGAAGTTCAACATGGCACCTCATGACAAAGAACTCTCTGAGGATCTGAAAAAAGAATTGTTGCTCTACATAAAGATGGTCTAAGCTATAAGAAGATTGCCAAGACTCTGAAACTGAGCTGTAGCATGGTGACTAAGACCATACAGCGATTTAACAGGAGAAGTTCCACTCAGAACAGGCCTCGCTATGGTCAACCAAAGAATTTGAGTGCACGTGCTCAGCGTCAGAGGTTGTCGTTGGGAAAATGACGTACAAGTGCTGCCAGCATTGTTTCAGAGGTTGAAGGGGTGGGGGGTCAACCTGTCGGTGCTCAGACCATACGCCGCATACTGCATCAAGTTGGTCTGCATGGTTGTCGTCCCAGAAGGAAGCCTCTTCTAAAGAAGATGCACAAGAAAGCCCGCAAACAGTTTGCTGAAGACAAGCAGACTAAGGACATGGATTACTGAAACTATGTCCTGTGGTCTGAAGAGACCAAGATAAATTTATTTGGTTCAGATGGTGTCAAGTGTGTGTGGTGGCAACCAGGTGAGGAGTACAAAGACAAGTGTGTCTTGCCCACAGTCAAGCATGGTGATGGGAGTGTCATGGTCTGGGTCTGCATGAGTGCTGCCGATACTGGGGAGCTACAGTTCATTGAGGGAACCATGAATGCCAACATGTACTGTGACATATTGAAGCAGAGCATGATTCCCTCCCTTCGGAGACTGGGCCGCAGGGCAGTATTCCAACATGATGACGACCCCAAACAGACCTCCAAGATGACCACTGCCATGCTAAAGAAGCTGAGGGTAAAGGTGATGCACTGGCCAAGCATGTCTCCAGACCTAAACCCTATTTAGCACCTGTGGGGCATCCTCAATCGGAAGGTGGAAGAGTACAAGGTCCCTAACATCCACCAGCTCCGTGATGTTGTCATGGAGGAGTGGAAGAGGACTCCAGTGGCAACCTGTAAAGCTCTGGTGAACTCCATCCCCAAGAGGGTTAAGGTAGTGCTGGAATAATGGTGGCCACACAAAATATTGACACTTTGGGCCCAATTTGGACATTTTCTCTTAGGGGTGTACTCACGTTTGTTGCCAGCGGTTTAGACATTAATGGCTGTGTGTTGAGTTATTCTGAGGGGACAGCAAATTTACACTGTTATACAAGCTGTACACTCACTACTTTACATTGTAGGAAAGTGTCATTTCTTCAGTGTTGTCACATGAAAAAATATAAAAAAAATATTTACAAAAATGTGAGGGGTGTACTCACTTTTGTGAGATACTGTATATTTACTAGTCCAGCTGCCCTTCAGCACCTCTACTTTAAAGCGTAGCTCCACTTTGTTGAGAAAAAATTATTCCCCTCTGGGTGATCTATGTACATTGCAAGGATCATAACAAACTTTGTTGCAGATTCCTACCTATTCTGAAGAAATCACTGTTTGTGCCTCTGTGCTAAGTTGGTCTAATGGGAATGGTCTCATAATTATCAGTAAGCTGTGCACCTGCAGAGCACTAATGAGGAAAGCTGCTGGGCCTGCATACCTTTTTAGATGTGATTTCCTATTAGGAGTATCTCACCAAAAATGACATTTTGGTTGCAGGGGATGCCTGAAATCAGACTTGTAACTTAGGCAGACTTCTGGGAAAATCAGTGAGCCAAATCACAGCAGGAAATAATGCTTCTGAGGGGAGGGGGGGGGGGGGTCTGTACATAATTTGTGTACAGAATACCACCAGAAAGCCATATTGCATTGCATTGCATTGCATTGCATTATCAGAAAATTACAGAGGCAGATTGAAAAGGAAAGGTCATTTTTAATAACATTCAATTACAATATGACTTGTGTTACAATTGTATACACTATATTATTTCTTCTTTTTGCCCCCATAAAAGTTAAAATAAAAACAGTTAACTCTAGAAGCAACCATTAAAGGGGCATATACAGTAGCTCTGCCTTTTTTTTTTTTAGAACCTAGAATCCATAGGTGTGCGTAGCCTATTGCATTAGGGTGTGCACCCCAAAGCTCAAACACCCATGCCTTTCTCTGCAGCCTCAACTGCACGGGACAGTGAATCAATGGGAAGTGCTCTGTGCTGAGCGGTTTTCTGTTCATTTACAAACCGAAGCATAGTAAACACAGTTAACTATACTTCCGTCATGAATGGACACAGTGAGCGAGTGTGTTTATTGTGTTCATTTAGAAAAGGAAGGGGTCGATAAATTAATATTTAAAGCGGGGGTCCACCTATCTATCGTTTTTTTTTTTTTTTTTTTTTGAGTTCATTCACAAACTTTTCTTCTCAGCATTACATACTCACATATTGTGTGTAATATGTCCGCCTGTGTCAGATTTCGTCGGAAAGAATAACTTACATTATTCACTGCAGGCGGTTTCCATCTTCATTGTGGGCATTTGAAGCCCTCAAGCGTTTATTTCCTGGATGTGGTGAATGCTGTGCTCCCAGCATTCACTGCTCGTTCCTGCACATGCTCAGTGGCATCCTGGGAAGCCTGAGACTAGCTCCCAGGAGTCTGTGAGAGGCTAGAAACACGCCTACTCCCACGGGAGGAGAACCAGGAAGTGCAAAGAAGAATAGAAAAATAAAAGGTAATTACGGCGATTTAAATTTTTTTTAAACGGCATGTCAGCATCTAGGCAAGGAAGAGAATACATACAGATATTGTTCAAAATTTGGGTGGAACCTCGCTTTAATAGCCCCTTTCCCTGCTCTCCATCCTGAAACATTCACCTCAGCAGAGGACAGGAGAGGGGGGAAGCCAGCAACACTGAGGGGCAGAGGGGCCAACAAGGGGGGGAAAGCCCGGGTAGCAGGGGGAATCGGCACCGCGCATAGTAATTAGGGTGTGCCCAGGCACACCTGGCACACCCCTGTGCACGCCTATGCTAGAATCTGAAATTTTACACTGTAGGTTACTTACACTTACAGTCTGAAAACACATGCATCTCTTCCATACTGTGTTGTGATGTCAAATATAACAGATTCACTTTAAGGCTTAATTTACATGGGATGTTTTACAACCTCTCCTGAATGATTTAACTTGATAGATATTAACCGACGTTTAACCACTTCACATTACGCATACAGTCATATGATGTCCGCAGGAGGGATCTCCCATCCTGGGCGGGCATCATATGACGTCCTGGGCTTCCCGGCCGTCTGGGGGGGGCGCACGTGCACCCCCACCGCGTCACTCGGGACCTGATACGCATGCTTGGTGGCCGCGATGTCCGCTGGGCACCCGCGATTGCCCGTTAACCGAGCAGGACTGTGGATCTGTGTGTGAACACACAAATCCACGTCCTGTCAGGTGAGAGGAGACCAATCATGTGTTCCCAGTGCAGAGGAACACCGATCGGTCTCTTCCCCTTGTGAGTCCCCGTCCCCTACAATTAGAATCACTCCCTAGGACACACAGTTAACCCTTTGACATTTATACAATAATCAATGCGTTTGTATAGCACTGATCGCTGTATAAATGCCAATGGTCCCAAAATGGTGTCAAAAGTGTCCGATCTGTCTGCCGCAATGTCACAGTCACGATAAAAACCGCAGATCGTCGCCATTACTAGTAAAAAAAAAAAAAAAAAAATAATGCCATAAAACTATCCCCTATTTTGTAGACACTCTACCTTTTGCGCAAACCAATCAATATACGCTTATTGCGATTTTTTTTTTTTACCAATAAATATAAATTATATATGTGTGTGTGTGTGTGTGTGCGTGTGTGTAGAAGAATACATATCGGCCTAAACTGAGGAAAATTTTTTTTTTTTTTTTTTTTTTTAAATTGGGATATTTATTATAGCAAAAAGTAAAACGTATTGTGTTTTTTTTCTTGTCGCTCTTCTTTTGTTTATAGCACAAAAAATAAAAACCGCAGAGGTGATCAAATACCACCAAAAGAAAGTTCTATTTGTGAGAAAAAAAAATGATAAAAACTTCATTTGGGTACAGTGTTGCATGACTGCGCAATTGTCATTCAAAGTGCGACAGCACTGAAAATTGGCCTGGGTAGGAAGGGGGTGAAAATGCCCTGTATTGAAGTGGTTAAAAATGTCCGTTTTGCCGTATTTGCATTCTGCGTTTAGCCGTGTTTGCGTGTTTTAGAAGAGTTTTTTTTTCGCAAATAGTCAAAAATGAAAGACGCCTGTAAAGGAAACACGGCTAAACGCGAGTTACTGAGTTTACACACGTTTACAGGCTATTACAGGCATTTGGCGTTTCAAATGTCTCTGAACATCCATCCTGAATGCTTTTTTTTTTTTTTTTTTGCGTTTCAAAAAAATGCTTCTAAACTCAACTAGAAATGACTATAAAAGACCCTGTGTACATGTACTGATAAGATAACAGAGGAGAGTTCAGGGGCAGCTGAAAAAAACGCCCAACTGCTCCTAAATGTCCGTTTACCAACAGCAGTGTACATGAAGACTAAGGAAAGCTGTGTCCATATGGAAATGGCATGGAGATTAGAACCACACCTCTGTGCCCCTGTGCTGATTCCACATTGTCAGTGCACATTGCTCCTCAGTCTTAAGACACTCGCTGATCTGGATGGTCACTGGAGCTTCATGTTTGATGGCAACCTTCCCATTCCACAGGAATAGCTGCACGGATTCCGTACATGACCTTATGGCTTCTCTTCACATAGTGGTAAGGCACCATTTTTATTATTATATAGAATTAACAACCATCATTAGTGCTAAAGGATCTATTATTAAGTAAAGTTTAAATACAGTCAGAATAGAAACATTTTATTAGACACTGAATGATAAGGAAAATCATTATTCATTCTTTTCAAATTTCAGTGTCATTTGTATATAGTGACACATGGTCAGTCAATGTTATGGACAGTTATTTGTCATCCTTTGCGAATATATATATAATATAATTTTTTATTATTATTATTTGTTTTCTGTAATGCAGACAGAATGTTGCTTTTGACTGGTTGCACGTGGCACTGATTTTGTACATGGAGTAATTTGATATATTTACATTAGCATTTAGCCATCTCATCTGTGCCAAAAATAAACGACAGGTGTCACAGAAGTGTAGAACCTTACATTCACATTTGCAGAAATAGAATTTCTTGTTGAAGTACACTTAAAATATTGTACAGTCACTGTTTTCTACAACATTGTTTTACATAATCCTGCAATAGAACTTGTATATATTGTACTTACACTGTACATACTGCATCTATGATATTGGCAAACAGTGTGTATGTAGTACATCAGTAACAGTGTCAAACATACAGCATCTACTACAGTGACACACGGGTTAATTTATTAGAGGCAAATAGACTGTTGCCCTCTGCAAGTGCAGTTGCTCCAGAGCTTAGTATATGAGGTTAGGCTTCACTTTGCAAAAATTATCAAATAACATGCAAGGAAAATTTTTAAAAAAATGATGGAAATTAGCAGAGCTTCTGCTCAATTACCAAACTCTGGAGCAACTGCACTTTACAAAGTGCACAGTCTATTTGCCTTTAGTAAACCCCTATATGTCACTGTAGTAGATGCTGTATGTTTTTGTCTTTAGTAAATCAGACTCTATATTATAGCATCTGTTAGGCTACATGTACACTGCCACCCCTAAAACTAACTCTCCTGGGATGCAATAAAACACTTAACGTGGCAAAAAAGCGGTACCGTGATTTTGCCGCATTTGTGTTTTTTGCCAAAACGTTTAACTGCCCCATAACTCTGATAAAAGCCTATGTGTACGTGAACACATAGGGGTTGTTTTTCTAAAGGCAAATAGGCTGTGCACTTTGCAAAGTTGCCCTCTGCAAGTGCAGTTGCTCCAGAGCTTAGTAAATGAAAGCTTCACTTTGCAAAGAATACCCAATCACATGCAAGGAAAAAAAAAAAAAAACAGCATTTTTGCTTGCACATAATTGGATGATGGAAGTCAACAGAGTGCAGCTGCACTTTGCAAAGTGAACAGTCTATTTGCTTTTAGTAAATCAACCCCATAGGCTTTTATTGCGTTAAGTTCAAGGGCTTTGGCAAAAAAAAAGTCAAAAGTTTTTAAACTCATGTTTAGGAGCAGCAGTGCACCCGAGACCTTTATACAGATTTATGCTATGTGGAATCTACTGCGTTATCATACAGAGAGTGTGTAATACAATATTTACTACTGTGTCCAGGGTTAGATTTACACCTTGGGGGCCCTGAGACACTTCAGGCGCTTTCACATGGGCAGCAGGCAGCAAAAACAGGCGGTAGAGCTGGAGTTTTAGCACCCCCATGGTCACACACCCAAATGCTACACCCAAACAGCCTGACAGGACTGTACACATGCAGCGGCAGTGACATTTTTAACCACTTCCTGACCGCTTCACAACGATATACATCGGCAGAATGGCACGGGTGGGCAAAAGGGCGTACAGGTACATCCCCCTTAAGAAGCCGTGCTGCGGGTGCGCTCGCCACGTTCTCCATGACTGCGGTTCCCGCGGACTTGATGTCTGCCGGGTGCCCACGATCGTGTCACTGAGAGGTAGAATGGGGAGATGCCTTTGTAAACAAGACATTTCTTTGTTCTGCCTTGTGACATGACAGATCACTGCTCCCTGTCATCGGGAGCAGTGATCGCAGACATGTGTGTTGAAGCCCATTCCCCCACAGTTAGAATCACTTCCTAGGACACACTTAACCCCTTCATCGCCCCCTAGTGGTTAACCCCTTCACTGCCAGTGTCATTTACAGACTAATCAGTGCATTTTTATAGCACTGATTGCTGTATAAATGACAATGGTCCCAAAATAATGTCAAAAGTGTCTGATGTGTCTGCCATAATGTCGCAGTCACGATAAAAATCGCAGATCGCCGCCATTACTACTAAAAAAAAAAAAAAATTAATAATAAAAATGCCATAAAACTATCCCCTATTTTGTAGACGCTATAAATTTTGCGCAAACCAATCAATATACGCTTATTGTGATTTTTTTTTTTTTTTTTACTAAAAATATGTAGAAGAATACATATCGGCCTAAACTGAGGAAACAAATTTTTTTTTTTTTAATATATTTTTTGGGAGATATTTATTATAGCAAAAAGCGATCTTTTTTCAAAATTGTCGCTCTTTTTTTGTTTATAGCGCTAAAAATAAAAACCGCAGAGGGGATCAAATAGACCCAAAAGAAAACTCTATTTGTGGGAAAAAGACGCCAACTTTGTTTGGGTGCAACGTAGCACGACCGTGCAATTGTCAGTTAAAGCGATGCAGTGCCGAATCGCTAAAAGTGCTATGGTCAGGAAGGGGGCAAATCCTTCCGGGGCTGAAGTGGTTAAACTTGTGCTGCAGAGTTTGAAAAGCGGCACCGCCTGTCAAATGCGCCCGTTGAGTCCAAATTCCCCCTTGGGATTGAAAAAACAAACAAAACAGCGGGCATTCAGGAGGCAGCAGCATCGCCTTTTGAATACTTGCAAACCGCTGCTATGCTGCCCTCTGAAGTAATAGCTTTTCAGAGGGTAGTATGCATTACTGCTGGTGTGAAAGAACATTACAGGCTTGGTGGGCACCTCATACAAAGGAATTCAAATACATGGCAAATCACCAGATTTTCACATCAAAGTCTGTTTTTGCATACCATTAAAAAATACCATTAAAACTTTTAAAGAACAAATTTCAGCATAGTAGAATTTGATAGATGAAATGAGAAGGTCAGTACTACAACCTGTAGAAGGGTTCGGCAACCTACGGCCCACCAGTGCTAAATGCCTGGCCCGTCAGTGCACGCGATGAATTCACATGCACTCGGTCCGCTGACATTTTAACTCCTTCATGCCAACTGTACGGAAATATGCGCCCTCGGCTTGAAGGGGTTGTACTGGGGTGATGCCTGCAGCTGCAGGCATCACCCCGTACCGTTTTTAATGGACGGCAGTTGGCTTTCTTGGGATAACAACCGATGCGGCTGAAAAGCCGCTCTGCTGTTATCCCAAGCAGTGGGAGGAGACAACCCCTCCCCTCCCACCACCTGCAGCTCGCCCGGGCTCTGCTGTCCCACCAGGAGGTCCTAATGACCAGCCGACACATCTGCCAGCTAGCTGGAGACCCGAACTAAGCCGGAAAACGCATAGAAAGCTGCATAGAAACCATTTCGCTTATAACCTCAGCTTGTTCAAAAAAAGCTTTAGCAATAAAACCTGGAATCTGATTGGTTTCTATGCAGAAGTGAGCCTGATATTGCACTCTCCAGCTTTAGTAAATAAGCCCCTGTCATTATGAGATTGCACATACAGGCACACACAGTCATAGATTGCCTTCCATAAAGATGTAAATGCAAAATTTGTTGACGTATACCAAAGTAAAAACTTTTACAGATGATGGCAGGCAACATATTGCCTTGCAAATGATTTTTAATAAAAGAAACACATTTTTTCAAGTATTATATTTTGTATATGGAAGGGGTCCTGGGGGAATTGGCCCTTATAAATGCAGCAATGATTGTGACATAGACTCGGCAGGTAATACACCTCCAGTGCAGCGTCATCCAGACTCTGTGTAGCTTCCATTATAGTGTCAAATAGTCTGTATGTAATACAATATCTATGTGTAAATGGTAATATCTGTTACATTATTGTATTTGAGACAACATGTGAATACTGTGTCATATGCATTTTTGTAATACAATATCTATGGCTGTGTCATACAGACTGTATGTGAAGCAACATCTACTATACTTATATAACATATACAGTATATCTGTGCCGCACATTTTTTTTTTTTTTTAATAATTCATCATCTGTTACAATGATACACAGACTGTAATAGAGCATTCAGTATAGTCATCACAGGCGGTATGTAATAAAACATCTGTTGCAGTGCAGGAGCTATATAATACACAATCTGCTGCAGTGTCATACAAGCTGTGTTGGGTGTTATAAAGTAGTTTAAAGTGCAATAGCATGGGCCAATGTACAGTAACCCATGACAACCAGTTAGATATTACTATTTTTATTTTTTTACTATTTTGACTGCAGTAAATATATCAGTTTGGTCACTATGGTTTACAGTGCTTTGCACAGTAATTTTATCATGCAAGGCTTTGCTGATGATTTCCCTTAGCTGAGATGGCGACAGCAGCACCTGAAAGCTGATTGAAAAATCGCATCCAATTCGCAATAGTGTGAACCCGTCCTAAAAGTCAGCAGCTACAATATTTGTAGCTGCTGACGTTTAATTTTAACTGAAGGAGCCTGGAGCTTCTCTTTAAATAGGAACCATACTCATGAACAGTCCAGCGAGTTGTGATGTCCACAAACTTTTTTAAGTGTTAACATCTTCTTGGTGGCTTCTTGCTCACAAAATTTAAAGTACAGGCACATTTTGAAGTGTCTAAATCCAAGAACCAATATATTGCAATTACCATTCCTTAAATGAGGTGCCTGTATTAGTTTCTTTTTCAGGCTTTATTCCCTTATTTTCACCTGGTGACATTTCCCATAACAGAAACAGTAAAAACGAAATGCCTATGGGACTTTATAGAGGCACATCTAAATGACAAATATGTATAAAATCTTTTTGTTTTATTAAATGTCCACTTGATTACAAATTCTTTTATACAACCAACAAAGATGGAATACAATGTATCTTGGAAAACTGTTGAAATATGTAACTCATATAGTTAATGTCTGTATGCAAATAGAACAACAGGAGCAAATCAGTTTCTTTGGTTTATTTTAATCTACTTTGTTGGTTGTATAAAATAATTTTTCAAGTTTTTTTTTATTTTTTATTTTTTTTCTCTCACCGCTGCATAGATTCAGGTTTTAAATGCTCAGTGTTGTCAGCTTACTTGATTTGGCAAGATCAAAAGGCATTTTTACAACAGGGGTTTCCAAATCTTCCAAACAAAGGTCCAGTTTACTATACTTCAGACTTTAGGGAGCTGGAATGTGGCCAGTGGAAGTAGAAATTGTCCAGGCATCAGTGGGATTTAACAGTACATCTTTGGCATTAGGGGGAGGGGGAGGAATAGTGCCCCATCATTGGTATCAGTGATAGGAATAGTGTCAGTTGGAGGAATAGTGCCCCAGCTTTGATGTCAGTGAGAGGAATAGTGCCCCATCATTGGTATCAGTGATAGGAATAGTGTCCCATCTTTGGTGTCAGTGATAGGAATAGTGTCCCATCTTTGGTGTCAGTGATAGGAATAGTGTCCCGTTTTTTATGTCAGTGAGAGGAATAGTGCCCCATAATTGGTATTAGTGGGAGGAATAGTGCCCCATCTTTGGTGTCAGTGGGAGGAATAGTACCCCATCTTTGGTGTCAGTGGGAGGTATAGTGGCTTGCGTCAGTAAAAGGAAAAGTACCCAAAGGCCAAAAAAAGGCAAGCAAAGGGCCGCAACTGGCCCCCAGGCAGTTTGAAGACCACTGTTTTACAGTATCGTAAAACTTTGAGTGATATATTTAATAGACTAAAGGGAGCAAAAACCAGCAGTTCATTGTGTATATATATTTTAAAGGGTTTGTTCACTAATATATGCAGTTTTTAAAAGATTACTATGTATTACAATGTCCTTAAAGCGTTATTTAAGGCAGTATTTTTTAAATTAAATTAGCAAACATGTTATACTGACCTTCTCTGTGCAATGGTATTGCACAGATTGGCCAAACTCTCCTCTTCCGGGGTCCCCCGCTGGCACTTTTGGCTCATCCTCTTTTGTGTCTACCCCATAGCAATCCATTTGTGCAGGCTTGTTCCTGAGCTGGGCTGAGTGTGTCCATAGACACACACAGCATGGCTTGGCCCCACCTCCTCCTTACAGGATTTGAGTGACAGCAACAGGAGCCACTGGCCCTGGTTCTGTGCCTGTAAGGAGAGAGAGAGCAGCTATGAGCAGCTATGCTGCTCTTGGGCACAGTGTTGGATCGAAAGAGGCACCAGGTTAGCATTTGGGGGGGGGGGGGGGGAGCTGATATTGGATTTTTTTTAGGTTAATGAATAGAATGCATTGGGGTAAAAAAAAACATTAAGCCTTTAGAACCTCTTTAACATAATAAAATGTGGTGCTCTGTTTTGCCAATCAGTGCTTAGTTTTCCAACTTCTGATATTATTGTCCTCCCTAATGTGTCCTGCAGATAGCTGTACCCAGAGCTGGATGTGCGGCCCCGAAAACACACTGAGCTCTTTGGCTTCCTTCCCTACCCACACATGCACAGTCTTCTCTTGCAGCTCATAATTTTGAGAGTGTTAAAAAGAGTGGACTGTGCATATAAGGGAGCAAGCCAAAGTGCTTGTATGTGCCTGCCTGACCCAAATCCCCATTTGAGTTGAATGGTGCTATATACTGAGGATCTCTTGTCTCAAAATATATATGGCCCTATCCAGTTCAGTGAAGAGGATATCACTGGACAGGCTGCAAATGCCAGAGGAAGCCATGGCAGTGCTATTAAGGTAACAAACACCTGGGTGGAGGTGGGGGTTTGAGCGGTTTAGTTTTGGCAGGTGGGTGGGTTATTGCAAGTTTAGTTAAAACACCAGGGAAAACAAAAACTTCCCGTGCACCCCAGTGCAAGGGTTAAGTTCTTGTTTTGCAGCAATAAATTCTTGCCTCACTAAAATGCATGTTTAGTTGCCTAATCCTTGCTCCTGCAGGATCCCTACACGCTATGCAACTGACCCCTGCAGCCTCTTCTCTAAGGCGCTCTGACAGTTGCAGGCACTTAAACGTCATAAAGTACAATGCAGGGCCTATAGCCCTGCATTGTACCAAAGAGTGCCAAGGGGCTACCTGGAGCATCAGGAAGAAGAGCTGTTGGAGTAGCAAAGGATAAGGTACTGTAATTAAAGTGCTTTTTACTGGCACTCTAGACAAAAACAGGCATTTAACCCTTGTAGTGCAGGGGAGCCCCACTAAAAGGGTAATTTTTTTAGTTTTTCTGAGAGCTCAGCTGTAAAAGTACAACATAAAGCTGAACTCTGGGCACAAAACCTTTCATTGAATTATATTTCTCTATTTCCACAAGGGATATAAATCCAATTTGTTTGCACCAAATGCCTTCCCTGATAATACCTTTTAAAAGAAGCGGTGTACGGTCCCCGTCAGGACAACTGTTGAGAGACAGGGAAGACATAGTACGGGAGTTTGTATCCTTCTATAGGTCTCTGTACTCCTTTATAGATCCCTATGACACTGGTGACCTCAGGAACACATTGGGGACCCTACAATTGCCCGAGCTGCCGGAGGAATCTAGCAGTTTTCTGGATGCCGCATTCAGGGAGGAGAAGGTAGTTTCCGCAATAAGGTCATTTCCTGGTGGTAAGGCTCCAGGACCCAACAGTTTGCCAATTGAGTGGTACCACCAATACTCAGAGACCCTGGCACCCAGACTACTACAATTATACACAGACTGTTTTCAGAAGGGAGGGTCCCCTCTCCTTTTATGAGGCTCATATTGTATTATTGACTAAGCCGGATAAAGACCCACTGCAGTGTTCATCATATAGGCCCATCTCTTTATTAAATATTAATATATCAAAATACTGATCAAACTGTTAGCTACTAGACTTATGTCGGTCCTGCAGCATGTTTTTCCCCTGATCAGACAGGTTTTATGCCCAAAAAGGCAATGGATATTAATCTGTGCAGGGTTTTCACTCGCACACAGTTGGGCCCAGATATTTCCAGCGGTGGGATACTGGTCTTTCTGGAACTGGAAAAGGCCTTTGATTCTGTTGGACTGGAATTACATGGGGGTGGTACTGGAGGTATTCGGTTTCAGTCCTCAGTTCAGGAAGTGGATCGACATTCTATATCATAGCCCCACAGCAGCCATAAAGCTAAATAATATGTTATTGGATTTTTTCCAGTGCATAGGGGCACTCGCCAAGGATGCCCTTTATCCCCAGGTCTTTTCTCTATCATGATTGAACCCTTGGCGGCGGCCTTGCGAGCCTCTGAGAAAGTACAGGGGATACAAGTGGGGAATTTGACTGAAAAAAACAGCACTATATGTGAACGATGTGGTTCCTTTTTTGCGAGACTCCAAGAATTCCCTATTGGCAGCTTTAGACATCCTTAATTCCTTTGCTAATTTTTCAGCTCTGAAAGTCAACTGGGGAAAATCCCAGATTCTTTCACTTAGGACGCCATCCCCCAGATGTGAGATTCCCACAGATTGTCCCTTGCAGAGGGTAGAAATAATCAAATATCTGGGGTTACATTTCTCCAACTCTGTATCAGACTTTATTACCTTGAATGTCAATCCACTTTTGACTAAACTAAAATCCAGACTGCAGGCATGGCAGAATCTACCTTTGACACTCATAGCTAGGGTGAATTTAGTGAAAATTAAATTTTTATCTCTGTTTTTATATAAAATTTCGGAATTCCTCTGTTTGGATATATATATATATATACAAAAATAGATATATATTCAAAAAATAGATCAACTCATAAGGTCTTTCCTGTGGCAGGGGCGACACCCCCGAATTAAACTCCGGGTGTTACAACTGCCATGGAAACAAGGGGGACTAGCGGTCCCGGACTTTCACAGGTATTACTTAGCGGGTCAGTTAGTATTCGTGCACAGGTGGTTCACTCTACCTGAGGATGACACTGCCAATAGACTAGAGGCGGCTATTGTTGGTTCTTATGAGGCGCTGACACATCTTCCGCATCGGGGTATCAGAGCTCCATATAGGCTCACAATATCCATGCGTGCAACCAGCAGGGCATGGGTAGCAGTGACCAAGATGGGTAGTGCTTCTGAGATTTCTCCTCGCACACCACTTTGGAAGAACCCCAAATTAACGCACTTTTGTGAGTACCCTGATCAAATCATCTGGACTAAATTTGGTATTAAGACGCTAAATTACATAGTGGGTGGTGGGATACTTCTACAGTTTGATGCCCTGAAAACTAAGTTTAATCTTCCCAACACTCAATTGTTCCGTTACCTTCAGCTCAGACATGCATACAGTGCCCAATTTGGAGATATGAGTATTACCCTGAAAATGAGCGATTTTAGAATCTTTACTGAGGGAGGACACTTTGGACAAGGCCTTGTCTACAATATATAAAACAACTGTTCGGTGAGGGAGGAGATCTCCTTGCAAGGTGTAGGGCAGTGTGGGGTGAGGTGTTCCCCCAGATATACGGGGATGACTGGGATGATGTATGGGACATTCATTTTACTAGACTCATTCAATTTAAATTCCTGCATCGTATATATCTTACTCCAGCTAGATTGGCTAAGATGTTCCCTACCCAGTCGCCTGGTTGTTGGTATAGTTCCCTCACTGCTGATTTCATGCATATCTTTTGGAATTGCTCAAACATCCAAACATTTTGGAAGGGGGGTCACAAAATATATAACAGAAAAAAACGCCATTCCAATACAGCCCATGATAGAGGTGTTCCTTTTGGGACTGGTGGACAATCTAGCCCCAAAAAGAGTAACTCGTACTCTGCTGATGATCCTAATATGCTAGTAAAATGAGTGTTTTAATGGAAAAAGCCCAATCCTCCATCTGTATCAGTGTGGAAGGGTGTGGTTAATAGGGCTGCACCTTTATACAAGGCTACATACAGTAGGGGCATACCACAGAAATTTGATAAAGTGTAGGGCAGTTGGATGAATAGTGAAACTACGACGGCGGATTGAGTGGCACCTAATAGAATACACCTGGAGTAGGATTTAACATGTATGTAATTGTCTGACATATCGTAATGTACCATTGACTGTTGCTAAAAATAGGTGGTCTTATTATTATTTTGTTTTTGTCACAAAGTGAGGGTCTGGAAGGAGGAGGAGAGAGTCAATGCTGAAGAAATTTAAATAGTTTATTTTTGTGTGTGGCCCGTTGGGTCTTGTGTATACTTGTTATGTTAAAAAGCAATAAATAAAACTTTTAAAAAAATAAAAAAATAAAAGAAGCAGTGACATCATTACTGCGCTGTGTATAGCCTGTGCAGAGAGCAGAGCAGTGAGAGGGACCCAGCAGGCTCCACCCACTACAGGCTGCCTGAAGAAGGCTATAGGAGGGGGTGGAGACAAGACCACTCATCCTCTACAAAGAGAGAGAACAGCAGTGACTGGTCTTTATTACGTTCTTGCACAGTGGCAACATTTCATATTGGGATACTGTACAGATCTGGAAGAAATACACAAAACACACCAAGATTTAGGGAAGAATACACATGACTCTTGTAGACAATATTTTCAGCTTTAACCCTTTGTTTGTATACTTACCTCTTCTGTCTAATCTTCTTGGATAAAAACCTACAGGTATCTGATTCTCAATATAATCAGCCTCTTTAGCTACTCATATGGAATGCTTTGAATAATGCATGGATTCTTTGTTAGGATTTTTAATTCATGCTCTTTTATTAAAGTGGGAGTCGGCTCATAATTTCTGTATATCTGACCTCCAGGTAATGTCAAGTTTTAAGCTTTAACTTAGTTTGGTTTTTTGAAACGGAGACCTGCAGTCAGTAAGTACAGGAACATAGAATGAATCAGAAAAAGCACCAGTTCATCTTTGAACTGACTGTGTACGAGTTGTTTTTCTAGGTGTCTTTCCACTTTAAGTTTTCTCATGCAGATATGGCAGCCAAATATTTCCTTCATCACCTTGTGATTTAGATTGAGCGTAACGCTCAAATAATGACAGGTGCAAATGACCTATGGCAAAATGTCAGATCCAAGATGCTATACAAATGAAGCACGTATCCCATGAAAATTCAGAGGGTTTTATTATTATTTGCTCTATGCCTGCCTAGTGCACTTGTAACTAAAGTCCTCTTCTCCTCATTTGTATTGTATCTGCAGCTGTGTATGGAAATTTGTATTTTATCTCGTGTTACTATATTAAAATGTATCATAATCCAAAAAAGAATTGGGGAAGGCAAGACACAGAGGCAATGATACCTATACCTACCTATTTTCAGACCGTTCCCATCTGCTCATGAGATTGACTTCTCTGTCAGGCAGCAGCCACTGTAGGAGAAAGGAGGGTGTTCTGGCAACGAATGGACCAAAGTAAGCCTACGGTCGTAGTCAGCGCTCAGGCATTACCAGCTGTTAAGCGCTCTCGCCTCTCCCATGTACCCAGTGCTGGCTGACACAAGGGAGATCACACGACTGGCCCGGAGCAGCCTAAGAATAGGTAAGCATGATGGACTGCCTGGTACCCAGCCAATACAGCTTCCTCTATTCTGGAACCAGGAACCAGGCATTATAGCTGAATATTGCACCCAAGAACTAGACAACACTAGCTTAGGTGTAAACTGGAACTCACTTTATTATAAACTCACACAGAATATATATACCACACAAAATCAGATAAGAGCTTGATCACATTCTTCTAAACAATGCAAACTGTAAACAATAATATCTTCAGTACATCTAAGGCCCCTTTCAGGTGATAAGCCCACTCGGATCCGCCCGTCCATTTTTCATGCGGATTCGAGTGGGCCACCAATTGACTCCTATTGGCAGGCGGATGTCAGCTGAGATGTGTCCTCTGACACCCGCCTGCCATCCGATCCACTCAAGACAGACGTATGGCGGATCGGATGAGATTTGATAAAAACGGACATGCTGTCCGTTTTCATCCGATCGCCCCATAGGAATCAGTGGGGCTCCGACAGGTCCCTCCCTGCTCAGTGAACAGAGAGGGACCTGTCATCCGCTGGCTCAGTGGGGATCAACAGAGCGATCTCCCGCTGAGCTGGGGGACTCCACTGAGTGATTCCGCCCCGTGTGAAAGGGGCCTAACAGTACATCTAATGAACAGCCAACATAACCACATAAACATCCCACAATGGTTCAGTAACAAGGTAAAGTAGACATAATCCTTGTTACATCTCCCAAGAGGAATAGCAGAAAGACCGAAACAATAGGCGACTCAATTAACAATGGGAATTTACACCTAGGAGGCACACAATGGGGAAAATATACCATGACAAAAAGACACCTTAGTAAACAGATTATAGCAGGAGAGCCCAGCATCAGATTTTTTTTGGAGCGGATTATGTTAACATCTGCTCTGAGTCTAGGGGGGTGGGGGGGTTGAACCAGTCAATGCTAGTTTGGGCACAGAGGTCCCAAATCTGTATCCAGGTCCTAGGTTCTCAGAGTCTGTGCGTTCACAAGGAAACATAGACTGGAATCTGAAGCAAAACCACTCCAAAGGTCCCCCAGGCACACACCTCCTAAAGAACAGAGCCCCTTCAAAAGCCAGAGCCCATCGTCAGTAGTCAAGAGGCTACCGAAAGTCAAGAGGGTACTCACCATCAGAATTTTTTCGGACGACGGAATTCAGTGTCAGAAGTGACATAATGTGTTGAATTGTTTTGTATGTGTTCTTTCATTTCTGAGCATGCCTAGTCTTGCCCTTCAGATTTTTTTTTTGGGCAGAAAACCATACTAATGAAAAGAAAATTGGACGTTGTGGTCACATCGGAATTTTGGAGCCTGCACATCCAATTTTTGTCTGACGAAAATTCGTAATCAGCTGTCAAAAGCAGCACTAACGATCAGAAAATCTGCAGATCGTTCATCGGATGAAATTTAACTTCAGATTTTCTGACCATGTGTACAGGCCTTAAGTGTATGCCTTTTTTTTTTTACACTGGTTAGTTAGAATATGTGTTAGGAGGGTGGGGGAGTGGTTTTAAGCATATGTGCAATAGTAAGAGCTGCTTTAAATAAAAATTTAGTAAAACATATGTATAAAAAAAAAAAAAAAAAAAGTTTAAAAAGCCATGTTAGCTGCACCACGACTGTAATGTGTCCTTTATTATAGATATCTAAGCAGCAAAGATTGGATCTAAATTACCACTAAAGTGATTTCCTCCTTACATTGAGGATTTTGACCACAGATTTGGCTTCATCATTGAATGACTTAAAACACAACAAACTATGCCATGCAAATATGTCAGGTGGTTTCATTGGAGATTTACATGTCATTTGTACTCTGACAAAATGATAAATTCTATTCAAATGGCCACCTGTATAAAACTAAAGCTGCCATCTTCCTATGTGTGTGTTCAGTGAAGCTGAAAGTATTTTAATAACAGAAAAAATATTTCCTGTTGGTTAATAAACCGCAGATGTTTGAACATAGACATACCTAAAATGCCAGACTTTACCATCAAACTTCCATTTACAGTATTTTATGACCTAATTCCCATTGCAAGCAAATCTTTTTGTGTGTATGTTGTCAAGAAAAAATGTAAGTCCAAAGCATACCTACTTAAGCTGTATTAAATAAGCAATCAATGGTTTGCATTAATCCATGGAATCCAACATCCAGATCTTAGTCACCCATTGTACTCTGAATAAATGTAATCATTTTCTTTGCTGTGATATTCCAACTGTAGATAAAAGGACTACTTTGAAAATATTCAGTTGGCAGCTGTAGATATACCGAATGGCAACTATTATTGGATACAGTGAAAACTAAAGGTCTGTTAACACCCTTCTGCCTGGAATATGGTTAAATTACAGCACACATTAATACATGAGTTTTAACATGTATTTTTGCAAGTATATTTTTTACAGTATTACAATTTTTATTTTCAGTGCTGCCCTTTTTAACACCAGTCTGCTAGATTTTTAATACACCAATCTGCCATTTTTATTTCCTTAAAACAAAATGTTCCCGTCTGTAAATTGAAGTTGTTAGAATGACTATACCAATCCACTAGAGCACTGCTGGTAGGGAATAGCTATAGTTTTGTTTTAGTGTCTTTTGGGTTTTCTTTTTTTTGTTTTTTTGGGGGTTTTTTTTTTGCTACTTGTGTCTTACAGCCCTAACTCTAGTAATTTTAGGTCAAAATCAAATTACACTGCTTGGCGCAGGTGAAAGCAGTAATTGAGCTACTTATTCTATCCAGAAAACACAGCAACTTTGCCAGAATCAGAAGGTAATATCAGTCCATCCTAATGCAAGTTCTGTATAATCCATTCTGAAGCCCCATACACACTATTAGATTTTCTGCAGATTTTTGTCTTCAGATTTACAAAACACATAAAATGAGGTCAAACCTTAAGACCCCTTTCACACTGGGGCGGTTTGCAGGTGCTATTGCGCTAAAAATAGCGCCTGTAAACCGACCCGAAACAGCCGCTACTGTGTCTCCAGTGTGAAAGCCTGAGGGCTTTCACACTGGAGCGGTGCGCTAGCAGGACGGGGAAAAAAGTCCTGCTAGCAGCATCTTTGGAGCGGCGGTTTTGGGTGGTTTCTAACCCTTTCTCGGCTGCTAGCGGGGGGAAAAACTGCCCCGCTAGCGGCCGAACACTGCCGTTAAAACGACTGTAAAGCGCTGCTAATAATAGTGGCGCTTTACCGCCGACGCACCTCCCGCCCCAGTGTGAAAGGGGCCTTAGAGTTTCAATTTGTATGCAATCAGGCAGGCTCTTGCACTACATGGTTTTGGTAAATCTGAAGACAAAAATCTGCAGAAAATCTAATAGAGTGTTTGAGGTTTTACTGTGTGTTGTGCTGTATGTGAGAGGCAGCTAAGAGTCTTCAATATGTGTTGCAGCATCACAAGTAGATATAATACAGGATTGCCAGATAACCAACAGAAGGGAGTGAAATTAGCTGGTATAATACAGACATGCCTGGATGAAATACAGAAGTACAATGCAGATTGGTTGTGCCCTTTGAATGCTTTGAGGTTTTATTTCACTTTGAACTGAAGTGTTTTTTTTTTTTAGATATATAAAAGTTCATCTGTATTTCTATAATGTTACCTAAGACATGCAGGACATTCTTTTATTGGGTGCAGAAATGGGATATGTATGTGTTAAACAAGCAGGCATACTCTCTCTTCCTATATCTGTTAGGAACCCATACCTAAATGGTCACTCTGCCATTCTGGTGCCAGTCAATGTATTCAGCAGCACCAAGTCATATGGGTCCTCTCTTGAAACACCAGTTTAAGTGCTAATAAAGGCAACTTTTTAAAATTAAAATAATGAACGTGTTATACTTACCTGCTCTTTGCAATGGTGGTATTGCACAGAGCATCCCCAAACCTCTGCTTCTCAGGTGCCCCGCCAGCGTCGTCCGCTCCTTCTCTTTAGTCTCTGCCTCCATAGCAAGTGCTTACTATGGGGACAAAAGTGTGGGCTCTCTCCCAAGCCATGCTCTATAGACACACAGAGCGGGGCTCAATCCTGCCCCCCCCCCTGCTTTCTTCTTATTGGATTAGATTGACAGCAGCGGGAGTCAATGGCTTATGCTGCTGCCTCCACTTCCAATGAGAAGGGAGAGAGCAACGATGTTAAAGTGGAAGTCAAAAAAATGGAGTCCTGCTAGATCACTTCAGGCTGGTCCCTTTTGCAGGTAAAGCTATGTAAAACGTTAAAAATAAGTGCCTATACTGTTTAAAAAAAGAAGAGCAATACACTGTCTCACCCTGCTCTGTGCATGCTCAGTTGCTCTCTATTTTTAGGCACCGAAAATTAGAGCCACTAGAGGCCGATCTGACAACCTAAAGATTTAGTGCTGCTCAAGGGCTCTGGGCTTCAGAAAAATGGCAGGCCTCCAGCAAGAAGACAGAGAAACAATGCTGGAAGAAATTTTCAACACACACTAATTTTGATAGCAAAATTATTAATGTAGAATATATGTTCTTTGCTAAAGAACATTATTTTTTATCAAATTGTTATGGGTAAAGTTCTGCTTTAAGTATTTAGGGGAGCTAAATTTGGAAGAATGCACCAAGGTAAAAAGCCTTTAGCCTTTACAACCACTTTAAGTGCTGATGGGCACCATACTGTTTCACACATCTGGAGCACCAAGAACGAAGCTGCGAGAAAAATTAGGTTTATTGTCAACTTTAAGTATTCATAGGGGAAAGCAAGTTTTGCTATCCTCACCCCTTTTAAACTAGAAAAGGCTTCTTTGGTCACCCTGAAGTTGAATACAGTGTAAACACAGCATTAAAAATGGTGACATTTGTGAGATAAAAAAATATACACAAATAACACATATAAAATACTACTCCACTGTTCTATCATTTTAAATAGTTACAGTTAAAAAAAATAGATAATGTGAGACAATAATCCATGATTTTTTTTTTATTACGGACAATCTGAAATATACCTTTCTCAGCTCAAGCACACAGACCAGTTCAGATTGGGACTACCTCTGTCTCTCCACAATCCAAGATAACAGAAGAAGAAATGGCTCCTGGGCACAAGTGGATAACCAGACAGAAAATAAAGCGACACAGGCCTTGCCCTCAAGGATAGGGAATCCTAGTAAACAATGAGATAAAAAGAAGAAGGGTGCACCAGCCATGTGCATTACCTTTTGTAAAAATATTTATTGTATAAAATGATAAAAGAAGTTACTCACAAGCGATTCTGGAACAAGGTGCAATGTGAAAGAACCACCGACTAGCAGCAACGGTTCTATGATGAGCGAAAACCTTCCAAACTACTTGGAGGAACATACAAGCATCGCTACCGGCTTACGCGTTTCGAAGGGACGTTCCCTTTGAAACGCGTAAGCCGGTAGTGATGCTTGTATGTTCCTCCAAGTAGTTTGGAAGGTTTTCGCTCATCATAGAACCGTTGCTGCTAGTCGGTGTTTCTTTCACATTGCACCTTGTTCCAGAATCGCTTGTGAGTAACTTCTTTTATCATTTTATACAATAAATATTTTTACAAAAGATAATGCACATGGCTGGTGCGCCCCTTCTTTTTATCTCATTCTCCACAATCCAACTCTCACTCTCAGGCTCACTCTGGCCTAAGCAAACCGCCAACTTTCACTCTTGTTTCGATGCCTGTCTTTTTAGGCCAGACAGGCCAGTACACAATGATCCCCATGTATTTGACTTTGAACAATTGTCAACAATCAATAACAGTTTAAAAAATAACTTAAACAAAATACATTTAAAAAAGTATTTATTTGAATCACATGGTGAACAGATGTTTTGGTACCCTAGAGATATATATTGCAGCTAACACTGTCTAATGGTAAAGTTATATAGATTTAAAGTGGCAGATGGTAGTGGTAAATATCTGCCAGACGGTAATCAACAAGGGGCCCTATGGCGATTGATAATGAAAATTAGACATTAGAAGTCATAGTCATTTTGGTTGACAACATTCTTGGGGATTTACACCAAGGACCCCTGACCTTGTGGGGATGAGGGTTTTGAAATCCAGCTATGTGCAATGACCTTTCTTACAAACTAAAAAGCTGTACTTTGTTCTGTCTTTTCATCATTCACCGCTCTCACCATTACTACAAAATGTTGGACTAATGGTACATTGCTTTGCGGTGCAGTTAGAGGCAGACATCCTATTGGCCACGATTTATTCCCACAAGTTATTCATCAAAATAGCCAAAAGGTGAAATGTAATAATGTGACTACTTCATTTCTTTCCAGTTATTTCTGTCCAAGTCAGTAATATTGGGGGCTATTTTTGTTTTACTCTTCTCTCTATAAAGGGTTATTTTAGGTCTACGAAATACCATATAAATGAAGAAAATAAATCGTATCCCATCAGTGCTAAAAATCCCTATTAGCGGTGAGCAGAAAAGGAAAAGAATACAATGGAGAATTGAGCAAGTCTCGATTCTAATAAAACCTTCTCAGTGGCTAAAGCAGCATCTCCTCACTACTCTGAGCTGCAGAGTAAATTCAGTCTCTTGTAATATCTTATACAGTGTCAGGCCACTGAGCAAAAAAAATCATTCCTGACCAACCATAAAAACATACATTAATGAAATTCCAAAAATCTCTCTTTAACCACTTCAGTCCACTTCCTGACAAGGCCCTTTTTTGCGATACGGCACTGTGTCTCTTTAACTGACAATTGCGCACGACGCTGTAGCCAATCGTCCTTTTTTTCCCACAAATAGAGCTTTCTTTTGGAGGTATTTGATTATCTCTGCCGTTTATTTTTTGCGTTATAAACAAAAAAAGTGACAATTTTGAAAAAATAAAAATAAAAACAACAAATATATTCATCAGTTTAAGCCAATATATATTCTTCTACATATTTGTAATTAAAAAAAATATATATCGCAATAGGCATATATTGATTGGTTTGCGCAAAAGTTATTGCGTCTATAAACTATGGGATAGATTTAGGCACATTTTTTAAAATTGTTTTTACTGGTAATGGCAGCGATCTGCGATTTTTAGTGGGACTGTGACATTGCGGCGGACAAATCTGACTCCAAATGACACTTTTTGGAACCAGTGACATTACTACATTGATCAGTGCTATAAAAATGCACTGATCAATGTATAGATGACACTGGCAGGGAAGGGGTTAACACTAGGGGGCACTAGTGTGTTCCCTGGGTGTGTTCTAACTGTAGGAGAGATGGGCTGCCAGGGACATGACAGATCGCTGTTCCCAATCACTGGCAGAACCGGGATCCGCCTTGTTTACACTTGCAGAGCCCCGTTCTGCCTCTGTACACCGCAATCGCGGGTCACCGGTGTACATAGAGTCTGCCAGATCCGCAGGCACTCTCCTGTGTGTGCCCGCTATCTCCCATGCACGGACCGCCATACAGCTATGGCGGTTCGCACAGGAGAGCTGACCCGCCGCAGTAAAATGATGGCAGCTCGTCGGCAAGTGGTTAAAGTGACAAGTCCTGGATTCCTCTGAGGCCCAGTCACATGACCGGTGCTTTGGCACCAAGGTCTCTGCCATACAGGAGTATTTTGGAAGCTAATATCAGGTGGAGGTGCTGACTGCATAGAGGAAAGTGGCCTCCTCTTCTGGGGTCCCATGCTGGTGCTCTTGGCCCCTTCTCTTCTACCCTAATACAGGGAAAGCATTAAGGTAAAAAAAAGAAAGGTCCAGGCTTTAGAACCACTTTAAGGCTTATAGCACTATGGATATATTTCCCCGTAAAGTGGCTGTAAACATCAAACGCAAAATATGAACAAAGCATAACCCTCTATAGCAGGGGTAGACAACCTGGGGCCCTCCAGCTGTTGCAGAACTACAAGTCTCATCGTGCCTCTGGAAGTAATTGTTACTATCAGCCTTGCAATGCCTCATGGGAAATATAGTTCCACAACAGCTGGAGGGCCCCAGGTTGCCTACCCCTGCTCTATAGTGTGTACTTGTCTCAATTAGGAGCACTAAGTATAATTTCTGTCTGCTGCTTGGTTCCTCTGTTATTAGCATGAATAACTTCTGACAAGTTTTCCTGACACCAAGAGAAAAATTATGACGGGGAGGGATCTCCAGCTGATTGACAGCCTCAGCTCTGTTCCTGTGTGCTGTGTGTATGAGGGGGGGGGGGTGTCCCTTCCCTCCAATCAGCTCTGAGTTCTCCTCACTGAGCTCTGTAGAGTGTAATTTCAGCTCTCCGCCCCTTTTTTCTGCCAGCTTAGACAACTTTAGCCGCTTCAGCCCCGGAAGATTTTACCCCCTTCCTGACCAGAGCAGTTTTTACAATTTGGCACTGTGTCGCTTTAACGGACATTTGCACGTTCATGTGACACTGTACCCAAACAAAATTTGCGTCCTTTTTTCCCCACAAATTGAGCTTTCTTTTGGTGGTATTTGATCACCTCTGTGGTTTTTTCTCAGTTTAGGTCAATGTGTATTCTTCTATGTATTATTTGAAAAAAAAATTTAAATAATCGCAAAAAGCGTATATTGATTGGTTTGCGCTAAAGTTAGCGTCTACAAAATGGGGAATAGATTTATGGCATTTTTTTTTTTTTTACAAGAAAATGGCATTTTTTTTATTATTATTTTTTTACTAATAATGGCAGTGATCTGCAATTTTTATCCAGACTGCGACATTGCGGTGGATAAATTGGACACTTTTGACACATTTTTGGGACCATTGACAATTATACAGCGATCAGTGCTATAAAAATGCACTGATTGCTGTAAAAATGTCACCGGCAGAGAAGGGGTTAACACTAGGGGGCGATCAAGGGGTTAACTGTATTCCCTCTCTGTGTTCCAACTGTAGGGTGGATGGAACTTGCTAGGGGAAGAGAGAGATCAGTCTCTTCTCCCCTCAGTGAATTGGTTCTCGGTGTGTCACGAGCAATTGCGGCGGTCATCGGGCACTCGCAACGGCTCCGGGGGCGAGCGCCCCTAGGGGCCACAGGGCGAAGTGACTTAACGTAGTTTTGCCCAGCCATGCCTTACTGCCACAGTAAGACTGCGACGGCTGGTCGGCAAGTGGTTAAAAATTCAGCAGTTTGAATGGATGAAGAGAAGACTGCAGATAAACAGATACAGCTTATGTAGGAGGATTTGTTTCATCTGTGTATCACCTATGCCCAGTCACTTCACTGGTTATTTGTAAGGGTTTACAACCACTTTAAGAGCTAATATCTCCTAATAAAGTTCTTGGCTGATTCCTATTTAGGGAAAAAGAAAGACTATTAAAAATCGAAATAAAGGAAAGACGTGAATCAGAACTACACATTTCAGCAATCTGCTGTATGTTTCTATACTTCTCTCCTCTCCTCTACATGCTTTGCAGCGTTCTCTCTTTATTTTAATATTTTCCTGAAGTTTTCTTCTAAAACTGGAATGAAAAAAAAGTAGCATGACCATCCTATTTACCATCTTGACCATCTTGCTTTACACTGGCTTGTGGGAGGAGTCAAATGGACCCAGTAATCCTTGCAGTAACACCCACCCAACAGTGATTGGCATTTAGATCAGCAGAAGAGCGTAAACCACATGTGTTAAATGTGTTGATCGCACTGTGCAGACCCTGACCTACTCTTCCATACTCCTTACTGTTTCTGTATAAGTGAAAAATACAGCACACATTATCAACAAAAAAAGAACACAGCAAGCCAGTTCTTCACCCCGAGATGCAGCACTGCATTCACACATAGGGGGTCATTTACTATAACTCCAAGAAGTACTGGGCACTATGGCAAATAATAGAGCCAATTTTAGCCAAATGGAAACAAAACGGCGAATTTGCGCATGAAAATCAGCGATATAAGTGGAGAACAAACGTTTGTAAATTCTAAATTGCCGCTAATTAGCGCTTCCGCGTATATACAAATGCCAATTCTTATCAAGTTGTTATATAGCAGTGTACTGTAGCCATGATCCATGTATGTGAAAGAAACATTTTTTTTATCAGAGATGTGCTCTAGTTCCTGTGCATATATTGATTTATATTGCAATTAGTATTCCTAGTTTTTTTTCCTTCTTTTGCTAAGAAATGCAGTTCTGAATGATTATTACATAGTAATGTCTGCTATTCTGTAAAGTTACATGTATTAAACATTTAGGTTACCTATTTGTTGTATGTTGTTTTTTATTTTTTAATTTAGGTGACTATAAAGCGGTAATTATTTATATTCATTCTTTAATCATACTACACTATTATGTAGGTCTCATACTTAGCACAATGGCTTAGTAGTCTGCTCAGATGTCTCCACAGCACTCACGGTACAAGTTCAAATACCAGCCAACCTACCATCCCCCAGCTGTGTTTATTTTTTCAGTGCACAAGCGAATTAAAATGAACAAACAAAAAAATGTAATCTGCCCATTAGTTAGTGTGTGGTGTTTGGAATTTCACACCATAATAGTATTGAATACTTACATATCATTGCATGCATTTGAAGAGTTAATATAATCAGCCAAATTTAAAGTGCATTGGCTATTTGGCATTCACCTATTTTCAGCATATGCTGCTTTGGCTAATTGGCTAATAGTCATTTGCTTTTTTTTCACCAATTCAATCTTTTAGTATTTCTCTGTGGGATTTGAACCCATGAGTTCTTCAAGGTAGAAGTGCTGACTGCTAGCCTATTGGGTGTAGCACAGTCATACATAGAAAATACATAGAAAATACATTCACTAGTGTTTGATGTTTCTTCTCCCCGAGCTGTCTCTCCTGCTGCCACCATCTTCCCCCGCTGATGTGTTCTTCAGCGCAGCCGGTTACCCACTAATAAAAAAAAAAGCCGCTCTTCTTGTGGCGGTCTTCTGTGGCCATCCGATAATGTCACCCGGAGAGTCTGCTCCATGGCTATGTAAGAGATGCCACACAGCGGGTGACAACACAGCAGAGGAAGACCACCATGGAAAAAGAGCAGCTTTTTTTTTATTAGCGGGTAACCAGCGGTGCGGAAGAAGACAGCAGATGGAGAACATGGCAGCGGCAGGAGAGACGGCTCTGGGAGAATACAGCTCGGGGAGAAGATGGAGGAGGGAGAGACAGCGTCTGGAGAAGATGGCCAAGGGAAGAAGACAGCTCAGAGCTATTTTACAATAAAGGACTTGTCAAAAACCGGCTATTGATTTTTTTTACATTTCACTGCTTTTTTTGGTGAATGGGTAGGGGTAAAATGTACCCTATACCTATTCACATAGGGGGCAGGATCCGACAGGATCCGACTTTTTAAAGGGGGCTTCCAGATTCTGATAAACCCCCTGCCTGCAGACCGACAACCACCGACCAGGGTTTTCGGGAAGAGGCCCTTGTCCCCATCAACATGGGGAAAAGGTGCTTTGGGGCATGTGGCCTGGTAAGATTCAGAAGGGGAGGGTGCTCACTCGTCCCCCCCTATCCTGACCTCCAGGCTGCATGCTCGGATAAGGGTCTGGTATGGATTTTGGGGGGCCCCACATCAAATTTATTTTACAATTTGGTGTGGGGTTCCCCTTAAAGTCCATACCGAAGGGCCTGGTATGTACTGGGGGGACCCTACGACATTTTTTTCCTTGAATTTTGGAATTCCATACCATAATATTATTGAATAAGTACATACCATTGCATGCATTTGAAGAGTTAAAATATGGAATAAAGCAAGCTGATGTGCTTTGGCTAATTATGCTTCTGAGTACAATGCACACTTCTAGGAGGTAATGCTGTCAGTGGGATTTGAATTCATGGCTTGAACTTTTGGGGGCAGCAGGGTATACCGCTATGCTACAGAGCTGAGCACTTACCTACAGAGAAAATACATTTACTAATGTTTGATTCAATACAATAATGTTTTGCATTTCAGGCATTAATATTATAGTAACAACCATGCTCATGCCGATGTGGCATTGGCTAATAGGCGTTCGCCTCTTTTCAGCATACGCTGCTGAGTACAATGCAAGCTTTCAGTAGGTGATACCATCTGTGTGATTTTACGCCATTTGAGCACAATTATATTGAGAACATATGTTTACTAGTGTTTGATGGTGGGACTACTTTATATTCTAGGTATAAAATAGTACTCAGCACAGTGACTTAGGCACCTTTCACACTTGTGCGACCTGAAAGTTGCGAGATTTTAATGCGACTTTAAGCATTGCCTGTGTAATCTTGAGGTCTATGGACCTCAACTCGCATCAAAGTCAGACCAAAGTAGTACAGGGACTACGTTGAAGTCAGTGTTACTTGAAGTCGCACAGATATGAATGGTACACATTGAAAATCATGGGGTATGACTTGTCATACGACTCTGATGTCCAAAGTTGCACAAGTGTGACTCAGCCCGACTTTGTCAGCGATTTCAGAGACATCAGTGCACTTTCCTGCACAAATGTCTAGTGAAATCACATAGGTCCCAACTGTTCTCCTTTAAGAAGGTGTCCTATGCCTACCTACTTTTGCTAATAGGTGTCCCTTATACCCATCTCAAAAAGTTGGGAGGTAAGAAATCGCCCCCTGAAGTCGCCCAAAGTAGTGCAGGAACTACTTTTGGGAATTGTTGTGGCGTCGCACCAATTTGGACAGTTCCATTGCCATCAATAGGCACCGATTTGGCCTACAATTTGACATGTCAATTCAGACCTATGTGAACATGGGTGAAGTTGCATAGATATTAGAGCTGCACGGTTCTGGCCAAAATGAGAATCACAATTTTTTTGCTTAGAATAAAAAGATCACGGTTCTCGTGACATAAAATCTTTCACATTATCCCACAAGAAATTGGGCTATCTTTTCTTTTTTTTTTTTAAATCATTAAAGTAATTTTTTCCAAAAAAAATTGCATTTGAAAGGCGCAAATACAGTGTGACAAAAAATATTGTAACAACCACCATTTTATTCTCTAGGGTCTCTACTAAAAATATATATATAATGTTGGGGGGTTTTAAGTAATTTTCTAGCAAAAAAAAAAATGATTTTAACCTGAAACCAACAAATGTCAGAAAAATGTTTAGTGTTTAAGTGGTTAAACTTTCCTCACTTACACAGAATTCTATTTAATTGACAAATTGTTACAAGGTTTCTAGTCAAGTTCACTGATAAAGAATGTTCTAATTCTTGGCAGACTTCCTGGTTTTTCGGCTGTGGCTTCAGAAGAGCAGAGAGAGTTCTTTGCATAGCAAGAATCGTGAAACACTTTTTTCAAGATCGTAAAGGGGAAAAAAAAATTACGATGACGATTAATCGTGCAGCTCTAATAAATATTAATGGAAATCAAGGGGGACAACTTTTCATGTGACTCTGAGGTCCAAAGCTCCATGAAAAGTCACCCAAGTGTGAAAGTAACCTAATGCGATTAATTGATAACACCTTTGAATAAGGCCCCATTTGCACTTGTGCGACCTTAAAATTGCACAGCTTTGTCATGACTTGAAGCAATGTCTGTGTAATCTTGTGGTGTATGGACCTCAAATTGCATCAGTCAAACCAAGGTAGTGCAGGGATGAATTTGCTACACTTTTAGGATGCACAAGTGACAATAGGGCCAAATTCAAAGGTGTTATCCTTGAATCTCATTCACACTGCTGCGACCTGAAAGTCACCCTATTTTGCTGCCACTTTGCCGCTGCAACTTGGCCCCAACTTCTGGGAATGCCTGTGTAATATTGTACCCGATATACCTCAAGTCACACCAAAGTAGTACAGGGACTTCTTTGAAGTTGGTGCAACTTAAAGTAGCACAGATACGAATGGTTGTCATTGAGAATCATGGGGTACAACTTGCCATGCAACTCAGAGGTCCAAATTTGCTGGAAAATTCGCCCAGCTGTGAAACAAGTCATATATATTTTAAAAAAAGGATCTCTCGTTTATACTTGCAAAGTCCTTACTGATTTACATCAGCAGAACAAATGCAGGAAGTGATGTGTGCACATGGGACGGAAGCAAATGTGTGGTGATGCCAAACAAATCAATGAACCCCACCCACACCAAATCTAACTATGACATCCACCCCTGCATTGATTAAGTACAAGTACATATCCTACACTTACCCGGCCAATGAGCAGCACCTCCTCTCTGCTAAAGAGACCTCGCCATGTCCACCTAGATTGAGATCCTGACCAGCACAGGAACTTCCGGGTGTATACAATGACTAATTTCCAGGTCAGAAGGTGAAACCACACTTTTGATTGCAGCTGCAAATATTTGATCTCAACCATGATTAGTATTTTTTTATTTTCAGATATGCAAATCTGTATTTCTACATATATTTGAAGGTAAACTTAAGGGAGTTTGCTAAGAAATGGTGTCCCTAGGTTAGCAGCAGGTGAATTAAAAAGGCAAAAGGCCCAGTTTGAGCCCTGGTTCACACTGACAGAAGGAGGAAATTGTTCAGCTGAACTCCCACAATTTCATTCCTGCATGTCAGTCCCGACTGTGGGGGCAACATCAGTGCAGGTTTCTGCACCAATAGCAAAACAAATCGCACCAATTAGAACAGTGCAATTGCCACAGATTTGACATGTCAAATCACACCAATGTGAACCAGAGCTGACACATTCAAACACTGCCTATCCACCAGCTGAATTCATTACCTACAATTCTCCACAGCTGTTAATGATAAAGGTGGAATCTTTATATAGAACTTGCAGTTGTGCAGAAGCCTAGGTTTACATTGGAGCGATTGGTCATGCGATTTGAGAGATCAAATCACATAACTATTGGCAATGGCACTCTTCCAATTGATGCAACATTTTTTTTGTGGCACCGCATCAATTTGCTAAAGTAGTTCCTGCACTACTTTTGCCGATTTCAGGTGCGACTTCAATAGACATTTGTGTATGAAGCCACCTGAAATCACACTGACCTTGCTACTTTGAAATCATGCTACTTCAAGTGAAGTAGCACAATTTCAAAGTAGCATGTGAACCAGGGCAAAGAGATTCGTTTTTTGGTGCACAAATACATATTGAAATAAAATATAAAAGATATTGCACTTTCCCAAAACCACCACCCACAAAAACTAAAGAAAGAAAAGTATAAGGAAAAAAAAACCCCACACACACACCACAACAAGAGCTCAATGTACTTTTATTTTACCAGCAGAAAAAAAATAAATTTACATTTACTAGCTTCAAAAAAATTTGGACAGGATATATGGTACTACATTTAGCAACGGAATTTTAAGGGCCCTGCTCATAGGAGCTTACAATCTAAAATTAGACAAGACCTTATAGTGGACACAGCTTTAATTTCAGTGTATAACGGGCAACACATCACATTATTATCTGAAAGATTATAGAAACATACTTAACAGTCATTCTTACAAAGCATTCCAACATAATATTGCAAAAGACTTATTCAAAACACCCACCACCAGCCCACAATCCACACATACATACATTGGTGACCATGTTCTACTGGAAGCTGCATTTCGGTGTACACAATTAAACGAGATCAAAAATAGTAGGTCAGCAAATGCTTCCAAACGATGTTTGCATGATCAGACAGGAACAATACACACACAACATTGACAGTATGGCCACATAAACCCACTTTTGATTGAAAAAATGCACAAGAATTTCATCAAATCTTCCAATATCATTCCTTCTCCATCACAACAAAAAACCTGACCTTCTCAGGCCAAACGAACCCCCCTACTGCAGGCCTTTATATAAGAGAGGTTGTATTGTTAGCACACTGACACACCCAATAGAAGTACACGCCCACCAGTATCTTTCAATCTGTCTCTTCATGTATGTCTAAAGTGATTGCACCTGATGAGCAGGAACACATAATAGTATTCACAACTGTGTTAGCCTTGGCTATGTGCGTCAAATCTCCAACTACAGGCCAAAGATCAAAGTCCATTTGCATCCACATAAACAAAGCAACAGTTTTCTAAGCATATGTACCTGTGCAGTGTAAACCCTAAAATTTGAAATGTCCAAGTCCCTGGGCATGATTAGTGCTAATAAACAACAACATCAGTCCCTGGCTGCAATGAGCTTCCAATATAAAGTCCAAAATTAACGTTCTTACATTAGAACCTATTTCGACAGGAGACAAATAGGATGCCAGCATGTCTTTAGATTGTGGTGAGAAACCCACACAGGGAGAACATATAAACTTCAACACAAGCATTAGCATGTTGGGGAATTGAACCAACATCTCAGGTGCTGCTAGACAGAACTGCTACCCACTAAGCCACCAGGCAACCCCACGCATGTTCTCTGCATCTCTGTGGTGTGAACCAGCCCTAAGTCCATAGCCATGCTCAGTGTCACAAGAAATATCCAGTATATTGGCCTAAGTATTGGGATGCCTGCCTTTAAACACACATGAACTGTAATGGCATCCCAGTATTAGTATTGGGTTCAAAACTCATTTGGCCCACCCTTTGCAGCTATAACAGCTTCAACTCTTCTTGTCCACAAGGTTTAGGAGTGTGTCTATGGGAATGTTTGACCATTCTTCCAAGTGCATTTGTGAGGTCAGGCACTGATGTTGGACGAGAAGGCCTGACCTACAGCCTCCTCTCTAATTTATCCCCAAGGTGTTCTGTTGTGTTGAGGTCAGGACTCTGTGCAGGCCAGTCAAGTTCCTCCACCCCAAAATCACTCATCCATGTCTTTATGGACCTTGCTTTGTGCACTGGTCCAAATGATTTGGTGGAGGGGGATTATGGTGCGGGGTTGTTTTTCAGGGGTTGGGCTTGGCCTCTTAGTTTCAGAGAAGGGAACTCTTAAGGCGTCAGCATACCAAGACATTTTGGACAATTTCATGCTCCCAACTTTGTGAGGACAGTTTGGGGAAAGCCCCTTCCTGTTCCAACATGACTGCACACCAGTACACAAAGCAAGGTCCATAAAGACATGGATGAGCAAGTTTGGGGTGGAGAAACTTGACTGGCCTGCACAGAGTCCTGTCCTCAACCCGATAGAACACCCTTTGGCTGAATTAGAGTAGAGACTGCAAGCCAGGCCTTCTCATCCAACATCAGTGCCTGGCCTCACAAATGCACTTCTGGAAGAATGATCAAACATTCCCATAGGCAGACTAAACCTTGTAGTCAGCCTTCCCAGAAGCTGTTCTAGCTGCAAAGGGTGGGCCAAATCAAATTTTAACCCTACGGACTAAGACTGGGCTGCCATTAAAGTTCATGTGTGTGTAAAGGCAGGTGTCCCAATACTTTTGGCTATATAGTGCAGTGTTTCTCAACTCCAGTCCTCAAGGCGCACCAACAGGTCATGTTTTCAGGATTTCCCTCAGATGAAACAGCTGTGGTAATTACTAAGGCAGTGAAACTGATCAAATCACCTGTGCAAAATAGTGGAAATCCCCAAAACATGACCTGTTGGTGTGCCTTGAGGACTGGAGTTGAGAAACACTGATATAGTGTATCTGGAAAAGACTTACAATGGTGGTGGAACCCTCCTACACATAACTACTACATTTAGACATAATTATAGGACCTGGGAGATGAGACAACTTCTTCACATGCAGTAACATGGTTGGGATTTGAACCCAGACCCTCAGAGATACTAAGCAGAAGTTCTAACCTCTAAGCCACAGAGCTGCCACGTGTGAGACCCTCCTACACATAACTACACATAACTACACATAAATACACATAAAAACACATTAATACTGCATTTCTATGGACATACAGGTGATGGAATTACATTACTCAAGAGTTATTCTTCTTGATTTATTCTGTGATATTTGGTGTTTTTTTGTGGGTGAGAGTAGAATATTACCCTCAAATTTTTGGGAATTACATTTTGATTTCTGATGTTGGTACACATATCACATTTTTTGGGCTCAAATTATGAATATTTGGAAATAATACAAAGCACAAAAAATTGTGATTCATTTTAAATTTTCATCAGCAATGGTATTGTTTGTGGATTGTAAAGACACCTGTGTGAGTTTGGGGTAAAGATGGTTGTGAGATGAAGAAAAACAAGTGAAAGTGACAGAGAAAAATATATTTTACCAAAACATCAAAACATTCTACATTGTAGCATTCTTAAAATCAAAATATTTTAAGTAGAAGCAACAATGTTGCAAAGGAAAGTTTATTTCACAGAAAGATACATTTCATCTCAACATTAAAAGGTTTTTTTGTGAAAGTTAGAATTGTTCCATTAGAATCAATGACTGAAACTTCATTTGGACTAAATTAGAGCAGATTTTAACTCCCAAAAAATGTTCTCTAATTAGCTCTCATTTTGGTATTTACTATACCTCCAGGTAAAAAAGACACTTGAGTTAAAATGAGAGTTATTTTCAGGTCTGAGCATGCTCAGTTGTGCTGGCACCTAGTTGTCCAAAACGGGGAATTTTTCACTTTTCAGACTTTTAAAGATATTTCAGTGTAGAAATCACTTTTTCACACAGTTTAAAAGCAGATAATCTTTAAATAATATACCGCATATTTCAGTACCATTTAGGCAATTATATCATGCTCTAAAAATTATTTCCATGTGCAATTCTCTAGGTTTTAGCAGAGTAAGGGTTTGGGCTCTATTTAGTTTCAGGGAGCTATAGTAAATTCGATTTTGGGAGAATTTTCTCACCAGCGCTATAGTGAATACCGTTTTAGCGCGAATTACCGCTATTAGCGCTAATTCGCGCTAAATTGCCGCGAATTAGCGCTAAATTGCCGCGAATTAGCGCTAATTCGCGGCAATTTGCGCGAATTAGCGCCATAGCGCTATAGTAAATGACCCCCATAGAGAGCAACACAACCACTTACGGTAGAGTGTTATCTGTTTTTCCTAGGATTGTATGTTCACAGGGGCTGAGTTCAGGCGGTAACTTTTACGGAAGGTGCACCACATAGGATGCAGCAGCTGTGACTGACACCCCCTGAAGTGTGCTGAAGACAGTATAAATCAGGCCATAGAAAGAGCAAAGTTCAGCATGGACCTCAATCGACTTCTGTACAACCAGCCTATTGTTTTTTTTCACTTGATCACCTAAGGCAGTCACTTGGGCTTGTGGACAGGAAGTCTGCCTGCAGTAATTGAAAAAAAAGAAAAAGCACTAAATTGCCACATCCGTAATTTAGGGAGACAAGAAGAGGGTGTACTGCTAGAGGTACTACCAAAAATCGGACTTTATAGGCCAGGAAACAATGGAGAGATGACAATATATATATATATATATATATATATATATATATATATATATATATATATTATTAATGCATTTATTGAAAAAAAAATACAATATATAGACATAATGTTCACAAAGAGATAGAAAGCACAGTATACATGCATATACAGCAGTTTGTACAGTAAGCCCTTGTGCGTCTCCGCGTTTCGCTGTTGGGCTTCTTCAGGACATGACCAAGGTTCAAAGACGTAATAAATAAGAGACAAGAAAGCGAATCTCACTATCTGAAATGAGATACATTGCCATTAAAAACATAGCTATTGCACAAACGTAGAATAACATGTTATATTAAAACGCATATTTTGAACCAAACAGGTCGTGTCCTGAAGAAGCCTAACGGCGAAATGCATGGACGCAAGGGCTCACTGTACAAACTGCTGTATATGCATGTATACTGTGCTTTTTTTCGTTATGTGAACATCATGTCTATATTTTGTATTTTTTTTTTCAATAAATGCGTTAAATAATAATATATACGGTATATTTTTTGTCATCTCTCCATTGTTTCCTGGCCTATAAAGTCCGATTTTTGGTAGTACCTCTAGCAGTACACCCTCTTCTTGTCTGCCTGCAGTAATGTCCTTCAGCAAAAATATGTAGGTACACAGTAGGGAGGGAAAGTCAAGAAATATACGGAGTAGCGTGACTTTCCAGCAAGCATCGGGCAGAAGCAGATGAGACAGAAATATGGAGATGACAAAAGCGAAGAGACAGGGAATATAAATCGAAAATTCTCTCTCCCTCTCTCTGTCTTATTTTATCACTCCCAAATCCAAATCAAATCACCTAAAGTGATTGTAAATTATCTTTTTAAAAATAATAAAAATAAAAAACAGGTTTATACTTGCCCGCTCTGTGCAATGAAATTGCACAGAGCGACCTGAACCAAACCCCCTCTCCTTGGGTCCTCAACCGCTGTCAGCTTAAAGTGGGGTTCCACCCAAAAAAAAAAAAACTACATGAAAAATCATTAAAAAAAATTACAAAAAAACATTTGGATATTCATTTATTTTTTACTCACCTCTAAATGCCTGTTGCTAGGGGGTCCCTCGTAGTCTGCCTCTTCCAGTGCCTGGGCTGGTCACATCACTTCCGTCTCGGCACAGGAAGGGCTCAGCTCTGCTCCCTCCCTCCTGTCAATCATCTGGGACCCATTACAGGTCCCAGGTGACTGAGCGGCCAATCACGGCGCGCGGCGCCGCTCGCGCATGCGCAGTGGGTGCCAGGCTGTGAAGCCACAGACCGGCGCCCACAGTTGCAATGCCGGCGCCGCTGAATGGAGGGGGAGACAAGCGGGGTTTCAATCCCCTGCATCGCTGGACCCTGGGACAGGTAAGCATCCAATTAAAAGTCAGCAGCTGCAGTATTTGTAGCTGCTGACTTTTAATTTTTTTTTTGACTGGCCCTCCTCTTTAAGTCAGAGCCTCTCCAGTCTCTAGAAGGATCCTGAGCATATTGTCAGAATCGACCCAACTACCTGATTGACAGCTGGCTCCAGTTGTGTCCAACCCCTGTAGCCCAGTGCAACTGACAGTCACCACTCTCTGCTCAGAGAATTATCGATAATGACGCAGGTAGGGATACAGCTAAACTACAACATAATAATACCCATGAATGTGCTGTAGGGGGTGTAAGCAGCGGTGGCTGGTGCTAAATATTTGGGGGGGCGGCAAAACAATGGACGGTAAGGTGGCAATTGCCGCAAGCACCCCAGCAGGGAGTTTGCATGTAGCAATGGGGCGAGGCATGCAAGGGAGCTGGGCTGTGGCACTGTACCTGGTCCTGGTGATACGTTGGAGAGGGCTGTAGGTCCCAGGAGAAAGAAGAGGCCGTCGACACTGGGTGGCGACCCGGCGCCATCTTGGCACCCTCCTCATGTGGTCTGGGCCCGGTGGCAAAGTAATAGTCCAGGGCTCCTGAGTGGGATGTGACAGCTCTGGCCGTCTGTGAGGAGGCTCTCCAATGGCTGGGCATGCTGCAGCGGATGTGCGGAGGTGAAGTCTCTCTGTTAAAGCACCAAAAGCCCGGGTGGAAACAGGAGCTCGACTGGAGATGCGACCTCACACTTGCATGTCCAAACCACACCCCATGTTAAATAGCGCTATTGTCACACATATGGGTGGGCTCAGGGCACAGTGCTTTGTGCCCAAAGCCCACCCTTTTTTTAAGCCATAGAATCCATGCGTCCGGTGCCCTGCATGTAGATTAGGGGCCGGGCACATTGATTAGGGGGGTGGCGCCCCTGCGCACCATATGAAAGGACCACCACCAGGTGTAAGAGTATTCTAAAAAGTCTATAGGTCCAAAGATATCCGTGGCAGCTCCTCACTGAGACTAAAGTAATCTCTGCAATATATAAAGGAAACAGCAGAGGGCGCAAACCAAGTGCATTATATAGGAAAATACTTTATTGAAAATCAAAAGTGGCAACGCACAAGAGGCATAAGGATAAGAGCATGTAATCTACCTGGTGTGGTTTGCTGTTGAGCCTCAGTGTGTCTTCTGGAGCCAATAAGCAGATGCCACTGTCAGGAGCTGTGAATGATGCCAGTAGCAAAACCGGAAATCCTGGAGCCACCCCAGAGCACATAGACTGCACCGACCTGAAGTGATGTCACACCTGGGGAGGGGGGCGCAGCCTGGGGAGCATGGCTACATGTTTAAAAGCCTAATTGCTCCTATTTACAGCCTAAGGACATGCTCATGGGTACGCACATGGGTACCACACTTAATATGGCTGTTCAAAGTCTATACCATACTAATGGACTTAAAAGGCTGCTAAAGGTCTGTTCCATAAAAATAAAACTACAATAAAATGGCCACCCATTTTTGTGATACATTAAAACCATATTGATTAAGAAACTGTAAAAGATAAGTTCACTTTAACACCAAAAAATGCACATTTTTTGCAGGTAAAATAATGTGCACTATTATTTTTTTAAAGCCTGGAAAGCATTGCACCAGCGATTAGCAGATCGCCAATGCCATACATGTTTCCTTCAGACTGTCAATGTGAGCTGTCTGCCCCGTACATCATACAGCCAGGCAGTTTCACACTGATAGGAAGACTCGATGAATTACCACGGCGTTACAAGCTGACAGCCACAAAGAATGTTGGGGGTTGTAGTTCATTCATACACATGCTGTTTTCAAAAAATGACAGCTAGTACGGGAGAACTTCCCTGTACTGATGTCACAGGGAGAGGAGGCAGTGGGAAACGGCTGCAGCAGTGGGAACATGTTACATGTTCCACCCTAAAAACGGGCAGAATATATTACAGGTTTCCAAAGGTGAACTTACCCTTTAAAAACGAGATGTATGGTAAAAATAGTAAACAAGCTAAAAGAAAGAATAGGGAATAGGGAAAAAGAATGAATGAATGAGTGCATGCCAATCCGTGTCCAACTGAGGATAACAAAAAGGAATGGAAAAACAATAAGTAAAATAAACTACAAAGAATAGCAGTCACCGATTTTAGAGGAACTCTGGTCAGGAGATTGTTTATCTACATCCTTCATTGGTAACTATATTCCATGTAAATTCCACTTTTTCTTGACAATACAAGGAAACGCGTTTGTGTATATTTTATGAAATTATGTCAACAAGTATAAACAGTGTATAAATATATTCTTTTGACAGCAAATCAATCCCCTGAGGAAGACTTTGACCACGCAGGTCGAAATGCGTTGGAAGTTTGCATACCAGACTTTTTTTGATAAAACACTATGTACTGTTGTATGTTTGTACAATTTTACAGGATGGAGGTGAGCATGTTTGTTTTTTTAACAACCCCAAACTTCTCACGTAAAGTTGAACTACAAGCAAAACTTTGTGCATTGTAGCAAAGTGTCATTTCTTCAGTGTTGTCACATGAAAAGATATAATAAAATATTTACAAAAATATTTGAGGGCTCACTTTTGTGAGATACTGTAGATGCTTAGTGGGCATTGTTTCGTTGTGAAATGATTTAGGATTTTCTATGGCAGTGGTATGCAGTGTCTTCTTCAGGATGGCGGATAAAGCTTAAATCCTCAGCCAAAAAGAACAAGATAAAAATCAATAGCCAATTGTTGCAATGTCTCAAGGTTTTTCTGCAGTATTTTTTTCCTGCAACTAGTTGTTCTCAGTTTATGACTGGACAATGAAAGAAGAAGCAGCATAATGATGAGCTCATCGCTCCATAAATCTGTTTTTCTCTTCCTGTCGGCATGCTTCTTGTCAGCACATGAACCGATTGGCTCCTTTCCTTGCTTTTTCCACTCCCATTCCAGTTCTGCTGTACTGGGACTGCAAGAGGTTGATTCCAGTTCACATTCAGGTACTTGCTATTTAAAAAGATGCATTGATTATTACAGAGCTGCATTAATTTGTCAGTTTATATCCAAGAAGAGCTCAGCTTTAAAGTGGGCCTTTGCTTTCTTTCACTAAAGATATAAGCATGCATCTCTGTATGCTGATGTGATATCATCTAAAACTGGATGCTTTGGAAAAAAGTTTTTTGCTTTTACTTACTTTTGATTTCCAATTCCTTTCTTCCCTGAAGGTAATGATGCAACATTACCATTGCCTTCAGGGGATCTAGTACTTGAAGCAGAGCTCCACCCAAAAAGGGAAGCTCCGCTTGTCTGCCTCCTCTCCCTCTCCAGGGCCACATCTGGCACCTTGGGGGGGGGGGAGGTGGAGGATAGCTGGCTTTGACAGGTATCCGCTTCCAGTTCCTGCTGAGTTTGCTGTGGTGAAATCAGCCAGGAGTTTGACCCTCGCCGCAGCCAGCCCATTGATAAAGCGCAGCACGATTCGCACACGCGCAGTAGGAAACTGGCTGTGAAGCCAAAGATGACGGCGCCAGCACTCGAGAGCAGATTCAAGAATTGGGTGAGGACACCGCGGGATCCCAGGTAAGTGCCCTAATAGTAAAAGTCAGCAGCTACAGTGTTTGTAGCTGCTGACTTAAAATTTTTTTTAGTTGGGGGGCTGGAGCATGGAATTATGTGCTTACCCCATCTTGTGCATATTCAGTAGGACAATAATGCGAGGATGCTCATGACATAAAACCAGTGTAACTGAGGAAGTGACACATAGAAATTGGTAAGTATACCTGTTCAGATGTACACTCTATTTTATTGGCAGTTTATAGAGGGGGGGGGGCTCCTTAAGATAAACTACATTACAGAAGCCAAATGAATGATTAGTAATTTAGTAACAAATATCAACTGTTTAGAAATCAACTAAGCATAGTTAATTTAGACTGGTTGCTATGCATTACTATACTTTGCAGTTATCACTTTGCTTGCACTATTTTCTAAAAAGCTAATACATATTTCTTTACAATAAGTTTCAGGGTAAGGATGACCAGATTTTTAAAATTAAATCCGGGGACATTTTTTTTTTTTATTATTGGCAAATGGTAAACTATTTTATAAGCATATTTTCCTCAAATATATATGCAGTGTATGTCCTATGTGTTTATGGAATGATTGTATGACATATACGTTAAAAAAAAAGATACTGCTTAGAGTTTTTTGAGATATGACTGCCAAATGTTCTGAAGATAAAAGACAGAGAAAAAACAGTGCAGAGTTCAGGAGTGCATTACATAAAGAATGCAAGGCTCAGCTGTGCCCATTTATGCGGCCTGACCAGCCTGAACAGTGCCCATCTCTGCAGCCTCACCAGTGCCCATTTATGAAGCCTTACCAGTGCCCAGCAATGCAGCCTCACCTGTACCGAGGAATGCAGACTCACCAGTGCCCAGCAATGCAGCCTCACCAGTGCCCAGCAATGCAGCCTCACCAGTGCCCAGGAATACAGTCTCATGTGTGCAGGGGATCAGAGAGGAGAAAAGAGCCAGTGTTCTGCTGAAAATGGCCAGATCATCACACAGATCTTGGGCGGGTGCTGAGGCAGAGAGTGGGGCGCCACACACTGGGGGGGGGGGTGTCAGGCCGGCGAATCAAATTAAAGTTGACACAGCAGAATCCGTTTGCTCAGTGAGGGATCTCTCCCCTGATTACCGCTGAGCAAACGGGTCCTGTCCACAGATGCAGAGCGGACATGGACACAGCACGCTGCTCTCCATGAGGGTTTTGGATGGAAATTGACCAACCAATCTGACGGATGGGGAATGGATCTCCCATCTGTCTGTTTTTAGTGGCCCGGATCGGATGGTGGCGGGTGTCAGCGGACACAGGTCCGCTGACAACTACCACTCCATAGAGGGCAATGGATGATCTGATCGGGAGTGCCTGAGAAACTGACATGGGGACCCGATCAGTCCGCCAGTGTGAAAGGGGCCCAACACTTCTGTGCTCTGTACCCATTCCACCTCCAACCCCCAGTACATCTCTGTACCCCACCCCACACTTTCACCCCATGGTCGCTCACCAATCAATGTTGATGATAGTCTGTGGTCAGAATCTCCCCCTACACCTCAGATCACTTCTGTTGCAGTTCACTATGCAGTCGGGGGGAGGGGGCGATGGGCAGCTCTGTGGTGTCTATGGGCGGCGAGATCTTACTGGGGCTAGTAGTTCTCCTGAGTCTATACAGTGGAGAGAGGAGGGGCCTCTGACCCGGGCATGTATCAGCAAGAGTGTACAAGCAGAGCAACTCACTTGTACACTGAAGAGTGAAACTGATACATGCTCGGGACAGAGGCCAACTCCCCTCTCTACTGTACACACTCAGGAAGAGAACTACCAGCCCCAGGGAGATCCTGCCGCCACCACAGAGCTGCCGATCGCCCCCTCCCATCTCCCCCCTGCATACTAAACTGACAGCCAGAGAGGCAGATGCCGGGTCTTGGGGGCCCCCCCGCTGCCTCTCCAATCTAGGGACAGATTCGGAAATCGGGGGCGTCTGGTCACCCTATTTTAGTGTCCATTCACACCAGATGCAGTGGGACTGCGTTGGGTGTATATTCCAGTGCAGTCCCACCACATGACAAGGCAAAATGCCTTGCCTCACAACAATGCGTTGGGGTGTGTTGAAAAAGAGCTCACACCACAAGCAGCCAATTGAACTTTATGAAATGTCTGTAGGATAGTTCAATAAAGTTCATTAAAAAAAAAGGGGTACGATGCGGTACTTTCCTCCAGACTGCACCGCACTCCAGTCATTGCGTATAAAGCAGCAGCTGGTGTGAATGGATCCTTACCTGATTATCCTAAAGTTGATGATTAACGCAGAGTGAAGCAAATATTTCCAAAGCAAACCCAATTGCAATTGTATTCTTCTACTTCTGTAAAAAAAAAAAAAAAAAAAGTCCTTCCACAAAATTTGTTTTGTCTTATTGTTTATCGCTTTTATGAAGTATTGAATTTTATGCAAATCAGTTGCTCATACTTATGCAGTATGCATTACAATCTAACAGGAGAAGACAGTTTCATCAGTTATGTGTGTCCTAACTTCACACCTGCTTCTTATTTCACTGCACATAATATTGCCAGCAAACCCGGATACCTTTTTTTCTATATACCCACGCTGCATTTCAATTGGTATTTTACTGCATAAGAGATGCATCATATTGAAATAAAAATAACCAAATCAACTGAAAACCTTTTTGAATTCCTGAATTTTAGATTCCCATTCACATTAACAGAGTTTAAATTGACTAAGCTGTAAAGTGGGTCTTTGTTTTTCTGTCATTTATAAATCCTATTGGCTGTTTTTGCTGAAAATTACAGTCATTATGGTTGATAACAGTCTTTATATCTTAAGGAATTGAGCCTGTAATGTATTACTTTTAAAGAATGTTATTTTAAAAAAAAAATACTGCCATCACATTTACATTTTGGTTAGTTTAAAGGGAAATAAAGAAATGAGGAATGTAAAAATCAGTAATTGTGCAGCCCCAGTGTGTCAGATCCAAGGGGCACAAAGTTCCCCAAATGATCTTCTCACTCTGTTGCCCTTATTGCTTCATTCCTGTCCCAGTGTGAAAGGATTGAGAACCTCCGAGAACTCCAGATGCTGACCTGTGAGAACAAGAATTGCAGTGACAAGAGGAGATTGCTTGAAGATGTTTGCTGCTTTTTAATCAAAAAGTGTAGCTACAATGTTTGTCATTCTATACCTAAAGCAGAACTACACTGCATCTGAGCACCATGAATCAAAAACACTATTAAAATCATTTTAAACATTCAAAGTAACCATCCATCCATGTCTAAATGCTTTATTTTACTGAGAAATCACTTTGAAAAACATTCCCTAGCATTACTTCCTGGAATCCATCTGCCCTGAGCTCAGGCACACAGGCAGGAAGTTGTGCTTAGCTGAGAAAGCCCCTCCAGAAGACTCCTGGCATGTATGACATCATTTGTCTATGCCTGGAAGCCAGGAAGTAACTGAAGAAAGTTTCAAACAAGTAAATATAATATACTTTCCTATTTATTAACCTCTTGCCGACCACCTGGCGTCATTCTACAGCAGCAGGTCGGCACGGCTGCGCAAACCACCGTAGGTGTTCGCCAGCCACTTTAAGAGGTATAGGGGGCACGCGCGATTCCAAGGCTGGTGCGTGTGGCTGCGATGTCCGCTGGTGACCTGTGATTGCTCCTGAGAGAGACAGAACAGGGATCTGTCCATGTAAACAGACAGATCCCCATTCTGTCAGGGAAGTAAAGAGAGATCTGCTGTTCCTAGTGATCAGGAACAGCGATCTCTCTACTCCCTGTCACTACACTGCCCCCACAGTTAGAAACACCTCCCTCTGGAACATTTAACCCCTTAAACTCCCTCTAGTCTTAACCCCTTCCCTGCCAGTGACATTAATACAGTAATAATCAGTGACTATTTAGAGCACTGATTGCTGTATAAATATCACTGGTCCCTCAAAAGTGTCCGATCTGTCCGCCCCAATGTCGCAGTCCCACTAAAAATCGCAGATCACCGCCATTACTATTATAAAATAGTAAAAATGCCATAAATATATCCCAGATGACATCACATTGACGAAACGCGTAGGGAGTGACTATACAGCGTCATTGCATCACTTCCGGTTTCGAGCCGTGCAGCGCAGATCGTTCAGATTTCCTGTTTTTAAACACTGTTTTAGCTTTTAATGATTTTTATTTAATGCGAGTACCGATCAGTAATACATTTTTGGATATTTGTACGGTATCACACTATGGAGTCTCTTTCCTCTCTACATGTGGGCAACAAACATCTAAGAGGTTAACAGTGAGGAGACCACTTACATCGCAGACAAGGAGGCACTTGGAGAACACGGGACAGGAAGTTTCCTCCCACTCCACAGGCTGCACAGTGACTCATACTGTGAAGGTGAAATACCTCCTTGTGGGATGAATAATAGCGGTGAGTGCGTTTCTTTTGGCGCACTGTTTTCCCAAGAAGCACAGAACAATTTGAAGGAGCCATTGTCACTTTATTGGACTTTTTTTATACACCAGGGTTTAAGGATGGTATATGCATATTTCTGAACCCAGTTTCACAGCAACAATATACACCAGTCATATATGTTGGATTTTTTTGCACAGAAATGTCACTTTGAATTGCAGGTTTTGCACAGGATTGTGTTTATTTTGTTTTTGTTTGAACATAATATGTATGCATAACAATATGTATTATATATATAAGCGGTTAGGAAGTTTACATAGTAGGATTTTTTTGTGGATTTTTGTGAATATACAAATATTTATATTCTGCACTTTTGTCACTTTTTGCACTAAATGCACCCGTGACACACACCCCTCAAGTATTTAGAGGTTGTAGATCACCTCTTAAGAGCAGCGCCATACCTATTCCCTCTTTTTCACATTTCACCTGGAGGCAACCCTTTATTCCAGGTACACCAGCACAGCAGAAGCCCGTTGCTCGGGGCTGCTGAAGACTTGCAGGGTGTGTGCACCAAATCCAGCAAAGCAACAATGGCAAACGCTAAGACCAGTTTAAAATTAGCAAAAACAGAAAGAGGTGCACATGGGCTTCCTCTAAACAAAAGCATGTGCATTATCCCAGTGCAGACAAACATATTTCTATTGTCATCTTTTGCAAAAAAGTTAATTTGGCTGCTGGAATGTCTGTGAAAACCTTTAGGGCTCATTCACACCAGCTTGTTAATATGAAAAGTTCCCACTGTCCAGAACTATGCTGCCTCTCACTCAACACACTCCTGATCCCTGCCTTCTGAGCACAACGCACTCCTGATCCCTGCCTTCTGAGCACAACGCACTCCTGATCCCTGCCTTCTGAGCACAACGCACTCCTGATCCCTGCCTTCTGAGCACAACGCACTGCTGATCCCTGCCTTCTGAACACAACGCACTCCTGATCCCTGCCTTCTGAGCACAACGCACTCCTGATCCCTGCCTTCTGAGCACAACGCACTCCTGATCCCTGCCTTCTGAGCACAACGCACTCCTGATCCCTGCCTTCTGAGCACAACGCACTCCTGATCCCTGCCTTCTGAGCACAACGCACTCCTGATCCCTGCCTTCTGAGCACAACGCACTCCTGATCCCTGCCTTCTGAGCACAACGCACTCCTGATCCCTGCCTTCTGAGCACAACGCACTCCTGATCCCTGCCTTCTGAGCACAACGCACTCCTGATCCCTGCCTTCTGAGCACAACGCACTCCTGATCCCTGCCTTCTGAGCACAACGCACTCCTGATCCCTGCCTTCTGAGCACAACGCACTCCTGATCCCTGCCTTCTGAGCACAACGCACTCCTGATCCCTGCCTTCTGAGCACTACGCACTCCTGATCCCTGCCTTGTGAGCACAACGCACTCCTGATCCCTGCCTTCTGAGCACAACGCACTCCTGATCCCTGCCTTCTGAGCACAACGCACTCCTGATCCCTGCCTTCTGAGCACAACGCACTCCTGATCCCTGCCTTGTGAGCACAACGCACTCCTGATCCCTGCCTTGTGAGCACAACGCACTCCTGATCCCTGCCTTGTGAGCACAACGCACTCCTGATCCCTGCCTTGTGAGCACAACGCACTCCTGATTCCTGCCTTCTGAGCACAACGCACTCCTGATCCCTGCCTTCTGAGCACAACGCACTCCTCATCCCTGCCTTCTGAACACAATGCCTGTAATTTGAAATGACTCCAGCAATAGTAAATGAGAACAGCCCCGGCTTTGTTATTCGTGATGTTTTCTTTTCTGCAGACCATGTTAGTAGCAAATATCATATGTCTTTGGCAGGGTAGAAAAATGAAAACCCAACTCCAGGCAATTTTTTTTGTCACTAAAACAGATCATCCTAGAGGTTGAAGCATCTCAAACTGTAATGCTCACCTTCTGTCTAGAACTGCCCCTCAAAATACTTATTTTTCAACACAAAATGTCCTCGGACTTCTAGGTTGAATGACACCCAGTGTCACTCAATGCAGAAAACGGTGGAGATACGGTGAATCCACTGCGCTCTTTATTTGGGGTATAATGATTGAAAACATCAGCCCCATTTTCTGTGTCATCCCTGACCACCCACATTTAAGGAAGGAAGAAGAGGACCCTGTGCACCACATGACTGACCTAAAGTAATATGAAATGATCATTCTAAAAAAGCAAATACTATTGTTTAAGTAGGCATCCATGTGATTTGATTCGGGACAGCAAGCTAAATGGGAGGCTGAGCCTGGATTTTAAAGGGAAATGATGATACATTTAATCATGACGGCTATAATTTCTTTTGAGGATAACTTTGAGGATCCCCAATATGTTCTTCGTTAGAATACTATACTCATTAAAATATGTGGCATAAGACACATGTTATATTTACAGTGCCTTGAAAAAATATTTATACCCCTTAAAATTTTCCACATTTTCTCATGTTACAACCAAAAACGTAAATTTTATTGGGATTTTATGTGATAGACCAACACAATTGGCACATAATTGTGAAGTGGAAGGAAAATGATAAATGGTTTTCAACATTTTAGTTAGAGGTGTCAGAGTAAAGGGGGCCAAATACAAATGTACGCCACACTTTTCACATATTTGTAAAAAAAAAAAAAATTGAAAGTCATTTATCATTTTCCTTCCACTTCACAATTTTGTGCCACTTTGTGTTTGTCTATCACATAAAATCCCAATAAAATACATTTACGTTTTTGGTTGTAACCTGACAAAATGTGGAACATTTTAAGGGGTATGAATACTTTTTCGAGGTGCCCCTTTTGGTTTTGGAGTAAGCAATGTACGCAGTTTTTTACATTTTAGAATGGGGTGCCTTGAGACTGTCCATAATTTTAAAGGGTGCCTTGACTGGAAAAAAAGGTTGAGAAACACTGGTCTAGCACATAAAATCCCAATAAAATACATTTACGTTTTTTGGTTGTAATATGACAAAATGGGGAAAATTTCAAGGGGTATGAATACTTTTTCAAGGAACCATATTGTGCTTGGAAATTCAGCTTAGTACATCTTCTTACCTACTACATCATCGTCCAGGAAACCTGCACATAAGAACCAATAAACTTCTACTGTTGTCTGTTCTGGCTGCTAGTTAATAAGATGAAGCTTCAGCTTTCAAACTGTAACAACTGCTGTTCAAATTGGAAAAGCAATTATTCACACAGGAAGCTACACATTTTCCATGCGGTTTCCTTCAGCACATCACATATATTTTGTAGAACTCCACGTTATTAGATCTAGATCATATTCTTGCACTTCCCCTCGGGCTCCTAATTTATAGGGTGATCAGACTCTGCATCAGTATACAGCTCCCGTAGTATCTCTTTTAAGTGTTTCTGAACCAAAACAGAAAACTGGAAGAGACTTAAGACCTGTGTAAAGCATTTCCTGATTTAATGGAAAAGAAACACTATATCATTCAAAGCTAGGAAGGAACACTTCTCTGCAAAGCAAACACTGTAATTATTAATGGGATATCTGGCATTGAGTTCATAACACAATATAATAAAAACTACAAGAAGAAAGTATTTGATACAGTGTTCATCCTTGCTATAGTTATAAAGAATATTTAAAGCGGAACTTCACCCAAAATGGGAAGGTCCGCTTGTTTGCACCCTCCACTGCCACATTTGGCACTTTTTTTGGGGGGGGATGGGGGAGCAGGTGCAACGGCTTACCTTGGTTGGAGTCCATAGTGCAGAGATGTATGCTCACACTTGCAAATACACACAGCCCACGGTAACTAGGTAAAGGCTACCTGGGCTATGAATCTGAGCACGGGGGCTTGACAGGGAATTTACCAAAGGATTGTCGAGGTGAAGCCGTAGTCAGGGATTCCAGAAGTCAGAGTTAACGATGAACAGAGCCAGGGACAGAAGCCGGGGTCAGTCTTGGAACACCGAAACTTTAAAAAAAGGACACAGGAACCTTTGGAACTACAAAAGACAATGAACTGGCACAGGCAGTGTTTTATACCCAGCTGATTTGATAAACTGCCTCAGCTGAACCAGAAATGACAGGTGCTAATTGCAAAGCAAGATCCAGAGTATAGGCCTCAGTGCTGCATGCAGGACAAGGCATAGCTGGAAACCAGGCTGAATAATGAGCTGAGGTATGGCTCAGAGGCAATACAGCAGGACCAGTAAACAGAAAATCATGGGTTCAATACCTCCTTGAGCCACCTGGGGGGGTGGCCATGCCTGGCAGTTTGCATGGCACGGTAGGAACCGTGACAGCGGATACCTGGTTTTGACAGGTACAGGTACCCCCTCCCACTTCCGGGTCACATCGCAGCTGCGATCTATGAGGATGTTCAGCCCCTCCTCCTTCTGGGACACACACTGGTCCCAGAAGACTGCAGGAAAGCACAGTCCATGCAGACGCAGTAGGAAACCGGCTGTGAAGCCAAAACACTTTAGTGCTGGTTTCCCTTACCTAAGATGCCAGCGCCTGCACCCGATGCCGATTGAAGACATGTCTTGGGTGCCAACATCGCTGGATTCCTGGACAGACAAGTGTCCTTATATTAAAAGTCAGCAGCTACAGTATTTGTAGCTGCTGACTTTTCATTTTTAGGGGGGAGACTGGAGCGCCTCTTTAAGGATGACTTCAGTGTAATATCAAACTCCTTTAACCATTTGCCGACCAGCTCACGCAGATATACTGCGGTAGGATGGCAAATTGCCATACCAGTACGGTGGCTCGCGGAGGCGCAGTTGAGGGAGCGTGCCCACGGGTCGGGCGGACTCGATGTCTGCCGGCGACCCGCGATCGTACAGAGGCAGAACGGGGATCTGCCAGTGTAAACAAGGCAGGTCCCTGTTCTAACGGGACATGTCAGAGATCTTCTGTTTCCAGTGATCGGGAACAGTGATCTCTGTCATGTCCCAGTAAATCCATCCCCCCTACAGTTAAAACACACCTAGGGAACAAACTTAACCCCCTGATCGCCCCCTAGTGTTAACCCCTTTCCTGCCAGTGTCATTTTCACATTGATCAGTGCATTTTTATAGCACTGATCAATGTAATAATGTCACTGGTCCCCGAAAGTGTCATATGGGGTCAGATTTGTCTGCCGCAATGTCGCAGTCATGCTAAAAATCGCAGATTTTTAGTAAACCGCCATTACAAATAAAAACAAAAACAAAAAAACGAAAGTCCCTAAATCTATCCCATAGTTTGTAGCTGCTATAAAGAGAATATAGAATATATATCGGCCTAAACTAATGAATACATGTGTTTTTTTATATATATATTTTTTGGATATGTATTATAGCAAAAAGTAAAAAAAAAAATTATTTTTTTAAAAATTGTTGCTCTTTGTTTGTTTATAGCGCAAAAAATAAAAACCGCAGAGGTGATCAAATACCATCAAAAGAAAGCTCTATTTGTGGGAAAAAAAGGACATCAATTTTGTTTGGGTGCAATGTCGATGCAGCAAAAAAATGTCACCCTTCATCCCAGCTTTGTCCATTTGTGTGTATTTCCCTTATGTCTGGTGCCGCGCTATTAAACCCAAAACCAATAAAATGTAATATAGTGTAGCTTACCAATTCTTAAAAGTCGTGGCCTCATGATTTTTTAGGGTTTTTTTTTTTAGCCCTTTTTTACTCTATTTCCACCTGGTGATCAGACCAACAACACGCTTCCTGACTTAGGCGGCTGCACTCTATAGAGGAGCAATGGAACCACTTTTGGAAAGCAACATTGTCAGACTCTGGATAGGGTAATGTTAGATGGACCAGTAAATGTAGACAGACTTGTCTAAAAATAAAAAGCAAACTCCAGTTAACAGTTTTTACAATTTGTAAGCAGCTACAACAGTTCTTTCATTTTTGGGGTAAAGGTTTTAAATACATTAATAAACGCTGACCATTGTAAGCACCCCTGTAAGTATTAAATGGTTTGTCTCAACGCTATAGCTTCACTTTGACTTTTTAATTTGCATATTTGATCCAAGTCAGTGACTCAGAAGGTATTGGAGCCAGAGACAGCCTTGGAACTCGTATTCTTAGAAGGAAGCCAGTAACATCAGCCCTATATTTCTCCCAGTGAGAAGTTTCTTTTGAGCTACTGAGCTCCGTAAATGACAGGCCTTTTTCAACAAAGTAGATGAGCAGGCTTAAATTGGATCACTCTACCAATCAACATTGGATATTTTTAATCCTCGTGCTGATAGCATTAGTAAATAGGAAAATATATCATATTTACTTGTTTTAAACTTTTTTTCTTACATTTTTTTTAGTTACTTTCTGGTTTCCAGGCCTAGGAAAATGATGTCATACATCTCAGGAGTCTTCAGAAGGGGGGGGGGGGGCTTTCTCAGCTAGGCAGACATGAATCTGTATCCTAATCTGGCAATAAAAGGTTGGAATGGCTCTGATTTCTTTAGGAAGCTTAAAGCAGAACTTCACTCTCTTAATTAACATTGACAATTTTTTGGTGCTGCTAGCATTTATAAATAGATAGGAAAGTATATCATATTTACTTTTTTTTAATTTTCTTACATTTCTTACGCTACTTTCTGGTTTCCAAGCCTAGGCAAATTATATCATACGTCCCAGGAGTCTTTAGGAAGGAAGGAGGGGTAAGCACACCCTCCTTCCTGTATGCCTGAGCTAAAGGTAGAGGAATTCCAGGAAGCAAATGCTACATGAATTATCTGCTTTTACTCAGGATGGCTACAACCAGAAATGCTAGGGAGTGTTTTTCAAAGTGATTTCTCAGCACAATAAATCATGGAGGGATGGGTGAGTTTGCTTTGAATATTAAAAATGAATTATCGTTTTTGGTTTGCGGGAGCTCCACTTTCTGGCTGTATTAAAAAAAAAACTATTAGTTTTCTTTTTTTTTTTTTTTCCAAATTGTTTTTATTAAATTTTCAGTTTACAAATATATGTAATACTTCTTGTCATACAGTGAAATACATTCTTTCAGGATTCTTTACACAAGAAAAACAAAGTGTGACAAGATAGCGCCTATTCTATTGTGATGAGCTTAAACTGTGAGATATCTATGTAGAAAAAACAGTAGAAGTTCAGGATGCTTTCCTGCAGCTCCGGTCACCCCAGTTGGGTTCAGACTGTGTCCGGTGGAGAGGATTGACATCCCTTAAGTTGCATGCTATCTAGTCCTTTCTTATTATGGCATATGTAAATAGAGAATCAATATCACAATTTTAGTTAGATATCTCTAGGGAAATATGATTACAAATGTATGAAATGGGGGAGGGGAGAGAAAAAGAAAGGGTATAGAAGAGGGGGAAAGGGCGGAGGGTGGAAGGGCCTATCTATGGTAAGGGAGGGGGGGGAAAGGAGAGGATGATGTGTTCTAGATCCTCTCCGGCTTCTGTCCTGTAGTTTGATTGTGTATTTTGAAAGATTATTAAGGTGATGTACCTTTCATCATGGATAGTATTTTGGATAGTAGCAGAGCTGTTTTGGAGGATTGAGTGTAAGAGTGAGGCTATGGGTTATTTATTGCGATGTGTGGGCTGTGTATATTATTTTGAAGTGTTAATAAGTGTATTGTAGTCAGAAGACGATTGGAAGTGGAGCCAGCAACTCCATTTTTGGGTAAATTTAGTAGGGTTTTCCTGAGCTATATGAATTAGTTCTTCCATTTCTGATATTTTACGGATTCTAGCGAACCATTCTCTTAAAGTGGGTATATTTGTAGAGTTCCAATGTATAGGTATGCATTGTTTCGCTGCGTTTATCATGTGCATTGCTAATGACTTGTGATAAGTTTTATGAGGTAGTGGGGATATATGAAGTAGGAACTGGGCCGGGGACAGTTCAAGATCATATGTTGTGATTTGTGAAGTGATTCTATGTATCTCCTTCCAGAATGTTTGTATCAAGGGGCAGGACCACCATATATGGAGTAGAGTACCCTCTTCCAGTTGACATCTCCAACATTTCGCTGATGTAGCAGGGTAAATTTTGTTTAGTAGGGAGGGGGTACGGTACCACCGAGAAAAAATTTTGAATCCGTTTTCTTGTGTGGTCACATTTCTCGTTCCTTTATGTATGTTGAGAAGAGCTTGTTCCCATTGTGTTTCTGAGGGTGAAATAGAGAGGTCTTTTTCCCATTTTTGACAGGCAATGTTCTGTTTAGTCTGCATGTTAGTGAAGAGTAGATTGTGAGTTATGGAAATTAGATGAGGCTGTGCATTATTTTGGTTACATAACGTCTCAAAGGGGGTAAGTGGTCTTGAGCAAGTAGCTTGTTTGTCTTTTGATTGTAGAAAATGTGCAATTAGGATGTATGTCCAGGGGGAAATTGGTGGGTTTCCTGTCTGAGTAGAGATTTGAGAGGGAGTGAGAATTTTCCCTTGATGGAAGAATTGATGTGCCTTTATGTTATTTTGAGGAAAATTCACGGATAGGAAGTGTTTATGCATTCCCGGAGGGAAATCTGGGTTGAGTTTTACAGGGGTTAGTGGACCTGGTGTAGAGGATATCTTCATTTGGTTGCTAACTTTCTGGAAACACTTAAGAGTAGGTCCTATTAAGGGGTGTGAGAGTAGAGTCACAGGTATGTGTTTTGGGTTTAACCATGGTAAAGAAGGTAGCGGTAGTGTTGTGAGGGATGCTTCCAAAGTAACCCAGTCCTTATGGCTTGAGTGGGTATTCCAATCTACTATTCTAGTCAGATGGATGGCATTATAGTAGTTGAGAATGTTCGGGAGCCCTATGCCTCCTAAGTGTTTTGGTTTGGTGAGTTGTTGAAAGCTGATTCTGGGTTTCTGAGGTCCCCAAAGGAATCTGGAGCTTGCTGATTGATATGTTTTGAAGAATGTTTGGGGGATTAAGATGGGAATTGTTTGAAGGATGTATAGCATTCTCGGTAGGGCATTCATTTTTAGTATCGCGGCTCTACCAAACCACGAGAAAGATGGGTTGTTCCAGTTCTTAAAGTCTGCAGTTAGCTTGTTTAATATGGGTATGTAATTCTTGATGTATAGGTCAGAAAGTTTGGAGGGAAGTTGTATTCCTAGGTAGGTTATCGATTCTTTTTCCCAGTGGAAGGGGAAGTTTTTTTTGCATTGGTCTACTAGTTGGTGGGGGAGGGAGATATTAAGTGCGAAGGATTTTGTAAAATTTATTTTAAGATTGGATAGCTCTTGAAATTGTTTGAATTCGGATAATAGGACTGGCAGGGTATTAGTTTTCTTATATTTGACATATAGGTGAGAATAAGATGTGGAGCAGATTGAATGTTATCTCAATGGAAAGTTATCTCCTGCTAGAAATCTGGATACTTGTGTGATTCTCAGGCCACTGTACATCTAAAATAGGACTGCATTCTGTTGTGGAATCTCCTGTGATTGATCATTATATGTAAAAGACTGTTTTGGTTGGGGTTACTAACAGTATTAATGGGCTTTAATTAATAGTGGATAACTTCAAAATAGCCCTGTCACCTGCAATTATTGTGGTTCCCTTCTGGTGCAGATTATTACATGAGCTGCTATTGTTTTCCTTGGAACACTGAACAGTTTTTCTGTAATTTAGCTATTTTTGGTCACTTTTCAGCAAAAACACAATATTGTGTGACCAGTAAAATAATTACATTTTCCCTATAGGCAGCTCTTAGATTTTGGTTTAGAATTGATCTGGCACTGGTGTTATGACTGGCTGAGTATTGCACAGGCACCGTCTCTCCCTCCCCAGAAAGTTGGGAGCTTTGGAGGAGTATATTGGAAATGTGAATCTTCTGGGATGAAAGATATATGATTTTCATCAGCAGGAATGCTGAGACTTTGCCTTTTCCTCCTATTAACACCTTGTCAGAAGTATGCAAAGGCGAACAGCGGCCTGTAATTTATCTGGCCTCGCAAATCTGAAGTACCTCTCATCAGGCCCCAGATTTTCTTATATGCATATGAATAAGATCCATAAATTACAGAGCTATAAGAAATGATTGATCACTCTTACAGGGAAAGTTTGAATCCCACCAGCAGCTGCACAGTGAGATTACTTCTCAGACTCAAACGTTATAATATGTAGCACAGATTCATAATACACTTAATGGAAAATGAGATGGAGAGTTTGTCAGCAATAAATCACAATGATATAGCCCAATAATGTGCCAGCTTACGGATTAGTTTATGTAATAATATAGAGCAGCTAAGTATTTTTTAGTTGCCAAATACTCTCATAAGTCTCTTTTGAGTTAGATTAGAAGGCTTTATAGACCCAGAAGTTTTTGATTTGGTTGTTAACTTTGTTATGATGTGCGATGCAGAACAGTGCAGTAAAGATGCAGCCATGCAGAGACATGAATGAAATATCGCCAAGTGATGTGAAAATTCAAATAAAGTTCAAAACCTAAACAGTGTTATACTCTAAAATGTACATCACACCATCCTCTGCTGGACCTCACATTGACAGCTGTCCACACAGTAAAATGCTAGGTCTACTGTACAGCAGGGGTGTCCAACCTGTGGCCCAACACAAAATCGTAAACTTACTTCAAAATATTGATTTTCTGGGGGATTTTTTTGTAAAAATGCATTGACACTAATGCTCTGTACACACGACCGGACCGACCATTGTATCTCCCTCTCTCCTTCCAGCAAAAAAAAAAATTGTGTACAAAAAAAATAATAACAATAAAACAATTTAAAAAATACTAGGGCCGAAACAACTAATCGATTAATCGACAACTAATCAATTATGAAATTAATCGATTACCATTTTCATAATCGTTTAATCGGCCAGTAACATAATGGGGTTAAAAAAAGCTAAAATTAGCCCTATATATTACAAAAAGAGCAAATAATCTCTACTGCAAATATTACTTTCACTGTGAATTTTTTTTTTTTTTTAACTTCATTATGTTACTAAATGTCTTAGGCCTGGTTCCCAGCCATGTGTTTTTTTGGTGCTTTTTGCAGAAATGCATTACAGTTCATTTAACGTTCACATCTATGCTTTTTTAAGCTGCTGTGTATTTGGAAAGGGTCAAGGACCTTTTTCAATGCAAAACGGTGCTTTTTTGGTTCAATATACTTCAGTGGAGAAGCTGCAGAAAAGCATATAATATTACAGTTCTGTTTGAAAATCTGCAAAACAGTCTAGAATTTTTTTTTGATTTAAATAAAAAAATTTGATCTGAGTCCAGATTCAACCTCTAATAGTATATAGAGTATATCTCTTCTGTCTGTTATTCTCAGAGAGGATTAAAGATTTTATTCCCTAACCATATAGTTGGTTATTTATATTTACCCCTGCGTATAGAGATATTTAGGAATAAATTGCCTTTTTTTAAACTTTACATATTAACTAAATTATACACCACACTTTTTTTTAAGGTTATTAATCGATTAATCGAAACAATAATCAGCCAACTAATCGATTTTGAAAATAATCGTTAGCTGCAGCCCTAAAAAATACCTACGTCAAGTTTTGATCTAGGTCGGTGCCAGGGTTTATATTTGGGTCAAGGTCAGGGTCAAAGGTCAGGGTCAGTATTTTTTTTTGGACAGAATTCTTTTTTAAATTAGTACCAGTGTCATTTAGTGCCAGTGTGTTTTAGGTAGGATAAACCTAACCTAATAGTGGAAGGTATAGTACTACCAAGAAATATATAGCTACATTTTTACCAAATGTTTTTTTTTACTTTTTTGGGCCTCTAATAAAAAAAAAAAATCAGGAGATATCCATTACCATTTACCACCAAATGAAATCCCAATTTGTCCTGAAAAACACAAGGTATAATCCACCTGGATGCACAAAGTAGTTGTGATGATATGTACGGTTTTACTAACACATGTCAAAGTTGCAAAATTGGGGCATTTAGATTTGTTTTACCCGTAGGCACGAAGGGGTTAAAGTATGTGAATGTGGGCCTCCACACCACACAAATTGATCAAAATGTGTCCGTTTTTACAACGCTGAATGCTTTATTAGGAGAATACTAGCAGCAGTAGTTTTATACTATGTCTTTGACACAGGTAGATGATTGGATTTAATGTGATACCATTTACAGGCTAATTAAACAGATTGTAGTGCAGGCTTTTGATACCAACTGGCCTCTTCTTCAGGCAAAAAAGAAGAGACCAGCATACCTTGAAAGCTGCACTAAAGTATATTTATTTAGCCAATAAAAGTTATCTCCCTAAATCCAAAATTCTAATTAGGAAAACACTGTATTGGATGTTCTGTTTTATTTTTGTATTGGAGTTAAAGTGGTTGTAAAGACTAAAGGTTTTTTTTTACCTTAATGCATTCTCTGCATTAACGCAATAATCCCTTTATGTGCAGCCCCTCCGCCCCTCCTAATTACTTCCCTGAGCCTGATTCTGGCACTGCTCTCTCTCCCTCCCTCATTGGACTCAGTCAGAGCAACAGGAGCCATTGGCTTTTGCTGCTGTCATTTAAATCCAGTGATGAGTGAGTGTGGGGGGGGGGGGGCCACACTGTTGTGTATCATTAGACACTAGGATTGCCACCTTTTCTTCAATCCAAACCCGAACACTTTAGCGGTGCACGGCATGGCACCCCAACCACGGTGCGATTTTGCCGCGATTTTCACTCGACAAATCGCGGCAAAATCAGGTAAACAGAATTGTGGGATGCCTGTCACCCAAAAGAAGTTTTGCTTTGCGATTGGGGTGCCATTATCCCCATTTCCTTCTATTACAAATCTTCCCCTACCAGCACAAATCCTCTTCCCTCCAATACCCTCATGGCAGACAACAGGGGGTATCACGGGGCCCCAGCACACAGGGGGGCCCGGACAGCAGGGGGTTCGGAGCAGTGGGCATGGGGGGCAATTACAGAGGAGGGGGCAATTACAGAGGAAGGGGGTGCAAATACAGGGGAGGGGCTGCAAATACAGAGGGAGGGGGATGCAAATACAGAGGAGGGGGAAATTACAGAGGAGGAGGTGCAAATACAGAGGAGGGGGGTAATTACAGAGATAGGGGGGCAATTAGAGGAGGGGGGGCAAATACAGAGGAGGGGGGTAAATACAGGGGGGGCAATTACAGAGAAGGGGGGACAATTACAGAGGAGGGGGGGTAATTACAGAGAAGAGGGGACGATTACAGAGGAGGGGGGGCAAACACAGAGGAGTCAAAACATAAGGGAGAGAGAGGCGACAGGCAACTGCTGGTGCGGAAGTTTTTAGTAAAACAAATGCTTAAAAACAATCCACTCACTCTCCATGTCAGAGCGGTATATGTCAGTCTGTGAAGTCAGCTGTCCCATTCTCCCCTCCGATCTGCGCTGCTCACTGAATCGCTGGAGGAAACAGGGAGCCGCAGGAAACTCATGTGGACTGTCAGCCTCTGATGATGGAGGCGTGGTTAAGCCTCCGGAATGCTCTGATTGGTCACAGCATCCCAGGCTGACAGCTCACTGCAGCTCTGTATACTTGGCTTCCTCCAGCGATTCAGTGATAAGAGCAGCGCGGATCGGAGGGGAGAATGGGACAGCCGACTTCACAGACTGACATATACTGCTCTGACATGGAGAGTGAGTGGATTGTTTTTAAGCATTTATTTTATTAAAAATGTCCACACCAGCAGCTGCCTGTCGCCTCTCTCTCTCTCCCTTATGTTTTGATTGTTTTGTAATTGCTCCCCCCGCCCGCTGTTCCGGTCCCCCTGTGTGCTGAGGCTCGTAAAAGGAGGCCCCATGGTACCCCCCTGTCAGCTGGAAATGGTGTACGGGTGTGAGGCAGAGGGTAGCCTGGGCACAGCCTCCTAAACCCGTACTGTCCAGGTCAAAACCGGACAGGTGACAACCCTATTAGACACTCATTGTGCAGGATTGTTATAGGGACGCTCGGCAGGGGGGAGGACTCAGGAGTACCAGTGGTGGAGCCCAGAAGAGGGGGATAGGGGCTGCTCAGTGCAATATCAAACCAAAAAAAAAATAGTTGAAGCTTTACTTTCGCTTTAAGGTTCTTGCATTATTGCATTTCATTTTTGTTTATTCTTTTCAAAAGTACCTTCTCTACCGTATTATATATTTTTGTATAATAATATAAGTTCATGAAGACACATTTATTTAGGTAGCAAATTGACAGAGTTAATCATTTAGTGTTTGCACAGATGACCTTTAAATACTTTTAATGTGACATTTTGTATGTCAGTACTGTTTGTTCCAGCTGAGAGATAAACACTTTTTTTTTATTATTATTATTTTTATCTTTGATGGAACCAAAACTGTTTACCACAAACACTAGGCAAGGTGACAGACAGAGTCTGAATGAAAAACTTTTAATAAACAGCTAAAACATTGAATATGTGCAGCATGCATAACTGACTTAAAGTGATTGTAAAGTCTCGCTTTAAAAAAATAAATACAAATAACAAACATGTTATGCTTACCTCCTCCTGTGCAGTTGGATCCTCCTCTTCTTGGGTCCCTCTTTGCTGCTTCTGGGCCCTCCTTCCTATTGAGTGCCCCCACAGTCACTAGCTTCTTGTGGGGGCACCTGAGCCGTGTCACAGCTCCCTGTGTCCATTCAGACACAGAGCCCCGACCCGGCCCCGTCCCCTCTCTCCCTTGATTACCTGACTGACTTTGATTGACAGCCGCGGGAGCCAATTACGCCACAGCTGTGTCTCAGCCAATCAGGAACAGTGTCCCGGACGGCTTAGACATTTGTGGACATCACTGGAGAGAGATATGGGGCTCAGGGGGGTGCTTTGGTGGCTTCTACACACAAAAGGTTTTGTATCTTACTGCATAGAATGCAGTAAGATACAAAACCTTCTGCCTTTACAACTCCTTTTCTGCCTTTACAACTCCTTTAAGTCAGGCAGATTTGCCATTTTAGGAAACATTTTTTCTATAATTTTTCTTTTTTTTTTATAGTATCTTGTATTGTACACATGGAATGCAAGTCAATATTTGGTAATTCACTCTTGAGTCATTTTGGAACGGAGTAGTCCTTATAATTTACTTTTTTACCAGCTTGGCAGGGCTCCCAATTCATTTTTTTAAAATGATGCTCCAGTATTGTTACTGAAAAAACTATTCTTTTTAGGTAAAATGTGTGTGTGTGTGTGTGTGTATGTATACACTGAGCAAGATTAAAAAATGCAACACTTTTGTGTTTGCCCCTATTTATCATGAGCTGAACTTAAAGATCTATGACTTTTTCTATGTACACAAAAGGCTAAATCTGTGTTAGTGAGCACTTCTCCTTTGCCGTGATAATCCATCCACCTCACAGGTGTGGCATATCAAGATGCTGATTAGACAGCATGATTATTGAACAGGTGTACCTTAGGCTGGCCACAATAAAAGGCCACTCTAAAATATGCAGTTTTATCACACAGCACAATGCCACAGATGTTGCACGTTTTGAGGGAGTGTGCAATTGGCATGCTGACTGCAGGAATGTCCAGCAGAGCTGTTGCTCTTGAATTGAATGTTCATTTCTCTACCAGAAGCCGTCTCCAAAGGTGTTTCAGAGAAATTGGCAGTACATCCAACCGGCCTCACAAAAGCAGACCATGTGTAACCACACCAGCCCAGGACCTTCACATCCAGCATCTTCTCCTCCAAGATCGTCTGAGACCAGCCACCCGGACAGCTGCTGCAACAATCGGTTTGCATTACCTAAGAATTTGTGCACAAACTGTCAGGAACCTTCTCAGGGAAGCTCATCTGCATGCGCGTCATCCTCATCAGGGTCTTGACCTGACTGCAGTTCGTCGTCGTAATCGATTTGAGTGGGCAAATGCTCATATTCAGGGGTGTCTGGCACTTTGGAGAGGTGTTCTCTTCACAGATGAATCCTGGTTCTCACTGTACAGGGCAGATGGCAGACAGTGTGTATGGCACCGTGTGGGTGAGCGGTTTGCTGATGTCAGCATTGTGGATCGAGTGGCCCATGGTGGCGGTGGGGTTATGGTATGGGCAGGCATACTATGGACAACGAACACAGGTGCATTTTATTGATGGCATTTTGAATGCACAGAGATACTGTGATGAGATTCTGAGGCCCATTGTTGTGCCATTCATCCACGACCATCACCTCATATTGCAGCATGATAATGCACGACCCCATGTTGCAAGCAGAGGCGGCTCTCTAATTAGGCAAATTAGGCGGTCGCCTAAGGCCTTGCACTCACAGGGGCCTCGCGGCCGCCTAATTTGCCTGTTCTCAATCACTGAAGTTGACGCCGGCGGCTCCGCCTACCCCCACTGGGACTCTGTGGCTTAGGAGCTGACGGACAAATCAGATACTGCCCGCAGCCTGAGGAATAGCGGCCTCATCACGGAGCGTCCCAGTCCGTGGGGCCTCATGTGTAAGTTTTGCCTAAGGCCGCACAAAGCCTAGAGCCGCCTCTGGTTGCAAGGATCTGTACACAATACCCGGAAGCTGAAAAAATCCCAGTTCTTGCATGGCCAGCATACTCACCAGACATGTCACCCATTGAGCATGTTTGGGATGCTCTGGATTGACGTATACGACAGCGTGTTCCATGTTCCTGCCAATATCCAGCAACTTCGCACAGCCTTTGAAGGGGAATGGAATCAACAACCTGATCAACTATGTGAAGGAGATGTGCTGCACTGAATGAGGCAAATGGTGGGCACACCAGATACTGACGGCTTTTCGGACCCCCCAACCTCCCCCAATACAGTAAAACTGCAGAAAATGGAAATTATTTGGCGGGACTTTATGGGTGCCAGCAAAGGAAATAAACACTTATGATCCATGATGAATATAAAAGATTTTTATTGTTACAGACAGAACATGGTAAACAATTGGGTAAAAGTTATGTGCACATGTACAAGGATACATCTAAAAATCAAAGCAGATGACAAATTAATCACTCAAAGAGAACATTGGAGTGATTGTCCCGACATGTTTCGCCCCTCTGGGCTCATCAGGGGATATTTTAAAGAAAATTAGATTTAACACTGCATAAACCCAAAACAGAACAAAATTTAAATTAAAACCATGGCATAGACTGTAGGTACAGTGCAAAAAATTAAAATTGTAATGATACAATAAAAAGACTGTTAACTAACACGCCCATCATCAATCGCTCACCCAAAAGAGGATCTTACGTCTGCGCTTCAGGGTCAAGTCAGGAGAAGACCGTCAGTGGGTAGTACCATTTGAGTACCATTTGAGACACAAATGAGGCTTTGAGGCTGGAATTTGACCAACAAAGTTGTGCAAATAATTAGTGAATGTAGAGGGAGTGAATAAAATTAACTCGTGTTGAATGAAGAGGAAGGGTAAAAAGGGGAACTGGGAGGGAAATGGGGGGATGACAAGAAGAAAAAATGGGAAGGAAGGGAAGGAAAAGATGGGGGGGAGAAGAGAGAGGGGGGGTGAATGGTGGGAAGGGGAAGGGAAGATGTGAAATGGGGGGAAGAAAAGAAAGGGAGGGGGGAAGAAAAGAAGGGGGAGTGGGGGAAAGGGAAGGAGACGGGGGGGGGGAAGGGGGGGAGAAAAGGGGGGATAGGGTCAATGGGGAGTGGGGGAAAGCGTGTGTGAGAGTGAAAGGTGATGGGGGGGTGCGGGATTAGTGAACTGGGATGAAAAGGGTGTAGGGACCATAAAGAATAAAATGACTAAAAGTGAGCTTGTGTGAAGTAATAGTGAATGCATGAAAGAGAAAATCACTTGCATCAGTAAAAACAAATATTGAAATAAAGAGCCAAGGGTGCCTGAACTGCAGACCGAAGTCTGTTAAGAGTGTTATAATATGTAGCTACGGAAGGAAAAATTAATGAATTTGTAGTTTAGTATGGACTATTTATTTAAAGATAAATGAAATAAACATAGTTCATGTTGGGTTTTAGTAAGATAAGGAAGTAGGTCATCTTATATATGAAGATGCCCGTACTGTTACAGTAAAACTGCACATTTTAGAGTGGTCTTTTATTGTGGCCAGCCTAAGGTACACCTGTGCAATAATCATGCTGTCTAATCAGCATCTTGATATGCCACACCTGTGAGGTGGATGGATTATCTTGGCAAAGGAGAAGTGCTCACTAACACAGATTTAGACAGATTTGTAAACAATATTTGAGAGAAATAGGCCTTTTGTTTACATAGAAAAAGTCATAGATCTTTGCGTTGAGCTCATGATAAATAGGGGCAAACACAAAAGTGTTGCGTTTATAATTTTGCACAGTGTATATATATTTGGGCACTTTAAGAAAGCCGTAGCTGGCCTTTAGAAATATAATTGCAGCTTTAGTAACATTATTTTAAACAGGCTTGCATGACAAACATATGCATTATATCATTTATTTATTAGAGCATTTCTTTAATTACTGACATATTAACACATATTATTGTTTGGTTTTTGGTCTGTCATATTTTTATTATTTTCTATTGTGCCTATTTACTGATGTGTAAAGTAGTTTTTCAAATATATGTTCAAATAAAATCAATTTTCAAATAAATATTTTTTGCAGGGGAATCCAGCACAATGACTGCACAGAGCATTCTGGGCAATGTACAACTGTATGTGTTGCTTGAGTTTCTTCTATGGAGGTCTGTTCACAATACAAGCTATTCACAGCATAGCAGTAAAAGTCTGTCTCATGAACATGTGAAGAGAAACCTCTTTTTGGCTTAAAGGATAAGGTCACCTTTATAATAAAAAAATAATAAATGCACATCTTTTTGCAGTTAAAAAAAAGTGCATTTATGATTTTTTTTTATTGGGAGCCTGGAAAGCATTGCACCATGAACAGCAGATCGTGAGTTCAATGCAGGGCTCTTGCAGACTCTGTGTGTAAGCTGTCTGGTCGTACATCGTACCATGAATGAATGAGGCACCCGGGTGGGAAGAAGACGATCCCTCGCTGCCTGTATCAAAGGGGAGGGCTGTGGTCATGGTGCAGGGGGCCGGAGGATTTGTTAAAAATGATGTTCCAGAACGTGAACTTATCCTCTACATTTTGGAAATCAGCTCCCGCTATCGTTATGCATATAACTATTTCCAGAATATAGCGGTAGTGAAATGCAGTAGCCAACTACAAATCATTTTGACTACTTCAAATAAAGAAAAAATTTAATTTGTTTGCAGTAATATACTGTGGTATAGATACTATTAAGCCATGCATCAGGACAGTGCTTTATTAACCCTTGCATAGCCACAGATTTGTAAGGCTAGGCACTGGTGTTGGACGAGAAGGCCTGGCTCATAGCCTCCACTCTAATTCATCCCAAAAGTGTTCTATTGCATTTATTTGCCCTAATATTCACTTTAGTGTGTTTTTACTGAAATTTTGCATTTCCTGGACCTTTGCGGTAATATCAAGTGACATAAGAAATTGGAACTACCACTATTTTATTCTCTAGGGTGTCTGCTTTCAGAAATTATATAATGTTTGGGGGTTTTATGTAATCTTCAGGCTTAAAATGATTTTTTTAAACATGTGTTAAAAAAAAAAAAAAAATAAGCAAAAATGTCCCTGGCAGCGAAAGGGTTAAATAAACGTTGCTGAAATCGATACGTCCATGTTTTGTGTTTTCATTAAATATGAGCAATAAAATTTTTAGATGGTCTTGGCTTACATGTAATGTAAATACAGGGAAGCTGAAGGCATAGTGATGTTAATGTGAGAGAGACCTACTTTACTCCATCCATAAGGAACATTTGTGTAGACTTGAATCACACACTGCATTCTTCTTTAGGGCTTAAAGTGCCACTGTCATCAGTAAATATAAAGTGCTAGAGGTGCCCGGTCATCTTTCATTGCTTCATCTACACCTGAATGCCAAGTCAATCTGAAGGCACACATTTCTGACACATAAAGGTACAATCTGTCTAGGTAATATATGCATTAAAATAGTGGTCCAGAAAGAACTAATGGTCCAGGCTACACAAAAATGGGAAGAAGAAACTCCTGATATGTATCAAGTCCAATTTACAAGCCCCTTTTTTTCCTCTCTCCAGTCGTCATGTCCTCCATCAAGCACTCATCTGTCACAGCATCATCCACTTTACCTTCATGTAAACATCTTGGCAGTGTCAAACGAATATATTTGGACTAACGAGGACTGAGCAGGAAATCCTTGCAGACAGTAGGAAGTTGGAGAAAGTCCAGACAGCTTTGTGCGACAGTGCTGACTCATTTTTATCAGACTCGTTTATCAAATGGAATACACATTTTTTGCCAACCACCAATTAGTCTGTGGTTTTAGTAGTGTAAATCCTTTCTGTGGATCGTAAAGTGCGAAATGCATTTTATTGATTTTTAGACTCTCTAGAAAATTTTTGGAGACTTATTTTTCTTTCTCCTCTTTCCGCAAAGCATAGTAAAAGAAAGTTACACTGTCTCTTGAATACAAAACACATACCAATATACTGTACATCCCAATATACGGTGCTTGTGCTCCCATGTATTGGCAATCAGCAGAAAAGTCTCTTTAAAGGGTAACTCCACTTTCTTGGGAAAAAAAATAGCAAATAAAGAAAAAATAATATAGCGTATACAATTGCGACATAAGTCATATTGTAATTGATTGTTATTAAAAATGACCTTTCCTTTTCAATCTGCAGCTGTGTAATTTTCAGAAAATGCAATGCAATATGGCTACCTAGAGGGGTGATCTTTACATAGAATGTATACAGAACGTCCCCCAGAAAAATCATTTCCTGCTTGTTTGATTGGCTCACTGATTTTCCCAGAAGTCTGTCCTAAGATACAAGTCAGATTTCAGGCATCCCCTGCAACAAAAAATTCATTTTTGGTGAGATACTTTCAATTGGAAATCACAGCTAAAGGGATGCAGGCCCAGCAGCTTTCCTCATTAGAGCCCTGCAGGTGCACAGCTGATTGATAATTATGAAACTACTCCCTATAGACTCACTTTCCCACATGGATACAAACACACAGGGATTTCTTCAGAATAACAAAAGGTAGGAATCTGCAACAACATTTGTTTAAATCCTTGTAATGTACATAGATAACCCAGAGGGGGATGTTTTTTTCTCAACAAAAATGGCTTTACTCTTTAACCGCTTCAACTTTCGCACCTGTACACTCGCTATGAACCAGAGCAATTTTTATTTCTACTATGGACCTGTTTATTTGACAATAACTTTGTCATTACTAAAGATAAACATGGCTTTCTTTTCCTAATCTTGTCTTTCATATTTTTTCCTAATCCCTAGGCAAAAAAACCAAAACTGAAATACTCAATTTTCCTTTTTTTTACCAGTGTTACTTTAGTGTTTTGTGTTTTTGTAGATAAAAAGTATACATTTTATTCTGTAATTTGTCCCATGTAAAATGACACAGAATTTATGATTCTGATACAAAGCATTGCAAAGTTATTTACAAATGAAATAAAGTGTTTTTTTTGTTTTTGTTTTTTTTCTTTACACTTTTTTTTATGTGGCACTAAAAAAATTTAACAAACTAAAAAAATCAGCAGGAAAATAATAGTTGAACGGAGAAGGAGATAAACAAGTTAATTAGGGCTGATTAGGGTAACCTAAGGCCCCTTTCACACATGCGGACCGTTCGTTTCATCAGTTCAGTCACATAAAAAGCTTATGACGTTTACATCAGTTCTTCATCTTTTTACATCTGCCTGTCCTTAACCACTTGGGTCCCGGAGCCATTCTTTCATGCAAATGTGGACCGTTTGTCCATTTACATCCGTTTTTTGTCCGATCAGTTTTTCTAACAGAAGAAAAATAGGGCTTGGATCCATTTCAAAAAATGGAAGCGGATGTAAGTGGATGTAAATAGATGATCATCCCTTTACATCCATTTTTCCATTGAGATGCATTGATGTCCATTTTATATCAGTCAACGGATGGATGAAAAATGGACAAACAGTCCACATGTGTAAATAGGGGGTTAAGCAGAGGAAATTTGTGTTAAAACTTATTCTTCTGCAGATTTAAAGTGCATTCCATTCATTAAGATAGAGAACCTTTCAGTGCCTGCTCCTCCTTCCCCCACTTCATCTGCAGAACTTCTCTCCTCTTTCACAGGCTTGGCTGAGAGCAGTGGGAGCCAATTTGTTAAATTCAGTGAGGAGAGAGCAGGGGCTGGGGCCACATACTGACACTTACAGCCAAGTTTGGGAGCTAGCCAGCATGTGTGTCACCATAGGAAGTGGCTTTTTATGGTGGAACATGCAGAAGAGGAGGAGCCTAGAATATTGGCGGGGAACCCCAGAAGAGGAGGTACTGGGCTGCTCTGTGCAAACCCATTGCACAAAACAGGTAAGTATAACATTTTTTTTTTTATTGTAGGAAAAAAAAATTCTTACAACCACTTGAAGCTCATTCTTTTGATCTGCAGATGAATCAAACAAAGTAGATACAAAAGTAACAATGTTACTTTGTATCTCTATTTTTAGTCTGAACAGTCAGACAGCTTTTTTGGCAGCAACAGCTGCTGGAGCTGTCCTATGTACAAAGCAATTCCTGACTTTTATAAATCGGATCTGGGAATTTGAGATGAGTAGAAGGGTGGGTTGAAGCAGCAGAGGAGAATGACTGGACAAAGTGGACATACACTCAACCTGTAGACTCCTGACCTGATTTTTGGGTATTTGTAGCACGTCCAGTGTCCTAAACTAGTTAAACACTGAGTATGAATATTAAAGTATTTATAGCAGGCAAGGTTTATGAGAATCCTTGTGGAGTCATAAACTGGTTAGCTGCACATTTATTTAATGATGTAAATGTAGTGCAGCGCTAAGGATCAGTGAGTGAAACACAAATCAAGGAAAGTAATTAATAACAGAAACTATGTGTCAGTGAAGATGAGTGATAGAATAAACAATGGGGTTAATTTACTAAAGGCAAATCCACTTTGTACTGCAAGTGCACTTGGAGGTGCAGTCGCTGTAGATTTGAGGGGAAGATCTGAAATGAGGGGAAATATAAACAACTGGGTAATATGGTGCACTCTGGATATAGCTGTGTATTATTAGCAAGATGGAATGGGCTGGGCAATAAAACAGGGCAATAAAACAAGTCCACATAAATCAATATGTCCACGTGGGGAGAATAATATGCTGTCTTTAGAAGGCTGCCGGTTTAAAAGTTAGAAGAGGCTCTGAAACATAGGAAAGACAAAGAACAGCGCCCTCTAAGTTGATTATTTTAATAGTTTAAAAATAAGCATGGGAACGCACACAAACGAGCAAAATTTTCCACCATGAGTGTATCATATGTGTGTTCATCCGCGGTGTCCCGGGGTAAATTCCATAAACAGTCCCAACACATTTCTCACCGCTGAACGCTATAAATGGTTATGTGAGAGATAAAATTATTGGATTTACACTTTAGATAGTTTATCACCTGGAGGCCTCAACGAGGGCATTGAGATCAATATTTTATTGTAATATAATTTTATGATAAGTTTAATTTTATTCAAAATGTATTATGATCCCATTATTTCTTGAATCATAATTATAATACCATATACTCCCCTGTGACCAGTATGCAGGTATTAGATTTTTCTCAATCCCCTCCCCTCCACCATTTTTTTTTCTTTTTCTCTAGCTCAATTAACTGGTCATATCCAAAATTTATTTTAATTCTTATCTAATTTATTTTATTTGTATACGTGGAGACGCCTTTAGAATTTTCAGTACTGTAAAGTAGTTCAGGTCCAGTTGATACTTTTTTTTTTTTAAAATTTCTTTTTATTAAGTTTTGCAGTATAAATTGTACAGCTGGGTGTGTCAACATGACTCCTTCCCAGTGAAACTTGGCCTCGCAGGGCCTAACATGTCTAAACCCTACCAATTACAGTCTAAGCCTACCCCGAACCCCCTTCCCTTTTCTCCCCCCCTCCCCCCTCCCATAAACTTGTCACGGCACAGGGACAATACTTTAACAGGCTGATAGTTTAGTCTTATATATTACATTTGTTCTTTTGCTGAATCACAGTAACTTCCAACTACTGCTTTGTTTCCTTTGTCTTAGTTTTCTTACCCTCGTATAGATATAGTATTCTTTGTCTTTATGATTAGCATTTGAGTTAATATCAATCAGATGTACACACCCTGGAATAGGTTTCTACCCCACCGTAGTGTTGGACTCCCACCACACCTTCCATATTTTGTCGAACTTTTTCTCACAACCCCTTGCTCTATATGTTGTCTTGTAAAACGGAAGCATATTATTAACTAATTGTTTCCAAAACCTTCCCTCTGGAGCGTCCTTGCTTTTCCATCTAAGGAGGATTGCTTTTTTCCCATAGAATAAGAGAATGGTTATTAGCGTTCTTAAGGCCCTGGTTGGAGCCAGGTCCTCTACTAGCCCCAATAAGCAGACCCTAACTGTCACTGGAATGGGAATTGAGATCAAGTCTGAGATGCACTGCGTAATTTCCTTCCAATATATTTGGATAAGTGGGCATGACCAAAATATGTGTTCCGCATTAGCTGGAGAGAAAGAGCATCTCCAGCACTTTGCTGTGTCTCCCCCAAACATTTTTGCAAGTCTAGCCGGGGTATAATAGCTTCTATGTAAAAACTTAAATTGAATCAGTCTGTCTCTTGCAGCAACTAAGTACTTAAAGGGTTGCGTCCATAGATCGTCCCAGTCCTCCCCCTGTAGCTCCGGAACCTCGGTCTCCCAGTTAGTTCTACACTTGATAACCGCCCCAGGGGTAGTTTTAAAAAGTTCTTTGTATGTTACTGAGAGAACCTTGGGCAGTTCCTCGTCTGTTAACAGAGATTCTAGAGCCGACGGCAGGGATTCCACCTTCAGCTCCTCAAATTGTTTTTGGAATGCATGTCTAATTTGAAAGAAACGAAAGAGGTATGAGTTTGGTAAGTCATGTCTGGATTTGAGCTGTGAAAAGGTCAGAAGTTCACCAAAAGATGTGATGTCCTTCAGAGTTTTGATACCCTTTACTACCCATGTCATTGGATCTGGGAGACTATAAAACTGCGGGAGCAAAGGATTCATCCATAATGGTGTGGACGGGGAGAAACCCAGGTAGCTAGGAGAAGATAATTTTACTGCCAAACCCCAGGCTTTTATTGTGGCTATCATTGTTTCTGTAGGTGGTAAGTCTGTTTTAATACCCCTAAATAGGGCCAGGCGTAGGCTTTCGTATGAACCTAGATGAGCTGCTTCCAGAACCGTGGCCGCGTCCCCATCGTCTGACATTAGCCATCTGCGGGCAAACACCATTTGTCCCGCTAGATAGTACTTGTGCCAATCCGGTAACGCTAGTCCTCCCTGTGCACTAGGTTCCTGTAGAACCCTGAGACCCACCCGGGGAAGCTTCGGTGTCCACAAAAATGAGACTATCAGACTATCTATGCGCTTGAAGTAAGCCTTTGGTATCCAAACCGGGGCGTGTCTAAGAAAATATAAGATTACCGGTAAGATTTTCATTTTTATAAGGCATATTCTCCCTATCAGGGAAAGGGGCAATTTGGCCCATGCCTGAAATTTTTGTTTAATGAGAGTTAGCAGAGGTAACAAATTCAACCTGAAATAATCCTGAACCTTCGCAGTTGTTTTAACCCCGAGATATTTGAGTGTATCCACCCATTGCAGATGAAGATTTGGGTCTGCTTTGTCTTTAGCTTTGATGTCTATAGGCAATATGGACGACTTACTCCAGTTTACCCTGAGCCCTGAAAAGAGGGCGAATTTGTTTAGGGTTTCTAATACCGCTTTTAAAGAGGCTGCCGGGTCATTTAGAAACAGAAGCATGTCGTCTGCATATAAGGCCAATGTTTCGTGAATTGTCCCCACTTTAACCGCTCCCACATTACTCGAGGATCTCAGTGCAATGGCCACAGGTTCCATTACCAGGGCAAATAGGAATGGGGATAATGGACACCCCTGTCTAGTCCCTCTACCCACCTCGAAGAATGTAGACACCGAAGATCCCAGTCTAATAGCTACCTTTGGATTCTTGTATAGCATATGAATCCAATTTCTGAAGTTCGGGCCGAAACCCATAGCCTCCAGGACCCTAAACATAAAATTCCAATCGACTGAATCAAATGCTTTTTCTATGTCTATGGATACTACAATCCTTGTTTCAGAGTCTGAGGGTGGCAGCTGTAAGTGTGTAAATAGTCTCCTTAAGTTTGTGTCGGTCGATTTACCTGGCATAAAACCCGTTTGGTCTATATTTACTATGGCCGGAATCACCGTCGCTAGTCTTGTTGCAAGGACTTTTGTTAGAATCTTTAGGTCTGTGTTTAACAGTGCTATTGGCCTGTATGACGCACAGTCCGTAGGGTCTTTCCCTGGTTTTAACAGCAGGATCATGTAAGCCTCTAGCATAGAGTTAGGGAGAGATGAATTTTTGTGACAGTGTTCCATGAGCCAATGAAGTCTGGACGCCAACTGTTCCACATTTTCTTTGTAAAAGTCTACGGGGAACCCATCCGGCCCCGGAGCCTTGTTAGATGGAAAAGCAAAAATAGCTGCCTGTATTTCTTTGATTGTTATGTTTGCCTCTAGAAATTGGCAGTCGCTATCTGACAGTCTTGGGATATTTAGCCCCTCTAGTAGTTCGTGCATTTCTTTTGTATCATATTTCGGGATTGGTGAGTACAGGGCGGAGAAGAAATCGACAAACTCCTGCATTATGGCGGTCGGTTCATTAACCAGAACTCCTTGCTTGTTTTTAATCACCGGTATATGAGCAATGGGTGATTGGTCAGCCACTAACATAGCCAGGAGCTTGCCATTTTTGTCCCCCTCTGCAAACACCCTGTGTGCCACCCTTGTTAAGTCTGAGCTAGTTAAACCCTTTACATGTAAAGATAATCGCCGTCTCGCCTCCAGCAGGGCTTCGTAGGAGGACCCATTGTTAGACCTAGCGTGAGCATCTGCGCAATCTCTCTCCCCCTGTTGTAATATTTCCATTTCCTCGTTTTCATTTACTCTTGCAGTTTTTATGGCTGATATGCATTCTCCCCTAATTACTGCCTTGAAGGAATCCCACACCATGGGTGGTTCGGCCGATTCCGAATTGACCTCCCAGTAAGATTTAGTGGCTTCCTCGATTTGCGTCGCCACCTGTTCATTTTGTAACCAGACAGTTGAGAGACGCCATCCTCTCCCCCTTGCCCCGGTTGGAAGGGACAGAGCCAGAGAGAGAGGATTATGATCAGATAGACCACCCGCCAGATATTCAACCCTCTTCACATATTGCAGTATTCGATTATTACCAAATGCAAGATCAATTCTTGCTGCCGACTTGTGAGTCGATGACAGGTGAGAGTACCCTCTATCTGTTGGATGTTTCCATCTCCAAAGTTCAAGAAGGCCCGCCGTCATGGCCCATCCACATAGGTCCGCCGAACTCGCCCTGCCCGGGTTGGAGGAGTCCAATGCTGTATCAAGTATCGCATTGAAGTCTCCCATCAGGAGCAGGGGGAGATGCAGAAATTGGGCCAATCGGGTCAATATGTCATATAACATTTGGATCTGGAAAGGAGGAGGAATATAGACATTTACAAGTAGCATCCTACTATAATACACATCTATTACCAGTGCCACATATCTGCCACTAGGGTCTGTTATAACTTGGTGTATATTACACGGAATGGACTTGCTAACTAGTACCGAAACTCCCCTAGCAAAGGTAGAGTAGGTGGAGTGGAAAGTTTTTTGTATCCAAGGTTTACGGAGAGACATCACCTTACCTCCGTCCAAGTGAGTCTCTTGCAAGAAGACTATGTGAGGTTTTGACTGTTTTAGGTATTGGAACACCGAGGCTCTCTTGAACTTATTGTTTAGGCCTCTGACGTTCCAAGACACTATGTGTAAATTATCCGTCCCCGACATTTGTATGAAAATAAAATATATCATCACCTTTTATAGGAAACTTTTCCCTCCCATGCAATGCATACCAGCTAGATAAGTAATCTATTTTACCTGAGTCAAACTGAGCCGTGACAAGTTTACTAAACCCTCCCCCCCCTGCTATTATACCAGAGAACAACCCCAACTGAACGTAGAAAAGTCTGGCATGTAGCTTTCTCCCAAAAAACGAAAAAATAAAAAATAACGTGGACATCTGCCGCATACGGCGAAAGTCTGACAGCTCCTCTGATGTAGTGTTCGTCTTCCTTCTAGATGCTCCGGGTAAAATGTTCCTTGGAGCTTGTATATGTAGAGAAACGTGAGGGGACTTACATGACAGGAAGCCTTTGCAACGATCCCTCCGCCCGCTGATGTGTTTAGGGACAGGTGTGACTGGATCAGACTCTATTAAATGTCCTTCAGGAGAGTCACTTCGCCCCTTCGGAAACTGGGGTCATGAAATTTCTGAGCCTCCGGGCCCTGTGTTGCTATAGTGTCTCCTTGCAATGGTGGTGTTGCCTTCAGGGATGATCATAGATTCTCACTTCCACTTTCTGGCTGTGTAACTTATCATCCTGGTGCTAGGACTGCCGCAGAACAAATGGCAGTTTACAAACTCCAACAGTGGGAATGAATGAATTCAACATCAAATTACTTTTCTTTCAAGCAGTGGCACCATTAAAGAGGGTGAACTGTAACAGTCTATTCAGTTGGCCTTTTCCTCAATATTGGTATTAGGAGAGTTCTTTGTCCATCCATTCGCATGCTTCAGCGGGGTTATCAAAGAATCTCACATTGCCTTTATACTGTATCCTGAGCCTGCTGGGATATAGCATACTGTATTGTACCTCCTTCTCCCTTAAGCGTTTTCTTATATCATTGAAGGAGCGACGCTGCTGTTGCGTGGCTGCAGAAAAGTCAGGGAATAGCATTATCTTGGCATTTTCAAATTTGAGTTCTTTGGCTTTTCTAGATTGCGTCAGGATCATGTCCCTATCCCTGTAGTTTAGGAATCTCACCAAAAAGGGTCTAGGAAAGGCTCCCGGTGGTCTTTTTCCAGTGGGAACTCTGTGTGCTCTTTCCACTATGTAAGTGGGGGGTAAATCTTCCAATGAGAGTAGCTTTGCGAAGAAATCTTCAGCGAATAACACTGGCCTGTCTCCCTCTGCACCCTCTGGAAGGCCGACCACCCTAACATTGTTTCGTCTTTGGCGGTCCTCAGCGTCGTCTGCTCTGCGTTGGAGGGAGTTTACTAGGCCGCGGAGTTCAGCAAGTTGATTACTCTGAGTGTGGGATGTGTCTTCTACCCCGGAAACCCTGTCTTCAACTGTGGTCAGCCGACCTCTGATTTTGTCAAGATCATGTCTGATCAGAGTGCATTCAGCTGATAAATGGTCAATCCTCCCCATTAGCTCAGACTTACTAGCGCTGATGGCTTCCAGGATCGGTCTTGTGATCGCCTCTGCATCCACCGCCACAGACTGCTCCTCTATCCCCTCCGTATCAGCCAGCAGCTCCTCTGTGTCCTCTGTCTGCGCCATCATGGATGCTGTGTGCTTGGCGCTCTGTGCAGGCTTCCGGGAAGACAAGATGGCGGGGGCGGAGCCTCTGTCCGTCCCCTTTGAGGAGCGAGTCTTGCGCTGTTCAGTGTGGCCCTTCTGTTGCTGCTTGGAAGCTGCGGAAGGCATCTCTGTGATCCTCTCACCTTCCCCCAGGTGCCGGTTAGGTGTTAGAAAGGATCAAGGTGCTCCAATAATGCGGATTTTGCTCAGGATGGACGGAGCTCTGTGGAAAAGCTAGCTGCCTCGCTCACATCCGGCCACGCCCCAGGTCCAGTTGATACTTATCCTATAATTAATAACTAGAAATTTATAGTCTTGTTCCTCTCTCTATATATGTATATATATATATATATATATATATATATATATATATATATATATATATATATATATATATATATATATATGTATATGTGTGTATACACATGCACCAGTGTAAATGCTAGTTTATAATACAAATATTTTTGAGACTCTTAACCAATTTTAAACTATTATCATTATTATTATTATCTTTTAGACACTAATGTCAGACAATCATGGTTCTACTGGTCGTCTAGTGTAGGTAATATAGTTTGTATAGAATTTTTATAACAGTTTTAAATTAGTCTTATATGTTAGCTGATTAGACATCACGGTACTTTGTCGCGTCATTGTATGTTGTTTAAAGTTGCTATGGTTACTGGCCGTGCAAGGCACTCAGTACCCCTCCCTGTATGGTATATTAAGCCAACTCAAAGATGGCCACCAGCAAAGCCACCATGCTCCGAACGCGAAGTCCCGCCCGCTGACCCTGTACCCGGAAGTGACGTTGACAGAGGAAGTGACAGAGCACTGCCGATCCTCGCTCCAGCTATCCAGAAGCGCTGTGAGCCTACAGTGCAGCTGGATCGTGGCCAGAAAACAGATCACCACCATCATCAGCCAGTGACGCCAGGCTTCACCCCAGGACAGTGCGAATGAACACACATATGATACACTAGTGGTGGAAATTGTCGCTCGTTTGTGAGTGTTCCCATGCTTATTTTTAAACTATTAAAATAATCAACTTGCTGCACTTAGAGGGCTCTGTTCTTGGTCTGGGGAAGCTCTGCTGATTTTATCATCCAATAATATACAAGCAAAAATGCTGTTTTATATTTTCCTTGCATTTCCCCCCTCAGATCTACAGCGACTGCACTTCCAGGTCAATTCCAAGAGCACTTGTAGTGCAATTGTAGTGCAAAGTGGATTTGCCTTTAGTAAATCAACCCCAATGTGTCAATAAGTCCACCAAAAATGTCCTCGGTGATGGAAAACATTCAGGTGCAGGAGCTGTGATGCTGGACCAACAACAGATGAAATATCGTGCTCCCCAAACCAAACGGTGTGTTAAAACTGTTTACCAGACAGGATTGTCCACTGGCTTACAGGTGTTCAAATCACACATAGGGGATAAGGGTCTCTCTCTGACCGTGTGTCCATGTGACTCCAACAATACTCAAGCATAAAGCAAACATACCGCTCTCATAGTGTAGTAAGATAATAAAAATTTGCACTCACAGAATGGTGAAGTATAAAAGGCTCAGTGAACATCCATTAAACACAAATGGCATTCCTACGGGCTCCAATCCAGGCACAAATCCAACCAACCAATTGGATCCAAGTGCCACATAAATGTCCCCTCCTGAGTCACAATGACAGTCTCTCTCCACGCCAGGTGGTCTCTTCAGTCCACTCCAGTCCAAACAGCAATGACAGTCCCGCTCTTGGCTTACCTTTCTCCTGTCCTACAGACCTGCACAGGAGGCTCCGGCCTTTGCCTTCTATTGAGTATTTTATCTGAAGTTTGGTATGTGGACTGTCAGTGCTAACAGCTTTTTTAACAATCTTTTTTTTTCCAAGCGCAGTATTTTTCTTCTCTTATGCTACATTTATTTAATGGTACAGTGTAGATAAAGCTGAAATTTGGAACTGTGAATGTGTGGACTGGATATTCTCATTTACAATCATGGTTAGGTTCCTCGCTATGTCTCAGTCAGAGAGATGGATGGATGTTGCACAGCACAGAGTTATGTTATAGAAGTTAAAGGCTTATTTAAATGTGCAGGCGACAGTTTGCTGGCTGCAATGGATTGCATAAAACCCTGATTTGTGTAAATTGATTGGCCCTTTTGCCCTTAGTACAGTTGCTGCATCAAGAATTAGCAGCTGACTGATTTTACCTGTCTCATTTACTTTGAGTTGCAAAGGTGACCTGCCACAGCAAAGCATTAGCAGATGGTAAAAAACTGTGCCTGAAAGTTATTTTAAAGGTTTTCCCTTATTTTTCAAGTAGGAAATTCAAAACACCTCTTTTAAACTTTAAAACAACTAAATACACAGTGTAAATACATACAGTATATAAGAACCATTCTACCTGCCAAGTATATATATATGTGTGTTCAGCCAGCCTTGTGATCCAGGCAGCCCTGCCAGAAAGAAAAGCCAGACTGTTGACCTTTTTTTCCTGTACTCAATGAGTAAAGCTTGGTTACCAACCTGTCCCCAACTTGTTACCAGGCAAAGAAACAGAAGCAGCACACTGATAAGGCCAGTATTATCATACAGTTGACTCCAAGCAATGTGCTAAGCAATAGAGCCCTGGTTGGCTCAGAGTGATGCCCAATTGTGAGTCCTACTGTGCCAGGGATTACAGGGGTGCTGCTAAGCAGAGGCTTGTATCGGAACAGTTTCAGTTCTGTATACTAGTTCTATGTAAAGATACATTTAAAAGGACCTTGCACCTACAAATGGAAATGGCCTAACCAATCTTCTGTGGAGGTTCCCTGCATATCATGAATAAAAATGATACTTACAAGGAAATAAAATAAAGCATTGTCCTCTCCTAGCATATCTCTTCATTGCCACTATCTTTTCTCTCTTATCAGGAGCCAGCTCTTTCTGTTTCTTTCAGCCAGCCCCCTGATGACGTCATGCCATATCTCACGCATGCGCAAACTTAAATCTGGCACCATGTCATGTTTTTTACACATTTCTATGGTGAGTATCAATATATTGCAATCTTTTGGAAACACAGCTTTCTGTTAGGGGTGTTGTTGATAACCAAGGAAAATGCCAGCTCAATACTTACATAACCAGCAATCTGAATGAAATCACTAAAAGTGAAAGGTTCCAGAACTAATAACACAAAAAAAAGGTATTTCCATTTTCTAAAAAAAAACCTGAAACTTTTTTTAGTAATTTTTATAAGTTTACTTTCTGCTTTAAGTGTTACTAAACCCAGTAATATGAAAATAGTTCAACCCCCCCCCCCACAGTGCCCATAGCTTATAAATCTTCTTTTTACATTAAAATGCTGCCACTATATACCTTTTTGGGTAATCTGTATAGCACAGTTACATGATAAACTGCACAGTTTCTTCAGTGCTGAGAGTTCAGGTAAGAGGAGATTTTAACTGCAGCCTGTATACACGCCCACATGTGTGATGTCAATATCATGTGACCTGGCTAGCTCTGAGAACAAGAAACTGTTCTCTCCAGCATAAAAGATACAACTGAGCATGTGCAGGTTGGATACTCTGCCTGTGTTAGCTGGCCTTCCCCAGATAGACAGTGCAGGAGGTGGAGGATCTGTGCATACAGGATAAAACAGCTTTTTTTACACAATGCGGAGGATTAACCCCTTAAATTCCACAGTGACTATAACAAGCATGATATGCTGCATATACAGACTGATTTTACTGTTGTGGGTTTAGTAACACTTTAAGATCTGCTTCCTGGGTTTTTTAAATGCTTAGGTTGGTGTTTCTTTATTATCTTCTGGAAGGTCAGCAATAACTTCTGTCCAACTCTATTTGTATGTTACTATGGTAGATTTGGAGCAAAAGAAGTTATTCACCTTTTTAACCTGAGGACCCAAATAGGAAAAGTGTTACCCTATTGGGACCAAAGCAGAGAAATAATATCAAAATGTCAGCAAAGCCATAGATAGAGTACGGCCACGCTGTGCTAATAGTAGGTGGAGGTTTAAGGGACATGGTTAATGAAACCTGAGCCTACTTACTGTACAATCATTCATCATTATTATCAACAAGACTAACTCCACTTCTGTTAAACACAACCCTGTGGGTGATCTATGTACATTGCAAGGAATTTAACAAACTTTGTTGCATAGTCCTACCTCTTAGTGCTCTGAAGAAAAAAGCATTTTGTTTTCTGCAGAGTGAATCTGATATGGAGTAATTTATTCAACATTAATCACCCAATGCACTTGCAGTGTTCTAATGAGGTAATGGGTCTGGAGACTAGGTAATTCCCTCCATCATTCACCACCCTCCTCCCCTGCCTTACACAAGCTCAGGCTGTGACAGCACAGACACCTACTGGAAACTAGAGCTTCTGGTATCTTTAGCGGTGCGAGGAGGAGCCGCGAGCGCCGACGGGGGAACCCAGAAGATGAGGTTCGGGGCCACACTGTGCAAAACGAACTGCACAGTGGAGGTAAGTATGATATGTTTGTTATTTTAAAAAAATAAAAAAGGAAGTTTTACAATTACTTTAACATTGGTACCAAAATGTACTACTAATATATTTTTTATTACATGTGAATATTAAACAGTGAAGTTTATCTGTCTTAGCCGCTAATCTCTTTATGCTGTTTTTGCCACTAGTAGATATCATTCTGGTTTTAAATTACAAAATATGCACTGTGCTATTCAACAAATTAGGAAAAGCTGCAAACACCACAATCAGACAAATTGAGTGGATAATGGAAATATTAAGTGAAGCGCTAATCCATAATATGTGTATATATTAAAAATAGTGCAAGCATACAAACAGTAAGTATAACACATTGACTGTGTAAAATAAATAAAGTGCTAATTGCAAACACCATTAAATGAATATAAATACAATTCATAAATCGACATCAGTAAAAAGTCTGTATATGTGAATTGGCATTGGGAACATCCAGGGTAGACTGAACTAGCTCCACGTTACTGCACTTCTTGGATGTATTTGTGATCACATACCTATCTCGCCTGTTTATATCAACATTGTGTTCTACCTTTTAAAATAAAACCCATGGTTGATGGTTTTACACTATGTGGCGGCCTTTTTATTTTATGAGTGGTGGAGTCCATGATTGGGTCTTTTACACTATGTGGCGGCCTTTTTCTTTTATGAATGGTGGAGTCCATGATTGGGTCCGATGACAAGGTTGAACGGAAGCTGACTTCACATGGTGTTTCCTGAGTGGCCATGTTCCCAGTTCCATGCCTGTTTGACTCCATGCCACTGGCATTGGTTCCACTGAGTCTGGTAAGAGTATACATTTTTTTCATCGGTGGTGAATTCATAATCTATGTTGATTTCTTACTGGATGGTGGCCTATCCTTCAGAGGATCGAATATACTTTCAATTTCAACATTGGTTTCTACCTAAACACTTGAGATTTCATTTTCACCCGTTGGGACGTTTTTTTGTTTTTCCCCCACGGGTCATTTATTCACAATGCCAATTCACATATATGGACTTTTTAGTGATGTCTACTTATGAATTGTATTTATATTAATTTATTGGTGTTTGCAGCCAGCACTTTATTTATTTTACACAGTCAATGTGTTATAGGGCGTACACACGGCCGGACTTTGTTCGGACATTCCGACAACAAAATCCTAGGATTTTTTCCGACGGATGTTGGCTCAAACTTGTCTTGCATACACACGGTCACACAAAGTTGTCGGAAAATCCGATCATTCTGAACGCGGTGACATAAAACACGTACGTCGGGACTATAAACGGGGCAGTGGCCAATAGCTTTCATCTCTTTATTTATTCTGAGCATGCGTGGCACTTTGTCCGTCGGATTTGTGTACACACGATCGGAATTTCCGACAACGGATTTTGTTGTCGGAAAATTTTATCTCCTGCTCTCCAACTTTGTGTGTCGGAAAATCCGATGGAAAATGTCCGATGGAGCCCACACACGGTCGGAATTTCCGACAACACGCTCTGATTGGACATTTTCCATCGGAAAATCCGACCGTGTGTACGGGGCATAAACTTATCATTCTGGTTTTAAAGTGAAGGAACCAGGCTGATTCTCATAGGTTTTGGAAGTAATAATAAGTTATTTAGAAAGGGAATTTTTTTTGCAGCTAGAATAGATAGAACACTTTCACCTTTATGGGAAGGTCAGAAAAGTAGTGTATACTAGGCCGATACACATATGCTTCGGAAACAATAGAGGGTTTGGAGATTTGGAATTTACAGTAAAACCTGTCTTGATATACAAGTAGCGTCATGTCACAACTGAGTATAAAAGAGAAGAGAGGTGTCTTTAAGTGTAGCAATATGGTTACATTTAATGAAGGTACAACATTTAGCAACATATTGCTACACTTAGAGATGCCTCTCTTTTCTTTTATACTCTGTCGCTCCTGCTGGATTTTACTTCTAATTCCCTTGTGGATGGACATTTTATGGTTACACAACCTGGTCACATTGCTATAATCTTTTTAAATAGACTTTAAACTGAAGGATCTATGAATAAATGGTTGTGGAACGAATCATTTGAGTTTCCATTATTTCTTATGGGGTAATTTGCTTTGATATACAAGTGTTTTGGATTACAAGCATGTTTCTAGATCGAATTATGCTCGCAATCCAAGGTGTATTTGCAGTCAGTATAGATTGAACACTCCCACTATTTTTCCCCATTACAATCTGTAGAATATTGGCCTGAGGATCCTTTTTATTAACAACATTTCTTTTATTGGAATAAAATAGAAGTGAAATGTTAGATCCTAGTGGGTACGATGCGCAGTTGTAATTGTTGTAAAGGAATGAGTGGAGCAAACACTTTGGTCTTGATTATCTCATATGTTCCTATAATTCCCACTGTCATTAAGAGCTTCGGATTTTTAATTCTTTTGATTAAACAAACCGATATGTAATCAAGACCCCTATGTGAGGATCTTACAAACCATTTCAATTTGGCTAGATGTAAATCAAATTTCTGCCTATAATCAAGAAAGATTTCTAGTGTTATATAGAAAAACATTTCATTTAAATACTATGATTAATTCATTAGATGATCACACTTGAGGGTTGAATTTATGCTCTGTAGGCTTTAGAATAATGGGTTTCATTTAAAAATTTGATAAGAAATGTATAAATATGAGTCTGCGCTGTAATTGTAAGTAACGCTGTGTGTAAAAAAAAAAAAACAGTGAGAGGGATTGATATGTCCCAGTTCTAATCATAAAGAAGGACTTAATTTTCCTCTGGCTGTGAAATGACATTTGTTTCAAAAGTTTATTAGAATTACACTACTGGGTACACAGAGTGTTGGTGACTGTTGGGCCTCTGAAAATATATTTAGCTGCTGACTTTTGATAAGTCGGATTTTGCATATCAGTAAAAGTGCTGTTTACTGTTTGTAGGTGGCACATTTAGGAGAAAGAAGGAATTATTAGGGCGTACACACGGTCGGACTTTGTTCGGACATTCCGACAACAAAATCCTAGGATTTTTTCCGACGGATGTTGGCTCAAACTTGTCTTGCATACACACGGTCGCACAAAGTTGTCGGAAAATCCGATCGTTCTGAACGAGGTGATGTAAAACACGTACATCGGGACTATAAACGGGGCAGTGGCCAATAGCTTTCATCTCTTTATTTATTCTGAGCATGCGTGGCACTTTGTCCGTCGGATTTGTGTACACACGATCGGAATTTCCGACAACGGATTTTGTTGTCGGAAAATTTTATCTCCTGCTCTCCAACTTTGTGTGTCGGAAAATCCGATGGAAAATGTCCGATGGAGCCCACACACGGTCAGAATTTCCGACAACACGCTCCGATCGGACATTTTTAATCGGAAAATCCGACCGTGTGTACGGGGCATTAGTCTGAAAAAGCCGCTGTAGTGGGTAGGCACTAGTATATTTGCATGTTTAGGGAATGTAAAGTTACTGCTATTGAAGAAAATCTATATTCTAATAACTGTATGTGATTATAATATATAGGAATAGTATTCTGTATATGGATCTCTTATTATTTCCATGCCTTTGCTTTAGAGCTGCATGATTCTGGCTAAAATGAGAATCGCAATTTTTTTGCTTAGAATAAAGATCACGATTCTCGTGGCGTAACATCATCTTTCACATTATACAAAAAAATTGGGCTATAGTTACTGTTTGGTTTTTCTAAATTCATTAAAATGTATTTTTTCCACAAAAATTGTGTTTGAAAGACCGCTGCACAAATACAGTGTGACATAAAATATTGCAACAACCGCCATTTTATTCTCTAGGGTCTCTGCTAATATATATATATATATATATATATATATATATATATATATATATATATATATATATATAGATATATACATAGTGTTTGGGGGGTTCCAAGTAATTTTCTAAAAACACTGATTTTAAAGAGGAACTGCAGTCTGCTCACATAATTTGTAAAAAAAAACATCTTTGCCATTCTGAAGCTTCAACCACTTTGCATATTATTTTATGTATACTGTGATTTAGGGTTGCCACATCATCCCTTTAATTCAGGACACATATGAATTACACAGGTTCTGAGGCTGATTTAATGAAGATAAGGCACCGAGTGAGTTTGATTACCACCTAAATCAGCCACAGAACCGATGTAATTAATGTGTGTCCTGGATTAAAGGGATGATGTGGCAACCATACTGTGATTCTGTACTTGCCAAATATGCTGCTAAAATCACCCTCCACTAAGTCTGGCTGCAGCCATTTTAACTGTGGGCAGCTGAAGCTGCTACCTATTCACTTCCTGGATTTACACAGACACACAGAGGCACACCTCCAGCTCTTTAGCCCTGCAACGTTCATTGGCAGAAAAAAGGTTTAGTCTTTAAGTGGTTAAACTGACCTCATTTACAGACCAAACTTTTTCCCTTTGATCCAAGAACAAAATGTTACAATTCATCTCTTTATCTCTTTATCTCCTTGTTGAAATAAACTTGGCAGGCTGCCTGGATTTTTTATTTATTTTTTGTCAGCATTCAGAAGTGAGCTGAGAGCTCTCTTCACCTGTTACATAGAATTGGGGAAGGGGGGGGGGGGTAGAATCTATTTTTTAACGATTAATCATGCAGCTCTACTTTGCTTGTATTATTGTCTGTGCTATAATATTGCCGGGGATTGGCAGTTGCAGAAAATATTTTTCATGATAAAAGGTGACCATTGCACCACTGGCGGTGTTACAGTTTGTCCCAAACAATAACACTAGAATAACTTTGTGCAAAGTGCAGTAACTATTGCAACCATCATGATTTATTCTAGTCAACCAACCAAAGATGAATACTGACTGGCTGCTGTTTACTGAGGCTGCATTCACACCTGGGCATTTTGAATCGTGGGCAGATTTGCTGCGATCCTGCCTTCGATTTCAAAACTCCCAGGTGTGGATAACAAATCGCACAACGCACATTTCATATGCCGTTCATTTGAATGGCATCTAAAAACATGGTGCATGAAGCATGCTGCCAAAAAGAAGCTCGCGCATGCACAGTAGGAAACAGGCTGTGAAGCCACGAGGCTTCACTTCCTGTTTCCTGTACTACAGATGCAGTGCCTGCAACCGAAACCGATTGACAAATTGGCTAGGGGTGGTGACATTGTGGGATCCCTGGACAGGTAAGTGTCCTTATATTAAAAATCAGCAGCTGCAGTATTTGTAGCTGCTGACTTTTAATTTTTTTTTTTTTTTACAGACTGGAACTCCTCTTTAAGCAGGGTTTTTAAAGCCATCAATGGCTCCCGTGAATAATGCAATTGAGCACCACAGTGCAGTACACACAGGTGCAGTGGCGTTATGTTTTGTTACAAATTAAAGCAGTATTAAGCCCAAAAGCAAAGATTTATTATATTTACTTACCAATTCTTATATATGATGGTAGCATTTGTTTCTTTTTTTTTAGCTTTCTTTCTTTTATTTTCATCTTCTGATGTGGCCAGAAAGTCTGTACTTTCTTCAGGAAGCTCAAGCACTCCAGCAAAATGTCTCAGTTTACATTAATGAGACAAACCATTTAAAACTGGCAGGGGCGATTAAAATGATCAGCTTTTATTTGTCCATGCAAAACCTTTATCCCAAAAGTAAAAAAAACTGTTTCCTGTAACTGATTACAAAGTGAACATGCTGACTTCCTTTGGTAAATCAGCCACAGTGGGGTTAAATAGGTAAACAGGCTGTTTACTTTGCAAAGAAAATGGTACATTTAAAAGATATTTTCCACAGAGCTTAGTGAACATAGTCAAATTTTACTTTGCAAAGAATGCCCCATTATGTGCAAGAAGAATTAAAAAAACAAACTAAAACTAAAAAAAACCAAAACATTTCTGCTTGCAAATGATTGGTTGATGGAAGTCAGCAGAACGTCACCTCTTTCACTTAGCTAAAGGGGAAATTATCTTGCAAAGTGCAAATTCCATTTCAATGAAAAACAAAAGAGGTGGGAGTGCACTATGAGCACTGTGAAAATGTGTCTTATTTAAAGTGCCAATGGCTCAGTAGGTGTGGTTAAATCATTATGGCTTAGTCATAATAAACAAACAAAACTTGTACAGTTCAAGGAAGTTTACATATGACCGGTAAAACAATGTAAAAAACATCAAAAAACAAACAAACCCCAAAGCAAAGAGAAGGGGTTAAATAGGACCAAACCAATTTACAGATCAAAGGACTATGGTCATAAATGAATTTATGAATGAAGCTGTTTGCAGGCTTCATTCACAGAGAAACCACTGCCAAATTTCCTGATATACAGAGTCAAAGTGATAGATTAGATCAGGCAGAGCAGGAGCGGTAGTGGGGGGTGGGAGATCAGTTTGCTTTTCCCAAACTAGTCTGTATAGTAACTCAAAACTAGACAGCAGTTCTAAAAAACAGTGATGTGTCAAAACTGGGACTGGTGACAACCCTAATACCACCTGTTACTGAAATTTCATATCAGTTGCTCACCTCTCGATGTCTGTCTTGTGCTGGGTGTTGTGGGAGATTTTCAGTAGGTGACGGGGTATGGGTGTCCTTTGCTGGTATGCAAAATTTGTTATATGAAAAATCTGCCCTTATATAGAAAGTATAATAAAGGTAGAAGAATAAATGTGTACACATTGACTTTGTAAATTGTATTTGGGCATTCATATTCACGGAATGCACTGCTGTTGTGTTTCAGGGAATTCACATATACCTTATTAATATTTATTCCGTGCACATTATATTTCCTTCCTTTTGAAAAGGAGAAAAGCCTTTTCTTTCCTATTATTCCCTGCCTCTGTAGAAATACCATACATTGTATAGACAGGATATAATTAACTTCTGCTCTTGATTAACTCAGTTGGACAGATGCTTTGTGATTTCAGGAACAATTGTTTGTTTGAAACAGATACACTTTTATTTCACAATTCACATCCATCAAGTGTTTAATTGGAGTATGACAGAGAAAAAATATTATACTCATACACCCTATAAATCTTACTTCAAATGAATTAAAACTAAATAGCAATCAGTTGTAAAAATTTGCCTTGCAATTCGTCAGTTCTGCACTGCATGGGCTCAATGCTTGTCTTGGGAGATAGACATAGGCAACACTACTTATATTCCTCACTCTCTCAGCAGCCAATGCTTTTCTCTGTTTCCAAAGTCCTGAGGTGTGGACAGGCCCTGCTGGTCCTACATTGTATGCAATGACGTCAGAAACCTGCTACTGGAGGGGTGGCAAAGATAAGAGGCTTCGGGGGACCAGTCAAGGAGCTTAGAGGAGTGAGGAATAAGGTAAGTATTACTACTTAATTCCTACCCCGTACACATAATGAACTTGCAATGTGATTGCAATTGCATTTTCGCTGCCTGGAGCTTAGCTTTAAATGGCAAGGCCTTAGCTCAGCTTTTTTGTTTACTTATATTTACATGCGCCCTTTCCCACCGTTGCAGTGCATTTACACACAAGGTAATGCACTTTAATTGTTACTGTTCTGCCTCCAGCAGGATATTAAGTTGTTTTGCCTGCAATATCAAATTTGACCACAAGATGGAGCCAGTGGTAAATTTTTGCAGAAACTAGTTAATCTTTAACAAAAGGTCCCATCATTCTTTAGTCTAAGGAAGAGAAAAAGGTGCATCCTGGGAACTCAGACTCCATCTTAGAGACTGAAAGAAGGAACCAGCTTTCAGAGCACATGTTGGACTAAAACTTGCATCTGCTTGCATCCCCTAAATGCAGCATCAATGGTGATAATTACTTATCGCCATCTACAGCCTAGCTTATGCATTGTATTTCTGTATACAGATTATATGTATCTGTATTTGTTTTTTCTCAATAGCTTTGCCCCACCCTGTTTTGTTAATAAAGCTTCAAAATGACACTCAGTATGGCTTATTGCAGAATAGGAGAGTTTAGCTGCATGTCGAGCTACTCACAGGGAAACGTATAGTGGGGACAGAGCCGTTCTATAAAAGTTGAACTCCGGGAATTAGACAAAAATCTACCCCTGCAGTGGTGCCCGTCCCCCTTTTCTGCACTGCAAGTGGTAAATGCTTGTTTAGTCTGGGGGGGCAGGGATAAGGTGCATTACTTACCCTATCAATTAGTCAGTCCATGGGCTCCAGCCCTGTTCTCTTCTACCCAAAGTTTAAGGCTGGTTATCGTGCTGTGGGCGGTCTCTAAAATGTAAATGGAGGAGGCGAGCAATACGACCACAGCTAAGAGCACTTTTTAGAGGCATCGCAGGACCAGTTGTGTGGATGGAAGAAGCCTGCTGGAGCCAGGGAAGAGGTATGTGTTACACATTATGTCTACATCTCTAGACTAAACAAGCATTTTGTCTAGTTTGAAAGTTCAGCTTTAGGGCAACCTGTTCTTTTTCACAGGGCTGCCAGTGCACCTCATCATACACCTGCAGCATTATGTCAAGTCAATGCACCACAAGGCACCCGTGCCTTGTATTGCACTATAACAAAAGTGTGATTGGAATTACTGCGTATTTGTGTTGGGGGCCATGCAAAATTAACATTGGCACACCGCAACACATCATACAGCAGGTAAATAAGTATTGAACACGTCACCATTTTTCTAGGTAAATGTGCTATTGGCATGAAATTTTCACCACATATCGGTGATAACTCATACAACGCATACATACAAAGAAACCAAAACAAATAAGTTCAGAAATTAGGTTATGTGTAATAATATGGAATGACACAGGAAAAAAGTACTGAACACATAAAGAAAAGGAGATGCAAAAAGCCATGGAAAGCCAAGACACCAGCTGAAATCTAGCAGTAATTGTAAAGAAATCCTGCCCCTAGCTATACAAATATGGTCAGGTCACCTGAGACCAGGTGACAGATGCACTCCGTAGGAGTCAGGAGTGCACAGCTAAGGTAGTGGACCCTAGGACTGACTGCTGCGGATTGAACCCTGGGAGGATCAGGAAGCAGGTCTACTAGATCACTAACACAGATCCCAGTGGGAGCTAGAGCATAGACTTCCAAGGGCGCGGAGTCTAAGAGCCAGCAGGTGTTCACCAGAGCCTCTAGTGGTGAGAATGGACTGTGCTGCAGTCTGGCTCCAGGTCGCGGCCCCCCAGGGTCTCACAGCTCACGCTCACGGTAGACTTCAGGAGATAGAGGAAGGAAGCAGCAGGCTGGAACAACAAGGATAGTAAGGGGATAAGCCAGGGTTGAGGCAACTAGCAGACAAGGACAACAGAGTACACGCCTAAGGTTCAGGGTCACAGGCAAACAGTGATACTCCATGACACACCAAAAGGTCAGGGTCATGAGCAAACAGGAAGTCGAGAACACACCAAGGTCGGTAACAGAGACAAACGTAGAGCACACGGCAAACAGGAAACAGGAAGCCAAACACACAATGGTTGATCAGCAAGGTTGGCTTGCAATGCACAGGTTAATATAGTGTTCCTAATTAGAGGCTGAGCTGGAGCTATGCTGAGGGAAGATTATATATGCAGTCAGGTGAGAGTGGCTGGCCTCTAAAGGAACACATGGAGAGAGGTAAGCTGACAGACACACATTACTGCATAACCATGACAGTACCCCCCTCTTACGAGGCCTCCCCCTCCCCTGCCTGGGCCCAGGCTTAAAGGGAAACTCCAGATGAAACCTCCTCAACAGACGAGGCGTAAAGATCTCAGATGCAGTGATCCAAGACCTCTCCTCAGGACCAAACCCTTTCCAATGTACGAGGTACTGAAGAATGCCTCTACGGAGCCGGGAATCCAGAACTTGACTAACCTTGTACTTTAGATTATCCTCAGAGACCGAAACCGAGGTAGGGAGAGGACGAGAGGACTTATTGTGGACTAAAGGCTTCTTAGGAATGGGTAAGGGCGTGAGAAGACGATTAGGAGTCTGAGTAGGGTCCCCCAGACCCCTAAAGATGAGTTGGACATCCAGCACAGGACCATCAGACTGGGCAGAGGTCAGTGGATCCCTGAGGCCAGGTTGATTAGAAGGTGATATGTCACAAGAGTCAAGCTGGATAGCTGAAACACAAGAAGAGCAGAGAGCCCAGAAAGGAAGATTGAAAACCCCACCTGGCCGAATGAGGCAGTCTATCCAAAGGATGGATTGAGCCTCTTAAACAGGTTTGAATGGATGTAGTAGTAGTAGAGTGAGGCCAGGTTACAGAAGGTCCTGAATAAGAAGAAGCAGGAAGCTCACTGGTCATAGGCTGGACTGGCATAACTGGTGCAGAGGCTGACTGAATAGCATCACCAGGTGCAACGACTACCACAATCGCATTGCAGGGCGTAGTGACTGTGGAACTGGTGGACGAGTTAACCTGGGTGTGCATCCAAGGGAGTTTAAGGACAGGCAATGGTAAGTGGTTATGCAAACTGGAGTGAATGATAGGCTCAGGTTCATAGGTGGGCTCCTCATCCAGAGTGCCACATGACCTAGAGAGTGTATCAGTCCGACTATTGCAGGACACATCCCAGAAATCGCGATATACAGTGGGAAGAGCAGAAGATACTGGGATGGTGGCAACAAGAAGTTTCTCCTTTGGGGCAACCTTGAGTAGGCAAGAAGAGGAACAGGAGGAACCCCAAGCCAGGATCTGTCCAGTAGCCCAGTCAACATGTGGGGAATGGAGCCGTAACCAAGGAAGACCTAATATGATAGGAGATGAAGCCTTAGGTAAAACAAGAAAGGATATCCACTCCTGGTGGAGTGTCCCTATCAACATCTTAACAGGGAGGGTCTGGAAGCGGATAGGGCACCCTGGGAGAATGGTGCCATCAATCGCCAAGACCACCAATGGCGTTGTGAGGGGAAAAAGGGTAAGTCTTATGGAAGATGCAGTTTCCCAATCCATGAAATTACCAGTGGCTCCAGAATCCAGATGTGCAGAGACTGAACGAGAAGTAGCGCCAACATGAAGGAACACAGAAAGGAGAAGAGGAGAAGGTGAAGGTGATATTTCAGGGTTTAATACTCCACCTTCATGATGTATTAGCCCTGAGCATTTTTCCGGACGAAGAGAACAAGTGTCACGAAAATGACCTTTGACCCCACAGTAGAGGCACAGTCCCAGAGTTCTGCGCATAGTCGCGTTCTTTGGGAGATAACTTGGTCTGGCCCAGATGCATAGGTTCCTCAGCAGGCAGGGGGCGCTCCTCGGGTCGAAGAGAAGGAACAGGGAGCTCAGGCTGCCTAAAGAACGGGGAGTGCTGGCGTCTTTTTTCCAGGGCCCTCTCCTGAAAGTGAATATTGATCTGGTTACACAAGGTGATGACACCATCCAGATCAGCAGGGAGGGATCTTCCTGTTAATTCACCCTTCACTCTTTAAGAGAGGCCATGTAAAAAGGTTGCAACTAGGGCCTCATTATTCCAGCTCAGCTCAGCAGTCAAAGTACAAAAATGAAGAGCATACTGTCCCACAGAAGCAGACTCTTGACGGAGACGTAAAAGATCGCTGGCCGCTGAGGAAACACGACCAGGTTCCTCGAAGATATTCCGAAAAAGTTTCAAGAAACCAGACAGACTAGAAACCACTGGATCATTCAGTTCCCACAGAGGAGCAGCCCAGGCTAACGCTTCGCCGGACAGGAGGGGTAAAATATAGGCTACCTTCGCCCGATCGGACAGGAAGTTTTGGAGCTGGAGTTCAAAATGAATTGTGCACTGGTTAAGGAACCCACTGCAGGCCTTGGAGTCCTCAGAGAAGCGGCCCAGAGCTGGCAGTTGTAATGAATGTGTGGCTGTGACTGGTGTGATAAGTGCAGCAGATAATGGTTGAGGTTGTTGAACTGGGGGTCCTAATGAGGTCTGAACCTGTTCAAAAAGGGAGGCCAAATCCTGAAGGAATTGTATCACCTGGGTCTGATTAGATTCCTGGGTCTCAAGTCTGCGGACTATGCCTTGCAATGGATCAGCTGCAGGAGGTGGCACGTCAGCCGGGTCCATGGCTGATCAAACTATCAGGTCACCTGAGACCACGTGACAGATGCACTCCGTTGGAGTCAGGAGTGCACCGCTAAGGCAGTGGACCCTAGGACTGACTGCTGCGGATTGAACCCCGGGAGGTTCAGGAAGCAGGTCTACTAGATCACTAACACAGATCCCAGTGGGAGCTAAAGCATAGATTCCCCAGGGCGCGGAGTCTAAGAGCCAGCAGGTGTTCACCAGAGCCTCTAGTGGTGAGGATGGACTGCGCTGCAGTCTGGCTCCAGGTCGCAGCCCCCAGGGTCTCACAGCTCACGCTCTCGATAGACTACAGGAGATAGAGGAAGGAAGCAGCAGGCTGGAACAACAAGGATAGTAAAAGGATAAGCCAAGGTCGGGGGAACTAGCAGACAAGGACAACAGAGTACACGCCAAAGGTTCAGGGTCACAGGCAAACAGGGATATGCCAAAAGGTCAGGGTCACGAGCAAACAGGAATAGTTGAGACGCCAAGGTCGGTAACAGAGACAAACGTAGAGCACACGGCAAACAGGAAACAGGAAGCCAAACACACAATGGTTGATCAGCAAGGTTGGCTTGCAATGCACAGGTTAATATAGTGTTCCTAATTAGAGGCTGAGGTGGAGCTATGCTGAGGGAAGATTATATATGCAGTCAGGTGAGAGTGGCTGGCCTCTAAAGGAACACATGGAGAGAGGTAAGCTGACAGACACACATTACTGCATAACCATGACAAAGAAAAATAAGTTGCGCTGAAAAATACAACACATAAATTGTTCAAAAGGTGTATAAAAGGTTTCAATAAAGTCCAAAAGCACAAGAGGCTATAATCACAAAGTCAAATGGCTATGGAACAAATGAAAAAAGCTCATCATAGAGTGTGTTAAAAAAATGTGAACTTGAAAGAGGAATCCTCCACCTTAAGAGAGCCACCGACACACAGGTTAAGATGTCTCACCACAAAACAAGGACTCTCTAATTACGGAAGGTCACATGAACCTTGGTACATCCACCATTGACGAGATCCAAGGAGAATAGCGGTGATGGTATGCGTCCCATATGTGGTTCCTTCTGGTTTGGACTCTGGTCATCCGAATAATCCAGCAGTAGACCAAATGAAAACAAAATGAGCTCCAATAGTGTAAAACCTTCTTACAGGAGTTTTTATTTGGCTAACAAAATTGCACTTGCACATTCCCAAAGAAGTACAGGCAAGAAAAACAGCAACGATCTGCAGCAGATAGAGGAACGCGAAGACGGGTATGTGTTCTTCCGCCTGACTGGTTTCATCACAAATGGACTTCTTTCAGGGCAATGATGCTCTAGTGGACCACTGTTTGGCGACTGCTGCTCTAAAGAAACCCTGGCTGAGAAAATAGTGGTCTACAGTCTATGATGAAGGGGAAGTCACACAAAGGATAGTGGAGGAACTGGAGTACAAGTGCTCTAAGATCTTATGGGATCAAATTGCATGCATCCTGTTCAATCAGAGAGACTTACCCTTCAGTGCACTTAAATCATTTTGTTTTTTTATTTGGTTAAATCATTATATAATTTCTGTATTTTAAAAAAGAAGCATACAGTCTATAACAATTAACTAAACAAATGTTTTCTTGTTGGTTATAGTATTGGCGTATTCACTAAAAAGACTTGTGTTTGCAATAACCATAGCTGTTCATTATGTATCGTTTAATAAAGTGGGCTAATTTGGTCTGAAAATTGTACTGGTACTATTGTATTGTACTAATAATGTAAGTAAGCACAGCTGTAAAGGGACTGTTTTCAAGAAAATGGGTGCAGAAAAATAGATTTCAAAGGATTAAAGTGGCGATTTTCTATTCCACAGGAGGTAATGTGTAATTAGGGACTGGCCCACTGCATAAGAGTGCTTCACATTTGTCATAAAATTGCAGGTAAATGTTCTTATATAAGAGAGAGGCAATTCCTGATTACATTTTGAGTGAGCTGAAAGTGGTATTTTTTTACTTCAGGGGACCGCTGGGTATGATGTGGACTTTTATTGTCCAGATTTTCTCTGCGGTGGATGTTTAACTCAAACACTTAAGTGTTTTCTGCTCTTTTGTGGTCCATCAGCAGGAGAAATGCATAAAGGAGCTGTATGAAAATAGTTGATGCAGAGGGTGTTATAGAGTTTCAGCATCTGCTTTATTGTCTACATGTGCAGAATTGAAGTTATCAAGAGATGCCTGAGATAGATAGATAGATAGATAGATAGATAGATAGATAGATAGATAGATAGATAGATAGATAGATAGATAGATAGATAGATAGATAGATAGATAGATAGATAGATAGATAGATAGATAGATAGATAGATAGATAGATAGATAGATCGATAGATATCCTAGCAGAGCGCCCTGAAGTCAGTTTGGGAATTGCAAGCTCCCTTGACCACAGGCCCCTTACTGGCAAAGTACTAAAACAATCAAACAGATTTAGAACAGATCATGCATTCTGACCATGTTCTAAGTAAATATGTTATCTTGGCTTAAAGCAAACCTGTGCTTTACCCATGTGGGACCACTGTCACTAGAACTGAAATTGCCAAAATTTTGAGTTACACCGTACCAGAAATAGGGAGGAAATCTTCCAATGCCGCATACACACAATCGGAATTTTGGTCGGAAAAAGCTCTGATGGTTTTTCCAATGGAATTCTGACGGGATTTCACTCAAGCTGTCTTGCGGACGTACAACACGTACGACGGGACTAGAAAAAGGAAGTTCAATACCCAGTGCGCCACCCTTTTGGGCTCCTTCTGCTAATCTCGTGTTAGTAGAAGTTTGGTGAGAGACAATTCACGCTTTTCAGACTTGTGCTTTTTCAGACCGTTTTACTGCTGTTCAGTTTGTGCTTGTGGGTTTGTATCTGGTTTTCAGTGCTTGTAGTCAGTTCGTATCTGTTTTTCAGTGCGTTCTTGTCCGCTCGTTACTGATTTTCAGCTGGCTCTTCACAGGCCTTACTGTTCTTCAGTGCATTCTGTTTAGTTCATTCTGACCAGCTGACCGTTTTGAAGCCATGTTGCAGTTACGTGCTCGTCGTAAAGTTCGTGCTGTGCGACTTTCCTAACTGCGGAGGGGCAATCGATGGGAAGCACATCCACATCGTCCCACCACCCCATTCGGGGTCATACTATTATAATTAAAAGGGGTTTAATAGTATTGTGTTGATGGCGGTGGTGTCGGCAACATATGAGTTTCTGTATGTGGATGTAGGGTGGAATGGCCAGATGTCGGATAGTGGAGTATTTGAGGCCTTAAATCTCCTACTGGATCGGGACGTTTCTGGCTCCGGGCTTTCCTCTTCATCATTACTGCTATCATGCACCTGCTGTGTCTCCGCCATGTTCCTCTCTCCCACCGCGACGAAAGAGATGGGTCGGGGAATATTATAGAAACAACGTCAGGGGTGGGCAACGCGGGCGGAGTTTCACGCATACGCAGTGTCTATAAAGCTAACACGCGTGTGTCGTACCTACGTTCTGTGTGCGAAGGAAGGAGGAATGGAAGCGACGAACGTAATAACGAAGGTAACATTTTAACTTGGGACATGAGTGGCCTATACTGATTCTAGATTAAGGCCTATATTGTGATAAGATTAGGAGAGTTTAGCCTGATATTAGTGTTTTTGTCTTTTGTTTGGTCTTGCAGCAAAAATGAAACAATTTAAAGACCCAGACTTCCTCTGCAAATTCATAGACAGATACCGGGATATGCGCAATTTGTGGGAGGTGAAAAACCCCTTATATCGCAACAAACCAGCAAGGAAGGCATCGCTGGAGAAATTGCTGGAATTTGTGAAGACTCGGGTCCTCGACGCAGACATCGAGTTTTTGGACAGGAAAATTTGTAGCTTGAGAAGCACGCATAAGAAGGAGCTTCAGAAAGTCCAGAAGTCCCTGAGGTCAGGAGCAGCAGCAGAAGACGTGTATGTACCCAGTCTTACAGCAGGATGCGTTTTCTAAAAGACCAGATTAAAGCCAGGGAATCATTTTCGACCTCTTAACGCCCCCCTTCCATCCTCCCTTCCCTCAACCCCAGCTGAGGCTTCCGAGGACCAACCTGGGCCTTCCATCCTGGAAGAAATTGAGGAGCCCAGATGGAGCCAGGTATAGTATTTTTAAACATATTTTTTGTGGGAAAATGATTGTTGTTAACTAGATTATTATTATTATTATTGCTAACAAATGAATGATTTAACAAAAAGTGTTTTACATATCAATAGGCAGTAGGGGCCAAAAATGATTGGGACAAGAATGAAAAATGCTGGGCTCAGAATGATAGTCTTTTCTATTTATTAACATTTCATTTGCAAAAGTCATGAGCTGAAAATTGTGTGTGATTGATGAACCAAAAACTAAAACTATGTCCCTTTTTCATACACAGGAAGAGCTCAGCCAGGACGAGGCTCTGGAATGTGGCCCACAGGAGGAGGTGGGGGGAAGTGTCAGCCAGGAGGTGGCGGGGCCCAGTCTCACCCAATCCCAGGTCCCTCCCCTTTGCCTTCCACCCAAACGGCCCAGGAAGGGGAGGAACGTGGAGGAGGCAGCACTTGTCCTCATTAAGGAGGCTAATGATGCCCTGAAAGACCCCCTCGATGCTGTAGAGGACTATGGCATCTATATAGCCTCAAATTTGCAGCAAATGGAGGAGGGCCCATAACGCAAATGCGAGAAAATAATTTTTGAGGCCATCCATAAGGGGTTGAGTGGCCAAATGACGGATGACGTCCACTTATGTATGCTCGCCCATCCTCCTCCTCCTCCTGCCACAAGTCCACCTCCAGAGCCACAGCCTCCAAGGAAAGCTGCAGGGCAGCGTGGAGGGAAGGTTGCACAGAGGACAAGAAGGTGATGGCCCGGGTTCAGTCTGGTCTGACAGAAGATGCAGCCTGTTGTAGTACCACAGCCTGGGGACATACATGTCATCTGCTGCTGTTCCTGATCTCTGGGAGTCCTGGACCAGATTGTGCTCCCTTCTATATGGACTTCTCAAGCTACCAATCCAATTTTTTTAGCCACAGGGTTAATGTCTGCCCTGGGGGCCAAAGGCTTTGCAAATTCCAGCTGTTTCTCCAGCGTTGCCATCCCTCTTTATTTTGTTATTATGAGCCAGAATAAATGGAGATTTTTTAATATAAAAATACTTGCCAATGTGTTTTTCTTCAAATAGGACAGTTTTTTTGTGAATAGGCAGGTACATTTCAAAAATACAATGTCAAAATAACAGGGGACACTAACACCAAGAAACCTCCTTGAGGTTTACAAATGCAAAATAATGATGGTGTTGTGGAAACGTGACATACAAAAAAAAAAAAATATATGGAGATGACTATAAAATAATAATAATAATAATAAAAAAAAATACAGCAGGAGATCTTGATAAAAAATAAAATAAAAAATGACTATAAAAAAATTAAAAACATTATTATGGAGATCTGGCTTTAAAAACAAAAAATTATATTCATGAGGTCACAAGAAAAAATAAAGAAATCAGTTTGTGAGAACTCTGTGTGAATATGAGCAGCAAAACAATTTCATTCTTCTAGCATTATAAAGAAGAAGAGAATGCGCTGCATTGAAAGATTTAAAAATTTGCAGTGTGATAAAAGTTACATCTCCATTACGAACGGATGTTTTACCAGACTGAGCGGCTCCGTCTCGTACTTGATTCTGAGCATGGAGGTTTTTTTGCGCGTCGGAATTGCATACACATGAACGGAATTTCCGATAGAAACTTTTTCTGTCGGAAAAATTGAGAACATGCTCTCAATCTTTTGCTGGTGGAAATTCGGCCAGCAAAAATCCGATGGAGCATACACACGGTCGCATTTTCCGACCAAAAGCTCTCATCGGTCTTTTGCTGGCCGAATTTCCGATCTTGTGTACACGGCATAATAGTAATTTTTCGGTTTGGAGAAATTACTGCTCATTTTTTGTTGTGAAAAATATATGTAAATCGCGCTAACTGGACAGTCAAAATTGTGGACCTAAAATAATAAATAGATATAATTCATATAGGTGAATACAATGCATGAATTAATAAATCAAAAAATTTAACAATATACTATGTGATCAAATACATACAATTCAAAAGTGCACAATAATCAAATATATAATAAATAATCATGAAAGTTCATACATTTCTGTGTTTGGTCACTCCTCAATTAATTCTCCAACACCGTGATCCTGAAATTATAAGTGCTCCAATGCTTCAAACCTACAGTGTTCCACCCAAAGTGAATATTGAATGCGCTCACCAGATGTACACGGCCAGCAAGTGACCATTAAGCATGAATATCAGAAATGCCACTTGGCTCAATTCATAGGTCAATCTCCATCACCATCAGGTTCACCATCTGCCTCTCTCCTCCATATATAAATGGGTACGACCATGATCAGAAAGGCATGGGTATATAAAACAAAGGCTCTCCAATATCATATATTCTCCACAGTATTCAGCATCTGTCTCCTCATATCACAAGACTCTCTGAAATTGGCTCCGCCAAAAAGAGCCACAGAAGACAAGTATAGTGTAGTATTGTATTTATTAAAAAAAGGCTGCACTTACATATGTCCAATACAATCAAATTGGCAAAATAGCAGCTCAAGGGTCTGTAGAATTGATCCCGCACCGCTCTATGACTAACGGCGTGCCTTCCAGCGACCCAGCGGAAGTGAAGGGTTCTTTTCTGTTTGTGTGTCAAGCCTCTCTTCTATGTATTTCACGCTGTACGAGCTTCATCAGGAAGTGGGGCTGACGCCACTTTACTGCTATAGGGCCCACTTCCTGTTGCGCGCACAGCTTAAAATGCATAGAAGAGAGGCTTAACATGCAAACAGATAAGAGCCCTTCACTTCCGCCGGGTCGCTGGAATGCACGCAGCACGCCGCTAGTTACACATCTGTGCGGGATCGATTCTACAGACCCTTGAGCTGCTATTGTGCCGATTTGACTGTATTGGACATATGAAAGTGCAGCCTTTTTTAAATAAATACAATACTACACTAGTATTTATTTTTTAAATAAATACTATACTTGCCTTCTGTGGCTCTTTTCGGTGAAGCCAATTTCAGAGAGTCTTGTGATGGGAGAAGGAGACAGATGCTGAATACTGTGGAGATTATATGATATTGGAGAGCCTTTGTTTTATATACCCATGCCTTTCTGATCGTGGTCGTACCCATTCATATATGAAGGAGAGAGGCAGATGGTGAACCTGATGGTGATGGAGATTGACCTATGAATTGAGCCGAGTGGCATTTCTGATATTCATGCTTAATGGTCACTTGCTGGCCGGGTACATCTGGTGAGCGCATTTAAAATTCACTTTGGGTGGAGCACTGTTGGTTTGAAGCATTGGAGCACTTATAATTTCAGGATCACGGTGTTGGAGAATTAATTGAGGAGTGACCAAACACAGAAATTCATGAACTTTCATGATTATTTATTATGTACCGTATATACTCGAGTATAAGTCGAATTTTTCAGCACCTTTTTTTGTGCTGAAAGTGCCCCCCTCGACTTATACTCGAGTCAAGCACTTTTCTGCAGCAAAAAATTTCATTTTCCGAACCAAATTTGGGGACCCGTATCTCAGGGCCACTTGGTGCTAGAAACCCCAAATTTGGTATGCAAACCCAGTGGACCTGGTTCCACAGCATATCCAAAGCTGGAGTTCCTAGCTCTAAGTGGCCCTGAGATACGGGGCCCCAAAATCGGTTCGGAAAATGTCATTCTCTGCTGCAGAAAAGTGCTTGACATTTTCTGAACCGATTTTGGAGCCCTGTATCTCAGGGTCACTTAGTGCTAGGAACACCAAATTTGGTGTGCAAACCCAGTGGACATGGTACCATAACATATCCAAAGCTGGAGTTACTAGCACCAAGTGGCCCCGAGATATGGGGCCCCAAAATAGGTTCGGAAAATGTCATTCTCTGCTGCAGAAAAGTGCTTGACATTTTCTGAACCGATTTTTGGGGTCCTTTATCTCGGGACCACTTGGTTCTAGAATTACCAGCTTTGGATATTTTATTGTGCTAGTTCCACTGGGTTTGCACACCACATTTGGGGTTCCTAGCACTAAGTGGCCCCGAGATACGGGGCCCCAAAGTTGGTCAACTGTGTCCATCTGTAGCAATGTCATTTCGGGACACTTTGGGTTCAGAGACCCCAAATTTTGGCTGCAGCTAGGGGGCATCTAGGAACCCCTAACTACCGAGTTTGAAGTTCGGGGGACCTATGGCTGCAAATGGGCGCAGTGAGGCATGCAAATGGGCACAGTGAGGCTGCAAATGGGCATTGTTGACCCTCTTTTCCACTTACAGTAGCTCTGCATTTCTCACCCTCGTCTCAATACTCAGGTCAATAAGTTTTTCCCATTTTTTTGTGGTAAATTAGGGCCTCGACTTATACTCGGAACGACTTATACTCAAGTATATACGGTATTATTGTGCACTTTTGAATTGTATGTATTTGATCACATAGTAATTTGTTTAATTTTTTGATTTATTAATTCATGCATTTTATTCACCTATATCAATTACATCTATTTATCCACTTTATTATTTTAGGTCCACAATTTTGACTGTCCAGTTAGTGCCCTTTACATATATTTTTCATGATTTATTAGTACTCACTAATTTTAGAAGCAGCACTGGCATATTGAATTGCATTAGTTGGTGTCGTATCCCCTATTTTATTTTTACAAGTCATTTTTTGTTGTATCTAAGGAACAGAAAGTGAAAATAAATCTCCTGAATAGAACACATAAACTCTTTTTAAAATGAGAAAAAAAAATACTTTACATACACCACTTTGCATGGAAAACTCTGAGATGGAAGAACCCAATGAGAAGTCCACTAAGTTGCAAAAGAAGCATAACAGGAAATAAGCTGGGAATAATGCACGTGGGAAAATGTGGTGGTGGTGGTGGGTAGTGTAGGAAAAAAGGGGGGGGCAGGTGAGGTGGAGAATAGGTGCCAGTGGTGCCTATAAAAATTATTGTCTCATAGACAAGAGCCAGGGTCTTAGGGGGCTATGCGACAGGGCCTGCAAATTGCCGGTTAAAGGTATTGCAAAATATCCCCCAGTTTGAGTTTATGAGTATCTTTTTTAACATTCACATTTAAACATTAAAACAACAAAAAACTTCTATTCCATTCTTATAGTAGCTGGACAAGATTGGTAAAGTAGCGGGACTGTGATATTGCGGTGGATAATCTGACACTAACTGACACTTTGTGGGAAATAGTGACACTAATACAGTGATCAGTGCTAAAAATATGCACTGCCACCATACTAATGACACTGGTTGGGAAAGGGTTAAACATCTATGGCAATCAAATGGTTACCTATGTGCCTAACCAGTGTTTTCGTGTTTACTTATAGCTGCTTTTACTAAGGGATATGCTGGATTTTCAGGGAAACTAAATCCAGCACATCCCCGTTGACAGGACAGAGCTCTCCATTGTTTACATATGCAGAACTCTGTCCAGCCTGTCTCCTCGCCGATTAGCGCGTTTTGGCATGCATCTATTGGTTGTCACCCACTGATTGGCTTTTGCTGTGACTAATCTCAGCAGAAGTGGCGTGTGCATACCACCTACCCGGAAGTGCAGATTCACGTATATATAAGTGATTCTGCACAGAACGGCAGCCCTGCAGCAGTAAATCTGCTATAGGACTTTTGGAAATCGGTTAAGGGAATCCAGAACTGCATTTATTTGTATGTTTTATGTCTGCCTGGACTTCAGCTTTAAAGATAATTCTAGCCAAAACCTTGTATGATTACAGCCTCTGACAGTTTTGCTGTGTCCCTGTTGGAGAAATTTCCCATTATTTCCTTTCAGGACAGGATGATGGGAGATTTTTTTCACGGGGGACACAGACAAAAACACATTTTTAATCAGGTGCAAAAAGTTAGAACTTCTGAAAATGTTTTTATTGCTGTCCATGCTTTTCTATCCCAGAGGTTGTAGGGCATCACAGGGACAGGAACTAAAGGAAGAAATAAAAGCCAACAGAAATGTGACCTTTTTTCACTCTATCCAAAATTGCTAATTTCAAAACTTTGTGGCAAGTTTCCTTATCTCGTTTTCCTTTTTTCTGCTCATTACACTTGGTTTGGCAAACCTACTTACCCTACTTTGCAATTTATACCAACATTCTTTAAAATCAATATACAACTATAATGTTCCATTTCACAAAGTATATAAATACTGTTTTATTCCCCATCACTTATTTTTCAAAGGCCTGTGCCCCTTCATGATAACGTGAGAAAGACACTACTAGTAAATAAAGTCTAATTTAACCTAATACAATTTTAACCAAAAGTTTATCTCAATGCATTGCTTGTAATGTCTATGGATATTGAATTATGGAGCTGCCAAATTAAATTATGCTTATTCCTAGGGTTGCACTGATACCAGTTTAAGACCGAGTACGAGTACTGATACTTTCCTTAAGTACTTGCTGATACCAATTACCAATACCTATTTTTAATTTTTTTTTTTTAATTTACATTTTTTATAACTTTAACTTTTTTTGGTGGAGAGGTGGGGAGGGAGTTATTGTTTAGGGTGGAGAGGTGGGAAGGGGGTTATTGTTTAGGGTGGAGAGGTGGGAAGGGGGTTATTGTTTAGGGTGGAGAGGTGGGAAGGGGGTTATTGTTTAGGGTGGAGAGGTGGGAAGGGGGTTATTGTTTAGGGTGGAGAGGTGGGAAGGGGGTTATTGTTTAGGGTGGAGAGGTGGGGAGGGGTGTTATTGTTACATATTTACATAGTAGGTGAGGTTGAAAAAAGACACAAGTCCATCAACTCCACCCTATGTGTGTGATTATACTGTATGTCAGTATTACATTATATATCCCTGTAAGTTGTGGTCATTCAGGTGCTTATCTAATAGTTTTTTGAAACTATCAATGCTCCCCGCTGAAACCACCGCCTGTGGAAGGGAATTTCACATCCTTGCTGCTCTTACAGTAAAGAACACTCTACGCAGTTTAAGGTTAAATGGCATTTTTCCAATTTTAATGAGTGGCCAAGTGTCTTATTAAGTACCGGTGAATGTATCGAGTACCGATACTCATGCAAATGCTTAGTATCGGCACCGATACCAGTATTGGTATCGGTGCAACCCTACTTATTCCTGATTTGATTTTGAAAAACTATCAAGCCTCATGATACATATGGCACACAGAAATCAGTATGTAGCCAAAAACTCTGGAGAGAAAAAAGAAGACTACATCTGTAATACTTTACACCGAAAAAGTGGAGTAGATAGGCAACCATCTATACTACAACAGAGATTGATTAAGGGAGAATGAGGCTCTGGGCAAAGTAGCATCTTTGCCCCCTCTTTTACCCCACCCCTTCTGTTGACAGTGATACGTTTTGTAGTAGGCGGAAGCCACCCCATTTGCATTGTCTGTAGTGACATGGTCTGTCATGCTAAATGCCATCTGCCTGAAGTACATCATATATTGTAAAGTGACTGGAAGATACACAGCTTTGACCAATGACCTTGTCCACCCTAGTTTACTGCAGGAGCATTGAAGGTCATAGTTATAGGATCCTGCCTTGGTCGCTTTGGGAATGATCCTGCTCTCTCCTTGAATTTAAAGCTTGTTTGGCTGTACTTCTCCTGTGGATCACAGGAGCGCAATTCGTTCTGCACTCCTGTGACCTATTTTCATCAGACAGCAGGCTGAAGCTCGCTGTCGGCTGACGTCACAGAGCCAGTCCAGGAAAGATCACGACCATATGGTGGGGGGGGGGCAGAGCAGAGAACCAGTGACTGACAGTCACTGGCTTTCTGCTCAGGGAGCTCTGAGAACCGAGCAATCTGCGGTGTTTGATGGCTCAGTTCTCAGTGTTAGAGCTAGCGGGGGGACAGATGCAGCATCGGACCAATGCTGTATCCACCTAAGTACGATTCTTGAAAAAAAACAAATCCCATGCATCTCTTTTAACACAGGAAATATTACTTACTTTATATAGCTGAACTTTTTATGAAGCTTGATCAAAAACTTTATTGAAAGAAGACTGCACAAGCCTTTTCTGTTCCAACTGTTCTAATACCTTTCTAATATTTAATAGATTTTTTTTTTTAATGTTGTTTAATGTTAACCAAGTAGTATTTTGTTGTACCAAACCTTTAAAATACTACCTAAAGGCTTCATTCTAGGAGCTGACTTTATATTTCACGATTTTACCATTTAAAATATTGATTAATCTGTTTACTGTAGGTCGTTTTAGGTCAAGCAGATAGATAACGTCAGGAAAGATGGATTTAGTTTTACAAAATGCCAGAGTCTTACAAATGTATGAGGTTTCCCTGGGGATCCTGCCGTCCACTGACATTTTCTCCTTGGCCTTCTGCTAGGCAGGGCTTTGATGGAAGACATTCACCAGCAATTAACCTCTCCAACTTAAAGCTTTCCTTGATGATCTTTATGGTGATTACATATATGTGAGAGGTTAAACTTCATTTGACATTTATTTACATGTGAAACACAAAACCCATAAACATCAAAAAGTATTATGTAACTAATGAACTCATTACATCAGAGCGGAAGCATCGTCTATGAACAGTACAGTATGGATTAGAAAACATTTACTGACTGTTAATTATCCACTCTCACTACTTTTCCATTTTCTCTTCATCATGGCTCCAATTTCACAGTACATAAAGTAAGATAATTAGTTTTTTATTTTTTTACAAATGGAGAACTGTGCTCTGTAAAGTCTCATTCGCACTTATGCATTTTTAGTGCTTTTTGCATTTTGCAGATTTGCACTACAGAACATGTTCCATAGGAAACCATGTTAAATGGACTGCAGTGCAAATCTGCAAAATGCAAAAAGCACTAAAACTGCATAGGTGTGAATCCAGCCTAAGGCTCCATTCACACTAGCGCGTTTTTTGATGCATTTTGCATTTTGCAGAAATGCACGGGAATTTTTGTAACATGGGTTCCTATGGAACATGTTCACATCAATGCATTTTTGTACCTCTGCATTTTTGGAAAGGGTCAGGGACTTTTTTTCATGCAAAATGCAGCGTTTTGCATGTAATAGAATTCAATGGACCAGCATCAAAAACGCAAGTACAGCGTTTTTGCAGCGTTTTTGCAGCGTTTTGCGTTTTTGGCATTTTTTGCAAAAAATGCAAAAAGCACTAAAAATGCATAGGTGTGAATCCAGCCTTAGGCTCGATTCACATCTATGCATGTTGCTTTTGAGCGTTTTTGGAGTTTTTTTTTGTGATGCGTGCCACGTTTTTGAGCAGCGTTTTTGTAGCGTTTTTACAGCGTTTTTGCTGCGTTTTTGCCGCGTTTTGCGGTTTTTTTTTTTACAGTTTTTTTTAGACTGTCTACTGTTTTTCATTCTAAAAAAAAAAAAAAAAAAACAAACGCCAAAAACGCATCAAAAATGCTGTAAAAACGCTGCAAAAACGCTGCACTTGCGTTTTTGATGCTGGTCAATTGAATTCTATTACATGCATTTTTGCATGAAAAAAAGTCCCTGACCCTTTCCAAAAATGCAGAGGTACAAAAAGACATTGATGTGAACATGTTCCATAGGAACCCATGTTAAAAAATTCCCATGCATTTCTGCAAAATGTAAAATGCATCAAAAAACGCGCTAGTGTGAATGGAGCCCAAAGCTGTATAAACACTATACAGGTTTTGTTGTTCGACTTCCTTTAGATTTACCTTCAGCTATGTAGTGCAAGGGCCTGCCTGATTGCCTACACATTGAAAGTGTTTAGGTTTGACCTCATATTATATGGTTTTGGTAAATCTAAAGGAAAAAATCTAAAGAAAATTGTATAGTGTGTATCCAGCTTTAAACTGCATTTAAAATGATCTGTAGATCAAGAGATTTAGCAGCTGTAGATATTTGCAAAGATAAGAATTGATGAAGTTCTATATCTCATATATACATATCTCTAGATCTACTGGTTGTTTCACTGTAGATGAAGTTTGATTATGAATTTTTCTTTATATTCGCATTTTGAATTATCCAGATAAATAAGATCTCTTCTAAGCACTGTACACATCTACACTTACAATGCAATGAGGAAATAGTAACCTTTAGATGTCACACACACATTGGAGATTTACAAATAAATTAGGAGCTGTGTGTGGTCATTCCTAGCAAGTCCCAGCTGTAAATTGTGGGGAATAGACATTCTTCTTAATGACTCCCAAGGATCTTAAAGTGTTATTAAACCCAAAACCGAAAATGTAATGTATCGCAACTTACCAATCATTAGATGTGGTGGCTGCATGAGTTTTCTTTCTTTCGGCTTTTTTCCTTCTGTTTTCACCTGGTGATCTGGCCAGTAACACACCTCCTCTGGCTGCCTACATTCTGGATGGAGGAGCAACAGGGTCACCTTTGGACAGCAGCATTGTTAATCAGGGTGAAGAGTAGCGTTAGATATACAGGCAGATTTAGATGCACTAACAAACTCCAACGTACTGTTTTTAGGCAGTTACAGCAGGGGTGCTCAACCCGTGGCCCGTGGAGCTGTCTGATGTGGCCCATGGCCTCAAACCTAATATGACAATTAAAAAAAAAGGTCTTCAGGTCAGTGTATTAAACAACACATACACTGGGCATAATATCTTCTAGCAATGGGCATAATAATAATAATGGACTTCTATCATGTCCTGTTGGTTTGGTGCACTTTCAAAAAAGTACACCACATCTATAAGATATAATAGAAGTCTATGGCAAAGTGCAGCTAACCTGCAGGAAAGCCGCAGGTGCACTGCGCTGTACCCGCAGTGCAGGTACACTGAGGCGCATCAGTGTAAACGTAGCCTCATGGGGGGCTCAAGACAGTAAGGGTTTGTTTATAATTGCGATTCAGGGGGCGGTAAAACCCCATAGTTGAGACGTGTTTTTACCCCCTCCAAGCCACTGGGGCAGTGTCAGGGCTCGCAATGGTTACCCCATCCCATGCTCCATGTGACCCGTACAGCCTCCCTGTTACATTCTGTTTTACTCTTGGACGGGGGGGGGGGGCAGCATAAACAGGAACCAATCCTTTCCATCTTTCTCCTGCAACTGTTGAAATATACATAGCATCCTTGTAAAAAGTAAACAAATTCAGTGTTGCCTATCAGGCCAATTCTCTCATTTCTCTAGAAAATTACACACAACCCCCAAACATTATATATGTTTTTTTTAGCAGAGACCCTAGAAAATAAAATGGTGGTCTTTTTATCTTGCACGGTATTTGCGCAACAATTTTTTAACCGCATGCATTGAAAAAAAAAGAAAACAGTAACGTCTGCCCAATTTTTTTGCATAAGAAAGATGATGTCACGCTGAGTAAATAGATACCTAACATGTCAAACTTCAAAATTGCACACGCTCGTGGAATGGCGCCAAACTTCTGTACTTAAAAATCCCCTTAGGCGAAGCTTTATATTTTTTTACAGGTTACATTTTTTGAGTTACAGAGAAGGTCTTGGGCTAGAATTATTGCTTTTGCTCTAACATTCATGGCGATACCTCACATGTGTGGTTTGAACGCTGTTTATATATGTGGTCGCGACCTACGTATGCGTTCGCTTTTGCGAACGAGCACGCGGGGACAGGGGCACTTTAAAAAAATTACACTGTTAAACAAGCTGTACACTCACTACTTTACATTGTAGCAAAGTGTCATTTCTTCAGTGTTGTCACATGAAAAGATATAATAAAATATTTACAAAAATGTGAGGGGTGTACTCACTTTTGTGAGATACTGCATAATTTTGGTTTATACCATATGATGGATATAGAGTTGTGTTTTTAATTTATATAATAAATATTATTTTTGTAGCAGATGCATTTTCAATTTGCACCACATGATGGAGACATAGAGATATATACACTACTGGAGTGTTTTTATGGAAGACCATTCATTAGCAGCATATCATTTGTTAATTGTAAGAATCACTTGCCAGTAGTGCTGATATGTTGGTATATTTAATTTGGAGCAATTTTAGTACATTTTAAGAGGTGAGGTTTTTACCCAAATCCAATGGCATAATATAAATACAGCGGAAAAACTGGTGGTGACCACGACTCCTGATGTCCCAGATGTGACGAAACGCACAGGGGGAAGTGACTTCCGGTTTACTCGCCACTTCTGCCTTATAGAATGCATGCTGGTTCCCATGCAGGTCGGAATGGCGGCAAACAACTATAGAGCTTTGGCAGATGATTCTGGGGTGCTAGGTCGGGCACCAAGTACTGTGGGGAGGCGCAGCTCTCATTTACCATGTTCTTCTACCGTGTTTCCCTGAAAATAAGACCTACCCCGAAAATAAGCACTACTGTGATTTTTGGAAAGGGCTGCACTATAAGCCCTACCCCGAAAATAAGCCCTAGTTTAAAAGCGTAAAATCCTAAAATGCACGATATTATATAATGTAAACTGTGTATTTTTTTTGTTACAGCGCCGCTCGGCGCTCAGCTGATCCCCCGCTGCTCTCCTCTTCTTCCAGCGGGGGATCCCCCCCCCCTCTGCAGTGCTCAGAGCGGGGAAGACCTATCAGGCAGGCAATGGAAGCGCCGAGCAAGGCTCAGCTGATCCCCCGCTGCTCTCCTCCTCTTCTGCCAGCGGGGGATCTCCCCCCCTCTGCAGTGCTCAGAGCGGGGAAGACCTATCAGGCAGGCAATGGAAGCGCCGAGCAAGGCTCAGCTGATCCCCCGCTGCTCTCCTCCTCTTCTGCCAGCGGGGGATCTCCCCCCCTCTGCAGTGCTCAGAGCGGGGAAGACCTATCAGGCAGGCAATGGAAGCGCCGAGCAAGGCTCAGCTGATCCCCCGCTGCTCTCCTCCTCTTCTGCCAGCGGGGGATCTCCCCCCCTCTGCAGTGCTCAGAGCGGGGAAGACCTATCAGGCAGGCAATGGAAGCGCCGAGCAAGGCTCAGCTGATCCCCCGCTGCTCTCCTCCTCTTCTGCCAGCGGGGGATCTCCCCCCCTCTGCAGTGCTCAGAGCAGGGAAGACCTATCAGGCAGGCAATGGAAGCGCCGAGCAAGCCTCAGCTGATCCCTCGCTGCTCTCCTCTTCTGCCAGCGGGGGATCTCCCCCCCTCTGCAGTGCTCAGAGCGGGGCAGGCAATGGAAGCGCCGAGCAAGGCCCAGCTGATCCCCCGCTGCTCTCCTCTTCTGCCAGCGGGGGGGATCTCGGGCCCCCCTCCCTCTGCAGGGCTCGGAGCAGAAAAGGGTAATCAGGCAGGTCAGGAAAGCGCTAAAAGAAGGTATTTATCACAAATAGGTTACAGAAACATGCACAGTTTACATGATATAATACTGTAATACAGTGCATTTTAGGATTTTACAACCACTGGCCACTGGGGATTCCTGACAGGCAGGGAGGGAGATGGGGAGAGAAGACAGCACATGACAAGCCTTACACTGAAAATAAGCCCTACTGGGTCGTTTGTTGCCAAAATTAATATAAGATCCGGGCTTATTTTCGGGGAAACACGGTAGATGTGTTTTCACATGAACTGAGCTACAGCTACTCAGGGGTCTGTGTATACCAAATTGAGTACTGTTGCGCGGGGTTTCACTTATATTTTTCTATCATGATTCAACATTGTCCACAAGTATTTGCCAGTTATATACATAAACAGAACATTTACAGTAAATGTTTTTTTTTAAAACAGAAAAGATTGTTCATTATAAGATATGACATGGTATGTTATACAGTGTGACCAGTTTAATGCTTTGTGGATTGATTTAGTGTTTTCTAAGCTGAAGTAAGTACTGCACTTATAAATATATGTACAAACTGCTTCTATCACATTGCTAATGTTTCACAGTGCATTCATGCAATGCATTCACAGCCCCTTTTGCTTAATTTGCTAATACATGATTTGCTAATACATAAAGCATATCAAGACAGCTGTTTGCTGAAACCCTAATGCCCCGTACACACGATAGGATTTTCAGACGGAAAATGTTCGATGGGAGCTTGTTGTCGGAAATTCTGACCGTGTGTGGGCTCCATCGGACATTTTTGGAATTTCCGACAAACAAAATTTGAGATCTGGATCTCAAATTTTCCGACAATAAAATCCTTTCTTGTAAATTCCGATCGTGTGTACACAATTCCGACGCACAAAGTTACACGCATGCTCGGAATCAAGCAGAAGAGCCGCACTGCCTATTGAACTTCATTTTTCTTGGCTCATCGTACGCGTTGTACGTCACCGCGTTCTTGACGTTCAGAATTTCCAACAAGATTTGTGTGACCGTGTGTATGCGAGACAAGTTTGAGCCAACATCCGTCGGAAAAAAAACATGGATTTTGTTGTCGGAAAATCCTATCATGTGTACAGGGACTTTCTGACAACAAAACCATGGATTTTTGTTTGAAGGTTGTTGGCTCCAACTTGTCTTGCATATAGGGCTGCAACTAATGATTATTTTCATAATCGATTAGTTGGCCGATTATTGTTTCGATTAATCGATTATTCGGTTAATAACCTTAAAAAAAGTGTGGTGTATAATTTAGTTAATGTGTACAGTTTTAAAAAAAGGTAATTTATTCTTAAATGTCTCTATGCAGTGGTAAATATAAATAACCAACTATATGGTTAGGGAGCAAAATATCGAATCCACTCTACGAATAACAGACAGAAGAGATATACTGTATATACTATTAGAGGAGATATACTGTATATACTATTAGAGGAGAGATATACTGTATATACTATTAGAGGAGAGATATACTGTATATACTATTAGAGGAGAGATATACTGTATAAACTATTAGAGGATATATACTGTATATACTATTAAAGGGTGAATCTGGTAAATATCATCAGACTCAGTGATCAAATTTTTTTATTAAAAACAATGTCTTCCTTCAAAAAAAATGTAATTTTAAGAACGTTCGTTCTTTCATTCAGTGAATGTACAAAGATTTTTCGTCTGAATATTCTCGTCTGAAAATTGATCTGTGTGGCCAGCATAAGGCTCAATACACACCTATGCAGGTTGCTTTTCATCTGTTTCTGCAGTGCTCTTTGCTGTGCGTTTTGATTTTTGTGCACGTGATTTTGCAGCGATTTGCATTTTTGCATTTTTTTGGCCAATTTGTTGTTGGGCAGATTAAAAATCACATATTGCTGCAAAAACGCATTACGTGCTTTTCTGCAGCTTCTCTATTGAAGTATATTGAACCAAAAAAGCACCGTTTTGCGTGAACGTGTCCCATAGGAAACCATGTGAATGAACTGTAGTGCGTTTCTGCAAAAAGCACCAAAAAACACACATAGATGTGAACCAGGTCTAAAGCCCCATACACACTATCAGTTTTTCTGCTGAGTTAGTCCTTCAGATTTACCAAAACCATATAATATGAGGTCAAACCTTAGGAGTTTCAATGTGTATGCAATCAGGCAGGCCCTTGCACTACATGGTTTTGGTAAATCTGAAGGACTAACTCAGCAGAAAAACTGATAGTGTGTATGGGGCTTAAGACGTTTAGTAACATAATGGGGTGAAAAAAACTAAAATTAGCCCTCATTTTAGTTTTTTTTTTAACCCCATTATGTTACTGTCCGATTAATCGATTATGAAAATAGTAATCGATTAATTTCATAATCGATTAGTTGTCGATTAATCGATTAGTTGTTTCAGCCCTACTTGCATACACACGGTCACACAAATGTTGGCCAACAATTACGAACGTAGTGAAGTACAAGACGTACGGCGAGCCGATAAAAAGGAAGTTCAATAGTCATGTGATATCTCCATTACGAGCGCTAGTTTTACAAGACCGAGCACCCCCGGCTCGTACTTGATTCCGAGCATGCGTGGAGTTTTGTGCGACAGACTTGTGTACACACGATCGGAAAGTCCGACAACAAAAATGTGTTGGCGGAAAATTTGAGAACCTGCTAGGCAACATTTGTTAGCGGAAAGTCCGACAACATATGTTTGATGGAGCATGCACACGGTCGGACTTTCCGCCAACAAGCTCACATCCAACATTTGTTGTCAGAAAATCCGATCGTGTGTACAGGGCATTAGGCTCCGTTCACATCTTGGCTTTCCTAATGGCAAGCGGAAACACCGTGCAATTCCAATCACTTCAAAATGGCACCCTGATCGCAGCGCGATTTTGCTGCGATCCGTCAGGCGCAAATCGCAGTAAAATTGCGCAAACAGAATTGCAGGACACCTGTCGCCCATAAAAAGTGACAGGCATCCCGCGACTCTGTTTGTGCAATCTTACCGCGACTCGCCGGGGGACAATCGTGGCAAAATCATACTGCGATCGGGGTACCATTGGAAGTGACGGGGATCGCACGGGCGTACTGCGATATGCCGCTATTTCTATTTGCGGGCAGAATCGCGGTGATTCCGCCCATGATTTGGAACACCAAGATGTGAACAGAGCCTCAGGAACCGCTGCGATTTGAAATAGCAGCAAATCGAAGGGATGCTTGTGTGTTCCGTATCACTTTCATTGGCACCCCAAACGTGGCTCGATGTTGCCACGATTCGTCGGGCGACAAACAGAATTGCGGGATGCCTGTTGCCCAAAAGAAGTACAAGAGGTTCTTGGTGTCTTGTGGTTCTGTGTTATGTTATAACGACGGCCTGTATCTCTAATGTCTATGTAGCATATTCATTGGTGTCTCTGTGGCTAGTGTCTTTTTGTTATATTATAACATATATATGCAGCAATTTAGAAATTTGATAAAAGTTTTAGCACTGGGAAACACTTTTTGAAAGGTAAAAAGTGCATTTTATATACATCTATAAAGATCAGACCACAATGAGAGAGAAATGAGGAGGAAAGAGTGACAGAGGGACTTTGTTCCAAATCAGTGACAGTCCCTCGAAATCAGGGACAGTTGGGAGCTACAGTATGTTTTAATGGTTCTTGGTGTCATTGTATTATGTTATAATGGCAGCTGGCAGTTCTCTATTATGTTATATTATTGGCTGGTGGTTCTGAATTATGTTAGAATAGTGATTGGTGGTTCTGAATTATATTAGGATGGTGGATGGTGGTTTTTGATTATGTTATAATGATGGCTCTTTATTATACAATATAATATGGGAAGTGGCTCTGTATTATGTTATTATGGTGGCTATTGGCTTTCTGTAATATATTAAATAGCAGCAAGTGGCCTATATTATATTATAATGACAACTGGTGTCTTTCTAGCATGTTTTATGGTGGCTGATGTCTCTGTATAATGTTATAATGTTGATCATTGGCTAATATTATGCTATAATGGTAGCTAGTGTGTAGGCAGGTAGCCTATTGTATGTGTAGTAAGCACCTGGCTTCCCAGTTCAGGGGGAAAGGGTTAATGTTTTTGCTGCCTTTTCCCCAATGTGCACGTGGCCTTTTGCTGGGGTCCAGCCTCCCTCCTGTGTTCCATTAAACAGAAGAGGTTTGGATCCTAGCGGGGCTCTGGGGAACACTTGGGGAAACGCATGGGGAACTTATGCTAAAGACTTGCTGGAACCTAAGAAAGAAACCTGGAACATGGACTTCTCTGTTAGAGCACCACCAAGTTTAGACTTTCCTGTGCTACTTTACCTGGGGCAGCCACAGTTAAGTTCAGTTAGCAATGGAATGCTATTCCATGTTATACATGTTTAAAAGTTTACAGTAAAACATTGATTCAACTGCTCAGAACCTGATCTGAAGTCATTCAAAGGGGCGCATGTGAGGTCCTGGCATATTATTAAAGGACCTGGGTCCTTAACCATAATATGGGGTATGTGTAAATTCACTACGGCAAAGGTTCATGAGTAACTACAAGGAAAAGCAGCATTCAGTCATTGGCATGGCACCTGATTAGGTGACAGGTTCTCCGCTAGCGAGGGGGCGGTCTTTGGACTCCCTCCTTAGCTGTCTATCCCCACCGGTCTCCGGGAGTGGACTAGCATTACGGAGATCTATGCTTTGTCACTTGGTATGGAAAGAGAACAGTTAGGTGAGAGCACATATGATAACCAAGCTATGTGCTCGACGGCAACCCATTCCTTTGCTGAGAGTGAGGTAACAGAGGTACGCTGACTGGTGGAGTGGGCAGTGGCTCAGCCTGTCCCTCCGAATGTAACACAAACATCAGAGCAAGTTTGTAGGACATAGGACGAAGAAGTTTAAGGAGGAACTCTGTGTCCCAGGTACTGCACACATGTGGCTCATCACTGAGTTAGGAGACCACCTTAATGTTTGACTTTTCATATGACCGCTGCTCCTGCCTGGTCCTCAGGCAATGGTGAGTACACCTTTGGATGAAATATTACCCTGTGTAAGGGTCAGTAACCCTGTTCAATGCCTGATGTAGCCTAAAGAACTCACCCCAAGGGGGAACCTCTCATGTGACCCAGCTTGGAGCCCAACGAGAGAGAGAAACATGGAGTACATGCCGAACAACCTGACTACTCCCCCTAACAAATGTCTCTGAAGTGTGTGATAGTGGTAGTCAGTAGTTCTGTATTATATTATATTAGGGATCAGTGGCTTTAAATTATATGGTGGATAGCGAGGTTATAGGAGGTTATACTGTATTTTATAAAAAAACTATTGCTCTAGATCAGGGATATGCAATTAGTGGACCTCCAGCTGTTGCAAAACTACAAGTCCCATCATGCCTCTGCCTGAGTGTCATGCTTGTGGCTGTCAGAGTCTTGCTATGCCTCATGGGACTTGTAGTTCTGCAACTGCTGGAGGTCCACTAATTGCATATCCCTGCTCTAGATCATAATTATAAATGTGTCTGTTTTAGTTTAATATTGCTACTAGAGATCATTGGAGTTGTGCTGGAGGATAATAATATAATGATGTTCTGGTGAAGAAGGCTATAATGATGCTTAAATTGCAGTTTCCTAATGTTGCAGTCTTCCCTGGTTGCCACCAGTATCACCAGAACTACTGTCCCCATTGGAACATTTCCCCTCTATTACTATTCTGGGGACAACCCAAGTGGTGGTATTTCCTTCACTTTCAGTGATAATGATAAACAGGATAAACAGAGAGGGTGACTCTCCCTAACGGGGGCACAAGCAGCAATAAAAACCTTACAGGTGTTTTAATGCCTCTCCACTATCCAAAACCTAGAAAAAACTTTAAAATGAAACTTCTTGTAAAATGACTTTTTGATATAGCATGCTAAGCATATTGTCATTTTATCCACCAGTAGTACCCTAGGGTACCTTGGGTTTTTACAATCCTCGAAACATCCCTAGTTTCCAATTCCAGGACTCTCTCATTAAATTGATAGTCCAGCCTCATTTACAGTCTTTTTAGCCCAGACCACATGAGAGACAGTTTTATTAAATTGAGACAAAACATGGGGTTCCCCTCGGGTTTGGACTTTACCAGCACTCAATATATGTAACAATAGTATTAAAGTAGAAAATTAATTTCTTAATAACACATGGTTAAAAAGAATGACATGGAATCAGTACATTACAAAAACAACTGATAAAAAATGCAACTGTAACAAGATGATGTTTTGCATGGGATATCCTTCACCCGACGCGTTTCAGAGTCTGTTTAAAGTCTCATTCCTCAGGGATAGGTAAGATATCACATCTCTACAATGCAAGTACAGAAAATCAATAATCGTTCATACTGTATATGTACATGGTATTCAGATATATATCATTTCACATCTAAGACTTACAGTTTTTTCAGTTGAATATATGCAGACACTCCATGTATGTTAAAAACACACAACATTGCCATAGGGGGTTGCCACCCTCTTCATCCCCATTAAGCGAGTGTAAATTTAATTGTAGATATGAGCAAAAACAAGATGTTCCATATACCGATTAGGGGGACATCTTATTAAATTGTATCTCTAGCCAAAACTTATGTTTTTGCCTGTGTTCCATTGGGGTAATTTCCCTTTACTTCTTGTTACATAAAGAAAACAGGAAGTGAGAGGAAATCTTTTTTAAAGTGAGGGCTAATGCCCATTGACATAGATCAATTACCAGAACAGGTGAACCTATTGGAATATTCTCCCATACTTCCTGTTGCAGTGACAGCAGTACATTTCTGGTTTTCCCATTGTTTTTTTCCAGTTAATTGACATTGGTCCTAACCCTTCACCACTCTATCCAAAGCAAAAGAAAAGAATTTAACGAGTAGACAGTTACAATTCAGTTTTGTTTGGGCTTCACCTAAATATAATTATGCAAGATAATATTAGGTAGCTTGAACAGGATATAGTCTACAGTGTAGAACTGTCTTTAAGTGTATTTGATTGCTGTAGTAGATTTTATTCTTTATGTATTGTATTCTACTTTGTATTAGCATCCGATGGATAGAGAGGGTGAGATAATGGGATTCGAGCCTAGAGCACCACAGTCCTGATTTTATTATTTCTCTCAGGTATAATACTTCTGCAGAATGTGTTTTCTGTAGTTGGATTACATAAATCCAGGATGTATTTCTCATTACTGCAGAACATATAACATTTTGTGCAGTTGTGAAAGAAATACCAAATGAAGTGTGTATGAATCGTTTCTAGATTTCTATGATCCAAGCTGCTGTCACATATCTGGTGGAGATCAAACTGAAGAGGGGACACTTCTCTTGCAACTTTGCCCAACACCCCGGTAGTGGTGCAGGAACATGGTAGCACCCGTTCAGCAGACAGGAATGTAGCCAGGACACAATGTCATCAACAGCAAGGCAGCGAGGTACCAAATCAGAATGTAGGGACAGTGTCAAGATACAGGCCAGGGTCAGCAGTAGCAAGGCAGCAAGAGACAGAAACATAAGGCAGAGGCAGTGTCGGGATACAGTCATAGGTCAGTTAACAGCAGGGCAGCAAGGTACTGAATCAGAATGCAGGAAGCAGAGTCCAAAACACAGGCCAAGGACACACTTACACAGTAAGACAGAAGTAGCAGGTTAGGTCACAGGTTAATCAAGACACACAGGTCACACTGCAACTTATATAGACCATTTGGTGCCAATATCACTATCAAGCATGCAGGTGCGCCCTATTAAAAGGCAGGGCTGCCAATAAGGGGGTACAGTTGGCCCTGCCATACCACCCCCAGGCCCCATCAGTTCAAGAGGGGGGCTTGGGTTTCAGCCGAACAGGAGGACCGGCTATACTCCTTATCGCTAGAACCGATCCCCCATGGCTCCCTCTTTAGCACCTCCGACTTATTCTCTCCCCCTGCTGCCTGCAGTGGGAGGGGAGCCTGTTTCAGTATTAGCACCCCCCCATTCCCCGCTACTCTGATCACCCATCACCCCCATCCCTCTGCTGTCTGGGCCCCCCGTTTCCCCCCCACAGCACTTCTGCTTTCCTCTCCTCTCCCTCCTGCTGGCTTTTTTAAGGCACACATGTTGATTGTTTCAGGATAGAGAATGGTACCGATCGGCCCTGTGTTCATTCATAACTGAAGCATAGTAAACTGTGTTTACTATGCTTCAGTTTGTGAATGAACAGGAAGCCTCAGAGAGGTTCCTATTCATTCATGTCCAGTGCAGCAAGGCTGCAGAGAAAGGGACTAAGGAATCTATGTCTTCAGTCCCTTTCTCTGTTTTAAGAGTGAGATACTGGGGGGGTCTCTTTAGACCCCTGATATTTCACCACAGCCCCCCCAACAGGGCAGTTAAAAAAATGTAAAAATAAAATAAATAACATGTTAAAAAAATGGGGCCCTGTGATTTCTAATAGCAGCCCCATTGGAATGTATTTGATCTTCCTTATAGCTGCTGTTCTAATGCACTCTTCAATTTGCCCATTGTATTAACCACATTCAAACACATTTGGTGGCTATACGTGACCTTGTTTTTATTTGCAGTTCCTAAACCTACTAAAATTGAGTGCTTTTGTGTAAGGGAAATCTGATTTTAAAATGAGTGCCTAAAGATGTGAGGTATCTCCTGCAACCATTGTCATTGTCTTGACCTGGATGCCATACAATTCTCCGAAGACTTTTCACATAGTAACATAGTTAGTCAGGTTGAAAAACACAGTTGATCCAGAGGAAGGCAAAAAATCATGATCCAATTTGCTACAGCAGTGGAAAAAATTCCTTCCTGATCCCCCAAGAGGGAATCGGACTTTCCCTGGATCAACTTTACCCAGTTATATTATGTACATTTAGGAAAGAATCCAGGCCTTTTTTAAAGCAATTATTATTATTAGTATAGAGGATTTATATAGCGCCGACAGTTTACGCAGCGCTTTACAACATGAGGGCAGACAGTACAATTACAATACAATTCAATACAGGAGGAATCAGAGGGCCCTGCTCATTAGAGCTTGCAATCTAGGAGGGAGGGTCAAGTTATACAAAAGGGTAACAGCTGTGGGGGATGAGCTAATGGAGAAAACAGTGCAGTTGTTAGATGGAGGCAGGATAGGCTTCTCTGAAGAGTTTTCAGGGATCGCCTAAAGGTGGATACATTTGGAGACAGTCTGACAGATTGGGGTAGGGAATTCCAGAGTATGGGCGAGGCTCGGGAGAAGTCCTGGAGGCGGATATGGGAGGAGGTGATGAGGGAGCTAGAGAGCAGGAGGTCTTGGGAGGAACGTAGACGGCGATTAGGTTGGTATTTTGAGACTAGGCTAGTGATATAACTGGGGGCAGAGTTGTGGATGGCTTTATTACTTATTGTTAGTATTTTTAATTTAATTCGTTGGGCGAGTGGCAGCCAATGGAGGGATTGGCAGAGAGGGGTAGCAGACACTGAGCGGTTTGTAAGGTGGATGAGTCTGGCAGCAGCATTCATGATGGACTGAAGGGGGGATAGTCTATTTAAAGGTAAGCCAATGAGAAGGGAGTTGCAGTAGTCGAGGCGAGAGATAACCAGGGAGTGAATCAGGAGCTTTGTGGTTTCATTGGTTAGAAAGGGACGTAGTTTAGAGATGTTGTGGGGGTTGAGGCGGCAAGCTTTGGAAAGTGATTGGATGCGGGTCCGAAAGGAGAGAGTCCAGGATAACACCTAGCACCCTGACATGTGGGGAGGGGTGGATGGTTGTGCCGTTGCTCTTGAGAGACAAGTCAGGGGAAGAGGCACGTGGGGGATGAAATATTATAACCTCGGTTTTGTACAAGTTGAGTTTGAGGAAGTGGTGTGACATCCATACAGATATGTCGGTTAGTAAGTTAGTGATGTGTGAGGAGACTGATGAGGTGAGTTGAGGGGTGGAGAGATAGATTTGTGTGTCATCAGCGTAGAAATAATATTGAAAGCCGTGAGAGGCTATCAGCTGACCCAGGGAAGAGGTGTAGATTGAAAATAAAAGAGGTCCAGAACTTTGGGGGACCCCGACGGAAAAGGGAAGAGGAGTGGAGGAAGTAGAATTGTAAGTGACACTGAAGGCGCGTTGGGATCGTTAGGATGAGAGCCACTGAAGAGCACAGTCATGAAGACCGAGGGAGTAAAGTTTTTTTTTGAGGAGGGGGTGGTCAACCGTGTCAAAGGCAGCTGAAAGGTCCAGAAGTAGGAGGTTTTTGCAGTTAGTAGGTCGTTTGTGAGTTTTAGAAGAGCAGTTTCTGTGGAGTGTTGAGGGTGAAATCCACATTGAAGGGGATCAAGAAGGTTGTTCTTCATGAGGTGGTCACTCGGTTGTAAACCAGGCATTCAAGGAGTTTAGAGGAAAAGGGGAGCAAGGAGATAGGGCGTAGGTTGTTAAGATTGGTAGGGTCCCAGGATGGCTTTTTGAGTATGGGGGTGACCAGTGCATGTTTTAGAGCATTGGGGAAGGTGCCAGAGGTGAGGGAGAGATTGAAGATGTGGGTTAGAGAGTGTAGGATGGAGTCAGAGGGCGACTGGAGCATTTGAGAGGGAATAGGGTCCAGGGGACAGGTGGTTAGGTGGGCGATAGAAAGGAGTTTAGCAGCTTCGTCTGTAGTAGCAGATTTGAAAAAGGGGAGTGTCGGTTGTACCTGTTGACATAGGGTCTTAGCTAGGGGAAATACCAGTAGAGTGGAGATTTCCTCACGGATTGTATCAATCTGGTTTTTGAAGTGATTAGCGATCTCCTGTGCAGTGAGTGAGTCAGTGGGTGGAGGCGGTGGAGGACAAAGTAGAGAGTTGAAGGTGGAGAAGAGTTTACGGGGACTGGATGAGAAGGTGTTAATAAGAGTTGTAAAATAGGTTTGCTTGGCAGTGTGGAGGAAAGAATAGTATTTTTGGAGGGCAGATTTGTATTGGTTGAAGTCTTTGAGAGACTTAGTCTTGTGTCACAGACGCTAAAGAGCGCGACGTTTTTTGAAAATTTTAGTGTCATCTGTTGGTCAGGGTTGTAGGGGTCGGGGTCTGATTCTGCGTGTAGTGAGGTGAGCGAGCTTGTCCAGGGTGGAGGACAGGGATTTATTGTAGAGGGACGTGGCTTGGTTGGGGCAGGACAGGGGAGAGATTTTGTCATAGAGGTGGTCAGTAGCAGAATAGAGGAGAGAGGAGTTGAAGTTGCGAAAGTTTCTACGGGTGATGGTTAGGCGATTGGAGGGAAAGGTGGTGGAAGACAGGGGGAGAGAGAAACTAATAAGGTGGTGGTTGGAGAGAGGAAAAGGATTGTTTAAGAAGTTGCATGGTGTGCATAGGTAGAAGAATACAAGGTCAAGTGTGTTGCCATCAGAGTGAGTAGAAGCCTGTACCCATTGCTTTAGGTCAAATGAAGAGGTTAGACTAAGAAGTTTAGAAGTAGCAGGAGTGTTTGTATTAGCAGGGATGTTGAAATCACCGAGAAGGATAGTGGGAATTTCCGAAGAGAGAAAGTAGGGTAGCCAGGCAGAGAACTCATCAAGGAAAGTCGATAGTGGTCCAGGGGGCCGGTAGATCACAGCAATTTTTAGGGAAGTAGGAGAGAATAGACGTATACATCGACTGAGCTTGCCAAAACCACCTCTGGAGGGATTCTATTTCACATTTTTACAGCTCTTACTGTGAAGAAACCTTTCCGTATTTGGAGATGAAATCTTTTTTCCTCTACTTTTTTCCTCTGCTTTCATAGGGCAAATTGGCTGACTGACACAAACACACACACACTGAAACAGCTGTTGATGAAGCACACCAAGGAGCCAGTGCATGGTGCAGGATTTTTTAGAACAACATATTACTGAAACGGTTGCATTTGATTTTCTCACCTAAACCCTCTCTCATCATCTCTGTCTTTAATACTTCCACAGGACCTGCACTCCTGTATGTGTTCTTGGCAGCACAATTTGCCTAAATACTCAAGTCAGCCAGTCATAGAACAATTCAAATTGAAAAGGCCAGATATATATTGAAGACCTCCCGCCCCCCATATATAACCATGTAATAAAAAAGATTTTATAACACTGGCATTTGTTTCCAGAAAAGGTGACAATCTTTAGCCCCATGTCAGACCTATGCAATGTGGGAAGCATGGTACAACACATGTACTGTATGTAACAGAGACATGAGGCACTACCTAAAAATGGAAAGTATCAACCACTTTGGATAACAACAAGGTGTCAGGCACCATGTGGAAAACAAAGGCAACCAATACTGGCATGAGGCAATGATAAACTACAAAATAGGGTATGTCCAGCCTTAAAATATGGTATTTTATCTTTTAGTAAAGTGAGTATTTATTGAATTAAATGGCTCCATTTTGACAAGTATCCAGTTCATGACTGTGCGAAATTATTCTTATTCTGACAAAATATAGTAAATGGAACATTTAGGCAGATTAAAGTGTTTAAATCTCCTCTGGGAAGAACAGAAAATTACATTTTAGATCATGTACTCTCTTGCAAGAACATCAGACATAAGTTACTTAATAATTTATTATATATATATATATTTTACAATTCCCGATTGTACACCACATGACACTGGCTTCTTTAAGTCATTACAGCTGAGTTGCAGCAACCTGTAGGCCCCATTCACACCTGAGCGTTTTGTAGCTTGAAGCCTGAAGCTACAAAACGCTAGAGGGGAAAAAATCTATTATTCTCTGCGGAGATGGTTCACATCTCCACTCCAAAACGCCTGAAGCCAGAAGCTCCAAAACGTCTAAAGCTCAAACAAATTCTGGAACTTTTTTTAGGCAGATTTAGGCGTTTTTCTGCTTTTTACATTGGTGACCTTTTGACCTGTACAAAATCACGGGAAAGACGCATCAAAATCGTGGCAAAAATCACGGTCAATCACAGTTTTTTTACTATACACATGGTTACACTGTGAACGGATTGATAAATTATCTCAATCTAGTTTCCGGTGTCACCTTCCTGCGGAGATGTTTATATAGTGTGGTGTTTGATGTCTGGCTCGAGTCTCCTCTCCCAGTCGAAGCCTTTTACGGAGAAACGCCACGTCGGACGGAGCCGCGGGACCCATCAGCTGGCTAAGCTTAACCACGGCTGAGCTGTTTGTTTCGATTTTGATTTTCTGCTTTATCCTCGATGTCGGCTACCCATCGTTTTACAATAAAAGAGTTTTTTACCCACTTCACTATGGAGGACCCTCTATTTTTGTGATTTCTTCCTACATATAATGAGTGATCCTACAGAGGCATAGCTCATTATACGGTCACCACGGTGCTCAGGGAGGATTCAAGGCGGATCAAAGTCTGTATGTGAGATCAAAATCAGCTGTTCCTGCCTGCAAGATCCAGCATCTTTGAGCCCTGAAGACCCCCGTAATAGAGGTCCTGCATATCTGGTAAGCGGCCCCCCCTTCTTTTACCATTATCTGGCTTGTTCAATACCTAAAGAGATTATATTCCGCAATCTGAAGGAAGGACTGCTTATAGAAAAATACACACTGTTTGATTTTTTAGGACTTTTATTCACATTTTATGTGGACTGCACATTATTGGAATAATCAATTTATTTATACCTAATGTTTAAATAATATGAACCTTAAGTTGAAGGAGTACCTTTAACCACTGTTGATTTTGATATTAGTAGCACACCTGAATTTATTTTACCAAAAATCATGGTAAAATCGCGACTTTCTGCCTGAAAAAGCTACACTCAGGTGTGAATGGGACCTTAGGTGACTGAAGGCTGTCAAAAAAGAGAGGCTGATGCAACACCGCCTTCTTAACCCTTCTTACTCCCAGATAGCTTCAGTTTGTTGCTATTGTCCATGGGCGATGGACCTCTTCCCTCTACTCAGAGAAGCCTATCTTCTTCTGTCACGGTTTCCTCTTTCTCTCTCAATGGTTTCTTATCCAGGATGATTATTTTATCACTTTGCTGCACCATAGCAACTCTGGCGCCTTCTGCAGTTTATAGATTGGTTGACTCCTTGGGAGACCATAACCAGGCCCCATCCGATGGAAGATTCAGGGCCAGCCTGTAATGTTGCTGTTGTACTGGATCTTGCTAAGGGTGTCTCCCATCAGCATGCAGTGCAACATGTGGAGTATCAGCAGGGTGCTTTTCATGCAGAGCCCAGTCTCTGAAGACCCCTGTGAGGAATGCCTATCACCAACGTGTAATTCCCCTTCATTTCTGCTACAGAAGTGGTGAATACAGGGTGAAAGCCCTTTAAACACTTCAGCTTCTAAAGGTTTTACCCACTTCATGACCATGCCATTTCTGGCTATTTGACACTGCGCTATTTAACTTAATTGTACGGTCATGCAACGCTGTACCCAAACAAAATGTATATTGTATTTTTTTCACACAAATAGAGCTTTCTTTTGGTGGTATTTGATCACCATTGGGTGTTTTATTTTTTATTATATAAACGAAAAAAGGCTAACAATTTCTACTATCCAATCTATTTTCTTTAAACATTTTGGCCAAAATAAATTCTGCTACATATCTTTGGCAAAAAAAATCCCAATAAATGTATATTGATTGGTTTGCGTGAAAGTTATAGTGTCTATAAACTATGGTACACATATTGGATTTTTTTTTATAGTACTAATGGTTGTGATCAGTGACTTATAATGGGATTACAATAGTGCGGCGGCTAATCTGACACTAACTAATGCTGGGGGGGGACTGACACTGATATCACCAGTGACTTTAAAACAGTAATCAGTGATAATACTATACACTGTCACTGTACTAATGACACTGGCTGGGAAAGGGTTTACATCTAGGGCAATGAAGGGGTTAAATGTGTGTCTAACAATGTTGAATGTGTGCTGAATTTTCCTTGTCAAAAGAAGTTTATTGAGTATACAATGTTATAAAGATACATAAAGTAAGTTTACAAGGATCTATAAAGTAAGCTCATTGTTTTACAGTAGGGTTTATATAGGTAAATATCATGAAATTTCAAATATTAAACATTGGGTTCACGTAAACCTAAATTAAAGATATATATCATTTCCTTAGTTACTTTTGTAGGTATTTAAATGATTTATACCTACTATATATATTGTTTACAAGTAGAGTGTATATAGGTCAAATAAATTCTGATAATGAGCTTTAATCGTAAGGTGGAGAAAAGGAAAGAGAAAGAAGAAAAAGGGTTGAAAGATAGAGGTATGGTCCACAAGGTTGTCCCGCTCGTCAGTTTATTATTCTTTTTAGTTCTCTTTGAAGCCTTAGAATGGGTGTCTCTGTAAGTCATTTAATCTGTTACCATGGCAACAGGACAGAGTCATTGAAATTTGACAGGAACTGTTGTTTTATCCAAGGGTGCCAAAGTTTTTCAAATTTTGGAATTTGATTTTGATCGATGGCTACCATCTTAGCATGGGACATTGTATTATTCATTCTGTGAATTGTTTCTGCTAGTACCAATGTAGGAGATTTCCATGCCTTGGCCACTGTTTGTTTTGTAGCCGTTATTAGTTGGATCATAAGTTTGAATTGAGAGAGTGTTAACCATTCCGGTTTCAGATTAAGTAAAGTTAAATATGGATCTGGTTGTATTATTTTTTTAAATATTTTAGATGCAATCACGAAGACTTCCTTCCAGAAGGTTTGGATTACTGGGCACGTCCACCATATGTGTAAATATGTGCCTATTTCTGGGCATCCTCGAAAACAAAGAGCTGAGGTATTAGGTGAATATTTTGCCACTCTAGCGGGTACAAGGTACCAGCGAGTTAGGACTTTATAATTTGTCTCCAGTGCTAAGATGTTGGGTGAAGATGACTTAGATGTGAGCCATATGTTAGACCAGTCCGTGTCTTCTAAAGTTCGTCCCAGGTCCTCCTCCCACCTCTGAACGTAAGAGGGTCTATTAAGATTTGCTACTCCATATAATTGATTATAAAGTGATGAAATTGTACCTTTAGCAAATGGATCTTTTGTACAGATTGATTCAAAAATGGATAATTGGGATAATGGTGTATCCCCCTTTAGGAATGGTGTATAGAAATTTTTGATTTGGAGATATCTAAATATCTCAGAGTTTGGTAGATCATATTTTTCTCTAAGCGATGTAAATGAAAGGAATGATTTAGATGCTATGAAGTCATTTAGTGTCTGAATGCCTGATGTTGTCCAAGATTTAAAAGAATTTGGGTAGATCCATGCCGGATAAAAGGCCGGATTTCTGATAAAAGAAAGGAGAGGATTGTGTGGAGATTGTAACTGATATTTGGTTTTTAGTTTATCCCAGAGAGATAAGAAGTGTTTAGTTATGGGATTATGAATTTTAAAGCGGTCTTTAGGATCAAGCCATAATAAATTTGATATTAATAGAGGGTCATTTTCTGAAGCCTCTATAAATACCCATAATGGGATTTCCAGTTTTGCATGGTATTTGGACAGACTGGCCAAATGTGCTGCTCTGTAGTAGTTAGTAAAATTAGGGTATCCCAGGCCTCCTTTATTTTTGGGAAGATGTAGTGTGTGTATAGGTATACGTGGTTTAGAAGAGCCCCATATAAACGAAGTTGCTCTTTTTTGTACTATTCTCAAAAAATAGGAAGGAATTGGAATAGGGAGGACTCTGAATAGATAAAGCAATTTGGGTAGAATAGTCATTTTGATTGCATTAATCTTCCCTATCCAGGATAAAGGAAGTTGCGACCATTGTTTTATTAGATTTGTGATCTGTCTTAATACAGGAGGATAATTGGTTGAGAATAAGTCAGAATGAGATGCTGTTAAATGAATTCCAAGATATGGGATTGATTTTTCTGCCCATGTGAATGGGAGTGCAGCCCTAGCCGGGATCAATTCCATGTTTGTGAGTGAAATATTAAGCACTAGGCATTTCTTAGGATTAATCATAAGGCCGGATAGGGCTGCAAATCCATCAAGAGCTGGTATTAAGTTAGGACCAGAGACCTGTGGTGATGATAGAAAAAGTAATATATCGTCTGCAAATATACATAATTTGTGTGTAATACCTCCTACTTCAATGCCAGTTATAGTTTGGTTTGTTCTGATGTATTGGGCCATGGGTTCGAGTATAAGGGCAAATAATAAGGGAGATAATGGGCAACCCTGTCAGGTACCTCTTTCGATATTAAAGGCTTCAGATTTGTATCCAGCATATTTTATATAGGCTTTGGGTTTATTATATAATGCTTTGATCCATGTTAAAAAGTGGGGTCCAAAACCCCATTTTTGTAATGAATATTGCATATATTGCCAGGATACTGTGTCAAATGCCCTCTTAATATCGAGAGATAGAAAACATAAAGGGATTTTCCGTTTTTTAGCAATATGTGCCAATAACACTGCCCTGCGTATATTATCGCCTGCCTGTCTATTTGGCATGAAGCCTACTTGATCTCTATGTATTAATTTTCCTATAATGCTATTGAGGCGTTTTGCTATTATTTTTGCTAATAATTTAATATTGAGGTTTAACAGAGAGATAGGCCGATAATTCACACAGGAAGTATCATCAGAAAGGGGTTTTGGGATCATACAAACAATTGCCATTAGTGTTTCTTGCCGAAAAGAATGTCCATCTAGAAGTTTGTTAAAAGTTTCAGTGAGAATGGGAGAGAGTATTTCTGAGAATGTTTTATAGTATAAAGCCGAGTAGCCGTCTGGGCCTGGTCTTTTGTTAAGTTTTAGGTCTTTAATGGCGTTAGCAACTTCATCTATAGTTATAGGCTCATCCAAACTGCTTTTTTGATTCTGAGATAACTCAGGTAAGTTTATTTTTGAGAAGAAGGATTCAGCTTCTGTAGGATTAAATTCATTGTTTGTCTTGTATAAAGTTGCGAGATGTGAGTGAAATTTATGGACTATTTTAACTGGATTACAAGTGTAAACATTTTTTGATAATTTCAAACGTATTGGTTTGAAAGATTTGTTAGTTGAATTTAATGCCCGAGCCAAATATGTACCTGGTTTGTTTGTATTCATGTAGAAATTGTGTTCGGAGCGTTTGAGGGATTTATCAACTGACTCAGTGAGAAATAGATCGTATTCCAATCTAGATTTTTCCAGATGAGATTTTGTACTCTGAGATGGATTATCTTGAAATGATATGTAGGCTGCATTAAAATTGAGTTCTAGTTTTTTTGCTAGATTTTTGCGTTCCCGTTTAAATAGTGCCATTTGTCTTTGTATTGTACCACGCAAGACAGGCTTATGAGCTTCCCACAGTGTTATTGGGGAGATGTCTGTTGTATTATTAATTGATATGTATTCCTTTAAAGCTTGTTCAATGGCCATCTGATGTAGTGGGTGTTTGAGCATTATGTCCGGTAAGTACCACGTTGGGTCATGCGCTTTTGGTATGGCTGAGGCTATAGTAGTGTATACTGCATTATGGTCAGACCACGGAATCGGAATTATATCTGATGCAATAATTTCTGGTATCATTCCTATTGTTAGAAAAATATGATCTATTCTGGTGAAAGTTTGATGAGGGTGCGAGAAATAAGTGAATTTCTTTTTCATTGGGTTACTTTCCCTCCATGAATCTACCAGATTGTATTTGGAAAGAAGTTGAGAAAAAGGTAATCTAGAGGTTATTTTGGATGGTGTAAAAGGTGATTTATCTAGAAATGGGAGGAGGACCTGGTTCGAATCCCCACACATTATCACTGTTCCTATTTTGTGTGTATTAATCACTTGTAATATATGTGAGAGGGATGGTGTAGGTTGTTTGTTAGGAGCGTAGTAGGAAATCACCGTGATTGCTGTATCCATTATATAACCCATGAGTATCAGGTATCTACCTTCTGGGTCTTTAATTTCTGATGATAAGGTGAATGGTGTGGATCGGTGAAATGCAATTAGAGTTCCCCTTTGCTTGGTACAGACAGAAGCCGTGTAAATTTGTTGATAAAAAGGAGAAATATATTTTGGAGTAGAATCTTTGGTGAAGTGTGTTTCTTGGAGGCATACTATGTGAGCCTTCTTGTTATGGAAAGTACGGAAGGCTTTGGTCCTTTTTTGAGGGACATTTATTCCCTGAACATTCAGGGAAAGTATATTCAGTGGTGCCATGGCAATAGATCAAATAGTTTTGACTTACTTTTTGTTATGCAGAGCTGACTGCGCAGATCAACCTGTGTGGACTGAAGAGATGAATAGATAGAAAAGAAACCAGTGAATTCTGGAGTAAAGAGTAAACAAAAAACATATGAGATTAAATGATACATTGTATAAATTATTTTTTGCAAGTAATCACAATTTACCCGTGAAAGAGAATAAATATCTCTCTCAGGGGAATAAGTGCCTTCGTCACACTCCCACATAATATGGTTGGGAGAATGAGGAGGGCTAATGGGGGTACGCGGATTTTCCGCTTACAGGAGAGAAGTGCTATGTCAAAAGACATCAAAATGATGTTTCATTAATTGGAGTGCAGAATATAGTTTTTGTTGAAATTATTTATGTCAGGGTGGTTGTATATGGTTAGTCTTGCCCTAGGCTAAATAATTCAGTTAGAAGGGTACTGTTAATAACTTTGGTATTGATGAAGATAGTTTGAATTATTTTGGGATTTTAACCCTTTTAGAGTAAACAATTACATATTTTATTCATATGTAACTGTTTAGATATGTTAACTCATAAAATTGAGGTTGTATTGCTTCAGATTAGAATAAACAAAAACATAATTCTAGGAACTAGTTAGGTAATAATATATTTGTTTTAAGAAAAGAAAGAAAAAGCTTCCATTACTTCTGGATTATTGAATATATTTGTCCTAAAAAGTAATAAATCTATTGTTATTACCTGATAATATATAACTGAACAAGAATTTCCTTATTTCACTTATATATTCTAAGGCTATATGAATCAGAAGTAATAAGAAATATAACTGGAATGTAACATGATCCCACACAGTGTGTGACTATCAGAATGCAATTACATTCAGTTATAAATATAGGTTTTTTAAAGAGAACCATCTCTTAGTATAATAAATGAAGAGATATCAGGAATTAGGATGTCAGTCCATTGAATCTTCCTGGTCCATGGATGATGTGGAATAACGGCCTCTTTTGTGAGAATGATGATTCCCATTTTGTTCTGAAATTTTCTGGGTGCTGCCTGAAGGTGAAGATGACGCCATTCTTCTGCGTGTGGGAGAGTTGCTGCTTGTGGGTTCTGTCAGATTTAATTTTAAAAGGGTTTGTTGTAGTTCATCTGCTGATCTGCTTCTGTAAATTGTACCTTGGTAGTTAAATCTGACTGAAAAGGGGAAGCCCCATTGATACATAATGTTGTGGCGTTGCAGTTCCATTAGTTGGGGTTTCATGGATCGTCTTTTAGTAATAGTAAGTTGGGATAGGTCAGCAAAAATTTGATAATTGTGTCCTTGAAAATTAAGTTCCTTTTTTTCTCTTGCAGCAATTAGTATTTGTTCTTTCGTTCTGTAATAATGAAATTTTGTGATTATATCACGTGGGGGTCCATCTTTCTTTTTGGCTGTGAGGGCTCTGTGTACTCTGTCCAGTTCTAAACGTTCAATAGGAATATCTGGCTTTAGTTCTTGTAATAGAGCAGTAATAGTAGATTGCAGGTCTGTCACAGTTTCAGGTATTCCCCTTATGCGCAAGTTTGAACGTCTGGCTCTATTTTCGTAATCTTCGAGCTTAGTTTGAAGTATTAAATTCTCTTTTTTTAATTGTTCCAATTCTGTTATATTTTCTTGGGTTGTAATTTCAATTTCATCCATTTTTATTTCTAAGGCTGCGGTGCGGTTTCCCAGCTCTCTTATTTCTTTGGTTAGGCTTTTTGTTATTTGGTCTGAGGTTTGTTTTAAAGCCTTATGAAGCATCTTTTCAAATTGTAATAATATTACTGGGGATGCTGAGGAGGCTTGTGGAGAACTTTGTGAGAGGATTTGTTCTGTATCTGACTCAAATGGAGAGTCTTGCTGTGACATTTTCTGTCTGTGAGAGCGCCCTGATGCTGTATCTTATGAGGTGACTGGAGCTGCTTCAGCTGCAGTGAGTGCCTGTGAGCTCTTTGTGAGGTGATTTTTATTTCTGCCACGGTTTCCTCCCAGTACCATATTTCCTGCTCAAACTTTCACAGTTTGTTCCCTGGGGCAAAAAGGTTCAAATGGATACCTTTTGAGCCTGCAGGCTCCGCTTTGTCCTTCTCTTCTCTCCTCAGCGGTGTGGAGCTCTAACAATGCATGTCTGCTCCGCTAGGCTCCGCCGTGTGCTGAATTTTCAATAAAATAAATAACTTTGCAGGGATAAGAAACAGAGATAGTTCCTTATGTACCGAGCCCTGTGTTGATTGTCAACACAGTGCTCTGGGCTGTGATTGGACACAGCGGGTCAACAGGTCATAATCAGGCAGGTCTGCTAACATACTCCTGCTGTGTACACTCATATGTATGATACGTCTCTTTGCCTGCACGGGCCGCCCGTCCGCAGTACATTGTGGGCGGGTGGTCCACAACTGGTTAAACATTAAAAAGTATAATTAAAGGCAAAGCTTTTTCTTTCGTTTTGGACAGAGTGGAGAGGGATTAGAACCCCCGTCAGTTTTTATTGCTGTTTGTGCCCCCATTAAGGAGATTCACCCTCTCTACTTGTCCTGTTTACCATTATCATTGGAAGTGATAGTGGAACTGGGGCAGGGATTTCCTTCCAATTCCTGTTTTGGCTATGGGACAGGAAGTGAAGGTAAATCTCTGCAATAGGACATATAGACAATAGATGGCAAATAAAAAATCTGACAGTAATTTTAACCCTCCCTTGCTCTATCCACAATGAAAAAAAAATGGTGCCTATAGCTCTACTTTGACTAGTTTATTCAGTGCCATGCATCCAGTGTCCAGTTTAGTCTCTCCTTTGGAGTGTGGTATTTGATACCCACCCTTGAGGTGGTATGGCATGGGTTCCAGAGTTAAAGAGGAAGTAAACATCTTTTGCTTTTACCTATAGGTAAGCCTATAATAAAGGTTTACCTATAGGTAGTGTAAATATCTCCTAAACTTGCACCTTTTAATAAATAATTACATTACATGCAGCCAGTGACATCACTGGCACATGCGCTCTAAAGGAACGGCCACCCGCGCCAGCCAGTCACAGAGCCGGAGTCCGCAAACCCGGAAAGCAACACGGGTGAAGATGGGAGCCCCTGCAGCGCTGACTTCTCGGAGTGGGAAGGCTTTGTTTTAAGGTAAGTTTAACATAATGTGCTAGTATGTGATGCATACTAGCACATTATGCTTTTGCCTTGCAGGTTACCAAAAAAAAAAAGAAAAAAAGGCCAGCGGTTTACAACCGATTTTATGGGTGGTTTTGGGCGTCATTTCTTTTTATGCTGGAGTGTGCCTGGTGTGACGTTGTTGGCCCAAGAAATCCTCCTAAGTGACGCTGTAATGTACCTGGGTAGCCTGAAGTGCCTTCTACGCATGAACTTCGTTTTCAGGACTTTCCCAGCCTTAATGCTTGCTAAATAAAAGAAGATTTTTGAATGATCTTCTGGTGCAGGCTGCTTCTTTTTACCATGTTTTACCTTGAGTAGTATTAAAAGAGAAGTATGGGGTTAATTTCTATTTACCTAGGTGGATGCAGCATCATTCCGATGCGGCGTCTGTCCCCCGCCATCTCTAACACTGTGAACGGGAAACACCGTCGATCGCTCGGTTTTCACAGTTCCCTGAGCAGAGAGCTGCAGGCACTGGGATTGTGTGTAAAACTGCTAGGAAGACTCCTGCCTGTCAGGTGGAAGCATTCGGGCAACCGCTCTGCCACTCGATTCGACACACCCCCGGTACCAGAACTCTTTGTCCCCTATGTGATGAAAAAAAAAATATTTTTTTGCAAAAAAAAAAATATTTTTTTTTTTCAAAAAGAATAAGGTTATAACCCAAATACGTAAACACCCCTTGAAAAATGTTGAGGTCCCCTCCCACATATATGCACGTCCGAACAGAAACGCGCTCGTTGGGGGTGCCTACACGTGAAAACGTTGATTGCGATACACATGTTACATATGTGCATGGCAGAGTCGGAGCAAAAATTCTATCGCAAGACCTCCTCCATAACGCTAAAGTGATAACCTATAGGAGGCTTTTGAAGCACCACCTACAGAAAATATAGGGTACTGAAGTATGTCGCCGCTTTACGAGTGCGCACAAATTCAGGGTTTGACATGTTGGGTATATATTTACTCAGTGCAACCTCATCTTTTATATTTTACCAAAATATATTTGGGTGGTTTCTTGCGTGTGTTTGCCCTAAAATTCACTTTAGTGCGTATTTACTGAAATTTTGCGTTTTCCTAGACCTTTGCGGTAATTTATAAAAAAAAAAAAAAAGTTGGTCTTACTGTCTTTTTCTTGGTGGGGGGGGGGGGTTTAGAATCCTCTGCCTAAAGGCTCCTAAGAAGTAAATCTGGCCCTGTTTATAGCCCCTTTGCCACCTTGCCTTCTTCAGTATAGAGATTGTGTGGCCTTCCAAGGTAAGTTTAACATATGTCAATAAAAATGTACCATCATCCAAATTAATTGAAGGAAATTTTTGGGAGAATGGGCCCCACCCCAAACTCACCAGAAGAAAAAAAGGCAAGTGGACTATTGCGGTACATATAGAATGGGTATAGCCATAAAGTACAAACCAATAGTAAAAAACACAATATTTATTTATACAAAAAAAGCAAATAGATAGCAAAAGACATATATATTAAAAGGATTTTGTGTTTTCAGATGACATGTGACATTTCAACATGTTTTGCGGGTTTACCGCTTCATCAGGACAATACATCTGTAGACATAAATGGGAATATGCAAATAAATACCAAATAACAATTTTAAGCATAATGGTAAACCGGGGAAGGCAGAATAAAGTGGTAAAACTCCTTACCCGAGGCTTGGCCGGATGGTCTTTTCACCACACACCCCGGGGCTCGGGTAAGGAGTTTTATCACTTTATTCTACCTTCCCCGGTTTACCATTATGCTTAAAATTGTTATTTGGTATTTAATTGCATATTCTCATTTATGTCTACAGATGTATTGTCCTGATGAAGCGGTAAACCCGCGAAACATGTTGAAATGTCACATGTCATCTGAAAACACAAAATCCTTTTAATATATATGTCTTTTGCTGTCTATTTGCTTTTTTTGTATAAATAAATATTGTGTTTTTTACTATTGGTTTGTACTTTATGGCTATACCCATTCTATATGTACCGCAATAATCCACTTGCCTTTTTTTCTTCTGGTGAGTTTGGGGTGGGGCTCATTCTCCCAATAATTTCCATGCCTTTCTCAGTGCCACACCAAAGCCCCTCAGCACCCCTCTCTTCTTCAGAGTCACCCTAAAGCCCTTCGGTACCATGCACCCCACAGAGCCTCTGAAGAGCCTTTCAGCTCCCTTCCCTCCTTCAGAGTCTGGGGCATTTTTTCCCTTTCACTGATATACAGGAATTTTTCCCTTACAAGGACACCAGCAACACAGGGCCATTTTTTCCCTGCAATGAGAACACCAACACAGGGGCATATTTTTTCTTCCAATTACACTACTGAAATGGGCATTTCTCCTTCCAGTAACAGCATCATCATAGGGGCATTTGGTCTTTCCAGTGGCGCCACTAAAAAAGGGGCATCTTTTTGTCAGAGTGACACCACTGATACAAGGAATTGTTTTCCTTCCACTGACACCATTAAGACAAGGAAATTGTTTCCTCAACTCTAATGTTGGTCCATTCAGTGCATAGCAAAGAATGGATATATCATACAGAAAGGCTCATCCAATGCTTGTTACATTCGTTGCCTGCAGGTCTACTGCTGGATGAGCTTTTCTAAGACTGATGTCCTAGCTAACAATATGTCTATGAATTGCATCATTAGTAAAGATGGAGAAGAGAAACAGGTTGTTTGGAAGTGTAATGAAAAAGATTTATGAAGTTCTAATTCTAGCAGCATGTAAATGTGCAAATGAGAAATGTATCACCAGCCCAGTCCATTAGGAATACTTCATCAAAACTCAGCACTGGATACCTGAGCTACACAACATAAGCTTTGAAATAACCTGATAATCCTAAGTAATACTGTATACCATAGCTTAACCACTTATTTTTTGGGGGTTTGATTAGAGTTCAGGCAAAATGTCAAACTGTCAGTCCACCCAAAAATTATATTTCAGTTTTTAACAAACACCGGTAAGAGTGATAACCCACTACATTTCTTTTATTTTTCTGGTACCCTGGTGTTTTTGTTTAAAGTGGAGTTCCACCCACTTTTACAACTCTTCAGCATCCCTCACTAAACTTTGAACTGTAAACAAATTGGATATTTTTTTTTTTCTCAGCACCTACTGTATATCTGCTGTATTCATTTTTCACTTCCTCCTCCCTGGCCGCGGCCCATCGCATCATTTCCTGTTTGCAATGCCTTCTGGGAAGGGGCGGCAACTTCCTCTGAAACTGCCGTTGCTATGAAAACCTGACCTGAAACCTATTACACTGCTTGTGCTGCACTGAGCATGTGCGAGATCTGCAAGGATGAGATCCAGGAAGAAATACAGTCTGGCTTCAGATGCCCACACTTAAGATGGCCACGGCCTGCTGTAAGTTTATAAAATAAAAAAACTACTGCTATAAACTAACAAAACATACCTTAGTTTACAGACTAAATTTACTAGAATACATTAGGCTTGTGTATTATAGGGGTATTTTTATTTAAAAAGTATAATTTCAGCCGGAACACCACTTTAAGTTCTCAGGTCTGTCCCATTGACATGCCTTTAGACTGATGGAAAGGAGGTCAAACAAACTACCGGGATGAACATTTTGGGCCATTTAACCCTTAAAAGATGATATATTTTTATCCTTTTATGGATGTGTTTCTTATAGCCACGGGCCAGCTTATAACTTCAGTGGAAGGTGGACTGGAAGGACCATTGTCACCAAGACAGAGATAATGGGAAATCCTACATTGAAGAGTTGTCATGAGAGCAAGAGGTGAGGGAAATCGCCCAATGGGGACAAATGTGGTGGTGACAACTGTCTACAATGGAAATTACCTTCACTCTGTTGGGTTTTCTACTCACTTATTTGTATCTACTAGACTATGGAGGTCAAGGGAAATCTCCCTAGAAGGACATAGACAGCAAAAATAACCTGTCAGAGTCTCTAACCCTTCCCCAATCCATCAGATAAAACCAAAAAAAAGTTTTGGTTTTATCTATATCTTTATCTGCATGTGGAACTTTTATTTTTTTGGACATGGCAGCCTCAATGTGTCTTTATGATATGAAGTTTGCACACACCTAGACCTACCTGTATATGTTTTTAAAAGTCTTTGTCCTTAAAGCAACTTGTATTAAGTGTTTGTTGGCTTTTTAAACTTTGACACAATCATTCAAGCTTAGAAATAATTTGGTTTCAGTCTCCTACAAAGCTGTTCGGAAAGACATTTTCGTAGTGATGAATTCCCAACACTTCCTAGGGAATAAGTTAGATGTACAGCAAACCACACATTTTCTGCAGAAATTTTAGTGCTTAGAGTTTATTACTGGACCGGCATCTTAAGCCAAAGTGTTCTTTACATATCAAAATAGGTTTTCACCGCTGTGTATCTTTCTTGCTGATGGTGCTAAAATATGTAATACTGTATAGTAAAGCTTAGACAGGGGGTTTTATGGATAGCATCTGTGATACATTGACAGATAAGATTTACCCTTGACAGATGCTTTACATTTGTGAAGAAGTAACACGTACATGGTTATATTTACTGGTAGCATATTAAATTAGTAGCTGGTCAGAACATGAAGATTGATCCAATTATCCAATATATGAATTTCAATAAGTGCTCGGTTACAAACTGTAAGATTGTTTTGATAGTAAGATGACTACAAATATAGTATTGCATTTTCTTGAATAACAAGTCATCGTTGGTTTTGTACCTCCACAAAAGCCCCTTCTGCAGACCTCAGTTGACCACTAATACAGGCCTAGACAAATCTCACTGACATTATGGAGCCAGAAAACTACAGCCAGTCACCAGTGCGATAGGTATTTCACAATCCTAATTTACTGACATACACTATATTACCGAAAGTATTGGGATGTCTGCCTTTACACGCACATCAACCTTAACGGCATCCCAGTCTTAGTCTGTAGGGTTCAATATTGAGTTGGCCAACCCTTCGCAGCTATAGCAGCTTCAACTCTCCTGGGAAGACTGTCCACGAGGTTTAGGAGGGTGTCTATGGGAATGTTTGACCATTGTTCCAGAAGTGCATTTGTGAGGTCAGGCACTGATGTTGGACGAGAAGGCCTGGTTCGCAGTCTCCGCTCTAATTTATTCCAAAGGTGTTCTATCGGGTTGAGGTCAGGACTCTGTGCAGGCCAATCAAGTTCCTCCACCCCAAACTCGCTCATCCATTTCTTTATGGACCTTGCTTTCGTGACTGTTTATTGCCATTCTACAAGAGTGCCCAATTTTAAAGCATGACATATCTATTTCAGCGTAACATCTTTTATATTTTACCAAAAATTGGGTTTTATATTGTGTTTTTTTTTTTTGCATTGAAATTCATCAAAGTGAATTTTTTTTCTAAAAAATTGCATTTGAAAACTACTGCAACATACAAAAACCATTTTGCAATTTTTGTATGTCACATGGCTTGAAAAACCATGTGACATACAAAAGTTGCAACGATCACCATTTTATTCTCTAGGGTCTTTGATAAAAAAAAAAAAATATATATATATATATATATATATATATATATATATATAAAATGTTTGGGGGTTCTAAGTAATTTTCTAGCAAAAAATACTGATTTTTACCTGTAAACAAAAACTGTCAGGAAAGGCCTGTTCCTTTTAAGTGAGTAAAATTGGCATTTGGGTAGTTTGTTTTTATACCAGAGATTAGTTAGAGGGGGTTGCTGATATCCTGGAGTTGGGTTTAAAACATAAATAAAATAGATATTCACAAATGCCGAGTAAAGTTTGTATGTGTGTAAGTATATCAGTAAAAAAAAACACCCACACAAATCGGGCAGAGCTGATTATTTACTTTTGTCATCTCTGAATTGCATATATAAAGTAAGTAGGGGAGCACTGACTGTACGGACTCACCCACACAGCACACTTTGATAGGGACAGGTGCTTGGCCCCAGACACAGCCTGTGCATCAAGGTCAGAGACGGCTCTAGGATTTGTGAGGCCTTAGGCAAAACTTACACATGAGGCCCCACGGACTGGGACGCTCCGTGATAAGGCCGCTATTCCTCAGGCTGCGGGCAGTATCTGATTTGTCCGTCAGCTCCTAAGCCACAGAGTCCCAGTGGGGGTAGGCGGAGCCGCAGGCGTCAACTTCAGTGATTGAGAACAGGCAAATTAGGCGGCCGCGAGGCCCCTGTGAGTGCGAGGCCTTAGGCGACCGCCTAATTTGCCTAATTAGAGAGCCGCCTCTGATCAAGGTCCATGCACCCGTCCCTTCACGTCTGTCAAACTCAGTTGAAGCAGTGAGTCTGTACAGCCCATGCACTCCTGTCCACTTTAGACAAGCTGCAAACAAGCAGCTGAGCAATGAACAAAAGTAAAGAAATGGTTTTGGTTGCTGCTTGGGACTGAAAGTAAGCATCAGTGAGCCCTTAAAAGAAAAATAAAGCCGAGTCCCCATAAAGATTGTTTATTTGTGCACAATTGTTCAAAATATCATTTGAATATATATTAAAACTTTATACTAGGAGACTCATACACTATATTGTCAAAAGTATTGGGACATCTGCCTTTACACACGCATGAACTTTAATGGCATCCCAGTCTAATGCCCCGTACACACGAGCGGAACTTCCGTTGGAAAAATCTTGGATGGTTTTTCTGACGGAATTCCGCTCAAGCTTGGCTTGCATACACACGGTCACACGACCGTCATAAACGCGGTGACATACAACACTACAACGAGCCGAGAAAATTAAATTAAATGCTTCCGAGCATGCGTCGAATTGTTTCCGAGCATGTGTGGTTTTTTGCGCGTTGGAATTGCATACAGACAAACGGAATTTCTGATAGGAACTTTTTTCAACAAAAAAATAGAGAACCTGTTCTCAATCTTTTGCTGTCAGAAATTCCGCCAGCAAAAGTCCGATGGAGCATACACACGGTCGGAATTTCCGACCAAAAGCTCACATCGGACTTTTGCTGGAGGAATTTCCGCTCGTGTGTACGGGGCATAAGTCCGTGGGGTTCAATATTGAGTTGGCCAACCCTTTGCAGCTATAACAGCTTCAACTCTTCTGGGAAGGTGGTCCACAAGGTTTAGGAGGGTGTCTATGGGAATGTTTGACCATTCTTCCAGAAGCGCATTTGTGAGGTCAGGCACAGATGTGGACGAGAAGGCCTGGCTCGCAGCCTCCGCTCTAATTCATTCCAAAGGCGTTCTATCGAGTACTCTGTGCAGGCCAGTCAAGATCCTCCACCCTAAACTCTCTCATCCGTGTCTTTATGGACCTTGCTTTGTGCACTGGTGTGCAGTCATGTTGGAACAAGAAGGGGCCATCCTCAAACTGTTCCCACAAAGTTGGGAGCATGAAATTGTCCAAAATGTTTTGGTATACTGATGCCTCAAGAGTTCCCTTTAGTGGAACTAAGGGGCCAAGCCCGACCCCAAAAAAACAACCCCGCACCATAATCCCCCCTCCACCAAATGATTTGGAGGGGTGGCCCAATCTTTTTGACAGAGTCCTGACCTCAACCAAATAGAACACCTTTGGGATGAATTACAGTGGAGACTGTGAGCCAGGCCTTCTCGTCCAACATTAGTGCCTGACCTCACAAATGTTCTTCTGGAAGAATGGTCAAACATTCCCATAGACACACTCCTAAACCTTGTGGACAGCCTTCCCAGAAGAGCTGAAGCTGTTATAGCTGCAAAGGGTGGGCCAACTCAATATTGAACCCTACAGATTAATGCCCCATACACACGGTCGGATTCTCCGACGGAAAATGTGTGATAGGACCTTGTTGTCGGAAATTCCGACCATGTGTAGGCTCCATCACACATTTTCCATCGGATTTTCCGACACACAAAGTTTGAGAGCAGGCTATAAAATTTTCCGACAACAAAATCCGTTGGCGGAATTTCCGATCGTGTGTACACAAATCCGACGCAAAAAGTGCCACGCATGCTCAGAATAAATAAAGAGATGAAAGCTATTGGCTACTGCCCCGTTTATAGTCCTGACGTACATCTTTTACGTCACCGCGTTCAAAATGATCGGATTTTTCGACAACTTTGTGTGACCGTGTGTATGCAAGACAAGTTTGAGCCAAAATCCGTCGGAAAAAATCCTAGGATTTTGTTGTCGGAATGTCCGATCAATGTCCGACGGTGTGTACGGGGCATAACTCTGGGATGCCAGTAAAGTTCATGTGCATCTAAAGGCTGGTGCCCCAATACTTTTGACAATATAGTGTATAAATGTATTCTAACTTATCATCAGAGTTAGGACATCACATAATGCAAAATACAGAATATATACAGAGCCTGCCACTGGACAGGCAGTGAGACTTCATTTATATGAGCCACTAGGTAGATATGGGACACAACGTGGTCTTAAGGTTTTAACGTACATTAAGGTATTTAAAACAATCTTGTACAAATAAACAACCCTTCTTGGGGACACAGGTCAATTTATATTTATTTATTTGTTTCACATTTTGATATGTGTACACTGTGGTAGTCAGCAGTATTTATTGCTTTGGGACTTGTCAGTGAATGAGGAAATCCTGTTTGTTTAAGGCATCGTCTGGTAAATTCCTTCTCTACTAAGCGCTGTCTAGTGGTGGTTAGCTGAACTGCAGTCAATGAAACTACATACAAGATACTCACCTGGTCGCCTGGGAGTTTTTTATCATTGCCATGGTGACCCGTCGATTGGGATTTGTCCAGCCTTGCACTAACATTATTACTTTAGTGTAGGCTAAAGGCAGTGCTAGAACTGAATGGCAAATTGCAATAAGTGAATATGCCTGGATTTGATTCATGGGAAGGTCATTAAATCCTGTTTGAGTTCCGTTTTTCTCCCCTGGTCTTTCACCTCCTTTTCTTCCCTTCTATCTTCTCCATGACTCTTTATTTCATTTTTATTTTTTTCAGTTCCACCAATATTTTTACTGTCAATAATTACACAATAAGTTATGTTAATTGTGTAGCTTGTTCATTATGATTGCACATTGGGGTTGATTTGGAGAGTGCAAAATCTGGTGCAGCTCTGCATAGAAACCAATCAGCTTCCAGGATTTTTGTCAAAGCTTAATTGAACAAGTTAAAGTTAGAAATTGATTGGCTACCATGCACAGTTTTATTAAATCAACCCCCATTGTTCATAACCTTTTTACACCTTAATGTGACTGTATCTTCATATTTCTATGTTTTTTTGTAAAACAGTAAAGATATATTTGTCTCTAACAGTGGTGTAGCGTGGGTTGTCAGCGCCCGGGGCAAGGCAAGTAATTTGCGCCCCCTAACCTGCAGACAATTCGCACTCCCTGAGTCCCTTCCCTTCCTACAATAATACTGACCTACCTGACCACTAATCTGATTCCTATACTGACAACTACACTAACCTCTACACTGACCTACATGATTCCTATACCGACCACTACACACTGACCACTACACACTAACTTACCTGATTCCTATACTAACCACTACACTATACAATACACTGACCTATCTCATTCCTATACTGACCCTTACACTGACCTACATGATTGCTACATCGACCACTACACTACACACTGACCTACATGATTCCTATACCGACCACTACACACTGACCACTACACACTAACCTACCTAATTCCTATACTGAACACTACACTATACAATACACTGACCTATCTTATTCCTATACTGACCCTTGCACTGACCTACATGATTCCTACATCGACCACTACACTACACACTGACCTACCTGATTCCTATACTGACCACTACACTACACACCACACCAACCTACACGATTCCTACATCGACCACTACACTACACACTGACCACTACACAATACAATCCACTATACACTGACCACTACACTACACACTGACCACTACACTATACAATCCACTACACAATCCACTATACACTGACCACTACACTACACACCACACCAACCTACCTGATTCCTATACTGACCACTACACACCACACTGACTACTACACTAAACACCACACACTGACCTACCTGATTCCTATACTGACCACTACACTATACTACTACACAATACACTACATTATCCACTGACCACTACACTACACACCACACTGACCACTACACACCACACCAAACTAACCTACCCGATTCCTATACTGACCACTACACTACACTACACACCACACTGGCCACTACACACTGACCACTACACACCACTAATCATTACACACTGACCACCACACACCACTAACCATTACACACTGACCACTACACACCACTAACCACTACACACTGAACACTACACTACACACTGACCACTACACACTGACCACTACACAATACACTACCCACAGACCACTACTACTCAATACACTACATACTGACTGCTACACAATACTCTACCCACAGACCAATACACTACCCACAATACACTATACATTACACTATACACTAACTTTCTGGCTGCTCCCTCTCCCCAGACCATATCTACTCCCCCCGGGCCGAGTGAGTCTCTTACCTTTTTTTCTTCCATCTGCTCTGCCTCTGCGCCGCCGACTATTACACTGCCTGCCCCGGCAGGGACATGATGATCAGTGACCCAGGCCGGAGAGGAGGAGGAGAAGAGGAGGAGAAGACAGCGGCCACAGACTGCCTGCCGCGACGGGGACATGATTGGTGACCCAGGCCGGAGAGGAGGAGCAGGAGAAGATGGTGGGCACAGTGAAGGCCAGCCCTGCTCCCCCGCGATTGAGGACAGGCCAGCCCCACCTGCCGCACATGACCCTTTTTGCCCAATCACAGGGCGCCAGGGGCCGGCCTGAGAATTAACATGGCGGCCGGAGCGCGGGGTCACAGAAAATAGAATTTAGATGTATGGAGAGAGGGTGACACATACTGGAGCAGGATTTTGCCCCCTCCAAATTTTGCGCCCGGGGCCTAGGCCCCCCTCGCACCCCCACGCTACGCCACTGGTCTCTAAATCCTGTTTGAATTTTGAGAAACCTGAACTTAACAGCAAATCCTACTGAAGTCCATGGTGGGCGCGATTCTTGATACTAAATCAAAACCGGAGAATATAGAATCTGGAGCAGCTGTGCATAGCAACCAATCAGCTTCTATCTTCAGCTTATTACGTTACGCCTTGAAAATGAGAGCTAGAAACGTATTCCATGCACAGCTTCCCCAGATTTATAGATTTGATACATTCCCCTAAGTGTCAATAGTGCAGGAGTCAGGAGTGCATAACGCACAAGCCACTTCACAGAGTTCAGCCAAAATTCCTGCCTCTTCCCAGTACAAATCAATATCCCCCAGAGTACAGATCTCTCCTAACATTCCTAAATACCTCCTCTCAGTCTACCAGCTCATTACAAATCCCCCAGTACAAACAAATCCCCCCAGCACAAACCCCAAAACAGACAAATCCCCCCAGTACAAACCCCAGTACAGACAATTACCCCCAGCACACACCCCAGTACAGACAAATCCCCCCAGTACAAACCCCAAAACAGACAAATCCCCCTAGCACAAACCCCAGTACAGACAATTACCCCCAGCACACACCCCAGTACAGACAAATCCCCCCAGCACACACCCCAGTACAGACAAATCCCCCCAGTACAAACCCCAGTACAGACAAATCCCCCCAGCACAAACCCTAGTAAAGACAATTACCCCCAGCACACACCCCCGTACAGACAAATCCCCCCAGCACACACCCCGGTACAGACAAATCCCCCCAGTACAAACCCCAGTACAGACAAATCCCCCCAGTACAAACCCCAGTACAGACAAATTCCCCCAGTACAAACCCCAGTACAGACAAATCCCCCCAGTACAAACCCCAGTACAGACAAATCCCCCCAGTACAAACCCCAGTGCAGACAATTACCCCCATCACACACCCCAGTACAGACAAATCCCCCCAGTACAAACCCCAGTACAGACAACTCCCCCCAGCACAAACCCCAGTACAGACAAATCCCCCCAGTACAAACCCCAGTGCAGACAATTACCCCCATCACACACCCAGTACAGACAAATGCCCCCAGTACAAACCCCAGTACAGACAATTACCCCCAGCACACCCCAGTACAGACAAATCCCCCCAGTACAAACCCCAGTACAGACAAATCCCCCAGTACAAACCCCAGTACAGACAAATCCCCCAGCACAAACCCCAGTACAGACAAATCCCCCAGTACAAACCCCAGTACAGACAAATCCCCCCAGTACAAACCCCAGTACAGACAAATCCCCCAGTACAAACCCCAGTACAGACAAATCCCCCAGCACAAACCCCAGTACAGACAAATCCCCCCAGTACAGATAAATCCCTCCAGTACAAACCCCAAAACAGACAAATCCCCCTAGCACAAACCCCAGTACAGACAATTACCCCCAGCACACACCCCAGTACAGACAAATCCCCCCAGCACACACCCCAGTACAGACAAATCCCCCCAGTACAAACCCCAGTACAGACAAATCCCCCCAGCACAAACCCTAGTAAAGACAATTACCCCCAGCACACACCCCAGTACAGACAAATCCCCCCAGTACAAACCCCAGTACAGACAAATCCCCCCAGTACAAACCCCAGTACAGACAAATCCCCCCAGCACACACCCCAGTACAGACAAATCCCCCCAGTACAAACCCCAGTACAGACAAATCCCCCCCAGTACAAACCCCAGTACAGACAAATCCCCCCAGTACAAACCCCAGTACAGACAAATCCCCCCAGCACAAACCCCAAAACAGACAAATCTCCCCAGTACAAACCCCAATACAGACAAATCCCCCCAGTACAAACCCCAGTACAGACAAACCCCCCCAGTACAAACCCCAAAACAGACAAATCCCCCTAGCACAAACCCCAGTACAGACAATTACCCCCAGCACACACCCCAGTACAGACAAATCCCCCCAGCACACACCCCAGAGCAGACAAATCCCCCCAGTACAAACCCCAGTACAGACAAACCCCCCCAGTACAAACTCCTCCATACAGCACACAGACTTCCCCCTCTCAGAGCACAGACTGACCCCCTCAGCAGCAAATCCTATTGACATCTATGGTGGGCAATTCCTGATACTTAATTCTGCCCATTTTCACGGCTAAGCAATTAGACTGCAATCTCTCATGAGCAGGGCCCTCCTAATATAATAATAACAATGGGCAAGCTATTGTCAAAAAGGGCATTGGGCAGTGTCATGGGGGAGGATTTGAAACAAAGAAAAACATGTTGTCTAAAAAACACAGTATCCTTAGAGCTTTCTTTTGGTGGTATTTGATCACCTCTGCGGTTTTTATTCTTTGCACTGTAAACAAAAAAGAGCAGCCATTTTGAATGGAAAAAATATTATTTCTTACTTTCTGCTATAAAACATTCCCAATAAAAAAAAAAAAAAATTGAATTTCTTCATCAGTTTAGGTCAATATGTATTCTGCTACATATTTTTGGTTAAAAAAATCACTATAATCGTATATTGATTGGTTTTCACAAAAGTTATCACATCTACAAACTATGGGTTCGATTTATGGCATTATTTTTTATTTATTTTTTTATGAGTAATGGCGGCTATCGGTGATTTTTAGCAGGACTATGACATTGTGGCGGACAAATCTGACTCTAAGTGACACTTTTTGGGGACCGGTGACACCAATACAGTGATCAGTGCTAAAAAATGCTGGGAGGAAAGGGGTTAACACTATGGGTGCGATCAAGGGGTTAAGTGTGTCCTAGGGAGGTGCTTTCTAACTGTGGGGGGAGTGTAAAGCCTCATACACAGAATTGGATTTTCGGCAGGGAATTGTGTGATGACTGACTGTTGGCCAAAAATCCGACCGTAAGTAAGCTCCATCAGACAATTGTCCAACTTTCCGCCAACAAATATTGAATGGAAGGCTAGAAAATTTTCAGTGGACAATGGTCTGTTGTCCGATTTTCCTATCGTCTGTACGCAAGTCCGTCACACAAAAGCTGAAAGTACAAACATGCATGCTCGGTATCAATGCTTACCAAACACGACATTAGCAGAAGGTGCCCAAAGGGTGGCACTCAAGAGCTGAAATGCGTACGTTCGTGTTTGTTGGCCGACAATTGTGTACCGTTTGTATGCAAGACAAGTTCCTGGCACACACCCTTCGGACAAAAGTCTGACACTTTTTTGGCCAACAATCTGATTGTGTATACCAGGCTTTACACTGGAGGAAAACAGAGATCGTGAGTCAGCTTAGCAGAAGATCTCTCTTTTCCTCACTGACAGATCAGCGTTGTGCCTTGTTTACATAGGCACACAGCTTCTCCGTGTCTCCTGTGAGCGATTGGCATGCACGCCCCTACACAGCGTGCACAAAACCCCATACAGGTACGTGATTTTGCTTAGCCGGGCTGCCCTGCCACGGTATATGTACAGTGGGCGGTCTGGAAGCAGTTAAAAGAATGCCCTTTTAGGCCTGGTTCACACTGATGCGACATGCGCTCCGAGCACAAGTCGCGCCCCATTAAGTACAATAGAACCATTCTAATAGGAGCCACTTGAGTTGCCCCGACTTAGAAAAAAGGTTCCTGCAATACTTTTGTTGCAACCTCGGCACGACTTGCATTGACTGTGACCGGATCTCTATGGAGCCGGTTCACATATCTCCACAGCGACTCTGGTGCGAATTGCACAGGAGCCCTGTGTGTCTTTTGGTCTGTTTCAGGTACAAATTCAGCCTGGGCTTAAATCTGACCTAAAACAGTGAATGGAGAATCCCCGGACTCTTGCTGTGAGCCGGAACGTGCTACGGTGTGAACCCAGCCTTAAAAGAAGTCGTATGCAAGTCGTGCCTAAGTCACGCTGGGTTGTTGGCTTCAAAGTCATGCAAAAGTCAGGGCAGTGTGAGCCGGGCCAAAATGAGATTTTGGCAATATGGAAAAAACACCAACCCTTATAATTATATGCTTATGGTAGGGTTGAAGTAGTTATACCGGGGCCATGGCTGCAGCTGCTGTTATGACCCCAGTATCTTTTTATTTCAGTCAGCGGTGCTCTTTAATAAAAGCGATCCTAGCGACTAAATAGCAGCTGGAATGCTTTTACATGTGGAGGAAGGGGCCCCCCTCCCCCACTGCCTTCAGCTGCCTTTCTTGGCTCTCCCGTTCCTCTGGGCTTACCATAGAGATGACTGAGGACTGGAAGTTCCCCCTATCATTTCTATGATCTAAGAATCTGGAAGCAACAAGGATTTTGTCACTTGCAGTTTCACTCAGATGTAAACAAGCCATTGCAGGCTTGTGAAAGCATCTGTTCAAACCAATCTCAGTTTGATCAGATGCTTCAAAGCGCACAAGAGAGATCTGGTTTTTAATAGACCCCAGATGTCTCAGAAAAGAGGACCTGTCACTGCCCATGATATCACAAGGGATGTTTCACATCCATTGTGATAACAATAAAAGTGATATATTTTTTTTCAAAGAGACAGTGTATTAAGTGAAAAAATAAAAGAGGTATTGCCACGAACATTATAGCGGGAGCATTAATTCTAGCAGTGCTTTTTGTGTTTTTCGCATTTTTTACTGTGATTTTAATGTGATTTTGCCACAATATGCATTTTTATGCTTTTTGGGGGGAAAGTTGGTTGTTGGGCAGATTTAAAAATTAAAATCCTGGCAAAATTGCGGTAAAAACGCACTACATGCTTTTCTGCAGCTTCTCCACTGAACTCTACTAAAGCAAAAAAAGCACCGTTTTGCGTTCAAAAAAGTCCCTGACCCTTTCCAAAAATGCAGAGGCACAAAAATGCATTGATGTGAACATGTTCCATAGGAACCCATGTTATAAAAATGTCCTGCATTTCTGCAAAAGGCATTGCTGTGAATGGAGCCTAACACATAAATATGCTTTGATCTAAACCATTCCATTGTAGCTCTGGCTGTATGTTTAGGGCCATTGTCCTGCTGAAAGGTGAACATCCGCCCCGTCTCATGTCTTTTGCAGACTCTAACAGGTTTTCTTCTAAGATTGTATTTGGCTCCATCCATCTTCCCATCAACTCTAACCAGCTTCCCTGTTCTTGCTGAGAAAAACATCCCCACAACATGATGCTGTCATCACCATGTTTCACGGTGGGGATGGTGTGTCCAGGGTGATGTTCAGTCTTAGTTTTCCCATTTCCACATAGATTTTGCATTTAGGCCAAAAAGTTCAATTTTGGTCTCATCTGACCAAAGCACCTTCTTCCACATGTTTGCTGTGTCCCCCACATGGCTTCTCGCACACTACAAACCAGACTTCTTTTGGCTTTCTTTCAACAATGGCTTTCTTCTTGCCACTCCTCCATAAAGACCAGATTTGTGGAGTGCACGACTAATAGTTGTCCTGTGGACAGATTCTCCCACCTGAGCTGTGGATTTCTGCAGCTCCTCCAGAGTTACCATGGTCCTCTTGGTTGCTTCTTTGAGTAATGCTCTCCTTGCCCGGCCTCTCAGTTTAGGTGGACGGCCATGTATTGGTAGGTTTGTAGTTGTGCCATACGCTTTCCATTTTCAGATGGTGGATTGAACAGTGCTCTGTGAGATGTTCAAAGCTTGAGATATTTTTTTATAACCTTACCCTGCTTTGAATTTTTCCACAACTTTATCTCTGAGCTGTATTTATACTGAGATTACATTACACACAGGTGGAGTCTATTTACTAATTAGGTGACTTCTTAAGACAATTGGTTCCACTAGATTTAGTTTAGGGGCATCAGAGTAAAGGGGGCTGAATACAAATGCACGCCACTTTTTTCAGATAGTTATTTGTAAAAGATTTTGAAAACCATTTATCATTTTCCTTCCACTTCACAATTATGTGCCACCTTGTGTTGGTCTATCACAGGGATATGCAATTAGCGGACTTCCAGCTGTTGCAGAACTACAAGTCCCATGAGGCATAGCAAGACTCTGACAGCCACAAGCATGACGCCCAGAGGCAGAGGCATGATGGGACTTGTAGTTTTGCAACAGCTGGAGGTCCGCTAATTGCATATCCCTGGTCTATCACATAAAATCCCAATTAACTTCCCGCCCGCACGCTGTCATATGACGTCGCAGACTTTGAGTGGTGATATCTGAATGATGCGTGCAGTACAGACATCATTCAGATATCTTCTTTTACAACCGGTAATTCCCTGCATCGTAAAAACAATCATAGCTGCTGCTCAGCCGCTTGATCGTTCTTACAGGCGGCAGGAGGGGACACCCCCCTCCCGCTGCTCTCCGGTGCTTCTACTGCCTTGTCGATCGCACAAGAAGGAATCGACCAGCCCCAGAAGTCTCTATGACCGCGCAATGTTATGATGTCGTGCCCGGCCTCTGCATTTGAAAATATGCCGCCGCCTCGGCTGGGAAGCTGAGATCTTTTTTTTTTTTTTTTTTCAGGCTTCCCAGCCTAGAGTCGAGATCTGGGGACTTATAACAATAACAGTAAACGGCGTTCAAACCACACATGTGAGGTATCGCCGCAAACTTTAGAGCAAGAGTAATAATTCTATCTGAAGACCTTCTCTGTCACTCTAAACAGGTAACCTGTAAAAATGTTGAAAGCAGCGCCTATGGGGATTTTTACGTACCAAAGTTTTGGCGCCATTCCACCAGTGTGCGCAATTTTAAAGCGTGACATGTTAGGTATCTATTTACTCGGCGTAACATCATCTTTCGCATTATGAAAAAAAATTGGGCTAACTTAAAGTGGTGTTCCACCCAAAAAAAAAAAAACTACATGAAAAATCCTAAAAAAAAAAATACAAAAAAACATTTGGATATTTTTTTTTTTTACTCACCTCTAAATGCCTGTTGCTAGGTGGTCCCTCGTAGTCTGCCTCTTCCAGTGCCTGGGCTGGTGACATCACTTCCGTCTCGGCACAGGAAGGGCTCAGCTCTGCTCCCTCCCTCCTGTCAATCATCTGGGACCCATTACAGGTCCCAGGTGACTGAGCGGCCAATCACGGCGCTCGGTGCCGCTTTCGCATGCGCAGTGGGTGCCAGGCTGTAAAGCCACAGCCCGGCGCCCACAGTTGCAATGCTGGCACCGCCGAACGGAGGGGGAGACGAGCAGTGCTTCGATCCCCCACATCGCTGGACCAAGGGACAGGTAAGTGTCCAATTAAAAGTCAGCAGCTGCAGTATTTGTAGCTGCTGACTTTTAATTTTTTTTTTTTTTTTTTAGTGGCCCTCCTCTTTAACTGTTTTTTCCCCCAAAAAAACGCGTTAGAAAAATTGCTGCGCAAACATCGTGCAAGATAAAAATTTGCAATGACCACTATTTTATTCCCTAGGGCCTCTGCTAAAAAAAAACAATACAATGTTTGGGGGTTCTGAGTAATTTTCTAGCAAAAAAATGATGATTTTTACATGTAGGAGAGAAGTGTCAGAATTGACAGGTGGGAAAGGTAATTTTTAATAACATTCAATTACAATATGACTTGTATCATAATTGTGCACGCTGTATTATTTTTTTCTTTATTTGCTATTTTTTTCTCCACAAAAGTGGAGTTAACCTTTAGATACATTTACGTTTTTGGTTGTAACGTGACAAAATGTGGAAAATTTCAAGGGGTATGAATACTTTTTCAAGGCACTGTATATGTTTGGGAGTTCTAAATAATTTTCTAGCAAAAAAATACAGATTTTTACATGTATAACAGAAATGGGAGTTACATAGTCAAGCTGTATGTGGTGTTACTGATCAGTATAGTTTAAATGAACAGTGTCAGCGTCACCATATTCTGGCATCACATATTTAAAGTGGTTGTTATACCACTTTTACCTTCAGGTAAGCCTATAATAAGATGTACCTGTAGGTACTGGAAATATCTCCTAAATCTGCATGGTTTTAGAGATGAATAGAAATGAAACTCCGCACCAAAATAAACAATATACTAAAAAATTATATAACTGCTGCTCCCCTGAAAAGAGTGGTGTACTCCTCTAAACATGTGAAAAAGTGTATAAAGGGGGTGCTGTGGTTAATGTTATTCTTGACTGGTTAGTAATTCATACTTAAACAGTCAAGTGAAATATTCTTAAAATAAAATAAAACAGTGAAAAAAAATCTTAAATAAAGTCACAAATGAAAATAGAATTGGATAAAGAGAAACTGCTGCGCCAACTCAAATGCAGAAAGCAGCCAACACTAACAATCAGACTAATTGTATATAATAAGAAAAGCAAAAAGTGTAGCGCTATACCTCAAATAAGATCACATCTAGGTTGTAATGGTGATATCAGAGGGGTTCACAAGTGAGCAGAACACCTCCACACTTGTGCACTCAAAATGAAACGTGAGTGATACTACGATTTACATATAGGTGAGTATCTACAAATAGTGTAAATATGTCTCATTGGAGACTCTTTAAACCATCCAAAAACAGAAAATAAAATAAAATCTATCAGCAACAAAATATTGACACATGAAAAGGGCCGAACCCGAAATGCATAAGAAAAACTCAAATGCTATGCCACCTTATCCATACAGGCCTCTAGGGACAAATTCACATATACCCATACGTGAAAAAACAGAATTAATACACAGTGATCAAAAGATGGCTGTTATAGGTATGTGAACTGAAAAGTCTCTAAGGGTTGACAGTTCTTTTAAGAATGGAAGGTGTTCAAAAACTTGTATTCATATCCTGCACCGCCACGTACATGTTATGCCCAGGGCAGGTCTTCTTACGAACTCATACTTTCAACTGGAAGAGATGAAATGAAATGCCCTTACCAGAAAAGATGGACTCACTAGCCGTTGGCGGTGAGTCATACAGGCTTGTACCGTCTAAGCGGTAGGGTTAACGGTGATTCCAATCCTGGAGGAGTGCCGGGAAGAACTTCACGACCTCAACGCTCCTAGGAAAGCTGGAGACGGACCCGCTGTTCCTGTGTGACAACCGTCTACATACCATTGCAGGGCGGAAGCAATGTCAAAACGTCACTTCCGCCCATAGCTCTTAAAAGGGCCATTTTTTTTTTTTTCAAATGACACATTTTTTTTTCTTTTATTGCATTTTAGTGTAAATATGAGATCTGAGGTCTTTTTGACCCCAGATCTCATATTTAAGAGGTCCTGTCATGCTTTTTTTCTATTACAAGTAATATTTACAAGTAATATTTACATTCCTTATAATAGGAATAAAAGTGACACTTTTTTTTAAAAGAACAGTGTAAAAATAAAAAATAAAAGGTAAAATAAATATGAAAGAAAAAAAAAAATGTAAACGTGTCACGTCCCGCCGAGCTCACGTGCAGAAGCAAACGCATATGTGAGTAGTACCCGCATATGAAAACCACACATGTGAGGTATCGCCGCGATCAGTAGAGTGAAAGCAATAATTCCAGCCTTAGACCTCCTCCATAACTCAAAACATGCAACCTGTAGCATTTTTTAAACGTCGCCTATGGAGATTTTTAAAGGTAAAAGTTTGTCGCCATTCCACGAGCGGGTGCAATTTTGAAGCGTGACATGTTGGGTATCAATTTACTCAGCGTAACATCATCTTTCACAATATAAAAAAAATTGGGCTAACTTTACCGTTGTCTTATTTTTTAGTTCAAAAAAGTTTTTTTTTTCCAAAAAAAAGTGCGCTTGTAAGACCACTGCGCAAATATGGTGTAACAGAATGTATTGCAACAACCACCATTTTATTCTCTAGGGTGTTAGAAAAAAAAATGTAATGTTTGGGGGTTCTAAATAATTTTCTAGCAAAAAAAAAACTGTTTTTAACTTGTAAACAACAAATCTCAAAAAGAGGAGTATCCTTAAGTAGTTAAAGGGGTTGTAAAGGTTTGATTATTATTTTTTTTAAATAACAAACATGTCATACTTACCTCCACTGTGCAGTTTGTTTTGCACAGAGTGGCCCCAACCCTCTTTTTCTGGGGTCCCCTGGCGGCTTTCTTGGCTCCTCCCCACTTCAGATAACCCCCGTGGGAAGCGCTCTCCTAAGGTGGTTACCTTGAGGGCGCTCTCCCGACTCCTGCATTTGGCGGCCATAGCCACAAATTGCAGGACTTGGCCCAGCCCCCCGACGCCCGCGTCATTGGATTTGATTGACAGCAACGTGAGCCAATGGCTGCGCTGCTATCAATCTATCCAATGAAGAGCCGAGAAGCCCGAGCGTGTTCGCAACGTGGGACTTTCCAGGGCTCAGGTAAGAAAAACGGGGGGCTGGGGGGGCGGTAATCGTTGGATGTTTTTTCACCTTAATGCATAGAATGCATTAGGGTGAAAAAAAATGAACCTTTACAACCCCTTTAAGCACTGGTAGATTTTATCACTGGGCTTCTGAAGCCGACAACAAATAAAATCTTAATCTTCAACCCTAAATTGAAAAAGAAAAAAGCTGCACTAAAGATTCCCTTAACACTCACCCCTACCTAAACATTTAAAGCCTATTTATGGTCAAAATTTAAAATAGAGCTTTCTTTTGGTGGTATTTGATCACCACTGGGATTTTTATTTTTTGTGATATAAATGAAAAAAGACCGAAAATTTTGAATTATATTTTCTACTTTTTGTCATAGAAAAAATCCAATAAACTCAATTTTTGTCATACATTTAGGTCAAAATGTATTCAGCCACATGTCTTGGGTAAAACAAAATTCAATAAGCGTATATATTTATTGGTTTGCGCAAAAGTTATAGTGTCTACAGTGTCTACAAACTTTGGTACATTTTCTGGAATTTATGCAGCTTTTAATTTATGACTGCCTATGTCATTTCTTGATTTGCTATAATGGCAGGGCAGTACAATCCCCCAAATGACCGCATTTTGGAAAGTAGACACCCCAAGGAATTTGCTAAGAGGCATGTTGAGAACATTGAATATTTAATTGTTTTTGCCACAAGTGATTGAATAATGTAAAAAAAAAAAATAAATACATTTTTTTACACAAAGTTGTCACTAAATAATATATTGCTCACATATTCCATGGGTATGTGTGGAACTACACCACAAATTATATTCTGCTGCTTCTCCTGAGTACGAGGATACCACATGTGTGAGGTGAGACTCTTTGGGAGCCTAACTGCGTACAGGACCCTGAAAACCAATCACCGCCTTCAGGCTTTCTAAGGGCGTAAAATGGTGATTTTACTCCTCACTACCTATCACAGTTTCTGAGGCCATAAAATGCCCAGATTGCACCCCCTCCCCCAAATGACCCCATTTTGGAAAGTAGACACCCCAAGCTATTTGCTGAGAGGCACGTTGAGTCCATGGAATATTTTGCCACAGGTTTCGGGAAAATTACCAAACTTTTTTTTTTTTTTCATATGCCATGGGCATATGTGGCATTACACCCCAAAATACATTCTGCTGCTTTCCCCGTACTCAGGAGAAGCAGCGGAATGTATTTTGGGGTGTGATTCATATCATTTCAGTGAGAACTTTGTGTAAAAAAAAAAAAAAAAAATTGGTAATTTTTCAGAAACTTGTGGCAAAATATAAAATATTCCATGGACTCAACATGCTTAGGGTGTCAATTTGCAAAAAGGGGTCATTTGGGGGGGGGGGGTTGAACTGTCCTGGCATTTTATGCCCAACATTAGAAGCTTATGCCACACATCACCCACTCTTCTAACCACTTGAAGACCAAGGTCTTTCTGACACTTTTTGTTTACATGCAAAAAAATTTTTTCCCAGAAAATTACTTTGAACCCCCAAACATATATATATATATATATATATATATATATATATATATATATATATATATATATATATATATATATTAAAGCAAAGGCCCTACAGAATAAAATGGTGGGTGTTACAGTTCACCAGCTTGAACTGCATTTATAGGACTCGTCATGTCACCAAGTGATACTGCAGTGCTGGTTTGTCTACGACCAGGACGTACTAGGCCACTGGTGCTTGCCAGTTCACCAGAAGGTTGAGCAGCACTAGTACTGGCTCTCTGCTGCATATGAGAACCATGCGGTTGTTGTACCTCCGCAGCAGAAGAACAGGGTCGAGTACGCCTGACCTTAGCAGGGACCATTACTGCGTCGCCAGAGCTATCTGTCAGGGTGCCGCTGCTCTCTACAGGTTCGAATACTGAGCCTGATTCTAACAGTGAGGCTTCCCCTGCACTCTCATTTCTCATGCTTAGCATCGTGTAGGCCTCTTCACTAGTGTACCTCTGTTTGGACATTTTGGTCACTAAATTTATAGGTACAACTAGTGTTAGTGCTAGCAGGAAACAGGCGTGACTCTGCTAACGCTGCAGTTTTGTGTGCTGTGTGTTGGAAGATATTGATCCGTTCTAACACTATTCTAGTAAGGGAGGTGTACATGTGTGTTAGTGCTACTGGCAATCAAAGGATTAAAATCTGACGCTGTCTGGGATTGAAGCTGACACTAACTGATGCTAACTAGCGTCACCCGTGACACTAATACAGTGATCAGAAAAAAAGATCTGTACACTATACTAATGCCATTGTTACAGGGAGTGAAAAGGTAAACTTGGGGTGATCAAGAGGTTAAACCTTTATTAGGGTACCCTAAACCTATCTGGGACTACCGCTAATTGCACTAACGCTGTTTAGTGTCACAAGTGTCACCAATACAGTGATCAGAAAAAAATCTGAAAACTGCACTTGTTGACACTGTGACAAGGAGTGAAAGAGTTAACTCGGAGGGTGATCAGGGGGTTAAAAGTGTGCCTACGTGTACTGGTGTCAGTGTAGTGTTGGTGTACTTGCAGTAGATGTCTCTTCCTCGCTCGCTGGAACCGAAAAGGGTTCCACGAGGGAAATGACATCACTTCCTCTGCCTGTGTTTACATTACACAGGCAGAGGAGGCTCTGTCATTCACCAGAACCGATCAGCAGGACCAGGCCAGAAATTGGTCTGGACCTGTAGACTGATCGGTTCTAAAACAAATCCCATCGCCGCTGGCTGACGGAGGCGCGAGTGATGTACATGTACGGCGATTTGCGCAGCCAAGCCACCTTGCCGCAGTATAACTACGGTCGTGTTTGGCAACTGGTTAATCAGAATGATCTTGAAGTTTGTAAACTTGAAGATCCCCACACATTTACTTGCTTGAATTCTGTGACTTGTATTCACTATTCCCCATTGGCAACCACTGCTGTTTCACACATTTCACAGAGCCTGCCTACTGAACTACAGAGGTGCTGAGAGGAGGAGTTTCAGGAGGCGGAGTCAGGACAGGTATTATGGGATATTTGTCCTTAGAGGTTGAAAGAAAACAGTAAAGGAGAAGCTGCAAAGAATGCAGGGAATTCAGGAAGTTGTGGAAAGTGATGCTCAGCACACAGGCAGCGCCATAACATGAAAGACGATTTTTCAAGTAAGCCTGTATTGGATTGTCAAATATAACTATTGTTTGTATTGCTATTACAATGCTGATGTTGTATAATGAAAGTGTATGCTGTGACCAAAGAACTCGTTTTACCTTAACCTAATTGTTAACTAGTCAACTTAACATAACCCCCAAAACACAAACTCTAAATTGAGCCCTAACACTTACCCACTCCCCCCAGCACTTAAAGTGTTTGTAACCCTAAAAAAAAAAAGAAGAAAAGAGGTCCTTTTCCCTTAAAGCGGGTTAAACAGCACAGTGCTTGTGCTGTCTAACCTACTCCTCTGGAAGCTGTAAAAAACCTGACTGATCCTACCTGGTTCTGTCCTTCCCTTTGTAAACTGACCATGGTTTATCATGGCTGCTGAGCCCTGACACCGTGGTTAGCCTCCATCATCTGCAGCTCCCCTCTGTGCTCCTCTACCCCCTTCCCTGCCTGCCAGCTCCATGCTTCTGTGTCTCCATCCCCCTCACTTCCCCCCTCCCTCCTGCCGCTATTAGCAGAAAAGTTTCTAACATTCACTGCCAGCTCCTCTCTTGTATGCAGCCATAGAAAGCAGTGGAAGTGTTTTTCTAAAACAAAGGGGGTTATTTATGAAAGGCAAATCCACTTTGCACTACAAGTGCACTTGGAAGTGCAGTCGCTGTAGATCTGAGGGGAAGATCTGAAATGAGGGGAAGCTCTGCTGATTTTATCATCCAATCATGTGCAAGCTAAAATGCTGCTTTTTATTTTCCTTGCATGTCCCCCTCGGATCTACAACGACTGCACTTCCAAATGCACTTGCAGTGCACTTGTAGTGCAAAGTGGATTTGCCTTTAGTCTAAAAACTTTTTCACATATCTTCAGGCCAGTCGCGTGACTCCAGGGCTACAGCGGGAGGGGCTGAGCGGCCAGCACAGTGGTCACATGACCTCCCAGGCTGACGTCAGAGGGAGATCTCGGCCCCTCCCGCTGTAGCCATTGGATTGGAGAAATAGAGCTGCCAGGAGTCACGTGACTGGCCTGAAGATATCTCAAAAAGGGTATTTAGAGGCATCGATTTAAAAAAAAAATTACACAGCATTTTATGGCTGCATACAAGGGAGGGGCTGGCAGTGAATGTTTTTCTAAGGTTGCAAACACTTTAACACTAGAGGCAAATCTTGTTCTACACAAAGATAAACAGGAAGCACACATTCAGCTTTTCAATAAAAGCGGACACAAGTGTTGGTGTTGCCTCTTTCAATTAGATTGCAGCTGTCAAATGCTCTGAAAAAAAAAAAAAAACTTTTTCTTCCAGTTTACATAGATTAGCCCAACTGTACTCTAGATCTCTAATACTAGACATAATTGGTTTTACACATAGAACTAAATCCAGCCAACATAAGGAAGCCAATTTGCAGAAATCCATTAGCACATATATTCATTCCTGCCCTGTGTTCATTATTTTAAATAATTCAAGGGCTATCTACAAATGTAAACCTTCAAGGATGCTTGTAAATCATATTAAAATAAATGGACACAGGTCCTGAGGTACATTTGGTTAATTTCGAAAGAAACTACGGCATATGAGAAATAGAAATGCTGAAGTAAACTAATATTCATCTATCTAAATTAGATTTCCTCTCAGGCCATGTTCTTTTGTTGTATTAAAATAAATGTTATATATTTTGCTAATTCTACAGTAGCACATGTATACTATGTTGGTCCAAATTTATTGTAGCTGAACTACAAAGTTGAAAATAAATAATAAAGGGGGAGGGGTGAAGGGTTGCTGATGTGCAGTACCCATAATTTTTTCTTTTAAAAAAATTTAACAGATGTTATGGTGTACTGTGGAAGTAGTAAGTACACCCATGTCCCCAGTAACTGCCCACCAGTCACTAACACTGAGCTCCATCTGCGACACCAAAGGCAAAAACCTCTAGGAGCCTCTTGAGGTGTCATGACTGCATCCTATTTCCAGCTGCTATTGTCATAGGCAAGAATATGTTCCAGCGGGGCTAATCCCAGCACATCTAATCAAGTACCCACAATTTTTTAAATTTTTACACACTTCCTCTATGTTTCCAGTCTCAGAGTTGTGTTAATGTTGTCAGTCCATTATTTAATGGTAGAGGGCGTCTCAGACTTCCAGTGGGTCATGATTAGTTTTCTAGCTTGAAAAAGTACTCTGTGTATAGACTCTCTGTTGTGTCATTCCCACTCATATTTCTCCAGAGCCCCCAAGAGACATGCCCTTGGGTCCTGTGGAAGAGTCATGTTAAAGACCGAGTGGACGGTCTGCACCACTCCCGCCCAATACGTGTGTAGCTTGGGACACCTCCACAGCATGTGTATAAGGTCTCCATGGTCTCGTTTGCATCTCGTGCAATTAGGTTCAGCCTGCAAATTCATTAGGTGCAGCCTATGAGGGGTATAGTACGTTCTCAATAATATATATAGTTGAGTGCGTTTTCGGAACACGTTAAGTGAACAAAGGTTCACCGCCTGAAAGATCTCCCCCCACTGTTCCCCGTCTAACTGTCGTACCTCTGCCTCCCATTTCTCCCTTACCTTCAGGGGATGTGTATACATGTTTAACTGGGATGTGGTATTGACTTTATCACGCTGATACTCCCATACAGTTTTGCGTTTCCCTGCATAAAATACCCTATTCAAATCTTCCTACAACATTGCAGTGGGATACAAATTAGGAATTTGATTAGGCCAGTCTAAAACCCACCAAGCCTTTGGGCCATTCCTGGGTAGATTGGCTAGTATGCTTCAAATTGTTATTGTGTCAAAAATAATTTTCTGATTTAACTTGATATGATGTAGAATTCATAGTTGACTTGATAACTGCAAGCTGCCCAGGTCCGGAAGCAGTAAAACAATACCAAACATTTCTTCCACCAGTTTGATTTAAAATAATGTCTTTAGTTTGTCCCAAACATGTCTACAGTTACTGTGACCAAACAACTCTTTGATTATTCAGTTCACAGCACATTTTTCCAGAAGGCCTGGTCTTTCCCTTTGTGTTCATTAGCATACTGCAGTCTTGCTTCAAGGTTCTTTTTTTAGACAGGAAAGACTTTCCCCTGCCACATCCATGAAATTGTGGGATTCTTGGAGACTTCTTTTAGCATCAGAAGTTCAGCATTTGGGCTCAATTTGCTGGGCCAGCCAAGCAAATTAGTCATTTGAAATCTACAGCACTTTATTTTCCATGCAGGGGAATTGAAATATTTTAAAATCCCCTGTCAGATTTGTGACTATCCACATGCCTCTTTCTAAAGGCCATAAAAAGCTCTTGATCTTGACATGATGACACCACACAAAAGCAAAGAAAACACCAGACCTTGGGTATCTAGATTTAAATAAGATTTAAATAAGACAGGTTCTGTCTTCATACTTCTTAAAAGAGGTCAAATTGGCACCTAATATTGAATACTTGATTCTAGTCCTTGATTTTGAAATGGTGAAAAATGTTGGGGTGCACTTACCTTTACCATGTGACAAATTTGCATTTTATTTAATTTTTTTTCCATTTCTCAGCAAATTAAAAAACATAGCAGGATTTTAAAACAATGCTCTACAATGCCTTATATATCCCTAAAAATGTGTAGCTTGGTTGAGTCCTATCTTTTGTCTACTTTTCAAGGGGACTGTTTGACAATCTGAACTTTTTGGGTTGATTAGCCTTCCCGCTTCCTAATTTATGGTCGGACTACTGGATCTTAACCTATGAGAAGATAATATTGATTTACACCTTCGCCTAGTATCACCTGTTCCCCTCCTCTCGCACCTTCACCACTCCCCCTTTTTTCCGCCCCTCCTTCCCACCAACCCCCTGCACCCTTTCCTCCTGTTCCACAACGTGAGTTTTTTCATTGAACCAGTGGGCTGAATGAAAAAAAACTCATAGATTCCTGCATCCACACGAGCGATGTGAATGCAGGGATCTTGCTTGCTGTGCTATTGTGACAATGGGGGATTTCCCCCCTCCGTCAGGACTATTTGACAGAAACTGCCGCTGGTCTAACAATTGGCTTTTTTTGAACAGAGAGAGCTTCAAACAGATTCTTATGAATTTTGATCTGTAGGTACCCAACTTTACTCTGTCAGGTTCTTCAGTCTCAGATTATTCCATATGGTGTCCTCCATAATGCAATCCTGTTGGATACCTAAGCTTACATTACTCCCATAGTTTTGTATGATTTCTGTACTGTTTTTATCTACCGGGGGCTCTAAAAGATTTGTCACCTTGCAAACCTTGTATTATTTTATTATGTTTTCTCTTTGTAATCTAATGTTGTACGCATTTTGGTTGCTTTGTACTCAACTGTCAACGGAAACTATCATGTGTCTATATTACCTTGTTTTTTGATAATAGTACAAATGTAATGAGCAAAAAAATGTGTAACGTGGAAAATTAGTCATAGAGTTTAGTCAAGTTAACTGATGCTGCTATCTTTTCACCAGATGGGAAAGACAACTTAAGGCTCCTTCCACACGGGGCGGGCTCCGTTGGAGTCCGCCTGATTAGCAGGAAATCTGTCCGCTGATCCCCACTGAGTAGGCAGATGGTTGGTCTGTGTAGGCTCCGCTTAAGCAGAGTGGACAGATCCCCATCCATCTGTTTTTAGCAGATAGGATCAGAACGGATGTCGGCGGGTGTCAAAAGACACATGTCCATTAACACTCGCCGCTCCATAGAGGGCAATGGATGGTCAAATCAGGTCTGCCTAAAAAACTGACAGGCAGAACCGATCAGTTCCCCTGTGTGAAAGGGGCCTTAGGTGTATTTTTTTTTGTACATGCTAGCCAAAGTGTGACAGTTCCTGTCCAGAACGGGCAAGGTTTGGGTGCTGAGAGCATGGGGAGGGGTGGAGTTGCAAGCATGGAGTTTAGGGCAGGAAAGGAGGATGAGGGACACTAGGTGTCAGGGGTGGGGTGTGCTTTGGAAGCATGGGGTTTAGAATGTGCAGGTACTATGAGAATGCAGGGGGTGGGGTAAAGACTTGAGATCCGCAGGCGCATTGGTGATAAGGGTGCAGGTTTGATTGTGAGAGCAGAGGGGCAGTGTACAAGCACCAGGGTTGAAGCAGGATGGGGGTGGGGTTCAAGGGCCAGAATGGTGCATTGGTGAGAGTTGCAAGTATGGTAGCATGGTGCACTGGTGAAAAAGGAACATGAGACGGGCATGTAGGTAAGATTGGGGGAAAGCATGCACAGGGGAGTGGTGGGAGGCAGGGTCCACATGCATTGGTAGAAGGAAGAATGCAGACACGGTGTATGGTGTGAGAAGATGAGGTGCAGGCATGATTGATGGTGAGAGATGGGGGACCACAGGGTTGATGAATGCTGAACGGGAGGCAATAAAGGGATATGCACACATGGTGTGTGGTGAGTAAACTGGTCTGCAGACTTGCTCAGTGGTGAGAGTAAAGGATTTCTAGTGTGGTAGGTGCTAAGGGAAGGGGGGACTGCAGATGTGGTGGGTGCGGAGGCATGGAGGGCCGCAGGTAATTTAAATGCTTAAGAAGGGATGCTGCAGCCACAATGGGTGGTGTAAAATGTAGGGCTGTAGTTTCAAAGGCTACCAAGAAATTAGGGGAAGCAGGCACAGGTGAAGTGATGTGAGGCAAAGTATTGATTCAGTGGTGGAAGGACTGTAGCCATGGAGGTAAAGTGAACTTTAGAGGAACTTTTTTTTAAATTTCATATACAACTCTGTATTGGATCATTTGGGGGTTTTTTTTGGCTATAGAATACCAGAAAATTCCTGTAATAAACACTAGAAATGTGAAATGATATGGAATGATATGGTTAAATGGTAAATTCTATTATGAAACATTCAGAACTGTAGAGTGCATGTGTCAGTTTAATCAATTAGCTTTTAACACTCTAGTATTTTGACACCTGTGATACAGCCTATAAACTGCTTGTCACTGAAGTGGAGCATTACGATAGCTACTTCACTGATATCTCATATTCAGTAAAGAGTGCTTCAGGCATTTGCTTGGCCCTAGGCAAGACCATGTAATTGCTGGAACAGATGGAAGCTGTACTATATAGCCAGAATGTGCAATGGCTAATTTATATTAGACTTGGCTCCGTCTAGTTAAAATGTTGGTACTGGACATGCTTAATTTACCTTACTAAAGTAATATGGAACAGATCTTGTCAAATGTTTTCTGACACCTGTTCTTGCTCAGAAAATCAAGCTAGGGGACTTTCTTTAGGGATTTTGAGCAAACCACAGAGGCATTCAATGTTTAAGACCAAACTCCAATCAGAATCTTTTTTTTTTTTGGGTTGCGTGGTGAAAGTGTAGAAGCTCTGTGAGGATTTTATTGCGATGTATTTCTCCCTGTTTCAGTGACACTTGCTCTTCTGAATTTTGCTTCCTGATGTCACAGGGACAAAGAATGGGGGAGAGCTATCCAATGCACTAAAATAACTAAAAATTCCTAATTTGGCTTTATTATTACATTATTTTTTGATTTTTTATTTTTTTTTTAGCAGAAAATACTTTATACCACCATTAGTAACCGGGTCACAAAAGTAAGGCCCCATTCACACCTGAAATGCAAACACACATAAAATGCATTCCAAACGCAGCGCACCTAAAATGCACCAAACAGGTTTGAACCAGGCCTTATTGATAACAACATTTTAAAAAATAATAAGTCTGATTTTAACTGTGTGATGATTCACTTCACTAAAAAAGAGAAGTATGGGAGCAAAAAAAATAAAAATAAAAATCTATACTCACCTAGATGGCTGCAGCACTGATCCTAGCTGCAGCTGTCTCCCGCTGGCTTTACCTCCAGAACTAAGTGATCAAACACTGTTGATTGCTCAGTTCTCCACATCCACTCTGAGCAGAGAGCAAGGACATGTCAGTCGCCAGCTCTCTGCCTTGCCCCTCCAATGCTCACTGGAGCACTGGGCTGTTGGCTGAAAATGGAACACATGAGTGCAGAATGAACTGCACTCCTGTGATCCATAGAAGTACAACCCAAATAGTTTCATAATCAAAGTGAATATTCACACAATTTATTGTGTGAACATGCTCAACCACTTTGGTAAATCTTTCCCAGTCTGTCACTTTGCCCATTCAGATCAAATTGATAGGTTATTTTGTAAAAACAGCCTCCAACCACGGATAACTCACCTTTGCCATTCTCCTACCATTGCTCCATTGCTTGATAAGTGCCTTGGTAAATCCCTGATTCTTCCTGATACGGAGGAGCATGGGACCTCCTCCAAGGATACAGTGATTGGGCATGACTGGCCAATCACCATTCCTGAAAATTGACATGTGAGGATGCAGAGAAGGATGTTACAACCTAAGTAAGCTCTGACACTATGTGGGTGTGGGTTGTTCTTTCAAGAGAACCTGTCACTTTTCTCTCAAAGGGCAAAGTGGCACAGTTTTTTTTAACTGCCAGCTCATTCTTTAGGGCCAGTTGTCAATATGTACACAGTGTTGCACAGACGCTGGCCCTCAGATGGCAGGCCCAAATATTTAAAAAATACAAAATTCTAAATTAGAGGTCTGTGTCAGGTTTGAACAGAAGTATATATTAAGGGGGTGCACATAAGGGGGCTATGACTGTGGCTATATTTTAAACTACCATTCCATCATAGGTGGTGCTTCTGTCACCTTAATAATATTATGCCCTCATCTTTTACAATGGTAACACTTGTTAATTAAAATACAGGCATGTCTTGAAAATGCCCAGATAGAATACAGAGTACAGTTTCCATCTCTCCACTAGAAGCACAATACCGCTCAGTGTTATTTGTGGGTGTCATAATTTGTTCTGTTTTGGCCATTTCTTTGGAAGCGTGACAGCAGCTTTGGAGGAAAAACAACTTGTGGTTTCCATATACTTCCTTTTTTCTGTGCATGCTCAGGGAGGGAATCCTGCCTATGTGACAGCAAAATGATTTGAATATAAAGACTGGATATAAGCCTGCAGAGCAAAGAGCACAGCTCTATATAAAAGCCTGGCTAGCTATCATATGAATCAGTTCCGTCACATAGCAAGGAGCAACAGAGCCTCTCCATCACTCCCTGTCCTTCTCCTTTACTGCCTGCTGGTTGGAGGCTGAGGCAAGTCATTTCTGTGTAGCGGCTGGCAGTACAGGCTGGATCTGCTCACATCCTAAACGGCCGCTCATGAATCTGGATGTGCAGTGCCAGTCTGAAGATGTGTCACCCACTCCTGCGGCATTATGTTACACATTTACAAGCTGAAAAATATGGGCACTTTGCCATTCCTCAGTGGTCAGGTAAGTTATATAGTCATTATTAATGTATTTAGAATTTTTGCTACAACTTTCAATGTCACCCTGCTTTTTCCTGACCAGCTAGTCATTTGAGTAGTTGAATATTTGTCACCGTCCCAATGTGTTCAAGCTGGTCATGAAAGTGGAAAGAATCAGAAGTGGATTATACAATCAATACTGAAGAGGCTTCATTGTAAATTATTGTGGCCACTTTTAATTGTAAAATCTCCTGTGCTCTCTTGTAGTCATGTACTGTGTGTGTGGTGTGTATAAGTGTCATACACTATATCTGTATATATAGATATATCTAGATCTAGATATATCTATATATAGATATATCTATATCGATCTATATATAGATATCTATCTATATCTATCTATCTATCTATCTATCTATCTATCTATCTATCTATCTATCTATCTATCTATCTATCTATCTATCTATCTATCTATCTATCTATCTATCTAATATTTATGTTTGTGTATTTATTTATTTAAAATACAGTTGTATACATGTAATGTACCAATTAATTATTTTACACATCACAAACACGCATAGATATTATTATTTTTTTTTTAAATACAGATAAAATACAAATGTGTCCATGTCCTATACACACACACACATACATATATATGCATGCATGTGTATTTATTTAAAATACAGATATATACATATCATGCATAAATGAATTATTTTACACATCACACACACACATATATTTAGATATATATATATTTTTTTTTATATAAGATACAGATGGGTACATGTCTTATGAGATATATAGTGAAGATATGTGTGTTCTATACAGCAATGAGCTCCTGTGGATCAGAAGTTGAGCAGAAAAGTGAACTTTCAGTTATAGGGATGAATAAACATACTTTTTACTATTCAGAGACCGTATGTTAAATGCACATAGAAAATCAGCTCCCAATTACATGTGGCAACTGGTATGAAATGTGTATATGATGGGAAAAATAGTTTATTCGTTTTATGCATAAGTAGATCAGATTGAAGTGCATTGTGTAAATCCAATATGCAAAATATTAGTACTTTTGGTACTGGTAGTTATGATGAAAAGGGTACTTGCTGTTCCGTATGTAGATTACAGATATTGGTTCACTGCACAAGGATTATGAAAAGGGAAAAGAAATGGATATTCTTCTATATCATGGCTTTGGATTAAGGGCGGACATTGGCATGGCTTGTTTTCACAATGTGGAGATCAGAGCAATCTTTGTACAAGAGACACATGTTGCTAAATGATAAGACTTCCTGTGTGAAATCGCAGTAGCACATGGTGTAATGTGAGAGATGGGTCAGATAAGATCTCTCAGATTATGTGTGTTCAGTTTGAACCTCTCAGCTGGTATTTGATATTCTGCTGGATGGGTGATGGACCCAGTCAATGTTATATAATCTGTGTTAGAGAGAGGCAGGAAAAGGGTTAATGGTGTGATTGAAGTTGGAGTCTCCTGAGCATTCACCAGCCTCTTCTTTTCATGTACACTTAGCTGTGTGGCTATATATTAAGTGTCCTTCTATTCAATGAGATTGCACAGTGACTGCAGAAGTCATTTATTTCAGAGATGAATGGGGAATCCACCAGGTCTAACAGGGGAGGAGGAGATGATGACATGTTATGTTCCTCAGCATGTTCTCCTGTGTCATTAACCGGTCAGGTATGATGGATCTGAAATTATAGCTTCTATTTATTACTTCATGACATAAGGGGGTTTATGGTTCAGATATAATTTACATATTGGTGTTTTTTATTCTCTTTACCAATAAAGGTTTTTTTATGATTGAATGCTGACTGTCAAACGCCAACAGTATATATGCTGTTATTTACTATATTGTATATATCACTTACTGATAAATACTATTTGTGTTATGGTTATTTATACAGCAATAACATCTTCAGCAGCACTATACTAAATAAGGGTTATAATATCATAGTAGTAATAAATATCACAGCTGCATAAAGTCTAAAAAACAAAATATCGATAGTACAGAATTCAAACCACATGTGTTATTTCTGTATCTGTTTTTTTTAAACGGACAATATCCTTATTTTCCAGAAATAATCCATGCACATGCACTAATTTACCACCCTGTAATCCTATTTTTCAAAATATAATTTCATACTGTGTTTTTCTGCCTCCTTTTAGCAATCTCCTTATAAGCTTCCAAACTTTTACTTCCCCCCTCACTTTTGTTTGTTTGGAATGAGCAGTGCAGGTTAGTTGTGGTTGTGTGGACTACTCTATATACACTACCCATCCCATAGTTCTTAGTCTCTAGTCCATCTCAGGAAGGAGCAGAATAGAGATTTTTTTTTTAAAAACCAGAATTGAATGTCACTTTGGATATGTAGTGCTGCAGCAAACAAGTTATTATTATTATTATTATACAGGATTTATATAGCGCCAACAGTTTACACAACATTTTACAATATAAAAGGGAGACAATACAGTTATAATACAATAAAATACAAGAGGATTAAGAGGGCCCAGCTCAGAAGAGCTTATAATCTAATAGGGTGGGGCAGGTGATACAAAAGGTTGTAACTGTGGGGAATGAGCTGTTGGAAGTGGTAGGAAATTAGTTGGAGATGTGATAGGCTTTCCTGAAGAGATGAGTTTTCAGGGATCGCCTGAAGGTAGCAAGAGTAGAGCATAGCCGGATAGATGGAGGTAGCAAGTTCCAGAGGATGGGAGAGGCTCTGGAGAAATCCTGGAGATGAGCATTGGAGGAGGAGATGAGAGAGCTTGAGAGCAGGAGGTCTTGAGAAGAGCGGAGAGGTCGATTTGGGTGATATTTGGAGACAAGATTGGCGATGTAGCTCGGGGCAGAGTTCTGAATGGTTTTGTATGTTGTGGTTAGTATTTTGAATTTAATTCGCTGGGTGATTGGGAGCCAGTGTAGGGATTGGAGGAAAGGGTTGGCAGACACTGAGTGGTTGGTAAGGTGGATAAGTCTGGCAGCAGCATTCATGATAGACTGAAGAGGGGATAGCCTATGGAGAGGTAAGCCAATGAGAAGGGAGTTGCAATAGTCAAGGCGAGAGACAACAAGGGAGTAAATGAGGAGCTTAGTGGTTTCATTTGTTAAAAAGGGACAAATTTTAGAGATGTTACAGAGGTGAATTCTACAAACTTTTGACAACGATTGTATTTGAGTCTGAAATGACAAGTCAAAGTCTAGGATTACACCTAGTACCCTGGCTTGAGGGGAGGGACTGATGATTGCATTGTTGATTTTGATGGAAAAGTCATGGAGGAGGGCATGGGAGGAGGTGTAGATAGAGAAGAGAAGGGGTCCAAGAACAGAGCCTTGGGGGACCCCCACAGAAAGGGGCAATGGGGAGGAGGAGACAGAGTTGTAGGTGACACTGAAGGAGCACAGTGATAAATAGGCAGAGAACCAGGATAGAGCAGAATCTCGGAGGCCAAGGGAATGTAGTTTATTGAGAAAGAGCGCGTGGTCAACAGTATCAAAGGCCGCAGAGAGGTCAAATAGTAGGAGTATGGAGTACTGGCTGTTGGTTTTAGCAGTTAGTAAATCATTAGTGAGTTTTAATAAGGCAGTTTCCGTGGAGTGCTGCGAGCGGAAGCCAGACTGTAAGGGGTCAAGAAGGTTATTTTCACTGAGGTAGGAGCTAAGACGGTTGTAGACTAAGCGTTCTAGAAGTTTAGAGGTGAATGGGAGCAATGAGATGGGTCTTAAGTTGTTCAGGTTGGTAGGGTCTAGTGAGGGCTTTTTAAGTATGGGAGTGATCTGCGCATGTTTTAGAGGGGAGGGGAAGATGCCACTAGAGAGGGAGAGATTGAAGATGTGAGTGAGGGAGCATAGGATAGAAGAAGAGGGTGATCATAGTAGTTGTGAGGGAACAGGATCCAAGGGACAATTGGTTAGGTGGGCATCTGAGAAAAGTTATGTTTTAGAGGGGAGGGGAAGATGCCACTAGAGAGGGAGAGATTGAAGATGTGAGTGAGGGAGCATAGGATAGAAGAAGAGGGTGACCATAGTAGTTGTGAGGGAACAGGATCCAAGGGACAATTGGTTAGGTGGGCATCTGAGAAAAGTTTTGTAACCTCTTCAGTAGTAGTCAATTCAAAAGAGGAGAGTGTTGAATGTGCAGCTAGGCAAGGTATGTTGGGTGGGGAAGAAGTACGCACAGTGGAGGTGTCCTCATGAATTGCATCGATCTTGTCTTTGAAGTGATTGGCAATCTCTTGTTAGTGGGTAGAGGGGGTGGGGGACGAAGCAGAGAGTTAAAGGTTGTGAAGAGCCGACGGGGACTGGATGACAAGGAATTTATAAGAGAGACAAAGTATGCTTGTTTGGCAGCATGGAGGCAGGAATTGTATTTTAGAAGGGCAGATTTATATAGGGTGAAGTCTTGCAGGCATTTGGTTTTACGCCACAGTCGTTCAAGAGCACGGCAATGTCTCTTGAGATTTCTAGTGTTGTCAGTTTGCCAGGGTTGTAACGGTCAGGGCCTGATTCTGCGTGTGGTTAGAGGAGCAAGTGCATCTAGTAATGATAAGAGTGAACTGTTGTAGACAGAGGTGGCCAGGTCAGGACAGGACAGGGCAGAGATTATGTCATATAGGTGGTCAGTAGCAGATCAGAGAAGAGAAGGGTTAAAATGGTGAAGGTTTCTACAAGTAATTGTTTGCTGCTTGGAGGGATGGGTGGTTGGAGGCAAGGATACAGTGAAAGTAATGAGGTTGTGGTCAGAGAGAGGAAAGGGGGTGTTGGTGAGGTTGCCAGGGTTGCAGAGATGGGAGAATACAAGGTCAAGGGTGTTACCATTGGAGTGAGTGGAAGTATGTGTCCATTGAGTTAGGTCAAAAGATGAGGTTAAGTCGAGAAGTTTAGCAGTAGTTGGGCTGTTAACATTGACAGGAATGTTAAAGTCACCAAGAATAATGGTGGGTATTTCAGAGGAGAGAAAGTAGGGTAGCCAGGCAGCAAAGTCATCAATACCGGTCCTGGAGGCCGATAAATTGTTGCAATCCTCAGAGAAATGGGAGAAAACAGACGAATACAGTGCATCTCGAAAGAAGAGAGGGATATAGAGTGAGGGACAGGAAGGACTTGGGAGGTGCTTTGTGTGGATAGAAGGAAGCCAACTCCACCTCCTTTCTGTCTGTTGGGTCTGGGGGAGTGAGTCCAATGGAGACCACCATGGAAGAGGGCAGCAGGAGAAGCTGAGTCAAAATTTTGAAGCCAGGTTTCTGTTATGGCGAGTATGTAAGCTAATTACCCTTGATTCTGGTGGTTTTATAAGAAGTCCTTAGGACCGCTGACCTGTCCACGGTGAAGCAAAGATGAGAATAAAAAGTCAATAAAACGTTTAAAATACTCTCATTTGAGATTTTTTATTAAATAAACAAAAGCTTTAAAATGGATCTCCTCTGCTTATCATTCTGCATCAGATTCTTCCTTGTTGAACAAAAAAAATAAAAATCTAGGTCTGCATTTGCAATGAAATGAGGTCAGTGGGATTTATTATGTTACCCAACAAGGTGTGGTTTGTTCATGAAAGGGTGTGGATTAAAATAAGGTGTTTTGCACTTTGACACATCTGTATGGACTATCTATTGTATGTTAAAAAACTAGGTGAACTCTTGCTTTAAGCTTGTTTATCATTAAATTGGTCAAAGACAGAAGGGCATAATTGTTACTGGATAGATTGTCACATTATCCTGGGCCTTGCCATGTTGCCAGTTATCAGAAAAACTTTCATACAGGCAGAGAGATTTTCACATTCAGAGAATAGAAATACGGATTGGATTTGGTGCTAGCAACATTGCTTTGCAGCAAATCTTGTGGGTTTGAAATTCACATTCTCAGCAGTCCAAATTTGACTGGACAAATTTTTTTGCAAAGGTAATGCAAGGTAACTGCCTGGCCTTTGAACCATGACCAGCAAGTTTAGAAGGACCAAAAAGGGGGCTTTTGAATAAGCCAGCCCCTTACTGTAAAAGAGTAGGCACAAAGCAGTCACAGGGGCTAATTTACTAAAACTAGTGCACTCAGAATCTGGTGCAGCTGTACATGGTAGCCAATCAGCTTCTAACTTCAGACCTTTTAATTAAGCTTTGATAATAAAACCTGGAAGCTGATTGGTTTCTCTGCAGAGCTGCACTAGATTTTGCATTCTCCAGTTTTAGTACCTACCCCTCACAGTGTCAATGTATTGGAAGCTGTTGTAGAGTATGGTAAGTTTGGGTGCTCAAAGTGCAAACTAAGTACAAGGATAGTACAAATCTTAACAACCTCAAGTAATAACATTGAAATTCAACATGCCCCCTATTACCTTAGTTAAGTAAAAGTAATACATACATCGGTTAGGAGTATTATTGTAATAATAAGCTTGATATAACAGAAAGCTTTCAATAATGATGACTGATTGTGAGACGAATTTCCTTAATTATGTCTGAGTCAGCTTAAATCAAACTGTGTGTTTTATTGTACACACAAAAAACTTGGAAAATACTTACGAAAATAGTACAGAATAAAAGTGTTGCTTCATATATGATTAAAAGATTCAAGTATAGTTTGTTTGTTTCAAAGATAGGAAAACAAAGTTCATTGAATAAGCTTAAGGCCATGTGGTTTTCCTTTGTCTTCTTAATATGGCTGATTAACCCCATGTGTGCTGAAGAAAAGTCTGTGTGCTGAAGAAGGAGCTGTGTGTAGCTTGCAGGCAGGAAGTAGAAACAGACTGAACCTCTATCAGCTCTCCCTTACATAACAAACTGGATCCTTTGAATTTGCGCTCAAAAACCAAACCCTCCCATAATCACTCCCAATATTACCTCCCCTTTTACTCCCTACAAGGGTGGGCAAAAGAGTAAGTAATATGAACAGCATCTCTAATTAGATACAAATGAAGAGTGGAATTCCTTCTACACAGGATGTAAGTAAAATTCCATTTACACAGGAAATGGATGAATTTCAGCCAGTCTACAGAAAACACACAATTTCTATGTCAAGATATCAGTTACATAGGAATACCTTAGAAAAACATATATAATATTACAATGTACATCAAATATAATTAGACTACTTCTGGAAAAATGTCCTGCTACTGGCCAATCTTACTCTGCGGTATTATCTGCCATATCTTAATTCTTGTAGTAAAACACTTAACTGTACTCTGTGTCTCTAGTACATATGGACTCTGCGATATTATCTGCTGTCCCCTAATTCATGTAATGAAACACCTATTTACCTATTGCCCGTAATTGCTATGGCCCCTTTTTTATTGTTTTTGCTGACATGTAGTAAAACACCTGCTTGTGCCCAGTGTTTCTAGTATATTTAGGCCTAATCTTGCTCCTTAAAACTGTCTTGCTACTGACCATTTCTACACTCATGTTTCATCTGTGGTCTCTTATTTTTACTGCCTGATAAAAAAAAACTACCTGAATGTCTTTGTTTCAACCTGAAATGAATCAGCTTAGGATGTTACCGCTGTAGGTGAGCCAAGCTAATTGTAAAAGTTATTAAAAAATCAGTTCCACAGAAAAAAAAGGTGCTACCAGAGTATGCTCTTGCTAATGCTGTCTGTAAAAAAAGGGATGGTCCCGTAACACCACAAACAACTTTAAATAAAAATGTCATTTTAAGTATGTTTATGTTATCTGAGTCTGTTGTATGATCAGAATGGCCGTCACATTATGAGAAAGTCTCCTTACTGCATTTGTAGAGCTAAACCCTCCAAAGTCAACTGACTGATCCTTTCTCCTCACCTGTGGGATCCTCAGCTCTGGCTATTCACGTGTCTAAAGTACACCTCCTAATTACAGCCTGAAACAAGAGGGAGAAATGATCAGATTAGGAGTTGGTGTCTATGCACTACAAAAAGTACATCTGCTTCTTGAAATCAAAAAATAAGTGCGCTTAAAACTTTATATATAAAAATTAGTGGCATTAATTGATAAAAAATGTGGTATAGTGGTGAAATCAGAAATATGTCATAAATCGTGATACAGTGATAAATAATTTTAAACACGGTACACATATATCAGATGTTAAATGATTGATCACATCAAACAAACACTGGACCGAGTGAACTTTCTCAGTAGTGAGAAACCAAAAGCAATGTATATATAGAAGTGATAAAAGGCCATAAACATAGCACAAAAAAGCACAAAAAAAGGAAATAGTTCATGAATGCAAATCAGAATCAACTTCATGCAAGTAGGGAGACACATCCACGTTCCATCCCACCATAACCCGCATAGATGTGGGAAAGGAAAAGGGTATACAGATGTAGCTCTTGCTGAGATGACTCCAGAAAGAATATTAAAATTGAACCCTTACCGCAAACGGTGGACCTCCCTTATAGCAAGGTCTTTCGAGCAAGCAGATCCAACCCTCTGCAGGGATCTTGAAGCGCAGCCGTCCAGCCTTGTTGCTGTGTTCAGCGTCTCCAGCCTGACGCAGTCCAAGTTATCCACCTGGTAGAGGGGGGAAGCGCTCACTTGTCCATTCCTGGAGAAAATCCTGCCCTGGGTTCCCCATGCCATATGTCTAAAACCCTAGGCACATGGTGGGGTTGATTTATGAAAACTGGAGAGTGCAGAATCTGGTGCAGCTCTGTGTAGAAACCAACCATCTGCTTCTTGGCCTCTGAGGTATGGGGGGCCTCAGCAGAGCTTCTCAAATAATTTTTGAAGCTGCAAACACTTTACTAGTATTTCTCATTCTAAGTTTTGTTATGCTATCACCTGCTTGAACTTCTAGTTTATTTATGTTGTATAATGCATGTCAGAGGTTTTTCGACAAGATATGTGAGTCTCCTAATCTGCTTTTTTCTGAATTTTTCCTATTAATGAATTAAAAAAAAGTAAGGAAGGCAAAAGAGGGGAATCTGAAGTGTGGTAGGTAGGACATAGAGGAAGGGATATATGCTGGGGTTGGGCTGAGGTCTTTCTCTGGCTGAACAGAGTGAACTGAGTAGTTTGAGTAGTTAGATGGTCTCTAATGGGTTCCAGACCTGCACATATGTTCCTTTTTTGTCATTAAGAATTGCAGACATCTTTTCATTCAATAGCTACCATTTCATTTTATTCTTCACATGAGTTATAAGGTGGGGGTGGAAGACCATCATGCTTTGGCTAGGGTTTGTTTCGCTTCTGTAATGAAAAAAGTAGCTGAGGTGAAACTGGGTAGCTGTGCACTGTTTAGGCTTCAATTTTAGGAGGGTTCCCTTAGGATTTTTCAGAATGCCTTTCCCAAAAAGAGTGTAAACCATCTGGTACACCCTGGTTCAAAAACTTCTAATGTGAGGACAGACTCACCATATGTGGAAGGGTGTGCCTGGGGGTTGGCAGTCTCTGAAACATAATCCCAACACCAAAGGGTACATCTCTCCAATCTGTGTGGGACCATGTACCATCGATTATATTTTTTATTGAAGATTTTAAAATTTAGTCTGCAGGGGACAACACTGGAAATTGGGTGAGCTGCTTTTTTATTTTCTAGAACCCTGTGTTGATTCCTCCCTCTCTTTTTTTGTGTCTTAACTAGAACTGAACTTAAATACTATATAGCTGTTGGAAAGATACACTTTTAGTGAAAACAGTAAGTACCCAGAATTTAAAGTATAACTAAAACTTGTTTTTTTAGTTCTGGACAGAGTGGAGAGAGATAAGAACGCTTGTCAGTTTGTATTACTGTCTGTGCCCCCGTTAAGAATATTCCCCCTCTCTATTTTTTCCTGCTTACCATTATCATTGAAAGTGAAAATAAAATAAAATCTCAAATTTTGGGTTGTCCCCATAAAAATAATAGAGTAATCTTCCAATGGAGACACTAGTTGTGGTGAGTTCCCAAGGAATTCCCTTAATTTGCAGGGATTTCATCTCATTTCTTGTCCGCAATGGGACACAGATAGTGAAAAAAAAATCTGCCACCGACAATGGAAACCGTTTCCAGATGCCACTATTTATAATTTGGCCAGTAATGGTATAAGATTTTTACTTATAAATTGGTTAGGGTCTTTCGTCAGGGCTATCCCCCGGTATTTCAATGTATCCACTATCGCCAGCTGGGGCATTCCTGGTATTGTTAAATCACTAATGGGATCCACTGGTAGAAGCTCAGATTTCTCCCAGTTTACCTCTAAACCTGTAAAGTTACCAAATTCCTCCCCTATGCTCATTGCTTTTATCAACGATTGTCCCGTATCTCCCAGGAAGAGCAGGTTATCATCCGCGTATAACGCAATTCTTTCGTCTCCCGTCTTCCTTTGAAAACCAGTTATCTCAGAGCTTGTTCTTATAAAGATAGCCAAGGGTTCCATTGCTAGGGCGAAGAGCTGGGGTGACAATGGGCACCCCTGTTTCGTCCCCCTCTCCAGCTCAATCTTATCGGAGAGTTCGTTATTGATTTTAAGCCTGGCACTGGGCCTGTCATAAAGCATTTTTATCCAACCAGTGAAAATAGGACCAAATCCAAATTTCCCCAAGACTCTCCAAATATATCCCCATTTCCCGCTGTCAAAAGCCTTAGTCACATCCAGTGACAACACAGCTCTTGATCCCTCGTTCTCCATCGGGGTCTGTAGATTTAAGAATGTCCTGCTGATATTTGTGCCTGTGGATCTGTTAGCTATAAATCCTGCCTGATCTGGATGGATCAATTTTGGAATAATTCTATTCAGCCTAGCTGCAAGGACCTTGGCCAGAATTTTAGCGTCAGAGAGAAGTTGGTCTGTATGCAGCTATGTCTAGAGGGTCCTTCCCTTCTTTTTGTAACACTATAATGGTTGCTTCTAACATTGAAGTGGGCAGTCTTCCCTCCCTGGCCACTCCCCCCAATGCTTTTAAGAGCTCCAGGAGAAGTATTCCTCCATATTATTTGTACACCTCAGTTGGGAGCCCATCTGGACCGGGAGATTTTTGATTTTCCTATATTAACTACTGCCTGTTGGTGTTCTGCGAGGGTTATTGGGGTTTCCAACTCATCTCTTTCATCTTGCATAATGGTCGGTATTTCCAGGTTTCCCAGGAAGTTCTCCATTACGCCCTCTACTCCCACCTTCTGAGCTGTATAGAGATTTTTATAATAAGCCCTGAATGTCTGCACTATCTTTGTGGTGTTAGATATAATCTCTCCTCCCGTGGATCTAATAGTAGGGATAGTGGATGATGGGGAGTTGGACTTCACTAGCTGCGCCAACATCTTTCCTACGCTTTCGCCCTCCGCAAAGGAAGACTGCCGCTGGAAAAGACGTCTAATCTCAACATTCCGCATAATTGCTATCTTATAATCTTGCTGTTTATCTAACCATATTTTTTCCCTCCCGAGTGTTGGATCTATTACATAATTATTTTCAGCTTCTATCACCTCTCTTCGGATATTTTCCTCCCTTACCCTGGCATCTTTCTTAAATTTGGCCACCTGTTGAATTAAGACACCTCTAAGAAATGCTACAAATTCTCTCAATTTAGGCAGGACCCCATCTGTTTTTTTTTATTAATTCAAACCAATATGGATTTATTTTCCACACACTCTGGGCTCTTTTCCCCCCTAATTTCAGTGTAATCACCATTGGGGAGTGGTCTGATATCCCTCTTGGCAAGTATGCAATCTTTTCTGTAATCTGCAGCGCTCTATCATTTCCCAAGGCCATATCTATCCTGGAGAGCATGGAATACGAGGTTGAATAGCAAGAATATTGCTGGACTCCCGGGTTCCGCGCCCTCCACATGTCCTCTATCCCCACTTCATCTAAAAATTGACTCAATCGGCACTTCTCTGCAGTCTCTGATTGTATCCGTAGGGGGAACCTATCCAGCTTTTTGTCTAAGACCTCATTGAAGTCTCCTACTACTATGATCGGCGCTTCTTCTTTATCTAACAGGTATTCATTTAGTCTGAGCATAACATCCATTTTAAATGGTGGAGGGATATAAATATTTGCCACAATGTACATTCTATTATCAATTGAGCAATACAAAAAAATATATCGGGCCATTCTCATCTATGCTGGTCTGTCTGCAGGAGAAAGCCACCCCAGTCCTCACCATAACACTCACTCCCCTACAATAGGATGAGTATACCGAGTGGTACTGAAGTTGGTATTTCTTATTCTGTAGTTGCTGAGCTGTGTGCTTAGTTAGATGTGTTTCCTGAAGGCAGACTAGCTCTGCTCCATATCTCTCCAACATCGAGAATACTGCTGCATTTTTGGCCGGTGTCCCCAATCTCCTAACGTTCCAGAATCCTATTTTAAGTATTTTAGCTTGCATATAAAGGCGGGAAATATGTAAAAAGCTGTTGAGGGTGCCTATTCAAGTTTATATTTAATTCATATCTGATCAATACTCTAATAACCATTGTTTTGTGTTGAGGCACCCATTTCTGTCATATTACCTTTTATAGTTTTAAACAACACAAACAGTAAGAGTGAATATACTTTCCAAAATAATTTCATGTGAATCTCAAACGCCATTTTTCTGTGCCGATAATTATTACTTTGTGTATTGTCTTGCAACCAACAAACATAGTTTCCCATAGTGTCCCTTTGTGTTGTGACCTTAACTCTTTTACTCTCATTTAAACCACGCTTCCCCTGTGTTGATAATCGATCAATTCCTGTGTTGCCTCTCCACCTATCTATCTACCCTGAGGGGCTTTTTAGTGGCTGATTCCCACACCACCTGTTCCTCATATTCATTCCCAACCATCACTCCCCATGCAACATCTGTGTGTATCTATCCCCCCCCGTAATACTTCAAATTGAAGAAAAATAAGGGAGAGAAAAAAAAGTGTATCTCCAAATTCACATCAAACAAAGTAACCAAAGCACTTTTCCCCCCTTCCACCTCCCTTCAGTTTATCTAGAGCTTCTCCTTATTTTCTTCCAGCCACGTCTCCACCCCGGCCGGAGAGTCAAAAATCTGGGTACCCCCCAGCGCAGTTACACGTAGCCATGCTGGGTGCAAAGTACGCTTAGTCTGTATAAACTCTGCTCTGCTTCTCTGAAGTTCCGGCGAGAAGTCAGAGTATAATGATATCTTGGTACCCTTAAAAAAGATATTTCTCACCTCCCTTGCTTTCTGCAACAGTGTCATTTTATCATTATAGTTAAGAAACTTCATCAAAAGTGGCCTGGGATGTCCTCCTGCTGGCAGAGCCCTGAAGGGGACTCTATGTGCTTTTTCAATAGAGAACATTAATGAGAATGTCTCTCTTCCAAAAAGTTCAACAAGCCATTTTTCCAGGAACTCTATAGGATTGGGACCCTCACTCTTTTCAGGCAACCCCACCAGCCTCACATTATCCCTTCGGAGCCTGTTCTCCATCTCATCCATTTTTGACGCATATCTGGTCATCTGTTCTTTCATACTTTTCACTACTTTTATTATGGATATATATCATCTTCTAGCTGACTTGTCCTCCCTTCCAGCGCTGTTGTTCTTTCCGCTGTTTTTTGTAGGTCCTGTCTGACCAGTATCAAATCCTCCTTTACTCCTTTCATTTGATCACAAAGTTCTTTTAGCGAACCAATGCATTCGCTCACTGCCAAAAATACATCCCTCAATGTTGGTTCTTTCTCTAGGGGTAAGCAAGGATCAGTTATTACATCTACATTTTGTTCAATCGGCCCTGAGCTCAGTGTTTTTGTTGTCAAGGCTGACAGTGCTGTAGCAGTTGGTTGGCCCTGGCTTTTTCTGTCTAACAGAGCCCCCTGTTGTGTTTTAGTCTGTGACCCCTTCTTTGGTGGGGTTTGACCAGGGGTATGTGCATATTGCTCCAATTTTGCTGCTGCTGCCATTTGCTGAGAATTTTTCTCCTTTGAGATGTTGCATCCTGTACTCTCCAGTTAACGGGAGATCATCCAAGCCCTGAGCATATACGCCAGTACAGTGCTAGAGATTGAGTGCAGTTTTTCCTCTAGCAGGATCATACACAAAAAAAAAAAAAAAAAAGGGTACCAGGTGTCACCTGGTATCACAGGAGTCAATGGGTCCCCAAATAGGGTAAAGAAAAAGGAAAAAGCCACAGGGAGTTGGTAACTGCGATCTCAAACATGCAAAAAGTCACAGTGGGTTGCTAAGGGTCTGTGGGGTATTAATCTTTTGCGTTTCAATCCAGAGTTAGATATATAAAATTAAGCTATTGTAGAAAGATACTTTCAGTACATCAATAGCGGGTATATATAGCAAGCCTCAGCCCTAGCCTTATTGCACATGCATATACAGACTATTGAAACTATTCCAACCAAGCCTCTATGGAACTAGGCTTAGTCTGTTACAGCTGTATCTTCCCGGTGTACACAGTCTCTAGGTCAGCATTTAACAGTGTATAACATGTTACTTCTCCCCCTTACTCACGCGACCTTCTGGCTATTAGAGGTTCCGGGGTTTCAGAGTCTGTCCTTTATTCACGTGTCCTTTTCACAGGGGAGACTCCTCCGGTCCAAGGTGTAGGATACCGGGCTTGTGGCTTGCTCACAGCACGGGATTCAGCATAGGAATCATTGCCTTCACTGCTTCATCAGCTGTTTCCGGGTAGCACAGATTCCCCTGCAGCTCAGTGCTGTTCTCTCATGCCCCGCTATTCGCTTCTATCATCCACGCATCTCCACTCCCAGGTAGCGTTGTGGGGATCTGCAGTTTTCCCTCCACCACGCACCGCCAACCAGCCGGGGATAGGAAGGTAAGGTCGCGCTGCACAGCTCGCGTTGCCGACTAGCTTCCCCAGCCGGGGGGTCAGCACAATGCGATCATCGGCAATCATCGACAAACATCGTGTGGGCGAGAGGAGACACAAATACTCACACTCCTCACTCCTCGCTCCCACTCCAGTCCATCCAGTCACGCCCCCGCCAAACCAGAGTGAATAAAAAAATCTGACTGGGGTTATAACCCCTCCCATACTCTATCCAAAATGGAAAAAAACAGTTTTGCCTAAAGTTCTACTTTAACATCTATTAGGGAATGCACATATTTACAAATAAATAGATCAACATGGATTTTGTGTTGCCAGGATCCTGTGTTTTTTTTTTTAAAGTTTATTTAAACTAATAAGTTTTGCCTCCTGCATCTCTTCAAAGGTTGCCACTGAAACAGATGTGAAGTGTGAATATTAATGGCGTACCAAAATAGTTGAGGTATCAAGCAGCTGCAAAAAATGTGACAAACATAAATAGAATCTAAGTGGTAAATACTACAGCGCTAACCAATGAACACAAATGCATAAGTGAAAAGAATAGTGAATACAAATGGTAAAACAAATCAAATGTACAAAGTACAATAAATGTACAAAACTCTATAAATGGGTAACCAAACACCAGTGAGCCCTGGAAAATGTGGAAATCTAAACAGTGCAAAAAAGTGTATGGCTTATAGTCCAACAAAGGCTGATCTTCTAGTGCAGAGTGGTGAAGAATCAAACGCTGTCTGATATGGAGGACATCAAAGATATTGCATCATCAACAATAGAGAAGTGCGTGTGCCCTTACCGGAACTGGTGGACTCCAATGTCAGCGCATTGGAGTCATACAGGCATGGTGCCACAAATGGCTGGAGTGTGGAGCTCAACAGGGTCCAAGACCTCCAGGGTGGAATCCAGAAAAGAAACGGAAAACCTCCAAATTGAGCTCCAATCTTTGGTGCATCGAACTGGATATGGATGGTAGGATCAACAGGACTCCGGAGCCACTCTCAGAAAAGTAGTATGTGGAGAAAGAAAATACTTACATTGGCTTATCTCTCTCCACATTGCCCAGCTTTTATTTTTCTGATCACTTTTATACTTGTATGCCATTTTTTAGAAATAAAATACCATCCTTTTTGATCTACACCATGTGAAAGTATTTTCTTTTTCCAGCCGATCAGCGATTTGGATTGTGCCGCAAATGAAGCGCCACATCTGCAATCTTGTGATTGCATCGACGTGGCGCTTCCCTTTTTTTTTTTTCTTCTTCTTGTTCTTAAAGGGGCCGTTTTGAAAAGAAAAAAAATTGTGTCTAAAGGGGGGGGGGGGTTGGGGGGTTGGTGGAGGCGGCGCCTGGGCGACCCCTATGGACGGGCTACCACTGCTTTCCTATATAAACTTTAATATATTTTATGGTGACTCTACCCAATATTGAACTTTAAGCTTTGTGACCTGTGAGCAGTATGAAGGCCATACCATACTTCAACCATTCCATATTGTCAGAGTATTTCCTGGCTATCTGAATTCCCTGACAATATTAAAAGTGAATCTACCCCGATGTCCAGCAAAAATCCAGTCAAGAAAATAGAATTTCTTGAAATGTTTATGACATTGCAGGCTTCAAGTCCATATATGTCACTACTTGATCCCCGCAAAAACACAAGCAACTGTCAGGGGGCTCAACTCTCCACCATCTAACAAAAACTAGTGAATGTCACATTTGTTAACAAGCAAGGTAGAAAGGCGTTGACCTATGGGCATGGACAGAACAGCCGTGAGACAGACCATTAATGGAGTAGCTAAGGTAACATACTTTTTAAAGTGACCCTGTCAGTCAGGTAAAAAAAATAAGGGTCAGGTTAGTCCTTACTAGGCAAGTTGAATCTGCAAAAATCACCACCTCAGGCAGCAGCCACCTCCGGGCAAACGCCTGTTCCCTGCAATAAAAGGGCCCCTATACTAACCGCTCTGGTAGGCCATTTCTCTTACCTTCACTCCATTCCGGGGCTACATCCTCTGCCATTCACTTTGGCAAACAACACCTGTTGTGGTTTCATCAACCAACCATTACATCACTACAGAGCACAGCAAATAGTGGAGCATATTGGTTCTTCTATTGCAGAAAACCTCAATTTGTATGTTTTTTATGCAAGCAACAGGTTTACAACAGAAAACAATAATCCCTGAGCATTCCAAAAACTTTGATTTTCTTGACTTATTGTGAAAAATCACTTAGATTTACGTGTAATTATTTTAATACATTGGTCAGACATTGGTTCATATAAAGGAGGGCAATCCAGATCCTATTGAAATCAGAACTTGGCATATTGGTTTTATCATCTCTAGTCAAGAGTCTAATAGGGGGAGTACTTTCCCGTTTAATAGGGGGCGTATAGGAGTATACTACATTTTGTTAGAGGAGGAGACACAGAATAAACAGGCTCTTCACACCTTATTGGTTGTCCTCACTTTTTTCCACTTTGCTTATTGGCATTCACACATACAATAAGTTGGCCATACACCATAAAATGGAAAACGCCTGTTCCTTGCAATAAAAGAGCCCCTATACTAACCGCTCTGGTAGGCCATTTCTCTTACCTTCACTCCATTCCGGGGCTACATCCTCTGCCATTCACTTTGGCAATCAACACCTAAGTGTTGTGGTTTCATCAACCAACCATTACATCACTACAGGGCACAGCAGTGAGAATGACTCTACAAATGGAACCACAGCAAATGGTGGAGTATATTGGCTCTTCTGTTGCAGAAAACCTCAATTTTTATGTTTTTTATGCAAGCAACAGGTTTGCTTTAATCCAGGAATCACAGTCAGCAATCAGCTATAATTATTAATGCATTTGAAAAGAGCTGTGTGAATTGCTGCCATGCCGCATGATTTTTCTGGGCAGGTATGAGTTGAGCTGGTGTTTGCAGGGTAAGAGTTCTTAAGATTAATGTTAAAAGGGCCCCCTAGATTTTCAACCTTGGTTGGTATGCTTCTTTACCTAAATAAATTAAGCTAAATTGTGAAATTCAGAAACAATGTGTTTATTTGAGCTTACAGCTCAGAGGCAGGGAAATATTATCCTGTTTTTCATGTGATGAATGTTGCTGAGTAATAAAGCTTCCTTTCATCTGTTCTACCTGCAAAAGAGCAAAACTAATACTTCATTATTTGTGCAGAATGAAAAATCCCCTTTGCTCTCTTTATTGAATTCCCACCGTGCACAGAACACAACAACGCTGGCTGTTTTTCAAATTACTCTTTTTACTGAATGTTCTATGCTTTTTACATTCAAAGTACTTTATTTGTTTAATATACATAATAAAGTCAACTTTATATTGTTACTATGTCTGTGCAGCTTTCTAGTGAAAAATGCTATATCCTTTGTCATCTTTCCGAACAGATAATGGGCAACTGGCTTGTTTGCATTTATTTATGTAGTTAAATTCAGCATGTCTAGTGGGAATCATGAAAAATGAATGGTAGTAAATGTGGACAAACAGGTTAATATTTAATTAAATCTACCACTTTGTGCAGCATGTATTATGTTTGACTGAAATAAAAAAAAAGTAATAACATCAGAGTTTTTTTTTTTTTTAAAGAACCCATGAAATTCATAGTTCATAGTGATGACAGCCTGCAATTTCCACTTATGATTTTATCTTGCAATGAAAGTCGTCATCAGAAGTGAATTTTTAGAGTTTACAATCCTCTGAAGCAATGTAAACATTCTGTTATGGGTCTGATATACTTCTTTCCCATTTTTTGTTTAAAAAATAATAGTTTTCTAATAAATCAGTAAAATCATTAACCTAAACAGAATGTGTTCTCCCAGAATCTCACATTCTAGTTACTCTCATGCAGCGTACACACGAGCGGACTTTTCGACCGGACTGGTCCGACGGACAATCCGATCGTGTGTGGGCTTAAATCGGACCTTCAGCGGACTTTTCCAGTCGAAAATCTGACGGACTTTAGATTTGAAACATGCTTCAAATCTTTCCGACGGACTCGAGTCCGGTCGAAAAATCAGCTTGTCTGTATGCTAGTCCGACGGACGAAAACCGACGCTAGGGCAGCTATTGGCTACTGGCTATGAACTTCCTTATTTTAGTCCGATCATACGTCATCACGTACAAATCCGTCGGACTTTGGTGTGATCGTGTGTAGGCAAGTCTGTTCGTTCGAAAGTCCGTCGGAAGTCCGTCAAAAGTCAGACGAAAGTCCGCCGGAATGGCCGTCTGACCTTAGGCCTAGTACACGAGGGCCGAATGTCGGGCATCATTGGTCAGTTCAATAAAAAACAACAAAGAGAATGAGTATCAGTTCAATAAAAACCGGCTGAGAGTGTATGTTGAAATATAAACCCTTTTAGGATCTTTTATGGATTTTAAACCTCTAGATTAGCTGTAGCTCTTGGTCAACATTATTGTTTTCCAACAGAAACCAATAATCCCTGAGTATCCCAAAAACTTTTATTTTCTTGACTTATTGTGAAAAATAACCTAGATTTACATGTAATTATTTTGATACATTGGTCAGACATCGGTTCATATAAAGGAGGGCAATCCAGATCCTATTGAAATCAGAACTTGTTAGAATTAGAACTTGGCATATTGGTTTTATCATCTCTAGTCAAGAGTCTAATAGGGGGAGAACTTTCCCGTTTAATAGGGGGCATATAAGAGCATACTACATTTTGTAAGAGGAGGAGACACAGAATAAACACCTTATTGGTTTTCCTCACTTTTTTCCACTTTGCTCATTGGCATTCACACATACAAGAAGTTGGCCATACACCATAAAATTTCCCTCCTTCAGCGTAGATGGAGAAATCTTCCCTACCAGCTACTGTATTCAAATAGTTGCAGCAACCGCAGCTCATTCGATCTTGAAATTAATGGTCGTCGGGCAGGAGGGTGTTGAAGGGGTCACCCAAGGCTCCAATTTCAGCCAGTTCCTGACCAAATTATTTCCGAGCCCTGATTTATTCGCTTCCTCACACCTTTCTCTTAATAGGCACAGTGATTTTTCCATCCTACTTTTATTTACTTATTTCAGGCCAGGAAACAGTTATTTGACAGATTGCTGTGGACAATTCATTTTCATGTGCTTAAAGCAAAAGTAAACTGCAAAAGGAAAAAAAATGGCCCCCCAGAAACTTTTACTCATAATGTATTACTATGGCATATTAGCACATTATGACATACTTAAAAAGGAAGTAAATCCTTGCTAAAATCATTCTTCTCCATCCCCTGCAAAGTAAAGACATAATGTGCTAGTATGCATCACATACTAGCACATTATGTGACACTTACCTGCATACAAAGCCTGCGCTGTCCCCGGGGCCGCAGACCCCGGCTCTGTGACTGGCAGGAGCCACGTGACGTCACTCCCACTGGTCATGGCACTCGCTTTTGAAGAAATGGTATGGGTGCCCATTTCTTCAGAGCGCATGTGCCAATGACATCATTGGCGCAGTTTACTGCAAATAAGTGGTGCACGTTTAGGAGATATTTACAATACCTATAGGTAAGCCTTCTTCTATGCTTACCTATAGGTATAAAGTGTAAAGGGAGGTTTACAACCTCTTTACCCTCCAAAGCAAACTCCTCCATTGCTGTGGTGTCAGCGATCCCCTAGGGTGTCGGCACTTCCATCTTTTCCCGGGCTTTTGGGTTCAGAGTTTTCTGCCTTTTGACTCTTGACACAGAATTGTGCACATGTGCGGCTTGTGTACAAAAATAGAAACAGGATCTGACAGGCAGGTAGACACATCTATGACATAAGAGACTTACACAGTCACTTCAAAAAGGCCTGCCTGTCAGCACTTTTTAAAAACAGACTTTACTTCCGTTTTAGACTACTGATCTACTGAGAGTGTTCTCATATTTTGTTTACACAACCTCTTTTATGTAACATGTTAAGGGACAGAAAAGTTGATTAGTTGTCTTTGTAAGCCAACTTTACTTCTACAGTAACCCAAAAAAATAAAACAGACAGCTATATGCTAGGGGGTGTATCATCCATTTTTCCTTTTATCCACTTCTGTTCTTCAATTGTATCCAATTCTTAAAGTGATATTAAAGTCTTGTTTTTTTTTTTGTTTAAAAATAACAAACATATTATAATAACCTGCCCTGTGCAGTGATTTTGCACAGAGCAGCCCAGATCCTCCTCTTCTCAGGTCCCTCTTCAGCACTCCTGGCCCTCCTTCCTGCTGAGTGCCCCCACAGGAAGCAGCTTGCAATGGGGGCACCCGAGCCGAGCCATAGCTCTGTGTGTCCATTAGGGCTTCATGTACACGGGACGCTGAGGAAAAGTCCGCTGAACGGTTTTTTTGACACCTTGAAACCGGCGCCCATTTAGCCGCGTTTGCATGCCGTGTTTAGCGGCGTTTGCGTCTAGAAGCGTTTAGTTAAGATAACATCATAAGACCCTCCCCAAGCTCAAAAACAGTATTATTTAACTATTTCAGCCATTTTGTGAGACCAGAAGGAGTAGCATCAACTGAGAGAGCAGCAGTGTACTTGTATTTAGCATGTCACTTGCCACGTCGCCTGCCACACGTTGCGGATTGTCCACTTGCCATGTCACCTGCCACAAGTTGCGGATTGTCCACTTGCCAGGTCACCTGCCACAAGTTGCGGATTGTCATTTGCCACGTCCCCTGCCACAAGTTGTGGATTGTTCACTTGCCACGTCACCTGCCACAAGTTGCAGATTGTCATTTGCCACGTCACCTGCCACAAGTTGTGGATTGTCCACTTGGTACGTAACCTGTCACAAGTTGCGGATTGTCATTTGCCACGTCGCCTGCCACAAGTTGCGGATTGTCATTTGCCACGTCACCTGCCACAAGTTGCAGATTGTCCACTTTTCACATCACCTGCCACAAGTTGCGGATTGTCATTTGCCACGTCACCTGCCACACGTTGCGGATTGTCACTCCCCACATCACCTGTCACAAGTTGCGGATTGTCATTTGCCACGTTACCTGCCACACGTTGCGGATTGTCACTTGCCACGTCACCTACTACAAGTTGTTTGTTCAAATCTAACAACATATGGGTCAAATTCCAATTATACTTTGAATAAGAGCAATGCTAGTGGTGTATTGGATTGGATCAAGGGCTCATTAGGGTATATAAATGGTCTATGAATCATTGCAAGCAATTACAAGTTTTTAAAATATTTTTTTAATGGTTTTTCATCATTTTTGAGATTTTTAATGTAAAAAAAAATAGGGCACCTTTAAAACACTTATAATTGAAAACGTGGCTAAACGCCGGTACAGCATTTAGTCGTATTTGGCGTCTAAAAATGTGGAAAACTTCGGCGTCTGAACCCATTTTTTTGCTTTTAAAGTAACGCTGTTAAACGCAACTGCCTACAAACGGCAATAAATGAGACTGTGTACATGGTCACATAGGATAACATTGGATGAGTTCAGGGGCAGTTGCAAAAAAGAATCCAACTGCCTCTGAACGTACGTTTAGCAGCGTCCTATGTACACGGGGCCTCAGACACGGAGCCATGGCTCGGACCTGCCCCCTTTCTCTCCTCATTGGCTCGCTGACTTTGATTAACAGCAGCGGGAGCCAATGCATTAAGATAAAAAAACCTTTTCGGATGTGTAAGATGGACACCCCACGCCTGAGTGGTTCAGAGTCTGTGCGAGCGTGGCTGATTTTGTACATTGTTTTTGCTCCTGCCCTATAGTCCATGCATTTTGGTCTGAAGTTGATTCATTTTATCTACTGTCTTAGGCTTACCTAATATCTTCCCTCCCAAAAATTGTTTGTTAGGTATTTTTGGTGAACTAATTGTTCCTACATATGTTAAATGTTTGTTACAAATATTGTACTTTTTTGCTAAGAAGACTATACTGTCTTGGAAAGGAACAACTTGTTCTACTCTGAGCACTTGGATTTAGCTGATAAATGACAGTTTGCCTTTATACTGTATAAAGTTACTTTTGAACTTAGAAAAAAACTTCACCTCTTTTATAAACTACAGGTATGGCATAAATGGGTCCCTAGCCCTCTTACCCTGACAATGCTAGATTCAGGAAATTAGTATGGTTCCCTTTATTTGCCTTTTGTTACTCCTGGCATTGTAATGCTATTCTGATTTGTCATTGCTTTTCTATTCATACATATAACGTAACTTAATGTATACCATCATTCTCTGTACTATTATTATTATTCTTTTTCAAGACATGGAAGACATAGTCGGGTTGTGTCATACCCAGTTTGTTGAGAGGCTAAGCACATTGCAGTAAGGTTTGGCCAAAAGAGACTTGCTAGCTACTCAATATCAGTAAACATTGCCTATTGGGATCTCTGGTTCAATGCTTTGTTCTAATGCCTCGTACACACGATCGGACTTTCCCACAACAAAACTGTGGAATTTTGTTCGAAGGATGTTGGCTCCAACTTGTCTTGCATACACACGGTCACACAAATGTTGGCCAACAATTACGAACGTAGTGACCTACTAGACGTACTACGTGTTTTTTCAGCTTTTTAGCGCCACCCTTTGGGCTCCTTATGCTAATTTCGTGATAGTAGAAGTTTGGTGAGTGTTGATTCACGCTTTTCTTTTTGCGTTTTTCATTTAGCGCTATTATTATTATTATTATTGATATCACTTGAAAAAAAAGCCTTTGAAAATTTGTTTGCAATAACTCCATCAGTATCACCAGCAGCTTCATTATTATCCCATTAAAAAAGAAGAGAATTGTGCGCTGCATTTGGAGATCCCGTACTTTGCCACGTCACGAATGTTAATTCTCCTTTACGAATGCTAGTTTACAAGACTGACCGCTTCTGCTTCTGAGAATGCGTGGACTTTTGTGCGACGGACTTGTGTACACATGATCGCAAAGTCCAACAACAAGAATTTGAGAACCTGCTAACCAACATTTGTTGTGGGCGGAAAATCCGACAGCAAATGTTCGATGGAGCATACATACGGTCGGACTTTCCGCCAACAAGCTCACATCCAACATTTGCTGTCAGAAAATCCGATCGTGTGTACGGGGCATTATTCTTGCCACAATGATAGCCTCTAAAGCCTTGTACACACGATCAGATTTTCGGACGACCGTTGGTCCTTTTTTTTAGTAGCATGCTAGTCTCATATCGAAAGTGAAGAGGTTACTCACCATAGGAAAATTCACATACGACAGAATACAACTTCAGAAGTGACGTAATGTGTAGAATAGTTTTGTATGTATTCTTTTGTTTCTGAGCATGCTTAGTCTTGCTCTTACGATCTTTTTTGTACGAAAACCGTAAAAAAAAAAAACGGATGTTGAGGTCACATATGACAAAAATTCTACAGTCTGCATATCCAGCTTTTGTCTGACGAAAAAAAACAGAAATTGGCTGTCGAAAGCACCGTACTAATGGTCCGAAAATTTGCAGATCGTTCGTCGGCAAAATTTTACTTCCGATTTGCGTATCGTGTGTACGCGCCTTTAGACACCAGATTTTGTGAGCTGGGAGCTTGACATCACAATATTTTATCTGCCTGCTCCAACTGTGCGGTCAGCTATTACCTTGTCAGCAATTCAGTTAGCGAGGTGGTTCACACAAGTGTATCCAACCAAAACATACATCTTCTATTAGGAAATTTGTCAGGCATACACAATTATCTCTTGACAGCTGAGAAAATCCAGAAATGTAAATGATTTTTATTATACTAGTTTGATAGTTTTTTGCTCACTTTTTGTTTAAGGATTTCACTTGTTCCTGCATTTAGATGAATAAGAAAGGTGTGAAAATATACATCCAGGGACGAATGCCCAGAACTTTTAGCATTCTGAACTTTCATCCTTGGGCACATACTGCCATAAATGTCAGTACAACTCGGTGTACCTTCCAGCGCAGAACAGCCACAGCAGCATTAAGCCTCTCATAGAGTTCTACAGGATGTCAGCAACGAGGCTGCGCTTACTGCCCGCATGAAAAATGCTAAAATCTCATGCATGGGGGCTAAACGCTGAGTGTGCATGTGACCTAATAGCAGTTAATGCTTTGTTTGCAAAATGTCTGTTCTTTTTAATCTTAATATCAATCAGCTCTTTTAATACAATGTATTTATCAATAACCTTTAAAATCCAGCAAGCAGGTATAGCTGGTAATGATTACAGGAACAGATATTTAAGAAGACTCGCCCATCACATTATCGCAGAATTCATTTGGGGTTTAATCTTTAAGATAAAAACATAAATTCGATAAACAATAGTGCACATTTTTTGTGACAAAAACATTGCAACTGAAATTTTTTCTCCAGTGCCTCTGCTTTTTTAAAAAATATTATGTTCGGGGGTCCTAAATAATATTCTAGCAAAAAAAAAAGCTGATTTGAATATGTGTATGAAAAATGTCGAAATTGGGCAGGACGGCAAGTGATTGAAGAGACCCCGTCACCACTTAAACTGCAAATAAAAGCACAGAAAAATAAAATATGTCAAATTCTTATTGCAGTATTTCCCTATCCATAATTTTTTTTTCATTCATTTGCAATATGTTAGAAAAATGTATTGTCAGAAGGAAAGTTGCAGGGTCTGCATCCCTCTAGACGTGATATATATGGTATTTCACCAATTCATATTATGTAAAACTTTCATCCCAAAAGAAAAAAATATGGTTCCTGTTACCGCTTGTGAAACTGTAGTATGAGCTGGAGTTTGGCTTCAATTTAGTGTATCTAAATCTGCTAGTACATCTAACACTACCCTTCCCACAGACTGACAATGCTACTATCCAAAGGTGCCCCCCTGTGCTTCTTCATCCAGAATAGGGGCACTCTAATGCAGGCGATCACTAGGTAAGAATAGCAGGAAAAAAGCTTCAAAAAATAAAACGAATGCAGCCACCACATCTAAAGCTGCAATATACAATTTTGCTTTTGGGTTTAAAGTGATACTAAAGTCTCGCTTTTTTTTTTGTGTTTTTTAAAAAATAACAAACATGTTATACTTACCTGCTCTGTGCAGTGGTTTTGCACAGAGCAGCCCAGATCCTCCTCTTCTCGGGTGCCTCTTCTCAGGGGTGCTCCTGGCCCCTCTCTCCTGTTAAGTACCCCCACAGCAAGCAGCTTGCTATGGGGGCACCCAAGCTGAGCCGCAGCTACCTGTGTCTATTCACACACAGAGCCTTGGCTCAGCCCAGCCCCCTCTCTCTCCTCATTGGCTCACTGACTTTGATTGACAGCAGTGGGAGCTGCTGTCTCAGCCAATGAGGAGGGGAGTCCCGGACAGCCGAGTCTCTCGTGCAACATCGCTGGATCGAGAGGGGGCTCAGGTAAGTATTAGGGGTGCTGGGGAGGCTGCTGCACACAGAAGGCTTTTTATCCTAATGTACAGGCATACCCCACTTTTAAGTACACAATGGGGTTTATTTACTAAAACTAGAAAGTGCAAAATCAGGCTCACTTCTGCATAGAAACCAATGAGCTTCTAACCCCAGCTTGTTCAATTAAGCTCTGATAATAAAACCTGGAAGTTCATTGGTTTCTATGCAGAAATGAGCCTGATTTTGCACTTTCTAGTTTTAGTAAATAAACCCCATTGTGTACTTAAAAGTGGGGTATGCCTGTATAGAATGCATTAAGATAAAAAAAAGTCTGTCTTTACAATCACTTTAATGCCAATTTAATACATTTTTTACTGTTGCTTTATTTGCTTTTTAGTCTTGGATTTAGTATATTCCATTATGTCAGGAGTAGCTAGGCTCCTAGGTGGTCCTTTATTGTATATGCTCAGCTATTCTATTTATTTATAGCTTGTGTCATTTGCAGATAAATGGCTTGATGTTTGTTAATTGCTCTCCTCAATAGCTGTCCTTTTCATGCAGATTGTGATGTTAATGTGGAGCAGCTCAAAGTGTGCAGTTTGTATGATCCCGGCAGCCTAAACATTATGTTATAGGTAATTTTGCTGTAATCATTCTTCACATTTTTTCGTTTAGCTTCTTGAAAATCAATTTGTCATGAGCAGGAGAAGGTTATTAAAATGTTTCCAACATTTCCTGTGAATAATCACGCTGCTCTATCAATTCTTGCAGAACGGCAGAAGATGTTTATTGCTCTGTAAATGTTAAAGTTTCAAAAGCACTTTATGAAAATGTCACAAGTTGGAGATGCCGTAATGAACACTTTGAGCTGGGGTGTTGTTACCTTTAAAGTTGATCTTGTGCAGTGTGTAGACATTTACTGTGTTTTACAAAGTATGATATAATGACTCCATTAAATGGTGTACAGTCACAACTTCCCGCGGTATCAGTTTATTTGCTGTTTATTGAAGAATTTTTATAGTCTGAACAAAAAGTTTTAGCTTAGAAGAATGAACTTTTTTATAAGTGTAAATATGGGGCTGCCATTGCTCACCTTATTCTGATAATGCTAATTGTCTGGCTGGTATCCTTAGGCCGGCCATAAACGGTTCGAATCTCGGCCGGTTCCTGCTGAACCGGCCAAGATTTTTCAACCATTAATGGGCAGGCCTAACCTACCAAGTTAATCGATTGATCAACTTGTTCAATCAGCCTGCTGGATTAGCTTGCGATAATTGCAAGCGGATGCTATAGCTGCTAATAATAATCACTGTCTTCTCCAGGCGGGGACAGCTGGGAGAAGACAATTGCTCGGCAGGAGGGATTCCCAACACTTTCTAGGGTTGCTATTTCATCCCTTTAAACCCAAACACATATTAGTTACACAGGTTCTGTGGCTGATTAAGGTGCTAATTAACCACTTAAGGACTGCCCCACGCAGATATTCTGTGGCAGGGCGGCCCTCCTGCGCGAAATTTGGTACCTGTACGTGATCTCGTGCACAGAGTTTGGGGCGCACACGCGATCCGACAGCAACCCGCTTCCGCTGTGATTGGACATAGCGGGAGCCAATCAGCGGGTCCAGCGGACGTGATGTCTGCCGGAACCCATCGATCGTTCACAGGAGAGGCAGAACGGCGGTCTGCCTATGTAAACAAGGCAGACCGCCGTTCTGTCAGAGAGGAAGATGGAGATCTTAGCTTAGCAGCAACACAGATCTCTGTTTTCCCCTAGTTAAGCCACCCCCTACACAGTTAGAAAACACTCCCTAGGAGCACACTTAAAGCGGAGTTCCACCCAAAAATTGAACTTCCACTGATCGGATTCCTCCCCCCCCTCCGGTGTCACATTTGGCACCTTTCACGGGGGGAGGGGGGAGCAGATACCTGTCTAATCCAGGTATTTGCTCCCACTTCCAGGCATAGATCGCCGCAGGCTCCTCAGTGATCTACCCCATGTCTGGCCCCTCCTCCGCCATTCCCCCCGCCACCCTGCTGTCTTCTGGGAGACACACAGGTCCCAGAAGACAGCAGGGACCAGTGAGCATTCCCTTACTGAAGATGGCGGTGCCTCCACCCGAGAGCCAAGAGAGAGATCGGCTTTGGGTGAGGACATCGTGGGCGCCCTGGACAGGTAAGTGTCAATATTTTAAAAGTCAGCAACTACAGTATTTCCCTGCCAGTGTCATTAGTAGAGTGAGAGTGCATTTTTTTATCACTGATCACTGTATTAGTGTCACTGGTCCCCAAAAAGTGTCACTTGGTGTCCGTTTTGTCTGCCGCAATGTCTCAGTCCCGCTAAAAAACTCTGATTGCCACCATTACTAGTAAAAAAAAAAAAAAAAATTTCATAAATCTATCCTATAGTTTGTAGACGCTATAACTAAACCAATCAATATATGCTTATTGGAATTTATTTTACCAAAAATATGTAGCAGAATACATATTGGCCTAAATTGATGAATAAGTTTGATTTTTTACATTTTTTTATTGGGTATGTTTTATAGCAGAAAGTAAAATATATTGTTTTTTTTTTCAAAATTGACTGTCTTTTTTTGTTTATAGCACAAAAAAATAAAAACTGCAGAGGTGATCAAATACCATCAAAAGAATACTCTATTTGTGGGAAAAAAAGGACATACATTGTATTTGGGTACAGCGTCGTGCGACCACGCAATTGTCAGTTAAAATAAGGCAGTGCGGTATCGCAAATATGACCTGGTCAGAAAGAGGGGTAAACCTTCCGTGGCTTAACTGGTTAAATTCACTTTGTGCCTTATCTGCATTAAATTAGCCTCAGAACCTGTGTAATTTAATATGTGTTTGGGTTTAAAGGGATGAGGTGGCAACCCCAATACTGTCTGTGTTTATGGGGGATTCGTGCAAATTTTTTTTCTTGCAACCTGTGGTTTCAGGAAAGAAATTTGCACCATCTACGGCTGGCCTTTTCGATATGAGACTAGCAAGCAAAAAAAAACACGATCATTCGTCCAATAATCTCATTGTGTGTACCAGGCATTATTCTCTGGCCTCAATACTTTCTGAGTCACCAACCTGGAACTTATCAGACTGATAACTGAAATCAAATCTTCTTATATGCTCTTTGGATTGGTTTAGTATATCATGCAAAGCGCACAAAAAAAGGCAGGCGACTTGCATGTGCACAATGAGATATCATCAGTGACAGTTTCCATGTCTCTTTCAGGAAAGCTTTCCTAAAGGGACATAGACATCGACATGTGAGAAAGAGTTAAGCCTCGTACACACGATCGGATTTTCCGACGGGAAATGTGTGATGACAGGCTATTGGCAGAAAATCCGACCGTTTGTTTGCTCCATCGGACAATTGTCGGATTTTCCGCGGACAAATGTTGGATCGCAGGTTTTGGAATTATCCACGGACAAATGTCTGTTGTCGGATTTTCCAAGCGTGTGTACACAAGTGCGGACAAAAGTCCAAAGTACAAACACGCATGCTCAGAAGCAAGGACGAGCTGGAAGCGGTCGGTCTTGTAAACCAGCGCTCGTAATGGAGAATTAACATTCGTGACATGGCAAATTATGAAATCTCGACATGCAGCCCACATTCTCTTCTTCTTTTATGGGATAATAATGAAGCTGCTTTGCTGGTGATACTGATGGAGTTATTGCAAACAAATTTTCAAAGGCTTTTTTTTCTAGTGATATCAAGAATAATATTATTATGCTTTTTATTTTTTTTATTTGGGCAAGCTACCACAACACCATTATCCCGTAGTTCAAAGATCAAAGATACAACTATGTTGGTGTCCCTTGTTAATTTTACATTGCATTTTTTAAAATATAACTGCCTACTCCCAAAATGTCATTTGAAGTAAAACACATAGCCAAGTATTATCGTACACATTTTTTTTATTGTGCATTAAAAAAAGAAAACAAATAAAATTAGACATGCTATCTGCCAATAGAACTTAACCAAAAAGTGCATTCTATGCATCCAAAAATATAGAAAATATACCAAATCAAATCATTATTATTTAACCAAAAAATAAAATTAAAGCCTCATGCGTGTGTCCTGCTTCTTAATATAGGGGGTCAACAATGCCAAGAATTGGTGAAAGCAGGGGTCCGTCATCCGGAGATAATTCCGAAAATCATCTGGATTATTCTCCTGGAGCTCCCGCAGAAAAAAGGATATGACATAATTGGTCACGATTAATAAAGCAACCAATTTTTGGTCCAAGAACTCCTCCTCCTCCTGTTCCTGGACTTGACTTGGGTCAAAGCAATAACTCCAAGGCAATAATAATTAACACGTTATCTCCTCCGATTCCACAACATGGCTGGTTGACGAACGACCGTTCAGAAACGAACTGAAAAGTGCAAAATGAAAAGTGTGAACTGAAAAGTGCGAAATGAAAAGTGCGAAATAAAAAGCGCGAATCAACACTCACAAGACTTCTACTAACACAAAATTAGCAGAAGGAGCCCAAAGGGTGGTGCTAAAGAGCTGAAAAACAACGTAGTATGTCACTACGTTCATATTTGTTGGCTGACAATTCCTTGCTGTTTGTTGGCCAACGTCCTTCGGACAAAAGTCCACAGTTTTGTTGGCCAACAATCCGATTGTGTGTACGAGGCTTTAGAGCCTATGAGGTTTTTGTTGCTGTCTGTTGACAGCCAGGAATTTCTTTGTATTACATGGCGGGAGCATCTGTTAAAATGCAGCCACTCCTGTGTAGAATTAAAGGACATTCGCAAATTATCTACAAGTGTCACTGAGTAATACAACATAACAATGTATTGTTACAATATATTTCCTATTTCACCCTTTTGTAGATCAAATGTGTGAACTTTAATCTGCATATTACATCAGGTAAAGAAACCATATGAGTTAAAAAAAATAAAAAAAAAAAGTTGACCCTAATCACCCCTAATTAACTCTTTCCTGCCCTTCTTTCCTTTTATCTATAATTTTTCTGCTAATTTTTTATCTCTTTATTTTACCGTGAATTTTCTCTTTTAATTTTTTTTATTTTAGGTAAATAAAAAATGTGCAAAAGTGCAAAATAACTCCAGAGCTCCAGAAACAACATTTTATATAGGAATATTTATAACATAAATTGTATACTTTTTTATACTAAAACTACTTTTATTAATCAACACTGGTCAAAATATCAAAATAAAAAAAGCTACATATTCTCATTGGTTTATGTATTTTGTCTATAGATTGAAAAAAAAATATTACAAGACAATATTGGCAAAAGAAAGCTTATCCCCCCCCCCCCTTTTTTTTTTTCTGTGACCCCAATTCCCATTCTTGCGTAGGCATAAATAACTTTCCCTGCTCCTGCAGCCTCTTTGGATATTCCTTTCTTATGTCCCAGAAGCCTGTGGGAGCCCATGCACAAAGCGATGGGTGGGGGGGGGAGTTGTTGTGCATCATTGAGGGCCTGACTGTCTATATTCCGAAGAGGTAACCGCCTCCTGAAAACTTAGTGCACCAAGATGGTGGTGAAGGACACAGGCTATGTTTCCTGTTCAGTGTCTCACAACAATAAGACAATGCTGGACTTGTTGGGCAATTTAGGCTTCTTTCAAACATTCAGTTGGGGCACAGCAAAAATGCAGGATTGAGCCATGTTTTTGCTGCTGCCAACCCCCCCTTTCAGTTGCAACGGGCAGCGGACTGGGGTGTTTTCATGTCGTGGTTACAATGCTTCTCAGTCTAGAAATGGCAGTTGGAAATTTCAGTCAGAAAAGGTAGAACATTTTGGAAAACCATTGTCATTTCAAAGATTACAGTGAGAAATCCCCAAAGCAAACATTTTTTATATTGCAGCCTACCAGTCCTTGGATGTGATGGCTGCATTAGTTTTATTTTGTAGGCTTTCTTTCATTTTTCTACTTGGAGATCAATACACTAAGTCTGTGGATTTTCAACAGAACAAGCTGTCCTCCTAAAATAGCAGTTAGAGGGTTGAGACAAACGATTGAACACTGACAGGGGTGCTTACAAATGGTCAGCTTTTATTCATTTATGTAAAACTAACACTCGAAAGGAGCAAAACTGTTGCATTAACTGCCTAAAGTGTGAGCAGATGTTTGGGTTCATATTGTTAGTGTATCTAAATTTGCTAGTACATCTAACACCTCCCTCCGCCCAGACCAACAATGCTGCTGTCCAAGGTGCCCCCTGTGCTCCTTCATCTAGAGCAGGGATCTCCAAACTTTCTAAACAAAGGGCCAGTTTACTGTTCTTCAGACTTTAGGGGGGCTAGACTTTGGCCACTGGGAATAAAACATTTTTCTGGCATCAGTGGGAGTAAACAGCACCCCATCTTTGGCATTAGGGAGAGGAATAGTGCCCCATTGTTAGCATCAGTGGGAGAAATGGCTCCACACTGTTGATGCCAAGGAATTGGGAGGAATTATGACCCATTTTTGGTGTAAGTGGGCAGAATAGTATCGCATATGTTGGGATTGGTTGAGGGCCTTACAAACACAAATGCTGACAGGACGTTAATTGGCCTTCTGCTCTTTTACCCTAGAGAAGCGATCACACTTCACTGGAAAAAATCCTTGGCCCCGACAGTTGGTTACTGGAAACAGCTAGTGAACTCACAGCTACCACTTTACAAAGCTACTTATGCCAATAGGGGTTGCTCTCGGACGTTTGATAAAATTTGGAACAAATGGCTGGAAGATGACACCACTGCATAGTGCCTGCTGACCTTTGAGACTGGGCTAGAGGCTGGGGCGGGGTGCGCTGAGAGTGCGCTCCCTGTCAATCACAGTGGTCACATGACCCGAATGCCCGCCTCCGCCTCCTGGCTTTTAGAACTCTTAAGGGGTCAGGAGGCAGTCGGCGGAAAGAGGTTAATAAACACATTCAATAAGCATGTGTAAAACTGCAGAAAGCATGTTGTTCTTGTAGAACATATGTTCACATCTCAGCCACAGACTGGGCAATCTGTACTGCTGCAGATCTAGGTCCTGTCATATATAACACGCGGGAAGCCCTGCAGCATGGTTATCAATCGAGCAATGTACTTCTATACACAGCACCATGTATGTTCTTTGTGTTCTTGTTATGTCCTAGTTTTGTCGATTCTCAGGAAGCTCATATAAGACAAATGGATAGATGTACATAAACTGGAGCTAGTAAAACATTTGCAGAACTACAGTTGTTACCCATGTGAACCAAATTGTTATTTTTCTATGTGTAATAACTTATTTCTTGATGTATTTTTAGAAAGTATAGTAGTTACTTACTTTTATGTGTATCTTTTTTTTTGTTTTTTTCTTAAGCTTTGTTTTTATAAATGGCTACTTTTCATATTTTGCGTGTATGTGTCTGTACTGTATGTAGGCTGAATTGATTGAAACATGAAATGAGGTGGAATGCAATGTAGTAAGAAACGTCTAATTAAGAGCAGCGACTAACAGTCAGGGGAGGCAGGTAAGGCAGAGCCTCACCTGCAATGAAAAACAAAACAAAAAAAACTAAATCGAGGGCCATAGCTCGGCGACCTGGGGTCACAGAGACCCAAATTTGGGGGGTTGTAGCCCAAGTCCTACCCCACCACTGGTAAATTTGGGGCTCCTAAGACCTATGGTTGCAGAGATATGGGGCTCCTTGCGCAGCCTGTCAGAAGCTAAATACAGAGCGGCCACTTTAAATACAAGCTGACACACTCTGTTTGCAGCAGACTGAGAGGTTGAGCTCACAGTGCCTCTCCTCACTTCTTGTCAGAGGCAGTGAGCTCAATAAACAGCTTGGAGTCTTGGACCAATAGTAAAGTACCATTGGTCCCAGCTGTCCAATAAAAATGTTGCAGTAGAGGCACGCCTCTCACTGCAGTGTCATAGAAGGGGCATGTGTCTTAAACTCTGTTCCAGCCCAGCCCTCTTATCTACAAGGAAAAACATGTGTTTATGTGTATAGGATTTACCCACAATCCCATGTTTTTCTCACACAGTTAAGAGGGAGAAACTGATTTTGTTGAAAAGGTACTGTTAAATTCAAACTAAATCATATATTTATATGCTATATGTTATAACATAATAATTTATTATCTTTTTACAGTAAAATTACTGGTTGGAAGATATAACTTCAAACTTCAGTAATTTATCCGTTAAGCCACCTGCTTGAGTACAGATTTTGAAAATACAGTAAATTACCTTAAAAATAATATATAATAATTATTTGTATCTTACTTACTTATGGTAATTAACCCCTTGCCACCCAGACCAATTCTGACACTTCTCTCCTACCTGTAAAAATCATCATTTTTTTTTGCTAGAAAATCACTCAGAACCCCCAAACATTATATATATATTGTTTTAGCAGAGACCCTAGGAAATAAAATGGTGGTTGTTGCAACTTTTTATGTCACACGGTATTTGCGCAGCAATTTTTTTTAAATGCTTTTTTTGGGGGGAAAAAAACTGTTTCATGAATAAAAAAAAAAAACACTAACGTTAGCCGATTTTTTTGTATAATGTGAAAGATGATGTTAAACCGAGTAAATAGTTACCTAAAATTGCGCAAACTTGTGGAATGACGCCAAACTTAAGTACTTATAAATCTCCATGGGTAACTCTTTAAAATGTTTTACAGGTTATATGTTTAGAGTTACAGAGGAGGTCTAGTGCTAGAATTATTGTTCTTGCTCTAATGATCGTGGTGTATGTAACCCGTGTGTATCTGGCTCTGATACTACCCAGTGCCTCACCAGCCACTGACCTCACCACACGTCCCTGATTAAGAGCAACAGAAATGTTTTAAAGTAATATTATTGTAAGTATGGTATTGGATGTTTGGCTCACGGTTATAGTGCGCTCCCATTGAACTCAGTGGGTGAGTTTCACAAACAGTGCTGCCTGCTAAACTCTGCAGCCCAAGTTAAAAATGCGGTGGACAAGGCAAAACATCAGTGGCGCCAGCATGTGTGCAGCCCTCACAGGTTGTGATGGTAGCACTTTGGTGGACGACCAGCAGCAGTAAAACCATGGCTCAGCCACCTGCTTTTTTACTGTCGCCTGTGTGAAAGCGCCTGTAGACACAATAGTAACAGACAAAGGGGTTGATTTAGTAAAGGCAAATAGACTGTGCACTTTTCAAAGGCACAGTTGCCCTCTGCAAGTGCAGTTGCTCCGGAGCTTAGTAAATCAGGTAAAGCTTCACTTTGCAAAGAATACCCAATCACTTGCAAGGATGATGCGCATGATTGGATAATGGAAGTCAGCAGAGCTTCTGATCATTTACTAAGCTCTGGAGCAATTGCACTTGCAGAGGGCAATAGCAAAGTGCACAGTCTACCCAAAATCTCTCCAAAGTGAGGGAAACACCTTCTTAAACAGTTATCACTGCAAAAAATGTCCCTGTTAGAAGATTTCCTGAGGCCTCACAACTTTTTGTAGATAAAGTGGGGACCTGATGCGGGAAAGATATGTGCCTAAATTTTACCTAGTCTTATTGAACAGAGTACAAGACTTTCTGCCTAGGAGGACTTCTGTTTTTCATGCTCAACCTAACCCCACTACCCCATCATGTTTTAAATCCTCTGGTTGCCAGCAACTTGGAAGCATTTATTGCAGAGAACAGGAGTCTTTTTATTGGCTACTTTTTTGGATCACTGAAGTATATGCATTGTTTGAGATGTGGTAGGCTTGCCGAAACCAACTAAGAGCGGATATCTGTATTTGCATATGAAGCGTTTGGGTTGAAGAGCTCCCAGGGGGCATACCAGGGATAGGTTTTACACAAGTGGTGCTTTTTTTAATAGCAAACATTTTTTATAATTTTTAATGTGTACGTGGGTGTTGCTTTAGTTTTTATTTTTTTTACGTTATTATGCAGGGCTATCTATTCATAAGTTCACCAAAAAGGGATCTGCTTTGCAATTGGTACACAATAATCCCTAGATAGTCTCTAAATTATTTTCAGTTTTGGTAACTTACTTTAGGCAAAAGCTTGTCTAAAGGACCCCATAGGCATAGTCTTATTTTTAAAGCTTGATCAGGCTACAATGATGTCAATGGCCGTAGAGAGGTATGTGACATGTGTGAAGATCTACTGTACTGTGCAAAAATTTTAGGCAGGTGTGAAAAAATGCTAAAAATTATCAATGCTTTTAGAAACGGAAATGTTAATAGTTTATTTTTAGCAATTAACAAAATGTAAAGTAAACGAACAGAAGAGAGATTCAAATCAAATCAATATTTGGTGTGACCACCCTTTGCTTATATAACAGCATCAAATCTTCTAGGGACACTTGCACACAGTTTTTGAAGGAACTGGGCAGGTAGGTTGTACCAAATATCTTGGAGAACTAACCACAGATCTTCTGTGGATGTAGGCTGCCTCAAATCCTTCTGTCTCTTTGTGCAATTCCAGACGGACCCAATCGGAAGCAGAATCTCTCCCTCCCAAAGTCTTCTGGGACATATGACAGGTCCTAGAAGACGTCCAAATGGTTTAGTTTATTGCATGATCACAACACAAAGAAGTGCAACGTTTCGGAGTCACGCAGGACCCCTTCGTCAGGCATGTGATGACACGTCATATGCCTAACGAAGGGATCCTGCGTGACTCCGAAACGTTCTGCCTCTTTGTGTTGTGATCATGCAATAAACTAAACCATTTGGATGCCACCTTGTGCTGATCCTTGGTGTGCTGGCAAATATCTACATTGTGACTTGAACCAGTATCCAGCTGGTTGTTGCTGCAGCACCTGACCTTTAGAGCTCATACCAGGAACGTGTGCGATGGGAATATGAAACACAGGTCCTAGAAGACTTCGGGGGCAGTCACAGACCGCAGCGCCGCTTGGGAATGCGCAGTGGGAACCTGGCTGTGAAGCCACAAGCTGTCACAGTGCCCATAGTAGAGATGCCAGCACCGCCGAGGGAGGACACGGGGAGAACACGGCTGTGGTGATTACACCGCTGGACCATGGGACAGGTGAGTGGCTGTTTATTAAAAGTCAGCAGTTACACTTTTTGTAGCTGCTGACTTTTAACCAACTCCCGCCCGTGCTATAGCCGAATGATGGCTACAGCACGGGCCTTAACTGCTGGGAAGGCGTCAATAGACGTCCTCCCGTGCATGAGCTGGCTGCAAGCCCCCTGTGGGGCACGCGGCGTGCTTTACGATCACCGAGTCACCGAGACCCCTTACCACGTGATCAGCTGTCAGCCAATGACAGCTGATCACGTGATTTAAACAGAAGATCGGTAATCGGCTGGTTTTTTTTGAGGGGGAAAAAAAACCCGATCACCAGCTTCTGGCAGAGGGACATCGGTTCTGAACAGGGAGAGGCACTGCTGCTATGCAGCTAGTGCCCACCAGTGCCACCTACAGGTGCATATCAGTGCCGCCTACCAGTCCCACCTACCAGTGCCCACCAGTGCCACCAATCAATGCCCACTAGTGCCACCTATCAGTGCCCATCAGTGCCACCTATCAGTGTCGCCTATCAGTGCCACCTATCAGTGCCCATCAGTGCCCTTCAGTGTCGCCCATCAGTGCCACTTCTCAGTGCCCACCAGTGATGCCTCATCAGTGCCCACCAGTGCCACCTATCAGTACCGCCTTATCAGTACCTATCTGTGCAGCCTATCAGTGCCCATCAGTGCTACCTCATCAGCGCACATCAATGAAGGAGAAAAATTACCTGTTTTCAAACTTTTATAACAAACTATGAAACTGTTTTTTTTTTTTTTCCAAAGTTTTCAGATTTTTACATTTTTTAGCAAAAAATAAAAAACCCAGCAGTGATTAAATACCACCAAAAGAAAGCTCTATTTGTGTGAAAAAAATGATAAAGATTTCATTTGGGAACAGTGTTGTATGATCACGCAGGTGTCATTCAAAGTGTGACAGCGCTGAATGCTGAAAATTGACCTGGGTAGGAAGGGGGTTTAAGTGCCCAGTAAGCAAGTGGTTAATAAACAAACAAATGGCTGGAACTCCGCTTTAATGTTTCCCCATACGTCCTGGACGGTCTGTGTGCATCTTTCACCACCCTCCTTTGTTGCCTTGACAGGTACACACTTGTACAACTAGGACAATTTTGTTTAGAGCAAAAGCAGGCCAAGATCATTTAATGTATGTCAGTCCATTATGCAAAGCCTCTAGCAAGATTTATACTAAGCAGTTGTTGGAATGTTATACGATCTGATAGGTAGCATCTGAAGTCACAATGTGTGAGTCCAACTTTAACAGTACAAATGTGCATTAAGACTTGAGCATTCATATCCAGCAGATCCATGTCAATATCTGTGTATTATCTAATTCAATAATCATATTTTGATTAGAAGTTAGAACTGCATAGTGAAAAATAACTGCGTAGCAAAAAATAGCATACATAAATATTGTATCTTTTAATTTTTTGTAAAATAGTTGAATTGTCTTTTTCCCCAAGACAATTCAGTTTACACAGTAAGTGGAACATACTGTAAAAGCAAATCCCTTTTGCACTACAAGTGCACTTGGAGGTGCAGTCGCTGTAGATATGAGTAGGGACATGCAAGGAAAATAAAAAACAGCATTTTTGCTTGCACATGATTGGATGATAAAATCAGCAGAGCTTCCCCTCATTTCAGATCTTCCCCTCAGATCTACAGCGACTGCACTTCCAAGTGCCCTTGCAGTGCAAAGTGGATTTGCCTTTCGTAAATAACCCCCTATGTCTCTAGGAGCACTCTGACCTGGGTTTGCAACAATTTCCTATTGTCATTCTTTTTCCATACTTGACTTAATAAATACCGTATATATTTTTTCTTTGATTGAAGAGACTCCTTTGCACTGACATATCCTCATTTCCTGTGGGTAAATGTGGTTGCATTACAAGCACTTAAGCCAGTTTGTTACATGATGTTTCTTTATTCCGTCCAGAAAAGTTTGTTTCTCGGTAGCTGAACGTCTAATTAGTATTTTTTGATCGTCTGTACAAAACAGCTGAGAGTCAAGTCATGAATAGGAAGGTATCTAAGTGCAAAATTTAGCTTTTTCTACATTATTTAGGAACAAAGCAAATAAAAGAACACATTTCTTGCTGTGAGATTATTCTAAAAGAGTCAACATGCCATGGAGAGTCCAATGCAGCATTATTTCTATTATTACACCCAATAGAGCTCTTTTTACAATTTTGTCATCATTTCTAATTGAAATATGTTATTGCTGTGAAAGTTGCCATTCTATGATCAAAGTTAGCTCTTATATAATATTTCACCATTCCCTGCCAATGCCCCAACTGTTATGGCTGAACTGGACCCTAGGCAGCATGCTGTGTCTTTATGCCTTACCGCTTTGTACATCTGTCCGAATGTAAGCTCATATCATTGGAGCTCAGGAAACAGAGGCTAGATTCACACTACAGCGTGTTGGGGACATGCACAAAATCAAGCACTTTTCTGATGCACACAGAAAAGACATGTATCGGTGCAATTAAGACAATTGTGCATGCACCAGAATGTGTGCGTTTTGCTGCATTTCTATACGATGCATGTAGGGCAGCCCATTCATTTTCATGGGCTGCCGTACACTCAAGAAATGTGGAAAAGAAGCACGCATCAAAACGTGTGTGTTTTCAGATACCTGTGGGTACAATTAACATTTAGCATCTGCTAAAGGGCAACTCATTTCTCTGCATGTTGGGAATGTGCACAATTTTGCGTGCGTTCCCAACATGTAGTAGTGTGAACCTAGCATAGTTGTTAATAGTACCCCCACGCATCTGCCAATGGCATGCATTTTCACGCACACCAAACTGCATAGTGCCACACAGTTTTGGAATCAGGGACTTCTTTTCCATGTTTCCCGCACAGTGGGCAGCCCTTTAAAATGAATGAGCTGCCCTACATGTAAAGCACTATAAATTTGCGAAAATGTGTGCACGCTCCGGTGTTCCATAGTTACATAGTAGGTGAAGTCGAAAACAAACACAAGTCCATTAAGTCCAACCTATGTTTGTGATTACATGTCAGTATTACATTGTATATCCCTGTATGTTGTGGCCGTTCAGGTACTTATCTAATAGTTTCTTGAAACTATTGATGCCCCCCCACTGAGACCACCGCCTGTGGAAGGGAATTCCACATCCTTGCTGCTCTTACAGTAAAGAACCCTCTACGTAGTTTAAGGTTAAACCTCTTTTGTTCTGATTTTAATGAGTGACCATGTGTCTTGTTAAACTCCCTTCCGCAGAAAAGTTTTATCCCAGAGTGGCATATGTTTGATGTACTGGAGGTCGGGGCAGAAATTTCTATGAGTACCAATGAGTGTCATAGTGGAAAAGGGAAGCTTGTCCACCCAGCGTCATGATCATAGGGTACATGATCTTGATATATATTTATAGAGTATATTTATGTACTGAACCTGACTTAATTGTAAGTGATATATATATTTGTAATAAAGACACTAATATTAATTTCTGAAACTGATAGATCCCTAAACATTCAGAAAAGACTGGTTTATGATTTATCTTACCATATGATATACATTTCTGGGTGCTTTTATAAGGGGGATGGTTAATGGAATTGTTGGCAATAGTAGCTAATTAAATTTTTGCTTTTAGTGTGTCAACCACAGAAAATAGATAACTGCAATCTGTTAAGTACAGGCAATACCTCCATTCAGTTTTATAGAATTGGTGTCATCTTTGTCTCAGTGATTTAGCTCTACCAGTGCTAGTATGAAATTCTAGCCACAAACATCCCACTCATCCAGAGTTTACAGTCATACATATGTCTGGGTGTACTTAGACTGAATAGAGGGGGAATGTTATTAGAATTGTGTGATATTTGAATATCGTATTTTGTGTCCCCGTTTAGGCTCCGTACATTCTACTACACATTAATGACCTGATTAGGTCTGATTCATGGCAGAATAAGTAAAGTCAAACGCCAGCCAATTTTTTTTTTTTGACAGAGTGGGAAAGAGTTAAAATGTCTGCACAGTGTTTATTTCTTTGACCCCATTGGGGAGATTTAGCCTCACTTCTTATACCTGAGACACCCATACAAGATATTTAAGAGGTGCAGTCGTCACTGGGACAAAAAGACCTCAACAAGTTCTGGTTCTTCCCCACTCTACAAATTGTGTTTTGTCGGTCAGAAAAAGACATGATGTGAGATCTCTACATACAATAGTTTACAAATATAAAGTGGCGCTATGCTTCAAAAGCGAAAAAAAATATTGAAACCGTATAAAAGAATTGCAAATAGTAATATTACATGTGTCTGATGTCTCAAGGTACATATTGAATAACGTGAATAATAATAATATTTTATCTACTGAGTTTGTACTCAAAGTGCCAGTGCTGCAACAAACTTCTCATCAAGATGTGCAAAATAACGCAAATAAAATGAATATTCTTATGTCTTATCACAATCCAACAATAAAATAATACCCCTATTGGGTATTGTAACCAAAAACACCAGTGCTGCAAATAATGCAAAAATGTGCAAATAAGCAAAAATAGGTTAAACATTAATCAATACAAAGATAAAGTGAGAAAAACAGTACAATTTGGTGACTTGATTTTCATATAATAGTGTCCATTCCAGAACAAAATCAGTGTGTCCATGGATATCCGTTGTGCAAATGTCATCAAATTCCTCAGTGATGTGATCACTCTCCCTTGCACCTTAATCCACACACTGTGTGTGCTAGCAGCTCCCCTCATTCCCTAGACCAGAAGGTCTAAAAGCATTTAGGGTGTAAGCAATTCCTCTCCATGGGTGGCTATTAGGGGTCAACTGATATCGTTTTTTCAGGGCCGATACCGATTTTTTGGCTGCCTTTCAGGCCGATAGCTGATATCAGGTGCCGATATCTTCTAGATTTAAAATTTTTATTTTTTACACTGTCCTTTAACCACTTGACAACTGGGCACTTAAACCCCCTTCCTAACCAGACCAATTTTCAGCTTTTGGTGCTCTCACATTTTGAATGACAATTACTCAGTCATGCAACACTGTATCTATATGAAATTTTTGTCCTTTTTTTCACACAAATGGAGCTTTCTTTTTTTGGTATTTAATCACCGCTGGGTTCTTTATTTTGCGCTGTAAAAGAAAAAAGACCGAAAAATCTGTAAAAAAATACATTTTTCTTAATTTCTGTTATAATATTTTGCAAATTAGTAATTTTTCTTCATATATTTTGGCCAAAATTTATACCGCTACATATCTTTGGTAAAAATAACCCAAATCAGTGGATATTATTTGGTCTTTTTGAAAGTTATAGAGTCCAAAAGCTATGGTGCGAATATCTGAAAATTGATCACACCTGAAGTACTGACGGCCTATCTAATTTCTTGAGACCCTAACATGCCAGAAAAGTACAAATACCCCCCAAATGACCCCTTTTTGGAAAGAAGACATTCCAAGGTATTTAGAAAGATGCATGGTGAGTTTTTTGAAGTTGTCATTTTTTCCCACAATTCTTTGCAAAATCAAGGGTTTTTTTTTACTTTTTTTTTTTCCACAAAATTGTCATATTAGCAAGTTATTTCTCACACACCGCATATGCATACCACAAATTACACCCCAAAATACATTCTGCTATTACTCCCGTGTACGGCGATACCACACGTGTGAGACTTTTACACAGCATGGCCACATACAGAGGCCCAACATGCAGGGAGCACCTTCAGGCGTTCTGGAGAACCCAGGCCAATTCTGACATTTCTCTCCTTCATGTAAAAATCATCATTTATTAGCTAGAAAATTACATAGAACCCCAAAACATTATATATGTTTTTTTAGCAAAGACCCTAGAGAATGCAATGGCGGTCGTTGCAACTTTTTATCTCGCACGGTATTTGCGCAGCAATTTTTTTAATGCGTTTTTTTGGAAAGAAAACTGTTTTGTGCTTTACAAAAACCAAAACAGTAAAGTTAGCCCAATGTTTTTGCATAATGTGAAAGATGAAGTTACGCTGAGTAAATAGATACCCAACATGTCACCATTCAAAATTGCACGCGCTTGTGGAATGGCGCCAAACTTTGCTACTCAAAAATCCCCATAGGCAATGCTTTAAAATTTTTTACTGGTTACATGTTTTGAGTTACAGAGGAGGTCTAGGGCCAAAATTATTGCTCTCGCTCTACCGATCGCAGCGATACCTCACATGTGTGGTTTGAACACCGTTTTCATATGTGGGCGGGACTTACGTATGCGTTCGCTTCTGCATGCGAGCACACAGGGACAGGGGCGCTTTAAAATTTTTTTATTTTTTTTTATTGTTCATTTTACTTTATTTATTTTAGTTTGATGCTTTTTTCCAAAAAAAAAAAATTTTGACCACTTTTATTCCTATTACAAGGAATGTAAACATCCTTGTAATAGGAATATGGCATGACAGGTCCTCTTTACAGTGAGATATGGGGTCAATAAGACCCCACATCTCACCTCTAGGCTGGGAAGCCTGAAATAAAAAAAAAAAAAAACGATCCTGGCTTTGATCGTAGCGGTGAGTCGGTAGAAGCGCGGGAGGGGGGACATCCCCTCTCGCCTTCCGTAAGAACGATCAAGCAGTGGAACAGCCGCTATGATCGTTCTTATGGTGTAGGGAATCGCCGGCTGAAAAAGCTGATATCTGAATGATGCCTGTAGCTGCATCCATCATTCAGATATCCCCGCACAAAGTCAAGGACGTTGTATGATGGCCGGCGGGCGGGCGGGTAGTTAAAACGCATTTTTTTTTTTAACACAAAGTTGTCCATTTATACAATATTTCTACCACATAACATGTACATACCAAAAATGACACCCCAAAATAGATTCTCCTACTCCTCCTGAGTACGACAATACCACATGTGTGAGACTTCCACAGCCTGGCCACATACAGAGGCCGAGTACAGCCGAGCATGGCTCAGCATGGCAGGGTATGGCTGGGTATGGCGGGGTATTGCAGAGTATGGCGGGGTATTGCGGAGTATGGCGAGGTTTAGCGGAGTATGGCGGGGTATTGCGGAGTATGGCGGGGTATTGCGGGGTATGGCGGAGTATGGCGGGGTATGGCGGAGTATGGCGGAGTATGACGGGGTATGGCGGAGTATGGCGGTGTATGTCGGAGTATGGCGGGGTATGTCGGAGTATGGCGGAGTATGGCGGGGTAATGCGGGGTATTGCAGGGTAATGTGAGGCTTTGCAGAGTATTGTGGGGGTATTGCAGAGTAATGTGAGGCTTTGCAGAGTATTGTGGGGGTATTGCAGAGTAATGTGAGGCTTTGCAGAATATTGTGGGGGTATTGCAGAGTAATGTGGGGTATTCCAGGGTAATGTGGGGCTTTGCAGAGTATTGCACAGCATTGCAGAGCATTATGGATGGCTGAGCATGGATGGATGGATGGCTGGATGTCTCTGTGCAGCACTGTGGGCACTACACATCCAGCCCACAGCGCTGCAGCCATCCATCCATCCCCCTCTCAGCTCACAGTGTACCGATCGGTACACAGGAGGGGAGGAGAGGAACCGGCGTCATCAGATGACGCCGGTCTGTTTACATGTGATCGCGCCGTCATTTGACGGCGCGATCACATGGTAAACGGCCGCGATCAGCAGCCATTTACCGGGATCCGTGATGCGCCGGGTCCTCGGGACCCGGCGGTCACGGATGTGTTCGGGTGCGCGCCCCAGGGGGCGCGCGAGAGGGGAATTCTGGGAGGACGTCATAGTACGCCCTCCCAGAGTTATCCAACCGCCCTGCGGCCGTCATTCGGGTATGGGTTGGTTGGTAAGTGGTTAATTTTTTTTTTTTATCACTTTTATTGCTGTTACAAGGAATGTAAACATCCCTTGTGACAGTAATAAGCAGTGACAGCTACTCTTTATAGAGGCATCTGGGGTCTATAAAGCCCCAAACCCCTCCTGTGCACTTGAATGTATTCAAAAGGCCAAGATCAGCGTTTTTTAATACTTTCTATTTTCTAAAACTGGTGCCTTTAGGATGCCAGTAATCCAGACGTGACGTTGTGACATCACTTCCGGGTTACTAGATGTGAAACCCGAACAAACCAGCTGGCGGTCGCGCCGACTGGTCATACGGGCCTCCTGGGGGGAGGGATACCTGGGCGGAGTGGCGGTAGGTGGCGAGGAGGGGGGTGAAACATCCCCTCCCACTGCTTGTGATACCAGCAGAGCGGCTACTTAGCCACATTGGTTGTTATTACAAGAAAGCCGTCTGTCTTCTCTAAAGAACGGTATAGGGGTGATGCCTGCAGCTGCAAGCATCACCCTGGTACAACCCCTTAAAGCAATATTAGTTATATTGGTAAGTTTGTGACCGATATTGATGCTTCAAAAAAAGTGAAGATCAGCCGCACCGATAATCGGTCTACCCCTAGTGGCTATATCATATCCTTTCTTCCAATCAGCAATGCAAAAGGTATATGGGTCTGTCCTCACTCTCTCCCACTATCCACTCTCCTCTCATTAGGGTGGGTGAAATGGTTATATAAGTAAGCAAATCCTCATTGTGTAGTATTCCAATTAAAATTTATTATATAAAAAATGTCGTAACTCACATTTAAAATCGATTACAACAGCACCAGAAACCATCAATCTTCCAGGATCGGCCCAAAACCGGAAGTGATATACCCTACTCCAGTGATGGCGAACCTTGGCACCCCAGATGTTTTGGAACTACATTTCCCATGATGCTCCACTACACTGCAGAGTGCATGAGCATCATGGGAAATGTAGTTCCAAAACACCTGGGGTGCCAAGGTTCACCATCACTGCCCTACTACTTCCCGACTAGTTGCGTCACAGCCCACCTGACTTCATCATTATTTTGCATTTCTTGATGAGAAGTTTGTTGCAGCACTGGCACTTTGAGTACAAACTCAGTAGATAATATTCACGTTATTCAATATCTACCTTGAGAGATCAGACACATGTAATATTACTGTTAGCAATTCTTTATATAGTTTCAATATTGTTTTAGTTTTTGAAGCATAGCACCACTTCATGTTTGTAAACAATTGTATTCTAGATGTAGGGACACATTGTTAAGTTGTAAGCAGCTGCTACCTATTTCTTTTAATATGTGGTAGCACATTGGATTCTATATCTACAGATTTCTACAGTAATTTATTTTAAATTTTTTTATGAATTAACTGTCAGAGGCTGTAACCCTTCCTCGCTCTACAGGACTGGTTTTAAACAAACTGGGCCCTTGGCAAAATGTCAGTGGAACACCATATGCTGAATTAATATAGTAATAGCGACTTTGTATAATTAAACACAGCAGCTGAAAATCAGGTTCGGCCGGAATATGACTTTTAAGATAAAAATACCCCTAGAATACTCATGCCTCGTGCAGTGTAATAAAAGTATGCTGTAAACTATGCCCAGTTTTCTATCTGTGCAGCATTGTTTTTTTACTTTGTGATGTTTCTGCACAGAGCGGCCATCTCCAGTGTGGGCATCTGAAGCCGCAGTGTCCTTCTTCCTGGATTCCATGTATGCTGGCTACCCAGCATGCACCTGCCGATCTCGGGCATGTGCAGTGCGGTGCAATTTCAGTCAGCTTAGCATGGCACAGCCATACCAGGCTGACCGAGATTTTCCATACACGCCAATGTTAAATGTTACTGGAGCCGTGCAATGCCAAGCTGGCCAAGAATTTTCATAGACGCCATGCCAAGCTGACCCAGATCTCCAAGGAGCCAATGCAAAACCGGAAATGATGTCTGCGCTGGATCGAGATGGGGCTCAGGTAAGTATTAGGGGGGCTGAGAGGGGCTGCTGCACATAGAAGGCTTTTTATCTTAATGCATAGAAAACCTTTACAACCACTTTAAGTATACGGTGGGCAAAAAACAAGGGCTTTGCAGAATCATAGTGGGCAAAAAGCAAGGGCTTTGCAGAATCATAGGAGTCCTGAGCAGTTGCCCATTTTACCCCCTCGCCCCTGTCTTACACATGGGGTACCATTACTTGAACAGGCAACTGAACTCCAATTAACTCTCTCAATGTACTATACACCACTGCGGTCACTGAAGTGTTTAGAAGGGACATGCAGAGCCCTTGCCCTCTCCACCTGTCCAGCGTATCATTGCCACGTCATTCCCAGTAATGATATGGAGCCCCACTGTGCACCTAGTGCTGACTCCATGCATGCACTTCACTTAGCTCTTCCTCTTCCCTACCTGTGTACAGGCTGGCTCCCATAGTGCTGAAAACAACTCCTACAAGAAGCTATCCCACCTGTAACATGTACATGCTTAACTACAGGCTGCTAGAGAGACCATTATTCCCCTTGGTAACCGCTGTAATAACTCTTGTACCATCATATTCATACCCCAATGTGCTTAGTGGCCCGAGCTATTAGCTATATGTGCCGGTTACTTGCATTACACCCCATGAGTAAATTTAGACCAGGCAAAGTTTCAAAAGTCTTATATCATAGAGTGACACATATGTGAGAGTCTGAGAGGGCTGCACACCCCAAATACAGTCTTTGAAAAGAAAAAAGTGTAAAGTTCCCCACGGGGCTTCTTAGCAGCAAATAGGAGTCAAATATTTTGTAAAAAAATCACAGATTTTTTATCAATATTTCAAATGATGATTAGACACAACATATATAAAAAAATAATTAAATATGAGCTCTGGTATATACAAATAGGCTAGGAAAGGTTATACATCAAGGGTGATACATTGTTACACTTGAAATTGCACTATCCGGTGTATGGAAATGCCCCAATGCATTTCGACCTCAAAGGTTATGGTCTTCTTCGGGTGTCCTTACATTTCTATAAATACATCAAGAGGACAGATTTCAATATTCTAATTGTCATGTACCTTATATCTAATACAATCTCATTTATTACGTCTAAATTGTTTCGTGTTTGCTTTGAGTAATCACAGTGTATTTACCCTTTCCGACGTCTTTAAAAACCAGATAATCCTCTCAAGTGCGATCCCGGACCCACTGAGGGCCTGTCCATGTCTCAGCCCAAGGGGGCGACCCCGATCTGTGAGGCTTACAAGTGGTCACATGTTTAATGGCCCCCCAACAGGGAATCAAATGGGCAGGAACACCTGAAAATTGTAATTATACATATGTAGCATACCAAAGAGGTAGAGGTAGTTTTTAGGACATTGTGAGAGGGGGAGAATCTTGATGAAAGGAGTCCCCCTCCGTGTGCTGCTGGGGTTGTTTCAATGTTAACTCAGTATATAAGCTAGGTTTTTTTTCTCCATAGAGGGGTTGGGAAGTTTATATCCAATCCCTATAAAAGAGAAACCATGTCACGCCGTATATGGTATATCATTTTTTATTTGGTTGCGATGGTGAATTGTGCGTTGTTCCCACAATCATCTTAGTATTAGGCATACAACGGATGATCTGGGTATGTTATAAACAGTAAGGAGTGACACAATGATATTGTGTCAGCAAGATAAAGAGCGGAAATAGGTGCATGTGTGTGTGTGATTACCGCTTATGGCGGCCAAATGAATGTAATCCATTAGAAAGATGCATATCATAAAAAAAGGGTGTAGTATGGAAAATATATGTGTGTTAAATCAAATATAAGTTGAGGGTATGCACGTAAGCAATTCATGCCCAAACCACAAAACAGGCAAACACAAGTGAAAAATAAAAATAAATAAAATAGGAATGATGAAAAGGTGACAAAAACTTACAAGTGTATTGTATTCAATAAGGTTGAATAAGACAAAATACGTAGTGTGATACTAATGCATCCAAACCAAAAGGGCGAGAGGATGCCAAGTGAAGGTGAGTGTTACAAAGAGTGCTATGGAGTAACCATGTATTGCATAAACAAAAAGTAAAAGAGATTAAAAATAAAATCATGAATACCTTATTGCGTTGTTGTAGTAATTGTGTGTTCAGATCAGAAGAGTATAAATACTGCATCTGTGTTGAAGAGATTTGTAATAAACTAGTCAGTAATAGATTTTTTCAGTACTGAAATCCAGCAGCACACTGATGTCCGTTCTTACCCATCCATCTTGCAAAGCATATATGTGCGCTCTCCCCGGGTGTTGTCTGAGGACTGCCGGTGGGGGGCGTATCTTAAGTACCTTAGTGATTAATTTAAAAATGGGTAACAGGTGTGCGCTTCTGCCTCTGGAAGTTCCCCTCAGGAAGGGGCCAATGAGCCGCCCATGACGGCCCTTCTCTGGCCACCTCGGCGTTCTGGAAGGCTGGGCTGCCCCGGTTTCCTCCGTCGCCTCCGACCTAATAATGTGACGTGAGAGGTGACGGTAGGGCAGTCCTCAGACGACGCCCGGGGAGAGCACACATATATGCTTTGCAAGATGGATGGGTAAGAACGGACATCAATGTGCTGCTGGGTTTCAGTACTGAAAAAATCTATTACTGACTAGTTTATTACAAATCTCTTCAACACAGATGCAGTATTCATACTCTTCTGATCTAAACACACAATTACTTCAACAACTCAATAAGGTATTAATTATTTTATTTTTAATCTCTTTTACTTTTTGTTTATGCAATACATGGTTACTCCATAGCACTCTTTGTAACACTCACCTTCACTTGGCATCCTCTCGCCCTTTTGGTTTGGATGCATTAGTATCACGCTCTCTGGTTAAGCGAGCCTTCCTGGCGGAAAGGGTAAATACACTGTGATTACATAAATCAAAGACAAAACAATGTAGACGTAATAAATGAGACTATATTGGATATTAAATTACATGACAATTAGAATATTGAAATCTGTCCTCTTGATGTATTTATAGAAATGTAAGGACCCCTGAAGAAGACCATAACCTTCGAGGTCGAAATGCTTTGGGGCATTTCCATACATCGGATAGTGCAATTTCAAGTGTAACAATGTATCATACTTGATGTATAACCTTTCCTAACCTATTTTGTCTCGCCTTGTATATACCAGAGCTCATATTTTAATTCATTTTTATATATGTTGTGTCTAACCATCCTTTGAAATAATAATACAAAATCTGTGATTTTTTACAAAATATTTGACTCCTATTTGCTGCTAAAAAGCCCCGTGGGGAACTTTACACTTTTTTCTTTTCAAAGCTTCAAAAGTCTTTACTGAAGAATAAGTTAACACAACCGTTCAGCATACAGTGCAGTCTTTTTCTAACATCGCTTGTCCATAACTCAGGCTTGTGGCTGCCCCAGCATACCTGTACAGGAAAGAGTCCATGAGGGTAGTATCCTGTCAGGGCTGGCTTCTGCTACTTACAGGCAGCTCTTTTCTTGCAGTGCTCAGAGCTGCTCAGCTGTCGGTTAATTACCAGACACTCGTTTCCGCAGTGACTCACCTGGTTACTATTAACCTGCCTCATTTGTTCAGCCTACAGCCAGCCCCTTTTGGATATTTCAGCAGCTTAGCTCATTTTCTCCTCACCCTTGCATGGTCAATAACTCCAGTGTTTCTGCTTGTGTTCCTGTGTATGACTTGGCCTGGCTGACTTCTCTCTTTTTACCTGTTCCTGATTTTGCTCCTCACTTTGCTGACTTCTGGCTCGTCTGATTATCCGGTCTGGCATCCAAAACCTGGCTTCTGTTTTCAATGACACAATATGCGGTGCTAGTAACAATTAATTACTCATAAATATATAACGAATTTCAGTACAAATATATATATAAAGTGACAAATGTATATATATATATATATATATATATATATAAATATCCTGTGAACCAAAAAGTAAATAATAAATAAAAAAATAAAATAAACATAAAATCCAAAATAAAGTGCAAAGTGCTCCATGTATTGCACACAATCCTTAATTATGTATGATAGCAAACAATAACAGTCCATTATAGTAGCATAAACAGGTGATAATAGTTGATAATAATGCCTTCATGCAGTGTGCACACACCCTCCACCGGTTGTACCCTCACCTTAAGAGCTTTGTAAATGAGCCTGTAGTTTATATGAGCAGCTTGAAAGATCCTCCTGTAATTCCTTTCTCCTATGGTGGCTATTTAACTCAAATACAGATCACAGATCACTTCCTCCTCCTGGTAATAGCACAGACCGACAGCCACTACTCCTGGTATTTCAAGAAGTATTTCCAATTATTAAAACATGCTTATAATATACTGGTATGCTGAGGGATGATAGTGTCACCTAAAGTCTGGTTCTGCATCCCCGGTTCACGGCGTTCACCCTGTCTAGTGTCTGTTCTGCAAAACCCCTTCTGCTCCCTCACACGTCAGCCGATCAAGCTCCTCCTACCGGTTTTGTCACAATCTTGTGACTTCCTCTGGGATTTCTTATTGGCTGACGTACTCCCCATGCTATTTATAGTGGCGAACAACGCCATTTTCTCGTAGCCTACAGTTATAATTGAATTACAGCAGCAAACTAGTAACTCACTTGCACTAACTTCCTAAAATATATATACCATCTAATTTCTCATAGCCCACAGTTTTAATTTAAATTGTGGCAGGATCCTAGTGATGTAATGCATATGTCAACGCATAATCCATTCTAAATGGACCACTATGTTCCCACATGCAGACCCATATACCTATAGTGCAAAAAATTACCCCTAGTGGTAATCAATGATAGGCGCATTGAGAATTAAAAAAACGTGACGTGTGAGGGAGCAGGAAGTGTTTTGCAGAGCAGACACAGGATGGGGTGTACGCCGTGAACCGGGGCGGCAGAACCGGACTTCAGGTGACACTATCCCCCCTCAGCATACCGGTATATTATAGGCGTGTTTTAATAACTGGAAATGCTTCTTGATATAACAGGAGTAGTGGCTGTCGGTCTGTGCTATTACCAGGAGGAGGAAGTAGCCGGTGATCTGTATTTGAGTTAAATAGTCACCATAGGAGAAAGGAATTACAGGAGGATCTTTCAAGCTGCTGATATAAACTACAGGTTTATTTATAAAGCCCTTAAGGTGAGGGTACACCTGGTGGGGGGGTGTATGCACACAGCATGAAGACACTATTATCAGCTATTATCACCTGTTTTATGCTACTATAATTGACTGTTATTGTTTGCTATAATACATCATTAAGGAATGTGTGCAACAATACACGGAGCACTTTGCACTTTATTTTGGACTTTATATGTTTATTTTATTTTATTATTTACTTTTTGGTTCACAGGATATATATATATAAATTTATATATATATATATATATTTATATATATATATATATATATATATATATATATATATATATATATATATATATAAATATATATATACATATATATATACATTTGTCACTTTATATATATATTTGTACAGAAATTCGTTATATATTTATGAGTAATTAATTGTTACTAGCACCGCACATTGGGGGTTATTTACGAAAGGCAAATCCACTTTGCACTACTTGAAAGTGCGCTGAAAGTGCACTTGGAAGTGCAGTCGCTGTAGATCTGAGGGTGACATGCAAGGAAAATGAAAAACATAATTTTAACTTGCACATGATTGGATGATAAAATCAGCAGAGCTTTCCCTCATTTCAGATCTTCCCCTCAGATCTACAGCGACTGCATTTCCAAGTGCATTTGTAGTGCAAAGTGGATTTGCCTTTCGTAAATAACCCCCATTGAGTCATTTAAATTTGTTATCATCACATTTGGGGAAGTGTGGGGAGTGTTGGCAGCTGTCTTTAGTTTAGTTTAATTTTTACCTTAGTTTTTAGCTCGGCAGCTCACAAGGTTTTTACATATTTGTACCTGGCTTCTGTTTTGACTATGTTCCTGAACTGTTATTTTTGCTATTTTATTAAAGGTGTGATTTTAATGGCATTTTCTGTCTCCGCCTGGTTTATGGTTCCTGACATATCCAGGATTGGCATCTTTAGGACAGACTACAATTTCCAGCAGCTCCATCAGGCTGTGGGAGGGTCTTGAGGGTACATGTGCATTAATTGTCATTCTGGACCCAGCATTTTCAGCAGGCTAATAGGTAGGAGTCCGGCAGCGGTATCAGCAGCAATTGCAGGCTCCCAATAGTTTCTTGTGTGTGTGAGTCCCTGAGCCCCTTAGGTGCGGACACCTGTCCCTTTTATAATACGCAGAACCAAGCATGGCAAAAAAAGAATCGGGAAACACAACACTAACCTTGCCTACATTGCTTATACAAGGCAAAAAAATAATGCTTTGCCTGGAGTTAGAAGAGTAATAAACAATGTTATGCGCTGGATAAACGTTTGTTTTTTTAATTTCAGCCTGCAGCAGCCAATCATTCTTCTCCATATTACCATTACATGTTAAAAATTACCGTATGTACTGAAAATGAAATAAACTGTAATTTAAAAAGGTATTAGTGTGAAGATTAGCACATGGGGTGGCAAGTTTCACAGTGCCTGGTGCTGGTAATTGGTTAAATACATCACGATCCCTGTGGCTTTTAACAATAATTTCACTTTGCGTAACAGGATGTAAAAAAAACTTTATTAATGTTTGCATAATATGTTGTAACATCATTACATTAACCCAGTTATAAATATGAAGCAGAAAACGTGGCAACACATAAAGTGTAATAAACGGCGATATGATTAAAGATGATGTATATCGCCTTATCATCTATTATGTGATTGTGTGTATATAATTTGTGTAGTTACATACTAAAACCTAAAGGAAATATCATACTGTATTTATACACAGTAGCACACTTTGAAATATTGTACTTTACTATGTATTTTCCATTTCACGTGTTTGCCATGGCTGTAGATTATGAAAAAATTATCATCTAAAGCAGTGGTCTCCAAACTTTCTAAACGAAAAGCCAGTTTCCTGTAGTCAGCGGGAGTCGCAAATGCCCTGGCATCAGAAGTAGTAGACATTGCCTCGGGCTTGGTATTTAGTGATGATCAGAGTAAAAAAAAAATACATAGTCAGTGGGAGGAATAGTGCCCCAGGGCACTACAGCCCACAATCATGAGTATTCTTAAAATTGTGAATGATTGCACTCAATGGGGTTGATTTAATAACGGCAAATAGAGTGTTGTCTTCCATCATCCTATCATGTTAACCTCCCTGGCAATATGATTCTTTCTGATTTTAGGTGCTGAAAGCGGTACAATTATTTTGCATGGAAATTTGGCGTTTTATATTGTAGGTCTGTAATTCTTAACAATAACACACTTAAATCTGTCCAAACAAGAGTCTAGTAGATATCCCGGGTATGATAAAGTTTGAAACACAAAAACATAAATTATAATATAATAAAAAAATAATAATAATTGAAAAAAATAAAAATAAATAGTAATAAAATAAATTTCCACACAATTCACTATCGCTCAATTCTGCAAGTGTTCTAATTTACTATCGCTGTTTTCTAGCTGGTCTAAAGCCATTTTTGACGTAAAGGGACACTTTTTGGTTGCTATGGACAATCTCCAGTTTCCAGGCAGAAAGAACAGTATATGCAATATAAAACTGCATGCAGGGCATGGGCCAGAGCACTGGGGACAAATGGGATGTGAAATGATTTCATACAGTACTGTAATCTGTAAGATTACAGTACTGTATGTGTTATGCTTTTTACATTTGTTTTAATTTGCCGCCAGGCTCCGCCCCCGTGCGTCGCGACGCTCGCAGGGAACGGAGCCTGGCACAGAGAGGCTTCGGAACGGGACACAGCCCGCGGACACAGCGGGGGAGATCACAGGATCCCGGGGACAAGGTAAGTAAGGAGGCACCAGGATCCTGCAATGCAATCCCGAGTGTGGCTCGGGGTTACCGCTAATGGTCCTGAATTTTAACCCCGAGCCACACTCGGGAAAACCGCCAGGGAGGCTACGCAAAAATGCAGTTTTTTTATTTCTCTTTCATTCATTGACAGACACAGCAATTCATATTTTTGACCATAGGGGTATAGCACCACTTTCAAAGTGTAGGACACTAGGCAGAAAAAAACAAACACAGCACAGCCTATGGGTATGGTAGGAGATTCCCCACCATCAGAATTTACAGACCAGCACTGCAGTCTCTTGCCTGCGATGCCGATCAAGCAAAAAAATACCGACATGGTGGTTGAACACAAATTGGTCCGTAGATCAACTTCTGTATAACCACAGTGGCCGCACATGGGTTGAAATTCTGCTGGTCCCTCCTGAACCGATCAAATTTTGAGCCATGTATGGCCAGCTTAATGCCCGTACACACGGTCGGACTTTGTTCGGACATTCCGACAACAAAATCCTAGGATTTTTTTCATCGGATGTTGGCTCAAACTTGTCTTGCATACACACGGTCACACAAAGTTGTCGGAAAATCCGATCGTTCTAAACGCGGTGACGTAAAACACGTACGTCGGGACTATAAACGGGGCAGTGGCCAATAGCTTTCATCTCTTTATTTATTCTGAGCATGCGTGGCACTTTGTCCGTCGGATTTGTGTACACACGATCGAAATTTTATCTCCTGCTGTCCAACTTTGTGTGTCGGAAAATCCGATGGAAAATGTCCGATGGAGCCCACACACGGTCGGAATTTCCGACAACACGCTCCGATCTGACATTTTCCATCGGAAAATCCGACCGTGTGTACGGGGCATTAGTGTTAAGTTTCGGTGTTAAGTGTTATGTTTTACCAGTCAAAGTGGAGTTCCACCCATTTTTTAGTTTATTAAAAGTCAGCAGCTACAAAAAGTGTCATGGTCCAGCGATGCGGGCCCCCGGAGCCTTGCTCCTCTCCCCTTCCTCTCCACGGCGCCCTCATAGCAACTGTGGGCACCCGGGCGTGACAGCTTATGGCTTCACGGCCAGGCGTGCACTGCATGTCCCGGAAGATTGCTGGCAGGGAGGGGCCGCCTAGGACAAGAGAAGGAGTCGCCTAGGCGGAGGTGAAGAGGTAGGAGGAAGTCCCACTAAAAAGAAGGCACCCCCCCCAAAAAAAAACTGGCATGCTAAATGTGGCATGTAAGGGAGCGAGAAGTGCTTAAAGCGGTGGTTCCACTTTTGGGTGGAACTCCGCTTTAAGGACCTAGGACATAACTTGAATGTGAATAATTCTTCCCTATCGGGCATGTCTACCTGTGTAAGGCTGGGTTCACATTTGTGCGGGTGTGAGAGGGTGTGTAAATCGCACATTTTCCCCAGCCACACACAATTGGTGCTGCTTTAAGAAAATTTGCTGGAGTGCTATTAACTTTTAATCAGTGTTGGGACAAAGTCATCCAGCGCCCAAGGCAAAGATGCCAAACTGTGCACCCCCATAATGTGCAAGCTTAGGGCATCCTACACCCAGCAGTCACTCGCTTGTCAAAATCACTACCGCTGTCACTACTCCTGTCAGCCTTGTAACAGAAGAAAGGCACCTTCATCCCTACAGTAAACCATTGCGCCCGGGCATCCGTCCCTCCTGCCCATCATTCTATGCATTAAGATAAAAACCCTTTTGTGTGTAGCAGCTGCCCCAGCACCCCCTAATTACTTACCTGAGCCCCATCTCTCTTCAGCGATGTCCACGAATGTCTAAGCCATCCGGGTCACTCCTCCTCATTGGCTGATACACAGTAGCAGCGCCATTGGCTCCCGTGGCTGTCAATCAAAGTCAATCAGCCAATCAGGGGAGAAAGGGGTGGGGCCAGGTCAGGGCTCCATGTCTGAATGGATACACAGACTCGGCTAGGTTGCCCCCATAGAAAGCTGCTGGCTGTGGGGGCACTCAATAGGAGGGAGGGGCCAGGAGCAGCAAAGAGGGACCCAAGAAGAGGAGGATCCAGGCTGCCCTGTGCAAACCCACCTTCACAGAGCGGGTAAGTATAACATGTTTTTTTTTTTTAAACAAGACTTTACAATCACTTTAATGGCACCCCCACGCACAGAAAAATTCATAGTGCCAAAGTACCATGCAGTTTCCATGTGGCAGCATTTTGAAAAAGGTGCAGAGCCATTTAAATGCAGGCACAGCAGCCCCTTCAAATGAATGAGCTGCTGCTTCCGCACAAATGCAGCACACAGTCGCATAGATGTGAATGTAGAGTAACTATTGGACTTTCTGTCATCTTGATAACAAGCCAGATCTTTGTAGTGGTAATGCCACTGGCAGCTCTTTCAGAACTTCTTAGACAAACAAAAGTAAACAAACTTTAAACGATTGTAGCTAATCAGCACCTAATTACAGTGTATCTATTTTTTGAGCAAGAGCTGCTGAAGCAAGCCTGAAAAAATTTAATTAAAACTCTTCCCATTTAACATCTGATTAACCTATTGCTTACCCAAACCAGCCCTAAACAACTACTTTCTTTAGCTATTTTTTCACCATTTTTTTACATACTGATTGTACGTGTTTTTGGTGTGATTTTGTTCATATTATTTGTTCCTTGTGGTGTGAGCATTAAAAAATATTCACGATTTTTTAAAAGCCTTAAAGTGACGCTAAGCCCTGGTTCACACCAGTGCAACTTGTCATGCGAGTTGACAGTTCAAAGTCGCATGACAAGTTGCACCCCATTCTCGGCAATGAAACTGTTCAAATTGATGTGAATCAAGTCTCAGTGACTTTAGAAAAGGTTACTGCACTATTTCTGTGCAATTTCAGTGCGACTTGCATTGACATCTGTTCAATTGAGTCACACAGATATCAGCAAGCTGCACATTAAATAACACTGAAGTAGCCACCAGTTTAAAAAATTCTGTTCAAGTAAGTATTCTTAAAGTGGAGTTCCACCCACTTTTACAACTCTTCAGCATCCCTCACTAAACTGTGCACTGTAAACGAATTGGATATTTTTTAAAAAATTTTCTCAGCACCTACTGTATATCTGCTGTATTCATTTTTCACTTCCTCCTCCCTGGCCGTGGCCCATCGCATCATTTTCTGTTTGCAATGCCTTCTGGGAAGGGGCGGCAACTTCCTCTGACACTGCCGTTGCTATGGAAACCTGACCTGAAACCTATTACACTGCTTGTGCTGCACTGAGCATGTGCGAGATCTGCAAGGAGGAGATCCAGGAAGAAATACAGTCTGGCTTCAGATGCCCACACTTAAGATGGCCACGGCCTGCTGCAAGTTTATAAAATAAGAAAACTACTGCTATAAACTAACAAAACAGACCTTAGTTTACAGACTAACTTTACTAGAATACATTAAGCTTGTGTATTATAGGGGTATTTTTATTTAAAAAGTATAATTTCAGCCGGAACACCTCTTTAACTTAAAAAAGTCCCTTCTGTTGCTCTTTCAGCCTCCTCTAAACCTACACATTTATTTATTTTATTTATTTTGCTGCTGTGATCTGACTTCCTCTTAAAGGGTGGCTATGTTTGTTCTCTGTGGTCCCACTGTATGTAGGAATGTAACCACCCTCTCCTGCTCACTCCTGAGGTGGACTATGGGATTTGTAGCGTATCGAACAGTTCCCATGCTTGCAAATACAAGTTCCAAACAAATTGGAGCAAGAGAGAAAGGAGAGGTTCGGGAGCTCATGGAGGATGATGAAAGAGGCAGACAAACACAGTAAGCCAGATGAAGCCACAAGGATGGTGGCGTAACGCGTAGAGTGGAGCCTGGCGGTGCGATTTTACATGCATTATGTGAGATCTGCTGGATTTGTTTTATATGCTGTTTTTTATCTTAATAAATGTGAGTGCAATTTAGGAAGCTGGAGTGACAAGGTTTGTTCTGATTAACACCCAGGTACTGCAGTATTGGAAGCATTCTTATCTTTATATGTCTTCTTGGAGCTGCTGGTGATTAGTAAAGAGACATTTTTAAAGGAGAATCACACTGTGTTCTGAGTGCATTTGACCCTGTTTAGGGTCTAAGAAGGAGGTGAGCTTGCATTGCACCTGGTGAAGGGAGCACAAGTCACTGAGTGGAATTAGTTGTAAGGCACGTCTTTCACAGCGAAGTTTATTGTGCACCATCTATAAGATTTGCATTAATTTTATCATTCTTTGAACTTTATTGAATTGTTTGCAATATTGATTGTTTTGCACTCTATTTATTGGCACTGACACTTTAATTATTTTGTTTTCTTAGTTATAAGCAGCGCTATCACATAGATACTTTATTTCAATGTAATTCAGTTTGCCAACTATATATATATATATATATATATATATATATATATATATATATATATACACTTTTTTATTTTAGTAAAGTTGGCCTTTAAATAACTTTAGTTATTGCTTCCTCCCACCAATCTACCCTACACGAAATGATTAGTTTTTCTTTAAACTTTTAAGCTATATCCATTAATAAACACTCTCACACTTCATCATTGTAGTTTCAAGGGAAAACACCTTTTTAGCAATTCATTTTAATTACAAAAGAAATGGCTGGAAATCAATTAACAAATGTATCCTTTTTTATTCATTTCCTTTTTAAAAATTCTTTAGACTGACTGTATATGTATAATAATAAATATAACAGTATAAAGTATGTATCAGTTGATACATACCTGGCGCTTTTAATCATACTGCACTGAACAATAGCTAAAAGTAAAACAGCAATAGGTTTATGAAAAAAAAAAATCTATAAACAGCTGTCAGTCGGTTACAGAGAATGTGAATTAATGGCCTTTGTATCACTCCATCCACGCTTTATAAAAAATGAGCCTTCTCGTACCTTATTTGTTTGTCTATAATGTATTCAAATCACACACAATGCTAGCTGGGTTCATTTGTTTAGCAAAACCCAGGCAGTGTTATCAGCTAGTATATGATTTAATTAACAAATGCCGTCACTTTACACAATTCTGACATTTGGCATGGTACAATCTCGAATAAAATAGGTGGCACAGGCAAACATGTGCACATATATATATATATATATATAATGTATATATAATGTATCTATACACTGTGCATATATATATATAAACATTTGCGTACTTATATATTTGCATCTAAACTGATCATATAACATAACATCAGCATTGTGCCTTGAATGGCCAACACATGTCCAGACAACACGGCGTGTAGATGTTTGCATTATATTAGTTAGACCACAGCTCTTTTAGAAACGTTTAAACCTCCTGTAATTTAACAGGTTGCCCATGTGTCTAAAAATTCTGGAATATGTTCCTGGCACCTATTTGCGTTTCAATAAATTTTTATTAATTTTAATAAATATAAATATTATGAATAAATATTCATATTACATAGTGATTTGTATAATGAAAATACAAGAATCAATATAAAGTATTAAAATTAGAATTGTAGAACGTGGTATATAACCCCTGAGTATCATTGTGTGGGAAAGGTGTTTTCTAGTGGTATATTAATATAAATAATATATATATATATATATATATATATATATATATATATATATATAAAAACTAGTTAAGAAACAAAAAATTATAAAGAAAGGAAGGCAACCGAAAAAAAAAAGTGCAGAGGAAGGAAATTCACAGTAGAACATATACAAGGAGGTGATATTATTAATTATATATTCTTATAAGATAATAAAGATTTGGCAAAGTTTGCAGGGAGATATGATGTCTCTGAGGGAGATCAGGTATTTTCAAATTTCTGAATTTCATCCTTTAACATCGCTGCCAGTTTTTCCTGAATCATGTACCAGGTTGTTGTATTTCTTTACTTGAGCTACTGCTGTAATGGAGGACCATCACATTTTCGCCAATTTGTTTAGCTGCTGTAAATAGAAATTTTAATAGGTGGAGAATTGATTAGATGTGCAACGGGATAGTGAGAAGTTTAAAAGGGCTACTTTAGGAGATCTGCAAATGTGCTTACCCAGCACAGTGTATACCAGTATGTAGTAAATATACAGTAAATCCCTATCCATTTGATTTTGGGGCACTCTTAACAAATGTGATAAAGGTTGCCCATTGCCTGACTACCCTGGAAGCATTTATCAGACATATTAGAGGTAAATTTGGCTAATCTTTGGGGAACCATACATGGGTGTCCGCAGAACTTTTTTCAGGGGGGGGGCATCATTTTAAGGTCACCAATGCTCCGCCCCTTTTCAATAATGTCATGAAGGGGAGGGGCTTAGTCATTATCACATAAAGCGTGATAACCCTCCCCCTTCCACTGCCACATTTGGCACATTTTGTTTCTGCAATAATAATCCCCAATATTGGTGCCAGTTTCTGCAATAATAATCCCCAATATTGGTGAATATTGGTGTCAGTTTCTGCAATAATAATCCCCAGTATTGGTGTCAGTTTCTGCAATAATAATCCCCAGTATTGGTGTCAGTTTCTGCAATAATAATCCCCAGTATTGGTGTCAGTTTCTGCAATAATAATCCCCAATATTGGTGCCAGTTTCTGCAATAATAATCCCCAATATTGGTGAATATTGGTGTCAGTTTCTGCAATAATAATCCCCAGTATTGGTGTCAGTTTCTGCAATAATAATCCCCAGTATTGGTGTCAGTTTCTGCAATAATAATCCTCAGTATTGGTGTCAGTTTCTGCAATAATAATCCCCAGTATTGGTGTCAGTTTCTGCAATAATAATCCCCAGCGTTGGTGCAGTAACTGCAATATTAGCCCCAGCATAGATGGTCAGTGGTGATATGCTAATTTAAAACCATGCAGCATGAAGGAGCTAATTAACACTGGCATTGGCCACTAATTCAGCTCAAGGGGTTAATGAACACTGCTATTGATCACTAATGCGGTAGCGGCCAGTGGCAGTGTTAATTACCCCTTTGTATTGCAGCAGGAATAGGTTAACACTCACACTGGCCACTAATGCAGCACAAAGGGGTTAATTAACTGCTACTGGCCACTAATGCATTAGAGATCAGTGGCAGTGTTCATAAACACCTTGTGCTTTTGTGGCCAGTGTCAGTACAATAACCCCTTCATGCTGCATATTACTGGCTAATGGCTTAATTAACCCCCAATCACAAAACCCACCACAGCTCCCAAGAGATTAACCAGTCCAGTGCACTGGAAAAGTGTCACTGCAACATTACACTGTTAAGCAACATAAATTCCCCTCTGTCTGTCATTGCTCACTTACCTAATTCCAGCAACATGCACGCTCCCTCGCGGTGCCTCTCTCTCTTCCTGTCCCGGCCTCTGAAGGACATCATGTAAGAGGCGGGGACTAGAAATGATCTGTGGGGCGGAGTTCACTCCTCCTGACAGAGAGGTGTAACTGATGTCTTCTCAGCTGAGTGTAGGAGCGCAGGGAGCGTTCCAGCACTCGGCACCCCGCTGCAGCTCCTAAAGACACTTTAGGTCTGACTTGGGTAGTGATCTGTGACTGTGTACTGATGTGCATGTTCATCTACCATCGAGCACAGTTTAGCCGGCACTGCCCACACTGTCACCTTGCCGATTCCAGGGGGGGTGCTTGACCCCCCTTGCCCCCTGCTGCGGACGCCCATGGAAGCATATACAAACTTATAAGTCATTTATAATTAGATTCTCTGGCAGCTGAACGTTCAATGCTGAATTGCCAAGTGCACTTATATGCATGAAGTCATAGCTAACATTACCCATGTGTTCAGAATCATAGGGGTTGATTTACTAAAAATGGAGAGTGCAAAATATGGTGCAGCTCTACATAGAAACCAATCAGCTTCAATTTTTTTGTCAAAGCTTTATTGAACAAGCTGAAGCCAGAAACTGATTGGCTACCATGCATAACAGCACCAGATTTTGCACTCTACAGTTTTAGTAAATTAACTCCATAGTGCCTATTCAAAATGAGTATATGGATTTTAACAAATTCCTTTGCAATAGTCATGGGTATAAATCATCATGAGATGCTTATTATATAATAGATTTGAGTTAAGCAGAGATGAAACATAGGGCAGATATAAAAGTTTTTGTTTTGTAAATAAGCTATGAAGTATGTTGGGGTTTAGGTAAAACAGTATGGTAGAATTCAACAAGTATCTTATTGTTCAATACTTTATGAGATAACAAGCTGAAAAATTCTGAAAAAAAACCCATCAGTTGCAGCCTCACTGTGCCCATCAAACGCAGCCAGTGTGTCATCAAGCGCAGCCACTGTGCCCATCAATTGCAGCCACTGTGCCCATCAAATGCTGCCACTGTGCCCATCAAACGCAGCTACTGTGCGATCAAATGCAGCCACTGTGCCCATCAATTGCAGCCACTGTGCTCATCAATTGCAGCCACTGTGCCCATCAAATGCTCCCACTGTGCCCATCGAATGCTGCTTCTGTGCCCATCGAATGCTTCCACTGTGCCCATCAAATGCTCCCACTGTGCCCATCGAATGCTCCCACTGTGCCCATCAAATGCTGCCACCGTGCCATTGAATGCCGCCACTGTGACCCCACCCACCTACTCACTGTCTGCTCGCACTTACCCTGTCTCGGTGAGGCAGCGGGTAACGGCAGAGAGTGGTGTCCTCCATGTGTCCCCGTCCGTCCTCTCCTCCTGTCCTCTGCTATAGGCAATTGGATGCCTGATAGGCGTCCAATCACAGCGCCTGTCGTTTTAGCCAATCAGGCGACGGGTAACAGACCCGAGCACCTGATTGGGCGAGAGGCGGTTCAGTGTTAGGAAAGCAAATATTCATTTGCTGTTCTAACACACCTGGGTTAACTGCGAGTGCCAAGCATGGCACTCACAGGTCACCTTTTTTGACGCCTATTAGAGCCTATGGCTTAAATCAGGTGCTTCAAAAACACCCTCCATCGCTGTAATTCAGGTGACGGGAGCCTGAATAGGGGGTAGCAGTGGTGGCCATGGATAGATTTATGCTATACATGAATCTATAAATCACCTCACTCTGATGATGTGTAAAAGTGAATACTGTAAAAATAAAAGAACTATAAGTGAATGTAATGACTCACCCACTAATACTGGTGGGTCCGTGTCATAATCACCCAATATACCCTACGGGGACCTGTTTAACTTATAAGGTGATCTTAAAAAATATATATGATGAAATGAAACCATATAAAGTATAAAAGTTAATACTTTGGGTGATTATTGGTTGATTATTACACGAGTCATTACATTCACTTATAGTTCTTTTATTTTTACAGTATTCACTTTTACACATCATCAGAGTGAGGTTATATATAGCGCCACTATTTCTATTTGGAATATCTATTATATATATTATTTTACACAAGTTAGCAGCTTTAATTAATAATTTTTTTTGATTTTGCACAGAAGCGCAGTGGTGGTCTTTCAGTGCCTTGTTGCGCGGCATTTGAACACCAACTTTCTAGTATATACATGAATCTATCCATTGGTTATAGAGGGGGTGGCTGGAGAGAGAGGGCGGCGCCCGTGCGCCCTTATGGACGCACCGCCACTGTGTATAGCATAAACTATATAATTATCTTAAGAGGTCAACTGAAGAAAATATGATAAAAAACTGTTGCTAAAAAACAAAAATGAAGATTGTCAATTGTTTAGCTTATTAGGGACAGATTACTAGCAATATATTTTGCAGTATGGGAGCAGATCAATAGCCTTTATTCACAAAACAAAATATAGCACATGAAGTTCACACTAGTTCAGATATGTTCTGTAGCAGTTTCAAGTGAGAACAACACAGCAGTAAGTATAGGATGTCTAGAAAGATTAATATTGCAGATTTGTAGAGGAGGTGTTACAATGAGGCGAGCTCCCCCTAAAAAAAAAGGGGGGGGAAAGTTGAGAGAAATCATCAGAAGTAAGTTATTAAGGAAGTGATTAGAATTATATGTAGAACTTCCAGATGATAACCTATTCAAAAAGTCTTAGGAGTGTGTCTTAGGAGACGCTTGGGAGAGATCGATGAGTATAAGAGCATATTTCCTGAAACATATTTGAACTAAGGAAGCCGCTCGGGTGAGTGGTGAAACATTGAAAATTGTATTGAGAATATCCATATAAGCGCTTAGGAATGACCATAATAAATTGTCTATCATAGATAGTCATCACTCTGAGGTAATGCAGGATAAAAAGCAACTGATGCCCTGTACACACGACCGGTTTTGCCTTCGGAATAAACTCTGAAGCTTTTCCGACGGAATTCCTATGGAATTTCACTCAAGCTGTCTTGCATACACACGGTCACACTAAATTCCGACCGTCAAAAACGCGGTGATGTACAACTTGTACCCGATATCGGTTTTCCCGATAGGAATTTGTTCCGTCGGAAGAATGTTCTTTATCTAAGTCCGTCTGAATTTTCAACGTTAAAAGTCCGATGGGGCATACACACGGTCGGAATATACGATGAAAAGCTCCAATCGGACTTTTGTGTACGGGGCATTAGGGATGTGTGTCCAACAAACAGTTTATTGTTAAAAAAGCAATGCCACAAATAACTGTAATTCAACAATGTCAAAGCAAGGTCCTCACCGGTTGTAGGTGAAGATTTCACTCAATACAGCCTGGATGTAAACGTTGGTCCCCTGCATGAGGATGCTAACTTACATGAGCCTCTTAAGCAGTGGTAATGCCAGACAGGAGACCCCTTGCTTTGATATTGTTGAATTCCTTTTAGCATTGCTTTTTTAACGATAAACTGGTAACTGTCTATGATGGACATTTTATTATGGTCATTTCTAAGCGCTTATTTGGATATCCTTATTGCTTGAATTTCATCCATTTCTCCAGGTTGTTATATCTTCAGCAGCTATGGTCCTATGACCCATTACTATTGCACGCCCACATACAGAACTTAGCGCCAGGTACTGGATGGTTTCAAACCTTGAACATTACAGAACAGGGCCAATTAAAGGTGATTAACTACTACTAGCTATACAGTACCTTGACCTGGTTTAGCCTTTTAGTGAATATTACAAAATTTATTATAAATATTCTTCTATGTTAATGCATATCAGATCTATGCATTTATTGTATATAAACGTTCTTTTTTTCTCTCTTATTTTAATAATTTCTATAATTATTAAATAGTCAACCTGTATCTCCACAAACAACTTTTGCCAAGAATGCCAGGCTTCATCTATTTTAAGCCAAACTTTGTTTGCTAAAAGTAAGAAAACCCTGATAATGTAACATATCACTTCTGTAAAAAGTAATGGACATACAATTCCCTCCTTTAAAACAATAGGGTAGCTCCAAAGTTCATATTGACTTTCTAACAAAGTTCATACTTTAAATCAAACAGCCCTTCTTGTCTTGGCATACACCAAGCAATAAAATATTCTTTAGTAACCTGACAATATCCAGTATTAATTAGTATGACTGGGTAATATTTTAATCAATAAAGGGCACTGGCTAGACTGAATGCCTACTGTTGTGTCATTTAAGTGCGGCGTTAGCTAAATCCATTTATTTTGCTCAAGGCTGCATGTGGAATTCCCTCCTTGATGTATAATTTTCTCTCATACTTTGTCTTTGCATTCAGTGACCTTAATTCACTAAGTGTAGCTCTAACATTACAGACAGTAAAGTAAACAGAGGGAAACCCTGGGGGTAATGTCAAAGCACCCTTATAATTGTTCCCCTGCTTACTTTTCAGCTAAAGGCAAAGGCATAAAGAAGGGAAGGCCTATGTCCCATGTCTTTGTATTCTGACCAGGGTTTAAGGCAGGATTACATTAAATTTAAAGCTGAAGTCTAGCTTTATAGCCCCCCCTTATTTATTTTCCTATATATATATATCCCTTTTCAAGATTCTTTTGGCTTGCCCAATGATTTCCTGGGTCATTCCTCTTCTCATTAGTGGGCTGTGTTTACTGCTGCAAGGTACATCACTTATGTAATGATGTGGAAGCTACGTTTAGAGCTAAATATTTCCTAATGACACCATCCCAAGGGAAGGGTCCATGATAGCCTAGTAGCAGAGGAAGTGGGTGGAATGACACTGGCCTTCATTCAGCCTGAAAGACTGGGGCATGCAATGGTGGAAGAGAAGTAATGCCTCCTGCAGCTCCAGATTGAGGATAAGTATTGCAGGAAAAGCTACAGTTTTATCAAACTTTTTTTTATCATTGTTATTCTTTTTTTATGCTATAGAAAAGCAATTTGAATCAACTGTAAATGACATTTGCAAGTGTTAAATAATGGCGCTCTAAAGCTGCCGTCCAGTATTTGAAATATGTAAGGGAATGTATATGTGTTTTGTATATATTTCTTTATTATTTATGTATATCATAGTGAGGATTAAATGTGACATTTTGCATAGAAAGATTTTGTCTCCCTGTTTTCAGTCAATAGGCAGAGTTTTAGATTGCTTGTCACTTATTTCTTGTCAAATGTAATTATTTCTGCTTTGCTGAAAAAGGTATGTTGTTTAATCAGCTCAGTAGCTTAAGTTGCAATTTAACACAATAAAATGAACAGTGACTACTTTGTTTCATACTTTTATATTGTGCTTAATAAATGGTAAAAATGAGAGAGGCTTTAATCCGCAAATATTTTCCCCAGTAAAGGGTCTTTCATATAATCCAGTAGCCCTATACTCATTTCCTCAGTTCTGGACTAGATTAGTAATACTCTGTGATCCCTATTTTTACATAAACTGATATTATAGTCATGTCTTCAGATCTGGTATAAGGAAGGTAAAGTACAATACTTTTTGCAGTTGCTTTCAATCAGAAATCACAAGACAGAAGTAAACACTTGGCACATACTTCCGTATTACTGTAAAATGTTTTACAGTGCTTGGAAAATTACACTTTGAGTGCTAGGTGGCATTTCTCATTAAAGCATTCTAAAGTGTAAGCGCTTATTGCTATCTGGTTCCGAAGAAAATAAGTGCTCGTGTAACACTGGAATCAAGTCTCAGTTATTGGCTTTGAATGTAATAAGGTAATCCTGTCTTTGGTTGTGTTTTTAGAAATGGTTATAGAGTTCTTATTTCAATATACTGGAATTATATAATGTAGAACTGGCAATGTCATATGCCATGCTAACTAAAAGACACAGGCCCCCTGTGCAGAAACTTGGTGATCAAAAATCCTCAAGTTCAGGTCATTGGTTTTCAGCTTTCGGGCCCCAGAACTCTTTAACAATAGTATGGGACTGGTAGCTTCAAGGGATGTGTAAGGTAGTATGCTGCTGCAAGGGTAAGTTTGATGTGAGGGATGAGGTTAGAATAGTGTTAGGGCAGGGTTTCTCAACTAGAATTCCTCCAGAGTTTGCTAGGCGTTACTTGAGCAATATCTGCCTCACGGATAAGTTCCCACTGTCACCATTGATTATTTTAGCTATCTGTAAAGTGGGTAATTCTACCAAAGACCACAAGTGTAAGGATCATTCTTCCCACTGACCATCACACTAATGAATCATGAGATATAAATATAGACATTTTTAGCAGGGGTTCCCTGAGACCAGAAAGTTATTTCAAGGGTTCCTATGTGTTAAAAACGTTAAAAAAAGGGCTGTGTTAGGGTGTTAAGTATTTAGGTAAACCTGCCAGGAAAAGGAAATACCCATAGTGCTAGGCACCCCTCGGTACAAGTACAACGCTCACAACTGGGAACAGATCCGTACATTGCTCATGGAATCTAAAACAGGTGCTCTGGCTCTTTATAGTGTCCTCAATACACCAGAATTCAGCATAAAACAAAAGTAGTAGCTGGCAACTCCAACATCCGTATGAATATCTTTATTTCTTGCACAGGAGTAGATAAAATGCTTACATGTTTTGGCGAGTATCCTTGTTCACACCCCTTGGTAACTGCACTTACCTTTAACACCCCAACCCTGCTACTCAGATCCCCACTGCTATTCATTTAATATTCTACCACTTTTGAGTACAGAAGGAAGTGTGACCTGCCTGCCTACTGGGCCCTTGGGCCTCTGTGGCCAACCACTAGGATCTTGCCATTATGTGTGCAGATATCAATAATACTGTGTAGGGAGGGTGGTGGGGAAAGTTTGGGATTTTTGTCCTCTGACACATTCACGTTTCAATAAACTCCATTAGAATAGAAAAAATATGAAGCAAGAATTTTATATGCTGGTGGGAAGCCTAATTCTCTGAATGCAATAATTTGGATTTACAGTCCATTGTACACTTACGCAGATTGATGTATTATTATGTGTTATGGTATGTGCTGCAGAGTACTGCAACACATTTTTTTGCTATGCTGTTAAAAAAGGGAGTCACATGACGACTGTAGTACTTGTTAATGTCTAAAAATGTAGCCCAACTCAACGTGCTGCATTGCTATGAGCTTCCATGCATTTCCACTGAGCTCAGATGTATGGAAATTCTTGCAGCAGGACATGTTCAACACTGAAATGCAGCTCATCAGTGAGCACCAACCTCTTTGAAAAATATGGACTGTGGAATAGTCATTAGTTTTGAATCTCTTGCAAAATGCATGGTAGGGCTTGTGGTGGAAAAAAAAGGGCAAATGGTTTTGCTGTGGGTTTCCATAACTCATATTTACATCTCTGTGTGGACACGTTGTGAAATCTGTGCAAATAAAGCCAGAGATGATATATTATTAGAGAGTTTGTTTGTTTATAATACTTGCAGTCATTCGATAGTCAGGAAGCATCTGGGTGGTAGTGAACTGCTATGACTTTGGATTAACCACTGGCTAAGGATTCCATCAGTCAGACAGCACATCATATTGTTCCTGACATTAAACTGGTGTTTAGAGAGGTATTATGCGCACTCTGGGGTGTTCAGCACATAGTACCACATAGCCGGCTGAGTACATTTTTGTTATTAAACAGCACAGGGCCTGGGGATTAACTCCTGTGCTTGAATCATCATGAGACTTCTCGCTGTTATTTTTTCTGTCACTAATATCTCTTCTATGATCTGCTTCTGCCTAGTAGAAAGCAACAGTGCCTAGTAATAATTAGACATGTGCACACTGAAATATTAAGTTTCGGAATTTAGTTTTCGTCCGAAAAATTAATTAATTTAGTTACTCCCGAAATTCGTTTTTATTTATTTTGTTTTTCCTTAAAAATTGCATTCGTCCGAAAATCCAAATTAATTAAGGTTATTGAAGGCTTATGGTGTCTGTCGAATGTTCAAAGAAGATTCGACGGAGCAGCTAAACTGTACGACATTTGTATGTTTTTCGCTGCTTTGTCGAATCTTTGTCGTTCATGTTGAATGTATATAGTTCAAACAGAAAATGGACTGGTGATAGTGATCACTGATCAGACAGGTAACAAGATAGGGTATATAGAATCTATATAGAATCTCAATCCATAATATAGAATCTATAATAATAAATCCCCCCCCCCCCACAACATGGGCAGCCTCTGAGGCTATCACAACACTAGCAACACTAGTATCACTATCAAGTTCACAACACTAACACAATAGCAGCAGATTATTATGAAAAAGTTAAGTTGAACTGTAGCTTGCTTCACTATTGTTCTGCTGCTGTGCTTATGCTTAATTGCTAAATAATTCAGGTTCTCTGACAAATGGACCAGCTAAGATTGACTGTCTTCTGAAATGATTCAGTATGTGTCTCTCTCTGCTAGCAAATCGTAAGTAAAAGTAAGTTGGCTGTACATGTGTACTTAGTTCTAGCTATTTCACTGCCCCTCCTCTTTGGTTACAATCAGCCAATAACATTCATCATTATTATTATTTTTATTTTACTTCCCCCGCCCAATTCCAGCAGCGATCTTTTCTCTCTATGTCGAATCTTTTCTCTCTATGTAGAATAATCTTGGACTAATAAAGTTAAGGTTAGGCACATTCGACCACGGGTTTGATGGACACAGATTGTTATTGTCAGCATCATGTCCAATCTCCTATCTATATTGAACTGTTGTCGCAACGAAAATAAAGCATTTGTTTATGTCGGATCTTTCGTTTTTTGGATTCTGCACTTTCGTTATCGTTTGTTAAAACTGAAGCAGCATGGGAGCGAAGGGATGATACCTGTTAGCAGCTGGAGGTGGCAGTTAAGTGAACCTTTTGTTTTTCCTGGCATGGGCAAAGCAAGGGTTCAGTTTGGATGCTTACAATTTTTTTGGATTTAGTTATCATGTAGGTAGGTTTAACATATTGTCCCTTAAAGCATTGCTTCTTTCTTGGGGTTTACATGACATGTATTGTAGTTGAAATAGCAGGTACAATGAGCCTTTAAGTGTCATAAAACCATGTAATGAAAAACTCTCATTACATGCTATATAACACAAAGCCACTAGAACATTAATTTTGTGTAGAGTAAAATATACCTGGTTGAACCTGCCTTCAGCTGTACTTCCCATCTTCCCTGTGTCCCCAATGCAGCCTGAGATTGTGTAGACCAGCTGGTGTCCTCTATGGAGCATATTCAATTTCAGTTCCCTTCTAAGCACTTAATTTTCTCCATTTTATTATCTGTGCAGCCCACGTGACTATAGAGTCACACATGTGGATATATCTACACAGTGGTAGATGGCACTCCCCTTTCTCCCTCCTCCCCCATATCCTCTATTGCTAAACACTATGGGAGTGGGATATAGTATGCTGATTGATTACATTCACTAAAAAACTCACAAAAAAGCTTTGTTTTAATAAAATCAATATAAAACATATCAAATGTAGTTGCAATTGGTAATGCCTGTAAAGTAAAAAAAGGGCCATGAATTAAGATGCCATCTGAACAAAGTTGAAGCTAGTGTCAAACATATATGACTCCGCCTACACCATATTAATGCAAAAAAAAAATACACATCTGATAATCAATAAAGATTTATAGGGAGCTGTAAAACAGTTATTTGATATTTATAATCAAATTTGAATATCTCTTTTAATACTACTTGTTTTTAGTCATGTGACTGGCACAACACCAATCAGGGCTGTGCAGACACAGATTAATACTGTAGAGAGCACACATCAGCAGAATAATGTCAGCCCTCCCAATGATCTTTCCCTGCAGATGCCAAGGAACAGGGAAAGATCATGTGACCTCAAAACAGCGCTGCAGGAATAAGACCCTTAGAGGATTTAAAAATACAGTGGCATGATATATAGGATCTATGTTAATGAATTATGGCAAATAACACTTCTCTGTTTAATATCAATTCCTCTTTACCTCCTTCAACAGTTTGGTTATAGATTACAGAACATAGTGCACCATATGTCTTTCTTCTAAACTTTTAAAAATTCTGCACATCATTTCCCAATCATGCACACCGCAGACTACAACTATTTTAATTGAAAGTCCACCACCAGACTGATCTACCAGTAAACGCATGCTTTTCATAACATTATTGTGTGGTTCACCTTCCAAAGCACTGTGTAAGCTCTGTAACATCGCTAAGGCCTGGTGATTACCCACACAGTACTTAGCACTGCATTATGAGTCCCATGCTCCCTCATACCAGCAAGTACCTAGACTGTGACAGGGTAAGTAAGTATCTACATTGGAACTACACTTAAGGGAACAGACTACCTGAATGGGAAAAGTACAGGTTTACTTCAAGTTTTAATAGGCAGTTCATTTAACTTAAAGGCTAAGTACACCTTTGTTCACCTTTTTTTTTCTTCTAAATTCCAGCTCCCCTATGTACCAATATAGCATTAATGTACTTATTCTGCAAAAACAAAACAGTTTTCCAGAAATTCTACACAGGCTTACTTCACTCTCTTCATAGCTGTTTAAAAACCCTGCTCGATTACTTCTGCCTTACTTCCTGGACAGACTTTAGGTCATGGCATAGGATGGAGTCGACCAGCTGACTTCATTAGCACACGCCCAACATCATCCAGCTGAGGGTAGATGATGTAGGGTGTGTGCTAATGAAGTCAGCTGGTCAACTCCTTCCTGTGCCGTGACCTAAAGTCTGTCCAGGAAGTAAGGCAGAAGTAATGGAGCAGGGTTTTTAAACGGCTATGAGGAGAGTGAGTTGAGCCTGTGTAGAATTAATTGAAAGCTGTTTTATATTTGCAAAATAAGTACATTAATGCTATATTGGTACATAGTGGAGCTGGAATTTAGAAAAAAAAGGTGAACTTGGCTTTTAATCCATTTTTTTATAATATTCTGCTCCTTTTTTTTGCAAGTGATAGTAATGAGATTCCAATAAAAATGAGGGGGGGGGGGTGTTGGGAGGGGCTGGGAATTCTTGACTTGCTGCTTCATATGCTGGAGTATTTAGTGTTTCCAGTAGACAAGATTAATAGCAACAATGATTTAAGGAGTAGGATAAATTGCTGGAAAACAGCTATTCCAGGATGGAAGCCCTGATCAGACAACAGGTGGTCCCTCTATGCATTTCAGTACATCATTTGCTGTTTCTAAGTTTAAATGCAGTTTATGTGGACCTCTGAAAAGGATAACTTTCATGTCTCTTTTATTGTGCGAAAATAATAAAAGCATAAGAGCAGAACATTGCACATAATAGGAAAGAGTATTGGATTCACTAGAATGGATCACAGTAATAAACAGGGTTTATAAGGCTGAGAAAACTATCGTAAAATGCAAGCTATGACCTAATCTTGCTCCAATATTGCATATTCAATCTGATCATTTCAGAAGGTCTTTATAACCGGAGTTCAGTTAGAAAAACACTTCATCATCATCCATAAACCGTTACTTAAGATCAATGTGTGATAATGATCTTTATGACTTGATTAATTATTTTCCCTGATGAATACAATGGAAAATTTGTTCTAACATGTTCATTGATTTCTCCTATGGAATCGTTACAATAAAATTGTCAATATTCTGTTCACATCAGACAATTAAATGCCAAATGGGTTACAAATAAGCAGTTTTTCTTGAACACAGCTGTCTGACCCTGAAGAGTTTAATATTTTCTAATTAAGCAGTTCAGAAGCTCCATCAACATGTCACCGAATCGTCTATAAGATAATTAAAACTGTTAATGACGCTGCTCGCTAATGCACTTGAGGAATAACTACTGTCAAACTTATATTTTATGGCTTTCAAAGGACCAACCACTGATTGAAAGTAGAAGTTAATTGACAGGAACATTTAAGTACAACTGAAAATCCTGGAAAGAAAACCACGAGCAATGTTCCAAGAGATTCAGTATTGTTTTTGTGCCATATCTTAGCTGCATTACTTTTCTTTTACCATCTCTTTTGTTGTTGGATTTTGCAATTTGTTAATGATCTATTATTTCCTTCGGAGCCAATATTATTTCAGAAAACTTTCACTGAGGAATTAGAGAATATGTCACGTAAGCTGGCATAATTGCTCAATGTCAGGCTACTTTTACCATAAAAAAAAAAAACTGTATGGAGAAAAGTCCCCTCCCACAGATGACCATAAAAGCAGCTATTGTCACACATGTGGGTGGGCTCGGGGTGTAGTGCTCTGTGCCCCAAGCCCACCCTTTTTTGTAGCCAATTATAGCCTCTGGCTCTAATCATGTGCTTCAAAAAAAAACAAACCTAATTGAAATCCATGCGTCCGGCGCCCCGCATGTAGATTAGGGGGCCGGACGCATGTATGGACAGGGGAGGGGGGGCAGCGCCCAGGTGCCCTGCATGAGTGACCACCACTTTAAGATACCACTGGCTGAGAATTCTTTTAAGTCTGACATTTCCGGGAGTGTTGAATACCTGGTCTCCCTACATGCACGGTTCCTGCCACTAGCCCCTATGTGACTACAGGACACAGTGACCATGTAGGGGCAGCCAAAAGGAACCACAGTGGAGAACCAGACATCTGACAAAAGTGTGTCTGATGAAGAAACTTCTTCCGGCATAATCTAGTAAATACAGAGGTGATTGGTGCCGCAGAAAGGGACAGCCTTTTTTTTCTTTTTAAGACCAGACCGGCTCAATTTAAACAAAAGATTTACTGAGAGAAATATGGTGCTGACATCACTAACTTCCTTCTGAAAATACCAGCTGCCTGTCTGTTTCTAGCTCCGATATTTAAAGCCACTGTCATAGAGTAAGCATGCAGCAGCCAAAGTCATAGTGTAGTCAGAAGTCTCAATTTGTATTTAGTCTTTGACTGGAAAGTACTGTGGACAAAAGACTTGAGTAACAGCTAAACATCTTTGTGTGTAAAGGCAGACTCTATATTTCTCAAAACCGGATTGCTTTAAGTGTTTGTGAATTATGCTAAAATGACCTGCTTTTTGAAATTTTGGCAATGTGAAAATTAGTGATGCACTAAAATTTCTGCCTGCAAACATTATCAGCTGAAAATAGTGTTTTCAGCGTTGTGCTAAAAAAAAAAAAAAAAGTGCAGATAATTCATTTAAATTCATTATATTAATTTAAAAAGTTGAATATATAATGCAATTATTTATAAAAGTATACATATTTTTTTAAAAACCATCAATTTCAGTTTCAGTTTCGGCAAGTGCATCCTGAATTTTTGGTTTCAGCACCAAAATTTTCATTTTGGTGCATCACTAGTGAAAATTCTCAATTTTACTAATCCCTACTGCTGAAGGGCACTGTAGAACCTTTTCCATGGGTCCCTTTTGCTTTGTCACTTGGCATCACAAGTCACGTGATTCAGGTTAGATAGAGTACACAGATCAGAAAGTCTTTTTGTGCTTTGAACCATTCTTTAGCAGCTTCTCTGTAAAGATCTGAAAAAAAGAGACTACTGTAGCAGTTTTCCTTATTCCCCTCCTATAGGCTAACAGCACTGTTCAGTGTTGGACACCCTTACCTTAGTCCAGGGGTCTCCAAACTTTCTAAACAAAGGGCCAGTTTATTGTCCTTCGGACAATAGGGGGGTCGGACTCTGGTCCTCCGGGGGAAGAAAATGCCCCAGCATCAGTGGGAGTAAGCAATGCCTCTGACTTAGTATAAAAAAAGGAGCAAAAAAAGACATAGCACATATGGTCAGTAGGACAAGGAATAGTGTCCTGTCATTGGTATTGGAGGAATAGCGCCCCATCGTTGGTGTCATTGGGAGGAACGGTGCCCTATCATTGGTGTCATTGGGAGGAATAGTGCTCCATTGTTGGTGTCATTGGGAGGAATAGTGCCCCATTGATGGTGTCAGTGGGAGGAACGGTACCCCAAGGGCCATAAAAAGGCAAGCAAGGACCACATTTGGCCTGCGGGCCACAGTTTGGAGACCACTGCCTTATTCTAACTGGTAATGTTTAGAGCATTGTAAGAAACTGATATGGAGGTAGATGTGAGGTACTTATTCTACAAGTATTTAAAATTATTTCGCAAATATTTAGTAACAGGATTAATGGGTGTTTTTTACACTTGCCTCGGATTAAGCTCTATAGTGGAATAATACAGATAAATAATTCTAATTTGCTTTTTAGCAACCATCCCAATTGCAGAAACTTGTGTTTAGAAACCTGAAATCTCTTTCATAAATTTTTATACATATATTGTTATAGATATATAAAGGTTTTGTTGAGGTTAGAGTTATTTTTACTTTAAATACTTTTTATTATTTTATTTAAAAAGTGGCATATAAACAGAAATCTGCACATCTTTTCCTCTACATTGATCAAGACATGTAATAAAAGCCTAATTTAAATGCTAACAGTGGAGATGGATTAGCGAATCGTTACATAAGACATGTCATATACAACCGAAGTGCCAATAAAACCAAAGCTTTAAATTTCATCTCAAAGTGTAAGTTCACTGTTTCACAAAGTATGAAAAAATAAACACTGTTCACCGTCCCCATCTTCCCGGTCCCCATTTCACCAACCTTTATGGATGATTAGCTTTTACTGCCCACATAGCCATTGCAGGGGTCTGGGAATTTGAAAGCCACCATCTGTCTTCTTCCTCTTCATTTCTTAGAGACAGATCAGATCAATTTTGATTGGCCAAAGTGGTCATATGTCAGTACGTGCCCAATCAGAATGTTCTGATTTGTTTCAGAAGAAGAATGTGAATTTCAAACTCCTGGACTCCTGCACTGGCTGCTTGGGCAGTGAAAGCTATTCCTCCATGGAGGAAAGTGCAGCAGGGACCTAGGTATTGAGGAGGGGTTATGCCCCGTACACACGGTCGGATTTTCCGATTGAAAATGTCCGATCGGAGCGTGTTGTCGGAAATTCCGGCCGTGTGTGGGCATCGGACATTTTCCATTGGATTTTCCGACACACAAAGTTTGAGAGCAGGCTAGAAAATTTTCCGACAACAAAATCCGTTGTCGGAAATTCCGATCGTGTGTACACAAATCCGACGGACAAAGTGCCACGCATACTCAGAATAAATAAAGAGATGAAAGCTATTGGCCACTGCCCCTTTTATAGTCCCGACATACGTGTTTTACGTCACCGCGTTTAGAACGATCGGATTTTCCGACAACTTTGTGTGACCGTGTGTATGCAAGACAAGTTTGAGCCAACATCCGTTGGAAAAAATCCTAGGATTTTGTTGTCGGAATGTCCGATCAATGTCCGACCGTGTGTACGGGGCATTACAGTGATAGTTTACCTTTATTTTTTTGTGAAAAAGAGCACTTACATTTTAAGTTTAAAAACAACTTTTTTCTGACTGTGCACTGATGTTTTCTACAAAAAATAGATTAGAAGTTAGTAAATATGTGGTGACACTGCCAGTCCAAAGGTAATGCTACGCCAGCTTATCAATGCCTTTCTGCATGGTCACTTTGTCTGCACATGCTCTAGGCCTTGAATTTCCTCCTTCTCCGTGCAGCTAACAGTTCATTTATCAGAGTTCCTTTTAAACTATTTTGTTATTTCCTTTGCTTAAATAAAAAATCATAATTAGAAGATACGTACGATTGACATTCTTTTCTTTTCTCGTTTTCAGAAAATCAACAATGTGGTGAACAGTAATGCAGACAATTTACTCCATGATCTCGGGATGTACTTATTGGATGTAACTTTAAAAAGAGGAAATAACTTAGCGGCTCGTGATCGAGGAGGTACAGTACCAAGTTTACGTATTAATCAGTAAAATATATTTTAGTAGAATTCCAGCCAAAACGTTTCTTTAAATACATTTGTCAGGACTTTATTCTTGTGTGACCCCTTTGAGGAAATTGAGGAAGTTAAAAAAAAAAAAATGGATGCTCACTTCCTGTTCTAGTGTCCTAGTATTCATACAGGAATTGTAGGTACATTTTCCAGGAAAAGTAGAAAGTGACTGCACACCACTGACTTGACTCGAATAAGGCTGGGTTCACACTGTGTGTGGCGTGGCTTGCAGCCAGGGGTCTGGTGCATCCCCGTTCACCGTTTCAGGTTTGGAATTTGGTCCAAATTTTAGGCTGAATTTGGACCTGAAATTGAGCCAAAAACGCACAGGACTCTTCTGCAGTGTGCTCTGTGGCCGCCCGAAGATGTGTGAGAGAGAGCCAGTCATAGGCTCCTATCATGTGAATTGGATGTGAGGAGACCCACATCCAATTCGCAATAGTGTGAACCCAGCCTTAAAGTCCTTTATTTCTCCAAGATGGGACAAACAGCACAGGAACTTGACCAGCTGTTAACGCATTTCACACAATCAAGTGCTTAATCATAACGAAGAAATAAAGAACTTTTATTTGAATCAAGTCAGCAGTGTGCAGCCACTTTTTCCTTTTCCTAATATACACAGTGGCGAGCCGGGGCTAGAACCTAGGATGTGAGTGAAGTACATACACCTGGGCGGCACATTGTTCTTTGATTAAAGGTACATTTTCCAAAAGGCATACAAAAACAACAATAACGTTAAAAGGAGTTTTTACCCATCCTCACTATTCCCAAACAAACAAAAAAACAATCAATAAAATGTTATGGCTAAAGTTCCACTTTAAGGGAAATGGAAATATAAGAGCCACATAAAAGAAACTTTTTAAAATTACCATTAGCATTGTTCTCAAGCTGGCAACAAAAGCATTACTTGGCTGTCATGCTGACTCTGCATTATGATCACTTAAATCTTCATCACCTTTTTTTTTATCTGCAGTCATTGTAAAGCATGCCAGATAAAAACTTAAAGAGGAACTGCAGGCTGCTCACATTTGTAATAAAAACATCTTTGCCATTCTGAAGCTTCCCTCCAACCACTTTGCATTTTATTTTGTATATACTGTGATTCTGTACTTGCTAAATATGCTACAGAAATCTCCCTCTACTAAGTGTGGCTGCAGCCAATTTAACTGTATGATGTCATAAGCCTAGGCTTTTTACCAGACAAGAAACAGGAAGTGAGCTGTATAAAGGTATTTACTGGCAGAAAAACTAGGATTTTTTCCGACGGATGTTGGCTCAAACTTGTCTTGCATACACACGGTCACACAAAGTTGTCGGAAAAAATCCGATCATTCTGAACGCGGTGACGTAAAACACGTACGTCGGGACTATAAACGGGGCAGTGGCCAATAGCTTTCATCTCTTTATTTATTCTGAGCATGCGCGGCACTTTGTCTGTCAGATTTGTGTTCACACGATCAGAATCCGTTGTCGGAAAATTTTATAGCAAGCTCTCAAACTTTGTGTGTCGGAAAATCTGATGGAAAATGTGTGATGGAGCCTACACACGATCGGAATTTCCGACAACAAGGTCCTATCACACATTTTCTGTTGGAAAATCCAACCGTGTGTACAGGGCATTAGAATCTCAACCACTAAAATCAGCTTTAAAATAATAACATACTTTCAAAAGTATTTTTTCAATATATTTAATACTGCAAATGATACCTGGTGCTTCCTGTTATGACGTGACAGATAACAATCTACCCCTGTCTCCCAACCCTGCTATACAGGCCTCTGATGCAGGCTAGAAGTGGCTGTTTCAACATATATCATGAAGGCGCAATCCAACGTTCCACCCATTGAAGGCAAAGTGACAGTGGGGGTTATTTACTAAAGATGGAGAGTGAAAAATCTGCTGCAGCTCTGCATAGAAACCAATCAGCTTCCAGGTGTTATTGTCAAATCTTAATTGGACAAGCTATAGTTAGATGCCGATTGGCTACCATGTACAGTTGCACCAGATTCTGAGTGCACCAGTTTTAGTAAATCACCCCAAGTGTCTCTATAATGTGTGCAGTTGTTTGTACAATAATGTGCATTGTGTTATGGTAGGCCATTCCTTTGGAATATGGTGCAAACCACAGTGTCAAGCAAACGTAAAACTTTTTTTTCATTGCAGCCATTTTCTATGGTTCCCATCTTTGTATTTGTAAGTCAAAATGCACATGTGTTGAGGTGTGCTGTCAAGGTGTGTAGGAGTGCTTTTCAAAATTATGGCACTGCATCTCACTGCACTGTGAAGTGTTCAGTACCAGGCATAAAGAGGTTGTATCCCCGAAAGAAAATGAGATCCTGTTCCCTTATAGCAGGTTAAACAGCACAGTGCTTGTGCTGTCTAACCTGTCCCTTTTATGCTGTAAAACCCTGGTTTATCCTGCCTGTTCCTGTGTCCCCCTTAGTGTGCTGATCCATGATACTGCGGTCAAGTTACGTGCCTCCGTCATCCCGCTGCTCTCCTCTCTCCCCCTCCCTCCCTGCCCATCAGCTCCTGTGTGTGTTAGCTGTCTCCCCCCCCCCCCCTCCCCTTCTGCTGCTATAAGTAGTTGGCAGTAAAGTTAAAAAAAGATTACTGCCAGCCCCTCTGTTCTATGAAGCCATACTACAATGTGTACCAGGTGAAAAATGGGAGACAGGGCCTTGCAAATAAAGATTTTAGATTTACATCTACTGCAAGCTAACTTCACGTTCTTAAAGATATACATATCTCATCTATGGCAATGCTTGTGAAAATATGTCACCAGGTTTGTTTATCTCAATGATGTTACGTAGATCAAGACAGTTGAAAATTATGTCATTTTGTATTTTATGTATTTTCCTATTGTGAACAATGCTTTGGTAAATATTGAAAGAGTTTCTTTTATACAATCCTTTGCATAGTATAGTGCTGTAGTGGCTGTTGGGACATCTAGACAAAATGTATATAGTTTGCATGTTTTCATGGGTTTTTATATGTGTTCCTTCAAAAGTCCTAAACATTGTAGTACTAGGATGGTAACAGGGTAAACTGGAGTAAAGGTGTCCTACCTAGAGCATCAGTGTGTCCTATATGGTTAGCTGCACCGGGACAGGAACTGATATGAATTATGGGTAGTATGTTGGTACTATGTACAGAACTACTAGGTACTATGTTTCCTTGGAAGTTATGAAATATGAATGTAGCTGTCCTTTGTCAAGCTGGTTTTTAACCATCTGATATTTTAGCTACTGCGATAATGATTTTACAGGCTAACCATAATGGAGAAATGTATTTTGTATATCTGATATCTCTGTCTAAAATATTATGTCTTTTGTCCAAAAATATTGTCTTTATACCTGAAGCTAGAGCTGCACCATTAATCGCCAAAAATCGTTATCGCGATCTTGACTAAAGTGTTTCACAATTCTTTCTATGCAAAGAATTCTCTTTGCTCTTTTGAAGCCACAGCCATCAAAAGAAAGGAAGGAAAAAAAAAAAACAAGCAGTCTGCTAAGAATCAAAACATTCTTTGTCAGTTGAACTTAAAGCGGGCGTCCACCTATGTATCGTTTTTTTTTTTTTGAGTTCATTCACAAACTTTTCTTCTCAGCATTACATACTCACATATTGTGTGTAATATGTCCGCCTGTGTCAGATTTCGTCGGAAAGAATAACTTATATTATTCACTGCAGGCGGTTTCCATCTTCATTGTGGGCATTTGAAGCCCACAAGCATTTATTTCCTGGATGTGGTGAATGCTGTGCTCCCAGCATTCATTGCTCATTCCCGCACATGCTCAGTGGCATCCTGGGAAGCCTGAGACTAGCTCCCAGGAGTCTGTGAGAGGCTAGAAACACGCCTACTCCCACAGGAGGAGAACCAGGAAGTGCAAAGAAGAATAGAAAAATAAAAGGTAATTACGGCGATTTAAATTTTTTTAAACGGCATGTCAGCATCTAGGCAAGGGAAGAGAATACATACAGATATTGTTCAAAATTTGGGTGGAACCCCGCTTTAAGTATAAACATTGTAACAATTTGTCAATGGAATAGACTTCGTGTGTAAGTGAAAAAAGTTTAACCACTTAAACACTAAACCTTTTTCTGACATTTGTTGGTTTCAAGTTAAAATAATTTTTTTTTTTTTTTGCTAGAAAATTACTTTGAACCCCCAAACATTATATATATATTTTTAGTAGACACCCTAGAGAATAAAATGGTGGTTGTTGCAAAATTTAATGCGCACTGTATTTGCGCAGCGGTCTTTCATCAAATGCAATTTTTGGAAAAAATTACTTTAATGAGTTAAAAAAAAAAACATCTGCATGCTCGTCCTCCTCATTGGGGTCTTGACCTGACTGCAGTTCGTCGTCGTAACTGACTTGAGTGTGCAAATGCTCACATTCTATGGCATCTGGCACTTTGGAGAGGTGTTCTCTTCACGGATGAATCCCGGTTTTCACCGTACAGGGCAGATGGCAGACAGTGTGTATGGCGTTGTGTGGGTGAGCGGTTTGCTGATGTCAACGTTGTGAATCGAGCGGCCCATGGTGGCGGTGAGGTTACGGTATGGGCAGGCGTATGCTATGAACAACGAAAACGTGCATTTTATTGATGGCATTTCGAATGCACAGAATTACTGTAACAAGATCCTGAGGCCCATTGTTGGGCCATTCATCCATGACCATCACCTCATGTTGCAGCATAATAATGCACGGCCCTATGTTGCAAGGATCTGTACACAATTCCTGGAAGCCGAAAACATCCCAGTTTTTACATGGCCAGCATACTCACCGGACATATCACCCATTGAGCATGTTTGGGATGCTCTGGATCAGCGTATCTGACAGCGTGTTCCATGTTCCTGCCAATATCCAGCAACTTCGCACTGCTATTGAAGAGGAATGGACCAACAATCCACAGGCCACAATCAAACAACTGATCAACTCTATGCGAAGGAGATGTGCTGCACTGCGTGGTCACACCAGATATTGACTGGTTAACAGACCCCCCCCCCGACTCCCCCAATACAGTGAAACTGCACATTTTAGAGTGGCCTTTTATTGTGGCCAGCCTAAGGCACACCTGTACAATAATCATGCTGTCTAATCAGCATCTGGATATGCCACACCTGTGAGGTGGATGGATTATCTGGGCAAAGGAGAAGTGCTCACTAACACAGATTTATACAGATTTGTGAACAATATTTGAGAGAAATAAGCCTTTTGTGTACATAGAAAAAGTCGTATATCTTTGTGTTCAGCTCATGATAAATAGGGGCAAACACAAAAGTGTTGCGTTTTAAATTTTGCTCAGTGTATATATATAGATAGATACAGTGCCTTGCAAAAGTATTAACCCCCTTGGCTTTTTACCTATTTTGTTACATTACAGCCTTTAGTTCAATCTTTTTTTAATCTGAATTATATGGATCAGAACACAATAGTCTAAGTTGGTGAAGTAAAATTAGAAGAATATATACATAAAACTATTTTTCAGAAATATAAAACTGATAATTGGCATGTGCGTATGTATTCACCCCCTTTGTTCTGAAGCCCATAAAAAGCTCTGGTGCAACCAATTACCTTCAGAAGTCACATAATTAGTGAAATGATGTCCACCTGTGTGCAATCTAAGTGTCACATGAGAGTTCCACAGCAGAGACTGGAGTATCTGTCTATAGGACAACAATAACCCGTACGCTCCATAGAGTTGGGCTTTATGGCAGAGTGTCCAGAAGAAACCCATTACTTTCAGCTAAAAAAAACAAAATGGTATGTTTTGAGTTTGTGAAAAGGCACATGGGAGACTCCCAAAATGTATGGAGGAAGGTGCTCTGGTCTGATGAGACTAGAATTGAACTTTTTGGCCATCAAAGAAAACGCTATGTCTGACGCAAACCCAACACATCACATCACCCAAAGAACACCATCCCCACAGTGAAACATGGTGGTGGCAGCATCATGCTGTGGGGATGTTTCAGCAGTCAGGACTGGGAAACTGGTCAGGGTTGAGGGAAAGATGGATGGTGGTAAACACAGGGATATTCTTGAGCAAAACCTGTGCCACTCTGTGTGTGATTTGAGGCTAGGATGGAGGTTCAGCTTCAAGCAGGACAATGACCCCAAACACACTGCTAAAGCAACATTTGAGTGGTTACGGGGAAACATGTAAATGTGTTGGAATTGCCTAGTCAAAGCCCAGACCTCAATCCAATAGAAAATCTGTGGTCAGACTTAAAGATTGCTGTTCACAAGCACAAACCATCCAACTTGAAGGAACTGGAGCAGTTTTGCAAGGAGGAATAGGCAAAAATCCAAGTGGTAAGATGTGGCAAGCTCATAGAGACTTATCCAAAGTGACTTAGAGCTGTGATAGCCGCAAAAGGTGCTTCTACCAAGTATTTACTTTAGGGGGGTGAATAGTTATGCACATTGACTTTTTCTGTTATTTTGTCCTATTTGTTGTTTGTTTCACAATAAAAAAAAAAAACATCTTCAAAGTTGTGGGCATGTTCTGTAAATTAAATTATGCAAATCCTCAAACAATCCATGTTAATTCCAGGTTGTGAGGCAACAAAACACAAAAAATCCCAAGAGGGGTGAATACTTTTGCAAGGCACTGTATATCTATCTATATCTATCTATCAATGTATATATATATATATATATATATATATATATATATATATATATATATATATATATATATATATATATATATATATATATATATATATATATATATATATATATATATATATATATATATATATATATATATATATATATATATAGATATCAAAGAGAGTTACAAATGATTGTGGGACAATTCAAGCATTTAACATTCAAATAATTATTAGAGAGAATTCTTAAAATGTATCGTATCACTTGTATCCCCTATTGAAGGAGACTGTATTTTTTAGAATGGATATGTCAGAATAATGGCCGGGTACCTCTCTTAACTGTGATAAAACTGGATGGACACTAAGTACACTATGTCACATGTGCAGTGATCTAATGATGTCAGTGGACGTATCACACGAAAACAGCACTGGATGTAATGCATGATCCACAGGGAACTCCAGATTTCGAAAAAGAACAGTCATAAAAAGGGCATATAGAGAAAATAGATACATCTGTGAAGGTAGAGAGAAAAAGCACAACATAGCCCTACAGAGGAGAAGCGGATGAAAAGTGGGGTATGAATTGGGGTAAGGAAATAGCCGGATAGGTTTAGGTAGAGAGTTCCAGGGGATGGGAGAGGCTCTGTAGAAATCCTGGAGATGACCATGAACGGAGGAGCTTGAGAGTAATTGAAGGAAATAAGGAAACTCCATATAAAGCAAATTAGTATCTCATTTAAACAGAAACATGCGGTATTCCCGAGTGTGGCTTGGGGTGGATTTTCAGTACTTTAAGCAGTAACCCCGAGCCACACTCGGGATTGCATCGCAGGATCCAGGTACATGTTACTTACCTTGTCCCCAGAATCCTGCGATGTCTCTCCTGTGTGAGCGAGCCGTCCTCCGCTCGATCTATCACGGAGCCGAGCTCCGTTCGCTGTGAGCGTTGTGACGCACGGGGTTGGAGAACGCCGCCAAATTCAAAAAGTAAAACACACAATACATATGCAATACACTGTAATCTTACAGATTACATTGTTGTATCAATTTATTTCACATCCCTTTTGTCCCTAGTGGATGTCCAGTGGCCTGAATGCAGTTTTATATTATAAATACTGTTCTTTCTGCCTGGAAACTGGAGATTGTCCATAGCAACCAAAACTGTCCCTTTACATCAAAAGTGGTTTTAGACCAGCTAGAAAACAGCGATAATAAATTGGAATCACTTGCAGAATTGAGCGATAGTGATTTGTGGGGAAATCCGTCATCAAACACTAAAAGTAATGACAGCGACAATTCTGCAACTGAGCAAATTTCAGTGTGTTTGATTTGAGTACATTATTGAATCATTTTTATTATTATTATATTATTATTTGTTATAATTATAGTTATTTATTATATTATAATTTATGATTTCGTTTTTCACACTTTATCATACCCGGGATGTCTACTAGACTCTTGTTTGGACAGATTTAAATGAGTTATTCCTAAGAATTACAGGCCTACAATATAAAACGCCAAATTTCCATGCAAAATAATTGTACCGCTTTCAGCACCTAAAATCGGAAATAATCATACCGCCAGGGAGGTTAAAGTGGATGTAAACCCGAATTTTTTTTTTTTTTAATGTCATAATGTAGAGTATAATATTTCCTATCATTTGAGCCCAGTCTTGCCACAAAGAGTTAATCCAGCTCTGAGCAATCCTCTTTTATTGTTCAGTGAGACAAAACTTGACAAACAGAGAAAAACTTTGTCAAATCCTCCCCCTTGCTGTGAGTGACAGGTGATTTACATATCTCGTGCACTAGCCTAAGAGACATGCATTATTTTTTAATTCCCTCAGGACACAGCTATATTACATTTATATATATATATATGTCTATCTATCTAGTCCCGCATATGTGATTTTATTGGCAGATAATTTGGTTTGCACACAGTGGAATGTGATATTCTTTACCTGTGACAAAAGTTTGCTCTATTTATATCATTACACAGAAGGAAATTATTAATTGTATTTATTTTGAATGGTTCAATATATGCTCACAATTATTCACATATTTGGTGGTACACTGTGCAATATTAGTAGGTTAATATTAATTATGTATTTGTAATGTGGTGTCAGTCATTTTTTATTTTTAAATTTCATTTTTTTATCTTTTTTTTTTTTTTACAATTTTATTTTTATATATTTATATATTTTTTATTTCAGCCCTGTTGGGGGCTTTGGTGACATGTCAGGGGTCTAAACCGAGACCCCTGACATCTCCCATTTGAGACAGAGAAACAGACAGAGGACACAGATTCCCCTGTCCTTTTCTCTGCATTGAAGATGAATGGAGGAAGACAGAGGCTCTTCTCCATTCATAAACTGAGCAGAGTAACACACAGGTTACTCTGCTCAGTTATCACAGGACACAGAGCAAAGGGTAACGAATGCTCTGTGTCCCATTCAGAAAAGAAAGGGGCCGGTGTCTTGTCAAATACAGTCCCCTATCATATAGTGTCCTCCCTGTACTGCGCAGGCGCAGTACGGAGGACAAAAGAGACGCCGAAAGTCTCCGAAGTTTAACAGCTGATCATCAGCTGTACACGGCGCCTGCGCTTTTATTCTCACCCTATGTCCAGGATCATTCCCTACTATCCAAGTGGACATAGAGTGAGAATATATAGTTGCCGAGCGTAGCGAGGCTGTGCCCGAAGCGTGGCGAGCGAAGCGTGGCGAGCGGCCCTCTTACACAGCCATCGCTAAGAACTGCCGAAGCGCCGTGTACAGCTGATGGTCAGCTGATCAACTTCGGACATTTTCGGCATCTCCTTCTGCTCCGTACTGCGCAAGCGCTGCGCCTGCGCAGTACGGAGCGGACGCTATCCGATAGGAGGACACTATATGGCAGAACACCGGTAATTGATATACTGGCCCCTTTCTCCGCTCTCCATCCTGACAGATTCCCCCGCATGCCCCCCCCCCTCGCAGCCCGCGGTAGAGGAGAGGATTGTAGAGGAGAGGGAAGGAGGGAGGGTGGAGGAGGAGGAAGACAGCAGGGGATGTGGAAGACAGGGAGAGGGACGGAGGAGTAAGCTTTCTTCTGCACATGCGCAGGAGTAACATGAGCGCGCTCTGTCACTCCTGCACATGCACTTTAGTCTTCCCTTGCACGAGGCTCGTCCTCGCAACACCGGCTGGCCAGGGGACTGTAGCGTTGGGCGGAGGAGTCCTCTGATGTCACGACTCCGTCCACCGAGCGCTGGGAATGAGAAACGCCCACCAATTCGGCGATATTGCGGGGCAAATTACAGCTGAGGGGGCGAGTAATAAAACAAAATGATATAAGCAGGAGGCATGTACGTATATCATTATAGATATTAACTATGTTAATATCTTGCAAATGATGGTAGTGGGTTTACATCCACTTTAATGAAATCTGCAAACATAATAAAACATTTTAAATAGTGACCCTTGCCGTGTGTTCTTTTCCATTATCCCAAATGGAGACACCGAAAAAAAAGATGCATTTTGAGTCAGTGAATGAGATAAGTGTATTGCTGAACTGTATTTTCGCATTTAATGAAAATTGATTGTTTTCCCATACACTTTACATTTTGTGCTTCAGCTTTCATATCTTCTGTGTTTGGAGCAAACAGTGTAATTGCCCTCCAGGTTACAGTAATTGCACTATTTAGCCGCATCCTATTCTGGATTCTACATGATTGTGAAATGTATAAAATGACAGACAACAGCAAAATGTGAACTTTGCGCTGTGGTCAGACAAAAAAGTGCTGAAGCATCACTTAGAATTATTGCCAGATTTCTATTGTGGATATACACCTATGTTATTCTGCTGCAGTTTTTCTTATATCAAGGTTTGTATAGATCGTAAGACTCATTTTCAAAAGGACAGGACTTAAAGTGGTTGTAAATCTCTGACATGAAATATGAACTAAGCATATCCCTCTATAGTGTATACTTGTCTCAATCCAGAGCACGTGTCATTTCGGTTTGCTGTCTGTTTCTTCTGCTATCTATATGAGTCACTTCTGACACATTTTTCTATAGCATTGTGTATAAGACCTGGGGGCAACCGAGTACCGGTAGGCCTGTTTGCCGTATTAGAAGGGAGAAGAACACAGAAGCCAGCTGTAATGCCTGACCATCAGTGTTATGGGTAGGCGTGACACGTTGCCTTCTCTTTAAGCTTCACTTGCACAAAGCGAGTGGAGAACAGTTAGTAGAAGCTCTGGCAACTTGGCAAGTCGGTTTCTTCATCTTCAGTAAAACATGTATCTTGCAATATATCAGCTTACAAAAAAAAATCACATGGCACTCTACTACTGTATAGTCTCTACTCACTGAGGTGTGTTGATAGTCCATTAAAAATTAGGTTGCCTAAGACAACGCAACTCAATGCACAAAAATATGAAAATGTCTTCTGTTTGCTGTCAATTAGCCCTTATATCTAGCAAACATATGAATGTTGTGCTGTATATTCCCATTCTACAATGCCTCATTCTGCACTGTACATTCCCTATTCCAAACCTTCTCATTCTGTAAGCTATGCGGTGCATTCTCTGTTCCACACTGCCTCATCCTGTACACTGATATGTATGTTCCCTATTACACAGCTATTCATTCTGTACGCTGTTCTCTAACTTCCCTATTCCACATCACCTCATTCTGTACACTGTTCTCTAACTTCCACAAAAAAACCTAACTACTAATTTGGAAGGTCTATATTGGTACCAAAGGAGTAAAAAAGTATCAAAAGTATTTATTTATACAAGTTAAAATTGATGAAAACATGAAAAATATACACATATACCACAGACATAAACATCACAAAACAGTATGATGCTCTTCTAGTGTTGTTTCTCATCAACCGTAGTGCAGTAGAGGATGGGGGACTTGCTTTAGCTTTGACACAGTTGCATTTCACGGGGCATAGCCTGCTTCTTCAGGAAAAGTGTATCGCAGTCAAACAATAAAATAAGAAATATTGTAAATGTCAATTCTAATCACAATCTATCAATGAATATATTGCCACAATAGTGTATTGCCACATACCTCAAAATTATATACAATGACAAATAAATAGAGTCATAATACATGGCCTTCATATAATCAGCCATGCCACCTTCTGGTCGCATAGGATAGTCATCATACAGCTCTTTAGGGAGAACAATTGCTATGAATATCTATGAATATCTGAAAAAGGTATATCATATGGACATCATAGTAACCAATATGAAACAACCCCATAAGTAAAAACACATGTCACTGTGTGTGATATAAGGAAAAAGGATAGTTTGGTGTGAGGCCCCTTAAACCACTTCAACCCTGGAAGAATTTGCACCCTTGATGACCAGGCCATTTTTTGCGATATGGCACTGCGTCGCTTTAACTAACAATTGCGCGGTCGTGGGATGCTGTACCAAAACAAAATTGACGTCCTTTTTTCCCACAAATAGAGCTTTCTTTTAGTGGTATTCGATCACCTCTGTGTTTTTTATTTTTTGCGCTATAAACTAAAAAAGAGAAACAATTTTGAAAAAAAAAACAATATTTTTTACTTTTTGCTATCATAAATATCCCAAATTAAAAAGAAAAAAAAAATTCTTCATCAGTTTAGACCAATATGCATTTTTCTGCATATTTTTGGTAAAAAAAATCGTAATAAGCGTATATTGATTGGTTTGCGCAAAAGTTATAGCATCTACAAAATAGGAGATAGATTTATGGCATTTTATTGTTTATTTTATTTTTTTACTAGTAATGGCGGCAATAAGCATTTTTTATCGGGACTGCGACATTGCGGTGGACAGATTGGACACTTTTGACACTTTTTTGGAACCATTGACATGTATACAGCGATCAGTGCTTTAAAAATGCACTGATTACTGTGTAAATGTCACTGGCAGGGAAGGGGTTAACACTAGGGGCGATCAAGGGGTTAAATGTGTTCCCTCATGTGTATTTTTAACTGTGGAGGGGATCGGACTCCATGGAGGAGGAGACTGATCGCTGTTCCCGATTAGTAGGAACAGACGATCTGTCTCTCCTCCCCTGACAGAACCGGGATTAGTGGGTTTACACACAGATCCCCATGCTGGCTCTCGTGCCCGCGACCGCAGGTGTCTGGCGGGCATCGTGACCGCTGGCCACGCACATCGGGTCCCCCGCCGTGCAGCAGGGACACGCGCGCCTGCTAAGGCTCTTAAAGGAGCCGATGTACCTATACGGCGGTTCGCGCAGGGCTGATAACCTGTCGCAGTATATGTACATGAGCCAGTCGGGAAATGGTTAAAATACAAACGACACCCCTACTCCCCAGTTTAGAAAAACATATCTACTAGAGTCAATTATACTGCTTGTAAATACTAGCAGTGTCAGGGAAAAACCCACTCTCCTTAACATGCCTTCACATACAGAGCAAAAATGATATACAGTAAAACCTTGGTTTGAGAGTAACTTGGTTTGAGAGCGTTTTGCAAGAGAAGCAAAATGTTTTAATAAATTTTGCCTTGATATACAAGCGATGTCTTGATATAAGAGTAGCGTCGTGTCACAACTGGAGTATAAAAAAGAAGAGAGGAGCCTCTAAGTGTAGCAATATGGTTACATTTAATGAAGGTACAACATTTAGCAACTTATTGCTACAGTTAGAGGTGCCTCTCTTCTCTTTTATACCCTGTAAAAAAAATGCTTTGATATACAAGTGCTTTGGATTACGAGCATGTTTCTGGTACAAATTCTGCTTGCAAACCAAGGTTTTACTGTATATCCCAGATAGAGATATGTATATAACAATCATAAGGAAAAAACACTCACCCAGAATACCTGATGTTCAGTGCGATAGCCACATATAGAGTGTAATGTATTATACACAATGTGGCAATGGATGATAAGGCAGCCATCCCATAACAATGGCCCTTTATGCCAGCATCAAGAAATTCCCCAGCACCCTCACATCATGAGAGAATCTATATTAGACAGGGAGGGCCGATCCCATCTCATGGGTGCTTAGCCACCAATTAGTGTCTTCAGGTGGACAAAATCAAAATCGACGCCATTGCATCAGAAAAGGTGTACCGCACATGCGCTATACCATGTCATAGGAAGCGGACCGCATCAAGGTCCCCGCGTCATACCCCCTACAGCGAATCATACGCTGTACAGGCACAGCATCTTCCACCCCCCCACCAGCCAATCACAAGCTCGCAGGGACAGGAAGACAACCAAGCCCCCTTTCCCACCAGAGGAGACAGACAGCGCTGTCAACCAATGCAACAAGGACATCCAGAGGGCAAAAACCGTGGGGCAAAGGGAATGAAAAACCAACCACAGAGCATGTAAACATGTAAGCAGACTGGCTCATGATGCTGGCCAAATGTGAACTTATATACCTGCCTGCCTAAGATGAAACCATCTTGATAAGTCACATAGCCACATCAGTGAATTTAGGGGAGAGATGAACAAAATAAATACATTTAAGGAAAAACATTGTCATATGCAAATATAAGAGCTTGTATTGTATGATTCAGAACCATCCAGTTCTACCGGGGGGACAGGAGCTGGCCATTTACATATATATATTTATATATGTATATATACATGATTACATCCCTTCTAACTCCCCCTCCCCACAAAATGAAGAGAGAGGCATCCCAACTCATAACTATAGCCCACCTTCCAAGATCGACTGCAGGTGTATTTGTATATGTGCAGATGGCAGGGGGTCAGATAGGCAGAAGACAGGGATGGGCTAAATCTTATAAAAAAAAGTTTGTAACCTATAGCGTCATTTAGGCCTGGTGGCTGTGTTGCCGCCAAACAATGAATCCATCTTGCTTCCCTTTGAAGGATTAAGCGATCCCAGTCACCTCCTCATATGTCCATATAGATTTGTTCAATGGCAAATAATCTAACACTATGGGGGTTCTTATTGTGTTTCCATGTCTCCCAGTGGGGGATATGATATCTCCACCCTTAATGGCAGATGCATGGTCATATATACGTTTCCAGAAAAAATGTTTTGTCTTACCGACATAATAACAGCCACATACACATGTCATGAGATAAACAACCCCCATTGTCTAACAATTTGTAAAGTGCTTGGCTTGATAGATTTCACCGTTTGGTAATGTGTGTGTCCTTCTAGGCCACAAAAACTGGCAGTATGAACAAACACCACATTTGTGGGTTCCTGGATATTTACATTTACATTTACTACTTTCCCTGTAGAAATGACATTGAACCATCTGATCCATTATCGCGTTGTTCCTACAATATACAATCTCAGCTTTAGCCCTAATGCAACTAGCTATCTGAGGATCAGCTTTTAATAGATACGAGTATTTATCAATAATATGTCCAATCTGATGTTATTGCCTGGAATAACTAATGATTAGTTTAGTTGTCCCAGTTTTGTCATCGTTGTTATGTTTGGCAGTTTGAAAAACTAGTCCCTCTCTGTCCCTATCATTGGCTTTTTTCAAAGTCTTTTTAGAATAGCCTTGGACTATTAGTCTATCTCTTAGTTTGTTGGCTTTAAGCTGGAAATCCTCCTGTGATGAACAGTTGTGCTTGAGGTAAAAACTGGTGGGGTCAACCTGCGCTAGTGAGCAATACGTGAAGATAATGTGTAAAAAGTGCAGCAGCAAAAAAAAAAACTTCAAATATCCATGAAGTGATAACCATACAAAATAAAACTTAATTGCGCTAGCAGTGATAATATAATTGAAAACAGTATTTAGGACGCATCAACACCACTATGGACACATTATAGGTGGTGTTGATGCCTGAACATCGACTTTTAGCACATAATTATTTTCTGTTATAAGGTCTATGCACTTATTTTTTGATTGGGACTTACATACATATATTGTGTGTCCTAAATACTGTTTTCAATTATATTATCACTGCTAGCGCAATTAAGTTGTGCTTGAGGTGCAAGTACTGTCCATAAGGAATGGATTTAACCAGACTTGTTGGATGTCCACTGTTCACTCCTAAAATAGTGTTACCAGCTGTAGGTTTCCGAAAGAGGGTGGTCCACAGTGTCATATCTGTCTTGATAAATACCTTTAAATCAAGAAAGAAAATTATTTCCTGACTACATGTCATAGTAAATGACACAGTCAAATCATTTATATTTAATGTTTGAATAAAGGCACTGAGTATTTCCCTGGAGCCATCCCAGAGTATGGGGATATCTATGTATCTGTGTCATGATAAAACATAAAAACATAAAAACACATAATTTAGCACTCCCCCCCCCCCGCAGGTACGGGTTAGCGTGCGATGGGGCACATGAAGTCCCCATCGCCACTCCCTGTACCTGGAGGTAGTGGCAGTCGCCAAACAGAAAAAAATAGTTGTGCAGGATAAGCTCAAAAAGCGCAACAATGGGGTCACTATATGGTCTTTGGGTAGTACTTCTTTCTTGTAAGAAAGATTTGACCACCGAGATGCCCCTGTTGTGTGGTATACTGCTGTACAATGCTTCAACATCGACAGCTACCAACCACACTCCAGGGGGAACATGAATCTCATCGGTGGTCTGTAAGAGATGGATGGTGTCCTTCAAATATGAGGGCAAGGATAGAACGTAGGTGCGTATCAGCCAAAATACTGGCATTTTCTGTTAAGCTACCCCTTCCAAGAATAATAGGTCTGCCTGCTGGTTTGGTAATATTCTTGTGGACTTTGGGTAGTGAATAAAAGGTGGCAATACGTGGCCACTCTGTTTTCAGAAATTCCCAGGTGGAATTGGGAATAGTGCCCTGTTGAAATGCTTGGTAGATCATTAGGTTGAACTCTTGTTGAGACTTTACCAATTTATCCAGTGAAACTTTTCTGTACCTCTCAGTATTCTGAAGTATGCGATTGCACATCTGGGAATACTGATTCGTGGTCATAACGACCATGTTCCCTCCTTTGTCTGCTGGCTTGATAACCCAGTCAGCTCTATCTTTAAGATCTTTAACCGCTTGTTTTTGAGTCCGGGTAAGATTATTTTTAGAGCTTTCATGGGTTTTTTAAGGCCTGTATTTCTGGTGTGGTTTGTAAAACAAACGCTAATATGTTGCCATTCAGAGAAAGGGAGGGAAAATTCATAGACTTACGTTTAAATTCATTTAGCAAGGGAAAGCTAGCAGCATTAGGGGTTGTATCGTTTACCTCCAGTGGTGCATCCAAGTCGATCTGATCAATAAGATCAGCCTCCTCTGGGACATCATTTTCTTCTAATCAATCAATTGCTGCAGGGCTTTAAAGTCCTGCCTTTTGTACTGGGACCAATCAAAATTGGCCATCCAGTCCTGTTTTTTGTGATGAAGTACCTTTGAAGGAACTTTCTAGCAAAGAGACTGATGTCCTTGATGGTTTCAAAGACATCAAAGTCCTTTTCAGGGCAAAATCCCAAACCCAAGGAGAGAACCTCCAACTCAGGCTGGGACAAGGGAACAGATGACAAATTAATCACCTCTAAGTTGTTGGCTCGATCTCAGATCATGTCACGTAGTTTTATATATTGGTCTGGACAGTTTTGTTTGGATCTGGAGTATGATCCAATAAAGAAAAAAAGGTTTCTGAGTAATGTATTCAGTTTCATCAGCAGGAATATCCAGTGGACCACACCATGTGGCGTTGACCGTCACATGTGCCTGTGCTTGTGCTTGAGTAGCAATATTACTATTGCCAGGTGTAGTAGTCAGTGCAGAATGAGTATGTCCTGTTTGTACAGGGATTACATTACGATTAGTGACAGGAATGCTTATAGAGGGATTAAATCTTGTGTTATGTTTAGAAAGTGCTTGAGTCACCCATATCATGTGCCTGCTTCTTATCTGACTTCGGTCTACCACCTCCTTTTGTAAAGTGCTCATCACCATATTTACATTTATGCCAGTACAGTTGCACATTTCCAGACCCACCAATGTGTGATTGCTGTCGAGAAGAAACAGAAATGTGAGAAGATGCATCAGAAACAATATCATTATCAGTTACAATTATATCATGTATTTTCCTATTTTTTGAATGATTGTTTTGTGTAGACCATCTAAATGCTCGATAGCTTTGAAAGGTCATTCTATCCTTAAAAATCTTTTTCTCCTTTTCTTGGATAATCTTGACATTGAATTTTTCTATATGGGCTTTAAGTTCAGTGTTCTTACTGGAAAAGGCACTGTAAGAAGCAATTTCTTGATGTGTGGAGTATAGTGCATTAATCTCTATGTCCAGCTGCATGATATCTTTATTGTACTCCTCAATCAGGAGTTGCATCATACCCCGGGAGCACTTAGATAGATTGTTCTCCCACCTGGTTTTGAATTCATCGGGTAATATTTTAAAAGTTGGAAAAATTTGTACTCGTAATCCCATAGGGCTGATGTTTTCCTCCAAGTATTTTTCCAAATAAAAAATATGCCAATATTTCATGGAATTGATTTCTAACAATCTTTTTAAAGCAAAGAAAAACAAATGAACGTTCACATCTGCTTTATTGTCCCTGACATTTTGAGTCTGCAGGTTGGACATGAGATTTTTCCATTATGTACCCTGGTAGTCTTTCATAATTAGAACCAACCAGTAAGTCACCAGGGAAATGGAGAAAAGGGACAGGGGAACAGGAGGAAAAATGAGGGAAAGGGAAAAAGGGACCCAAAACAGCACACTACAGACAAACAATACTTGGCTGAATAATGATAAAAACTCCCTGAGGTATTTGCCACCAATGAATATGAGAAAAAGGAATAATGGGAGGAGGGACTCATAAGAGAACCCTCAAAAGTTGGACAAGTATTGTCCGGTACCTCATCCTGAAGGATAATATGCCCAAAAAAACCCTAACTACTAATTTGGAAGGACACTAACGGTACCAAAGGAGAAAAAAAGTATCAAAAGTATTTATTTATACAAGTTTAAAATTGATGAGACAAGAAAAATATACACATATACCATAGACATAAACATCACAAAACATTATAATGCTCTTCTAATGCCCCGTACACACGGTCGGATTTTCCGACGGAAAATGTGTGATAGGACCTTGTTGTCGGAAATTCCGACCGTGTTTAGGCTCCATCACACATTTTCCATTGGAATTTCCGACACACAAAGTTTGAAAGCAGGATATAACATTTTCCGACAACAAAATCCGTTATCGGAAATCCCGATCGTGTGTACACAAATCCGACGAACAAAGTGCCACGCATGCTCAGAATAAATAAAGAGATGAAAGCTATTGGCCACTGCCCCGTCTATAGTCCCGACGTACGTGTTTTACGTCACCGCTTTCAGAACGATCAGATTTTCCGACAACTTTGTGTGACCGTGTGTATGCAAGACAAGTTTGAGCCAACATCCGTCGGAAAAAATCCTAGGATTTTGTTGTCAGAATGTCCGAACAATGTCCGACCGTGTGTACGGGGCATTAGTGTTGTTTCTCATCAACCCTACTGCAGTAGAGGATGGGGGACTTGCTTTAGCTTCGACACAGTTTCGTTTCACGGGGCATAGCCCACTTCTTCAGGAAAAGTGTATCACAGTCAAACACTAAAATAAGAAATTTTGTAAATATCAGTTACAATCACAATCTATAGTGAGTATAATGGCACAATAGTGTATTGCCACATACCTAAAAATGATATACAAACACAAATAAATGCAGTCATAATACATGGCCTTCATATGGTCAGCCGCTGCCACCTTCCACACCACCTCATTCTTTACGCTATTCTCTAACTTCCTTATTCTACACCACCTAATTTTGTACACAGGACTATGTATGACTTATTTCACACTGCCGCACTCTATACGCTTTGCTGTTCATTCTCTATTCTACACCTCCTCGTTCTGTATGCTGTGCTTTACTTTCCCTATTCCACATCATCTCATTCTACAGTATATGCTGCCCTGTAATTCCTTATATCTAACAACAGAATAGAATGAAATAGAAAAATATAACCGTCTTACGAAATTTTAATTTCGAATAGAAGGAATTTAAATAGAACAGAAAAAAATAATAAAATAGTTTAGAATAGAAACGAATATAATAGAATAAAATAGAAAGAATATAACCATCTTTTGAAATTCGAGTTTCAAGTAGAATACATTTGAATAGAAACAAATAAGCAGTGGTTTCAGCGGGGAGCATCAATAATTTTAAAAAACTATTAGATAGGCACCTAAATGACCACAACATACAGGGATATACAATGTAATATTAACATAAAAGCGCACAGACAGGTTGGACTTGATGGACTTGTGTCTTTTTTCAGTCTTACCAACTATGTAACTACTATGTAAAATAGAATAAAAAAATTGGAATAGAAAGAATAGAATAGAGTAAAGTAGAGCAAATGTAATGGTCTTCCGAAATTCAAATAGAATAAATTAGAATTTTAATAGACTAGAATTGAAAATAAAAGAAAAAAAACAATAGAGTGGAATAAAATAGAGCGAATGTAATTATCTTCCAAAAATTAGAATTTTGAATAGAAACATTTGAATTTAAATAGAGTAGAATAGAATAGAAAACAATAGAATAGAAAACAGTAGAATAGAAAAAAAAACAATAGACTAGAATAGAATAGAATAAAATAGAAAGAATATAACCGTCTTCTGAAATTCAAATCCTGAATAGAGCAAATTCGAATGCCTATTCGGACGATTAGAATTCTATTCGACCTATTTCGGAAGATTTCAAATCGAATTTGAAAATGAATAAGTAAAACTAATTCCGAAAGTTAATTTAATGATTTTAACTTAAAATTAGCTGCACTATGCATTCCCTTTTTGATTCTACTTCCCCCAAAGCTAAATGTTCCCAAGCCTTCTCCTTGTTTTCCTTCCACTGGCCCCAATGATGGGACTTATTTTATCCCATTCATCAATGATTGACTTTTTTACACCAACTTTCTCTTCAATGTACCCTAAGGCCCTATTTTAGGGTGAAAGCTGTGACACTACATCCTTTATGGTGTCAACTCCACTGACTTTATCGGCCACACCCAAGAAAGTTGTGGCCAGACCCAGGCTCTTATGCACTCAATGAGTGGCACACTTTTACATGACACATTTTTCTTTTACTGTATAGGTGTCCCTCCTAATTATTTTTAAATGTTGGCAACTATACACTTGCACCTCTTTTCCTTAGACTTAGTTGGCCACTTCCTATTTTTCTTTTGAATGCCTGCCCCTGAAGAATTCTCTGTACATTCTGTGCAGACTTAGATAGCAGATAGTTTTCATGGAGGAAACTGAACCCAGGAGGAAAGACTTTAATAACTTTGCATTCAGATTAAATATTGAAAATCAGTAGATGACATAGGAGACGTTAACTATAATTTCTTTCCAGCAATGGATAATGGGAAGCTTTTATGGCTAATCCCAGTTGTTTTTTCAGTCACAGAAGGCATTGACAGCAGGGTACTCTCAAATGTATTTTTTTTGTAGGCAATAAATCAAACTTGGTTAAACAAGGAAATATTTTTATTGTATTTAGTTGTTGTTTTTATATTTTTTACTTTGCCATACCTTTCAGTTGTCCTTTATTTGGAGGGACTGTCCCTCTTTTAAAACTAAAGCCCCTTGACTCTTTCCTCCTCATTTGCCTTATTTTTGGTTTGATGTACAGTGGGGATGGAAAGTATTCAGACCCCCTTAAATTTTTCCCTCTTTGTTATATTAGAGCCATTTGCTAAAATCATTTAAGTTCATTTTTTCCTCATTAATGTACACACAGCACCCCATGTTGACAGAAAAACACAGAATTGTTGACATTTTTGCAGCTTTATTAAAAAAGAAAAACTGAAATATCACATGGTCCTAAGTATTCAGACCCTTTGCTGTGACACTCATGTATTTAACTCAGGTGCTGTCCATTTATTTTGATCATCCTTGAGATGGTTCTACACCTTCATTTGAGGCCAGCTGTGTTTAATTATACTGATTAGGACTTGATTAGGAAAGCCACACACCTGTCTATATAAGACTTTACAGCTCACAGTGCATGTCAGAGCAAATGAGAATCATGAGGTCAAAGGAACTGCCCGAAGAGCTCAGAGACAGAATTGTGACAAGGCACAGATCTGGCCAAGATTACAAAAAAATTTCTGCTGCACTTAAGGTTCCTAAGAGCACAGTGACCTCCATAATCCTTAAATGGAAGACGTTTGGGACGACCAGAACCCTTCCTAGAGCTGGCCGTCCGACCAAACTGAGCTATCGGGGGAGAAGATCCTTGGTGAGAGAGGTAAAGAAGAACCCAAAGATCGCTGTGGCTGAGCTCCAGAGATGCAGTCGGGAGATGGGAGAAAGTTGTAGAGCGTGAACCATCACTGCAGCCCTCCACCAGTCAGGGCTTTATGGCAGAGTGGCCCGACGGAAGCCTCTCCTCAGTGCAAGACACATGAAAGCCCGCATGGAGTTTGCTAAAAAAACACCTGAAGGACTCCAAGATGGTGAGAAATAAGATTCTTTGGTCTGATGAGACCAAGATAGAACTTTTTGTCCTTAATTCTAAGCGGGATGTGTGGAGAAAACCAGGCACTGCTCATCACCTGTCCAATACAGTCCCAACAGTGAAGCATGGTGGTGGCAGCATCATGCTGTGGGGGTGTTTTTCAGCTGCAGGGATGGGACGACTAGTTGCAATCGAGGTAAAGGTGAATGCGGCCAAGTACAGGGATATCCTGTACGAAAACCTTCTCCAGAGTGCTCAGGACCTCAGACTGGGCCGAAGGTTTACCTTCCAACAAGACAATGACCCTAAGCACACAGCTAAAATAACGAAGGAGTGGCTTCACAACAACTCCGTGACTGTTCTTGAATGGCCCAGCCAGAGGCCTGACTTAAACCCAATTGAGCATCTCTGAAAAGACCTAAAAATGGCTGTCCACCAACGTTTACCATCCAACCTGACAGAACTGGAGAGGATCTGCAAGGAGGAATGGCAGAGGATCCCCAAATCCAGGTGTGAAAAACTTGTTGCATATTTCCCAAAAAGACTCATGGCTGTATTAGATCAAAAGGGTGCTTCTGCTAAATACTGAGCAAAGGGTCTGAATACTTAGGACCATGTGATATTTCAGTTTTTCTTTTTTAATAAATCTGCAAAAATGTTAACAATTCTGTGTTTTTCTGTCAATATGGGGTGCTGTGTGTACATTAATGAGGAAAAAAAAATGAACTTAAATGGATTTTAGCAAATGGCTGCAATATAACAAAGACTGAAAAAATTAAGGGGGTCTGAATACTTTCTGTCCTCACTGTATAGACCTTAAAAAAAAAAAGTGCTATTTATCTATTAAAAATGTAATGCTACACCAAGACTGGACCAAGACAGGACCGACAATTCATTATAGCCGAGTAGTTTTAAATGACTTTTTTTCCTTTAGAAATGTCATTTTGTGCAGGGACTGTTCTAAACACGGGAAACATGCGCCACTTTACAGGCATACTATAGACACCCCCCGATGACAACGCTCAGCCCAGCAGTGTCATCGTGTCACCTCCCTCTGTCGTTGTTACTCCAGCAGGACGGGCGACCTGTGAACATCCGGCCGGTGTCACAGACTGCCTCTCATCAGAGGACAATTGCTTTTTTATATGTGAGTGTTTACTATATTCTTTTAATAAATATTAAGTGATTTTACACTATGGGAGCCTTCTTCTGTTTCCCCCACATGATGTCCATATTCCATTGAGGGCTGAGCTTTGCCTTTCCCTGGGGATCCACCTGCAATACAGCTTTTACAGCACTACAGCTTCAGAGGTTCCAATCCAGTCTCCATTCGGGTCCCCGGGCTGTCCGAAGCAGCAGGACTACAATGCCCATTTAGACCCTCTGTAACGGGGGGTCATGGGGTTCCGGTAAGCGGCCAGGCACTTCATTCATGGTGGTGGACCCACGCATCTGGGACTGCATACAATCGGACACTTTTTGGTTTAATCACAGCACTTTTGGGGTGTTTTTGTATATGGACTTCCTTTTTTATACTTCTTCTAAATTAAGTCAATTCACTTTGCAATCCTTCAAGTTTTTTTGTTTTGGTTTATGTACCAATTTGAGTTGCTATTGGATATATATATATTTTTTAAGGGGAGGTGGGACTAATCTCCCAACCTGATATATATTTTTGCCACATTTTATTATATAATTTTATCATACGTTTTCATATAATATTTATTCACAAATAGGCTGGGAATCTCTTTCAGTCATACACATGTTAGTCTATTTTGGTTTAAGCGCGAGTCAACATTTTTCTCACTCGATTTTTGTGTGTTTGTGTCACATATAGGACTCTGCAGCATAGATGGTTAATATTTTATTTTTGTTGTGCAGTTAATTCGTCACTTTTTTTTTTCCTGTATAATAATAATAATAATCAAGCCTCCTCTGTAGCACCTGCTCCTGTCCCAGGCAGAGTGATACCAAGTGCACCTTTTCAGCAGCCTGGAGAGCAATGCAAGCAGAAGCTGGAAGAGGAAAAGAAGCTCAGTGTATTAAACAACACAAACACTGCAACAACTATTAGGCTGCTTTCTCACTGATCCGCGGGGGCAGCGCAGTTCACCTGCGACCTTCTTGCAGGTTAGCCACGCTTTGCCATAGACTTCTATTATATTCTGCGGGTGTGGTGCACGTTCTGAAAGCACACCAAAACTCCTGCATTCAGGAGTTCTGATGCACTTTCAGAAAGTGCACAACACCCAGGTAAACCAATGCACATCAGTGTGAAAGCAGCCTAATAGGGGGATCGGGATAGTAAGGGCTTGTTAAATTTTTGCCGTTTGGGGGGGGGCAGGAAAGCCCCATAGTTGAGATGTGTTTTTACCACACCCCCCAACCACTGGTGTAGCTTCAGGGGTCGCAGTGGTGATCCCACCCAATGTTCCAGGGGGCCTGTGTGGTCTCCCTGTCACATTCTGTTTTACACTTGGACAGGAGGGGCAGCAGGGGTGGCATATACATTAACAGATCATCTCCATTTTCCTCCTAGAACCACTGAAAGCTGGATTCTCCTCCACTCTCTCCCACCGAAATTCAGTGGCTGCAAGAGGAACATTTTCATTATTCTATTCAAAATAAAGAATTCAAAAATTTAAACCATTTTATTTCATTGTGGTCCACGACCTGTTACCAAATCACTTAAGTGGCCCTCGCTCTTCAAAAGTTTGGGCATCCCTAGCCTAAAGGATGGCCACAGCATAAATTTTTTAAGTTTCTATGAAGCAGGGACTGGAGCAATTGTCAGGATAATAGGAAAAATGGATGGGGCAAAATACCATCACATTCTGGAGGAAAATATGCTACCCTCTGCCAGAAAGTTGTCAATGTGAAAAAGGTTTATCTTCCAACATGGCAATGACCCAAAGCACATAGCAATTGAAAATCTGTGGAATGCCTTGAAGACTTCAGTCAACAAACGGTTACCATCAAATTTAACTGAACTTGTGCAGTTCTGCAAAGAAGAGTGGGCAAATATTGCAAAGTCTAGATGTGCAAAGTGAGTAGATACAAATCCCAACAGACTACAGACTGTAATTAAAGCAAAAGGTGGTTCAACAAAATACTGACACAAGGGGGTGATCCATTTTCCAACATGTTGGTGTTAATCTTTCACATGGATGTTAAAGGGTTGCATTGCAAAGCAACAAATGTGATTATTTTAAAGGGAGGTGATTCTTTTCTATACCCACTGTATACAGGGGCGGACTGACCATTGAGCCACTCGGGCACTGCCCGAGGGCCCTGGGCCACTAGGGGGCCCCATCAGGGTTGCCAGCCTCAGTAAAACCAGGGACAGTATGTAAAAATCTGTGTTTTTTTTACATCTGTCTCTGAAATGTCCCTTACCTACATCCTTTTGGTCTAAAAATCCTGAGATTATAGCTGCCCCACCTCTCCAGTACCTTCTCAGCCAATAGAAACATGTCTATGTATACTGTGTGTACATGTATGTGTATACTGTGTGATTGTATACTGTGTGTGTGTATACTGTGTGATTGTATACTGTGTGTGTGTATACTGTGTGGCCCCATAATCTCTGATTGCCTGGGGGCCCCATAATCTCCTATTACCCGGGGGCCCCATGAGTTGTCACTGTGTATCTCACTGAATTATAAAAGTTTTTTTTTAATTAACACGGTTGGTTTTATATAGGTTATATTCGAGCGAGTAATGAAATATCAAATACCCCTAAAATACCCCTAAGATTCTTTAAAGCAGACCCCATCATCTGCTCTGCCAGATGAACATTTGGATAATATTTTATTATTGCAGAGAGGCAGTCTTCCCCGTGGGGATCCACCTCTTTGGCCACTGGGATTCATAATGAGAGAATCCCAACCCCTGTGACAATAGAAACCTAAAAAGTGGTATTTTATTTTATACAGTGGGGAAAATAATTATTTGACCGCCTGCAGATTTTGTAAGTTTTCCCACTTACAAAGAAATGAAGGGTCTATAATTTTTATCATAGGTGTATTTTAAATGATAGAGACAGAATATCAACCAAAAGCCCAGAAAGAACACATGATACAAATGTTATAAATTGAGTTGCTATTCAGTGAGTAAAATAAGTACTTGATCCCCAGGCAAAACAGTACTTGGTGGAGAAACCCTTGCTGGCAATCACAGAGGTAAGACGTTTCCTGTAGTTGGTTACCAGGTTTGCACACATCTCAGGAGGGATTTTGGTCCACTCTTCTTTACAAATCTTCTTTAAATCCTTAAGGTTTCTTGGCTCTTGCTTGGCAACTCAAAGTTTCAGCTCCCTCTATTCATTTTCTATAGGATTTAGGTCTGGAGACTGGCTAGGTCACTCCATGACTTTAATGTGCTTCTTCTTGAGCCAGTCCTTTGTTGCTTTGGCGGTATGTTTTGGGTCATTGTCATGCTGGAAGACCCATCCTTGACCCATCTTCAGTGTTCTGGCTGAGGGAAGAAGCTTCTCATCCAAGATTTTACAATACCTGGCCCCATCCATTGGCCCCTTAATGCGGCATTCAACATTAAAGTTGAAAATAATTATTTTTGCCACTGTATTAGGTGCTAAAGATAATTATAGTACCTCCTTATTACGGATGTAATGCCACTCTGTGGGGGCTCCCAATATGCACCCTTCACATTGCAAAGGAAGTGGTTGATTTGGACCACATTACCAGTTCACTTGAACAAATCAGGCTCATCAAACTGTGTCTGGGAGTAAACTGCCTGGATTTGCTGATTTGTGCGCATAAATTTGCAAATCCTTAGTACAGAGCAAATATTTACATAGGCTACATACATTTTCCGGGAACAAGGTTTAAGTGTAAGGATGACATTTCATGTGAATGACATGTTGACAGTAACTGGGCCATATACAGGTATGTCAGGTTTGCCTAAGGCTGTAGTATTAATAATAAACTTTCTTTCCATTGCTTTATGACAAGTTCCCTTTAAGCTCCCACCAATGTCTTTTCCTCCATCCAGCTGATTGTGCTCTGCCATAAATAAAATCCAATATCCAGGGTTGATGAGGAGAGAGACAGAATAATTATGCTACAGAATCAATAATGCTCTATTAAGCACCAAATGATCATTCGCATTTGAGTGGCAAGTCTTCACTTTACTTCTATTGAATTCTCCATTTATAGTTAATCATTGACACATATCTGCATTCACATAACTTCATTAAATAGTTATATGTCCATATATAGAGCAGATACTGTATATATATCTAAACTCAAAACCAAAAAATGATTATATTGCATTATTATATTGCATTTTACTAATCCTTGGTATGGTGGCTACTTTCTTTTTTTCAATCTTCTTTTGCTTTATTTTCATCTGATAATCCTGGAAATAACACGCTCCCTGTCCCTGGGGGGCTATGTTACTTCTCCACTGTATCCAAGGATGCAACCCTGGTTGTCACCCTAGTCCAGTGATGGCGAACCTTGGCACCCCAGATGTTTTGGAACTACATTTCCCATAATGCTCAACTACACTGCAGAGAGCATGAGCATCATGTAAAATGTAGTTCTAAAACATCTGGGGTGCCAAGGTTCGCCATCACTGCCCTAGTCTGTTCTTCTTATACAGTATATTCTACAAACATGTCATCTTTATTGCATGAGGACAGGGCAACTGGAAGATATAAAGAATATAGGATGGAAAATATTCTCTGGTGCAGCTCACAAAAAGTGACAAGGACACTTAATTTCTGGAAAAATCAACAGGAATTTCCTGTATTTGCTGAAATTGTTCTTAGCTTCAAAAAAAAAAAGAATGCGGTCAGCAAATCTAACTACTGTCAGTTGCAACATATTGCATATTTCTTGTTGGACTTAGTTATCTGGTCTAAATAAAAACCTTTATATAGTTTCTAGTGATAGAGCGGTCTATGTTTCTAAATTTTACAACTGAGCAGCTGACTAGAAAGGATGGCTTCTAATGCATATGCTTCATAATCCCCAAACCAGACAATTTAATAATCTCTAGTTTGTTATATATATATATATATATATATTAATATTAAAAGCCAGCAGCTACAAATACTGCAGCTGCTGACTTTTAATACATGGACGCTTACCTGTCCAGGGAGCCCGCGGTGTCGGCAGCCGAAGCCGATCCCTCCTTCGGCTCTCGACTGCTGCCGTCGCCGCCATCCTCGGTAAGGGAATAAGGAAGTGAAGCTGTGTGGCTTCACTTCCTGGTTCCCTACTGCGCATGCGCAAGTCGCGCTGCGCGTCCTCTCCTCTCAGGTCCCTGCTGTATTCTGTGTCTCACAGAATACAGCGGGGGGGACGGGGTAGGCGGCGGAAGTGGCTTAGGTCACCGCAATCACCGCGGTGATCTATGCCAGGAAGTGGGAGCAAATACCTCTATTAGACAGATATCTGCTCCCTCCTCCCCCCTGAAAGGTGCCAAATGTGACACCGGAGGGGGGGAGGAATCCAAAAAGTGGAAGTTCCATTTTTGGGTGGAACTCCACTTTAATTGCCGAAAATTGACTGCCAGGTGAATCTTGCTGATATATGTGTTTTAATTTACAGGGCCGAATCACCACCAGTGAATGTTTGGTGAAAGTCACATTCATAATAAATGCCCCTTCACATACCTCCCAACTTTTTTGCAAAAGTGTGCAGGCATAGGACACACCCCCTGCCATGCCCCCTTAAAGGAGAATTGAACAAAAAAACAAGATTGGTTAAACCCACAAGTGCTTTTTTTACCACTACTTTTCCTTTTATATTGTTTTTTGGAATTTACAAATTCATCAATTTAGAAAGGTCTAGCACTGGGAAACACTTTTTGATAGATAAAAAGTGCATTTTATATACAACTATATAGATCAGACCAAAATGAGGGACAAATGAGGAGAAAAAGGGACAGAGGGACATTGCTCCAAATCAGGGACAGTCCCTCAAAATCAGGGACAGTTGGGAGCTATCCCTGAGGGCCACAGCTTGAGATCCATTCTGCCTCGAAGCCCATCCCTCCTTGTGGGATGTGCTTGTGAATATCAGGCAGTTCCTTAGACTCTTGTATCTTGGGCAAATTGGCAACTCTGGCACCACATATCCAAACAAGAACATGTGTAAATGTAGAAATGCAAGACAGTGATTACAAAGCCAAATGTTGAAACAGAGGACACAGAGTTATTTTCTAAAAAAAAAAAATGTTTTTTGATTTAGTTCCGGTTTACACTGATGCAGTACGAATCTGATGCGATTTCACAGTGCGATTTCTGTTGTGACAAGTGCGATTCTTATGTGAAATAATACGATTTCTGAGGGGATTTGCCATAGCTGGAGATAAAATTTGTACTGAATCCATACTAAACTCAGACCCTTTTTTTAACCAGATCAGAATCGTACTTGAAAGAATAGCTTTCTTAGCAAAAAATGTCTTTTCAGATGACATGCGAACCTACGTATATGCCTTTCAGATCAGATCTAATCCGCATAGAATTCGCATCAGTGTGACTTTTTTTTTGCCCTTTCAAAAAGGTAAAGAGGCAAAAGAGAAGGAAGAAAAGAGACACCAGGAGGCGGAAATGTTGACATTAGCAGCACCAACAGTGAGAATAAGAGGGACATGTTTTTGGTCTTTTCTAAGTAAAACAGAAATAAAATAAATGTATTGATTGTATCAGTAACATCCACAGTGGCTTCTCAGTCTCAAATTCTCCCACTTCACCTAAAGTTCTCTCTGACATAATAACTGCAGCCAGTGGTAAGTCCTTAACACTCAGGAATTATTTTTTTTATTTACAGAATTGCTCTCCATGCCTGGTTTTGGATCTGTTTGTGTTGTGGAACTATTGAACGCACAATGTACCAAGAAATTGTGCTAAAGTTTTTTCACCATATCTCCACATCACTCTAACCTCAGTTGCTGCGCATGGGGGTGATTTTGCAACAGTATTTGTCTTCTATTCTAGCAGCTGGGTAAAAGAAAACCTGGCATGGGAAGATAGTGAACACAGAAGGGTGAAAGTTGGCGAGTCTTTTTTTAACTGTTTATTTAGCCATTCAACAGTTGACAAAAGAAAGTATGTTCAATAAACGAAATGGAAAGCATATCGTTTTATTAAAGTGCTCAATCTAATAAATTAAAGTGGTTATAAAGGCAGCCCCCCTGATACTAACCTGAGCCTCATCTCGATCCAGAGATGTTGCACGAGAACCTTGGGACTCTCCGTCCTCATTGGCTGAGACAGCAGTGGGTGCCATTGGCACCCGCTGCTGTCAATCGAAGTCAGTTAGCCAATGAGGAGAGACAGAGGGTGGGTCAAGCCACAGCTATATGTCTAAATGGACACACAGAGCAGCAGCTTGGCTCAGCTCAGGTGCCCCTATATCAAGTTACTTGCTGTGGGGGCACTCGGCAGGAGGGAGGGGCCAGGAGCTTCAGCAAGGAACCGGAGAATAGGAGGACCTGGGCTGCTGTGTGCAAACCTACTGCACAGAACAAGTGAATATAATGCCCTGTACACACGGTCGGATTTTCCGATGGAAAATGTCCGATCGGAGCGTGTTGTCGGAAATTCCGACCGTGTGTGGGCTCCATCGGACATTTTCCATCGGATTTTCCGACACACAAAGTTTGAGAGCAGGATATAAAATTTTCCAACAACAAAATCCGTTGTCGGAAATTCCGATCGTGTGTACACAAATCCGACGGACAAAGTGCCACGCATGCTCAGAATAAATAAAGAGATGAAAGCTATTGGCCACTGCCCCGTTTATAGTCCCGACATACGTGTTTTACGTCACCGCGTTCAGAATGATCGGATTTTCCGACAACTTTGAGTGACCTTGTGTATGCAAGACAAGTTTGAGCCAACATCCGTCGGAAAAAATCCTAGGATTTTGTTGTCGGAATGTTCGAACAAAGTCAGACCGTGTGTATGAGGCATAACATGTTTGTTATTTTTAAACAAAAGTAAAAAAAAAACTTTAATATCACTTTAAGAGGAAGTCATATGTACATATCCCCCCAAGGCCAGTCTGTCAGTGTACAAATCAGGTATTCCTGTGGCATTCTGGTCAAGTCCCATTATTAATCTTGGATTGGGTTGTAATATGGCCTCGATATTGTGTGAGGTAGAAATAATTCCATTAGAACCAGGTGGAATGAAATTAGTCTTCCCTGTGTTTTAACAAGGCAGTAAGATATTGCATACCTTTTATTATTATTACAGGTACTTATTTAGCACCATCAATTTACACAGTGCTTTACACATACAGTATATTCAAATCAGTCTCTTGACTCAAGGGCTTACCATCTAAGATCCCTTACTCACATTCATACATACACATACCAGGGCCAACTAAGACAGGAGCCAATTAACCTACCAGCATTTGGAGTGTGGGAGGAAATCCATGTAAGCACAGGGAGAACATGCAAACTCTAGGCAGTTAGTGCCATGGTTGGGATTTACACCGATTACCCTTGTGCTGCTAGGCAGAAGTGCTAACCACTTAGCCACGGTGCTGCCCGTTTATCCTAAATAGTTTATCGTATTAACTACTGTGATCCACAGGCCAGGGACTCAACACTCTTCAACTTTGGTGGTATACATGATCTTGCTACGTTAGGAAGGTGAATAAGCAAGGAATATTTTCACTTTTTGGATAGCCGAGTCAAATGAAGACAAAAAGTGTGGCTGTCCTTAAAAGCTAATCCTTTGAGTATATGAGGTTTTTAATATCTTCCCAAAAGGGAAGCAAAAGCGGGCATTCCCAGGAGATATGTAATACGGTTCCCCTAGAGCTCTATATTTTGATTGGAAGCGTGATGACTGTTTTTTTGTATCTGGACTCCTGAACTCTGGAGGATTTAGGAACCAAAAGTTGAGTACTGCCCATGATACTTTTTTATTTGCACTATCATACAATTTTTCAGGACAAGCTTTCGGGTGGGTGTCCCCTTCATTAACATCTATCAAGGTCGGAAAGGTGTGAAGTGGATACACCCCAAAAGCTTGGAAAAGAAGAAAAAAGTGCACTAATACAGCTACAATCACCTTGAACAAAAAATAAAATGTGATCTTTTTCTTCATGGGAGAAATGTTGGCCTATGTCCCTTTCCCATTTAAAAGAAATGGAGGTGTCTTCACCTGAACTGGTGAGAAAGCTGTAAATGAAGGATAGGGCTTGGTACAAAGGGTCTGGATCTATACAATGTCTATCAAATGTGCATTCGGGGGATTGGCCATGTCAAGGGGATAAGTTAAAATGTTCAAATGTTGTAAGGAAATGTCTAGGGGGTTCAGTCATGTTCCTGATCTCAGATTGAATTCCCCCACACTAGGATGTTTCTGAGTTGGTAAGCAAAAGGGGTCTGAATTGATGGTCATATAAGTCCTGTGGTAAAGCCAGATTACCCATTGCAAGAATCATCATGGATGGCTGCATGCGAGGTGTGAAGATCCCATGCGTTTTACAGATCATGGACAAAGTGGCACCCTTAGGCGGATGGTGTTTGGCAGAAATAAGAATATTTTTCTGTAGCTAGGGGAGAGCATTACAGTAATTGTAAAGGACATTTTATTTTATTTTTTAAATAACAAACATAATAACATACATGCCAGTAGTGACTAATGTTAAAACACGAAATGAGGGGGGACAAGGGACATCCCTGTCATATCCGATTTGCAAGAGGAGAGTCAGAAGATAGAGCTTCATATACTTAAACCGTCGCTACCGGGTGGAATTAGCTAGCTTCAAGTCACTTTCTTATATTTTCCCTTAAATAGGAAGTAAACCCTGATGGGTTTTACTTCCTCTTTATTTCCCTGCAAAGGTAAAGCATAATGGGCTACTATGAATTGCATAGTAGCCCATTATGTGTCACTTACCTGAAACCGAAGCCCGCGATGTCACTGTTGTCCCCACTAGCAGGGAGCTTCCATTATTCACCCCTCTTCCTTCTGGGGCCGCAAACTCCAGCTCTGTGACTGGCCGGAGTCGCGTGACGCCTTTCACGGCATGACCCCTTTAGAAAGGGCAGGGTCTGCCCTTTCTAAAGTGCGCATGCGCCGTGAACATCGGCGCACGGATTTATTGTAAATAACTCCTAAACAGTGGAGGTTTAGGAGATATTTCCAGCACCTACAGGTAAACCTTAAAAAGTGGTTGTACAGGGTGTACAACCACTTTGAGGCTGCATGCTTAAATGTGGATGTAAACCCTCACATATACCCAGTGAAGTGAATAGCCTCAGATGATACACAGATGAAAACAATCTTCCTACATAGGTTTTACTTGTATATTTGCTGTCTTCCCTTTTCTACACTATTTGGAAAGTGCAGATTGTGTTAGAGATCTTTCTTCCTTTTTTCAGCAGGGGGTGCGGAGTCTGGTCTTACACTGTGTGAGAACCGATTGGAGGAAATTCACACACTCCCCCATCCACATAGGCAGAGGAAGGAAGGAATTTGCAAAGCTGTAGTCTGAATAGACAAGCTCTCTGCTTATCTACCAAATGTAAAGTGATTTCCAAGCTCAAACTTACCAACCAGCCAGCGACCAACCGAATTGACCTGGCTAACAATATGTGTTAAGAACAGGGGTTTAGTTGCACACATTTGCAAATTCATTCGTAAGCTGCAGGCCCCGCCAAGGCACCCTGTTTCCTGCAGTCCCTAACTACTGAAAGTCTCCATCTTGGAAGCACATGCATTTATAATGGATAGGTAGGGGACAGGTGAGCCTGGAAAGAGCCACCCCTCCTTAAAGGTACAGGGTCACACAGAACACCCATCACATAGCACTATGGCAGCAAGGGCATCAGTGTGTTGCCTGACCAATATATTCAGGTACAAAAAAGTGGGCACTGCCCCCACCTATGACTGGTCTTTGTAGCAAGGAGCACTGGAATGGCAACGTATGTCAAACAAATATGAAGGGATTTCCAAGCTCAAACTTACCAACCAGCCAGCGACGAACCAAATTGACCTAACAATATGCGTTAAGAACAGGGGTTTAGTTGCACACATTTTCAAATACATGCGTAAGCTGCAGGTCCTGCCAAGGCACCCTGTTTCCTGCAGTCCCTAGCTACTGAAAGTCTCCATCTTGGAAGCACGTGCATTTATAATGGATAGGTAGGGGACAGGTTATCTACCGCTAAGCTCCCTCCCCGACATAAATTTTCAGCTGTTGTTATCTCAGATGTCGGAGAACTTGTCAGAAGTGATTCATGCTGATAACAGAGGAATGGAGCGCCAGAGAATAACAACACTTAGAGCTTTGGAGAGAGATAGGTCAACACTACAGATAAATGTGCTTAGGTCAGGTTTTATGAATTGGGTTTACGACCACTTTAAGACCCCTTTTACACTGGGGTCGCCCGTGTGTTAGCGGTAAAGTGCTGCTCGTTTTAGCGGCACTTTACCGCTATTTTCACTTTTTCTTCCGCTAGCGGGGCACTTTTAACCCCAAAGAAGGGGGGTTAAACACACCCCTGTTGCGGTACTTCCGAAATGCTTTTTAGGCGCTTCAGAAGCACTGCCTATTCATTGCAATTAGCAGGGGCATTTTGGGAGCGCTGTATACAGCGATACAGAGATGCTGCTTACAGGACTTTTTCTAACGTCCCACAAGCACGCTGCCCCAGTGTGAAAGCACTCGGCTTTCACATGCGGACGGCTTGGGAGACAGTTTTCAGGCGCTATTTCTAGCACTAAAACCCCTGAAAACTGCCTCAGTGTGCAAGGGCTCTAATGCCGTGTACACATGACTGGACTTTTCGTCGGACTGAACCCTGAAGGACTTTTCGACGGAGTTCTGACGGAGTTCCAACGAAACGGACTTACCTACACACGATCACACCAAAGTCTGATCGTTTCGAACGTGATGACGTATGACCGGACTAGAATAAGGAAGTTCATAGCCAGTAGCCGATAGCTGCCCTTGCGTCCTTTTTTGTCGGACTAGCATACAGACGAATGGATTTTTCGATCGGACTCAAGTCCGTCGGATAGAAACATGTTCTATTTCTAAAGTCCGACAGATTTTTCAACAGAAAAGGTCAGATGAAGCCCATGCACGATCGAATTGTACGACGGATTTGTTCCGTCAGACCAGTTCGGTCAAAAAGTCCGGTCGTGTGTACACGGCATTAGTGTATACTTGAGGAATTCCCAATGTACCTGGTTGAAAGCTCTCTTGGTGTCCACAGAGACAAGCACATTTGGTATGGTTCTAGAACATGCAAGATGAATGAGGCTAAATGTTACCCCTGGATTCCTTGTTGGCTATGAAATACACTCTTTTTTTCCTCTTTTTGCAAACCTATTTTTAAGCTGGTATTCTGAATTATCTGTATTTCTTTAATTAGTAAGGTAGTGGTAGTGTTTGCATTCCCTGTGTGGATAAGGGCAGGGGCGGATCCAGGGGGGGGGCAACAGGGCAATTGCCCCCCCCGAAATAATAGCACACACACTCTTAATGTAACTGTCTCCTGCGCTCCGCTGCCGGCCCGAGTCTCTCTCACATGTGCCGATCAGCGGCGCCGAGAGAGAGACTCGCGTGTGGTATGTACGGGTGGCGGCGGCGGTCACTGACACTGAAGGTGGGTGGAGCCTCTTCCCTGCTCTGCACTCGTTGCTAGACGCCAGGCGGCCCTGGCATTAGCAACGAGTGACGTCACGGTCAGTCACACTCACACTGCAGTGAGTGAGTGAGTCACGGCGTCACGTCGGAGGTCGGACTCGAGTCTCTCAGAGCCGACCGACGTGACAGTGTGACAGGGCCTGGAGCGGGCGGCTGCTGTGTGACTGAGGCTGAGCGAGGCAGCGAGCAGGCAGGTGTTGAAGCCGCTCCCCTTCTGATAATGTGACTGAAGGGACGTTGCGTCGCGGCCATCTTGGTACTCCCGCACTTGTCCACAGTAAGCCTAGTGTTTGTAAGTCGGCAAGCGGACATCTTTATACACCCACCAGAGTCTTGCTTATCATAGTTATTTTCAACAGTAAACTCAACTTATATTTCACTAAATAAGCTGAGTTTACTATTAAAAATAACTGTGAAAAGCAAGACTCCGGTGGGTGTATAAAGATGTCTGCTTACCGACTTCTAACTCTAGTCTTACTGCTGACAAGTGAGGGTGTACCAAGATGGCCGCAATGCAACATGCTTTTGCATGCATGTTCTGATGAGTTACAATATCTCTCACTGCCCGCCCTCACTCTAGGACACATCCACTGGCAACTTGGCAAGTGACAATCCGCATGTTGTGGCAGGCGACATTGGCAAGTGACAATCCGCATGTTGTGGCAAGCGACATTGGCAAGTGACAATCTGCATGTTGTGGCAGGCGACATTGGCAAGTGAAAATCCGCATCTTGTGGCAGGCGACATTGGCAAGTGACAATCTGCATGTTGTGGCAGGCGACATTGGCAAGTGACAATCCGCATCTTGTGGCAGGCGACATTGGCAAGTGACAATCCGCATCTTGTGGCAGGCGACATTGGCAAGTGACAATCCGCATCTTGTGGCAGGCGACATTGGCAAGTGACAATCCGCATCTTGTGGCAGGCGACATTGGCAAGTGACAATCCGCATGTTGTGGCAGGCGACATTGGCAAGTGACACGCTGCATCTGGTGGCAGGCGACGGTAGCAAGTGACACGCTCAGGGCTCCCAATGATTCTGCATTATGGTGAGTTGAACGATTTCATTTTACATTACAATGTAATAATATAAATAATGCGCCTCAATCATCCTGACACCACATCAACCATGGTGCTGTTATGATTGAAGCGCCAACACCAGCCATTGCCCGACAAATTGCCCGCAAAATTTTATGGCAGTGCCCCTCCCGAGACTAGGCTCTGGATCCGCCCCTGGATAAGGGGCAGTAAAGGGACTATTGATACAGATTTTAGCAGTTGTTACTGTTTGCTGCTCAGGTAGCCTTATTTTGCAAATTCTCATGCTAAGTGGGACTGATGTTTGGCCAATGCACAGTACACCATAAAATATTCATGAAATAGAGTTTCAGGATGGCCATAGACAGATTAAAAGTCAGACGGTTCAGCAGGAACCAGAAAAATTTCAATCTGTCTTTTCAAGGCTGATTGTACTGAAGTCGATCCATTGACAACCCGTGGTTGAAGGAAAGAAAATTGTATAATGTGTGGCTTTCTTCATACTTTTAAGCAAAGCAGACATATTGCATTGACTAATTGGCTTCCCAGAAAAACACAATTTAGGTAGTAGTAATTCTGTTTACATATAAACATTTTACTTGTGCATCTCTTTAAATATTTTTTTTTCCAGTGATCATTAAATAATTTTTATAGACAGGTATGTACTTCCATGTTACTTTCAGAACTTGATAACCACATTCGCCCCATGTATTTGATAGTAATTTGTATACAATTCCAAAATACATCCTCTGGTCACACATTTGAACTGTAGAAACACATTACGATTGATTTTTGTTTTTAGTGACTGTGGTTTGTTTCATGCTTCTTACCTTTATTTCCATTGTGGTTTTCATCATATTACCAATCGGTGGTTTTATGGCTCTTAGATAGAAGAGTTAAAGGCATTTTTACAGTGTGCGTTTCTGAAATTAGATTCTACTCTGGGAGATTTTATTGATCAGAATGTTTTGTCATCCCTCATGAAATGCTTTGTGAAGAAACTTTTTTCTCTTTCTGTCCTTCGTTTACCCCCTATTCCCCACTGTATCAAGGTGTAATTTTGTATTTACTACTTGCACAGACAGCAAGGATACATAGAATATACAGGCTACCAATTCGGTCTGCAGTATACTTGCTGGTATAAAGTTTTATTGGATGCTTGGACAATCAGCAATAAAGGACACATATAATATAAATCAGTGTACCTATTTTGCTTTAAGCAAAAAAAAATCGGTTAAAGTTCCACATGGGACTACCATTTTCTAGTTGAATGTTATTAATGTTATTAAAATGGCAAATCTATCCCAAAGTCTAGCAGATTTGCTGTAAAAACAATTAGATATTTTATCCTTGACATACAACAGTACTTTGATTTTAGACAGGATTTCCCAAAATTCTCATCTTCTACTCATAGAATTTTGCTTTTGCAAGGAATTTGTGGTCAAATTATAGGAACTCCCACCAATGAAAACTGGTTTACTTCACTAGGAGTTTCACCTTTGGTGAGATCATTGCAAAGATTGCTGTACCTTTAGGGATGCTGTACCTCTAGGCTGCAATGTTTCTTATTGCAGCATTGGAACTGATTTGCTGGTTACAATAGGCTGTACCTCCTTCTTATCTTTCTCATTTATTAAAACAAAGTCTCTAACTACTTTATTTTTTATGTCTTAGAGGTCATGTGATCTTGCCTTGCACATTCCCGTCAACAGGGAAAGATCTGTGGGAGGAGCCTCTAGCCTTCCAATGACATATGCTCTATCATCTATGGAAGTATAAGCTATCTTCCTGTGCCTGCACATCAATGATTAGCACTGTAGCAGTCATATGACTTTTAAAAAAAAACAAAAACAAATTTAGAATGCAAAATAGAAACACATAATAATTATCATAAAATATTCATTCTTCATATAAAGCTTTATTTAAAAGCATGTGTGTATTAACATATTGGAGGCAGAGTCAATAATTCTTTTTACATCTGCCCTCTTAATGACTAGTAACATGTTGGAATGCAGGAAGACAGGGGGAGGGAATTGCTGATCACCCATCTCACAAAGATGGCTCTATAGTCATGTGTGCTACTTAGAATAGGACAAAGTAGAAGTGAACGTCTTGCCTGTTCACAGAAAATGGAGCATGCGCATGAAAGGTGGCAACAAGTGAGCTATAGGATCTCATTCTGCAGGGGGACACATGTAACCAATGAGCACCAGTGAATCACAGGATCAAACAGTTTTTTTTGTTATTTTTTTTTTACTTTACATAAAACGAACGTTATAATAACTTTATTAAGACATTATACTGTATATACAATGCCAAACAGCATGTAAAGACTTTTTAGAACATTTTGGGTTTAATGACACTTTAAATTACATGCTTGGAAGATCTATTTAAAGTGGATGTAAATCTGATTAATGAAATTTGAGCTGGGCACATATATCTGCAGTGTTTTCTTATCTCTCTCCAAAGCCCTGTCCCCTGTAGATGTCTCCTGCTCTGTTCCTCTGTTATCAGCCTGACAAGTCGCCCATCACATATGATAAAAGCAGCCGGAGTTTTGTGTTGGGGAGGTTTCTTTAAATAATTAGCAGAGCCCTGAACTATACAACGAACTGAGCTGAAACTCTTTACCTATGAGGAGAGGGGGTGTGTGCCTTTCCTCCAATCAGCTGTCTTGGCTGTATGCTCTGGCTTCTCTGCAGTCTTTAGAACACTTTCTAAAGGATATATACAGTTGGAGACAGCAGATATGCATGTATAGGGAGATTTGTTTCATCTCTGTGTATCATCTGAGGCTGTTCACTTCACTGGGTATATGTGAGGGTTTACATCCACTTTAAGCCATATGTGGTCTTACAGAACAGCAAGGTTTTCATGATTTTCAGGCACTTCGTATTTTGGATGTGTAATTTATTTTTTACATTTAGCATGACTTTAATATAGTATTAGTGCCCGAATCTGGTTAGTTTCAACTTTTAAAAAAATGGCCTTTAAGTAGTTTTTGACTGTAATACCCAATATTTTATCAGGTGATTATGTGCTTGAATTGACCAGTGTAGGTGGCAGTCATAGCAGATGAAAATGCTATAGGAATGTTTACTCAAAAAATAAATAAATTCAACTTAATACAGATTGGCCTGCAGCAAAACAGTTTAATTGTATTGTTTGTCAACTACTTTTTTCACAGTACCACACTGCATTACCTTAGCGGTTTAATAAAATATCAAAATAGGTGTCTTTAATATAAGATAGTCTAAAGGTTCTGACTAGATGTTATCTGGTCCCCTCTCACCTTGCCAGGATGTATCTTAACGTATCCCTGGATTGCTTCAGAGTTACCTAAGGAATTCCTGTGATTTAATTGGTATTGCTGAATCTTGGCTTCATTCTTCACATGACTGTACTATTAATATTATTGGCTATGCTCTCTTTTGGAAAAACTGTAAAACAAGGGGTGGTGGTCTGTCTCTATGTCAGAAGTGATCTCAAAGCGAGTGTAAAAGAGGACCTAGTTGATGGAGAATGTGATAAGTCTAAAGAACTATGACTAAGCACCCCATAGTGGTGTGAAACATGTCAGCTTTTCATTGATCCTGTGCCTCTAAAGTCTTTGTACCAGGGGGGATGGGACTTGCTAGGGGAAGAGATAGATCAGTGTTCATACTTTGCATGAACACACGATCAGTCTCTTCTCCCCTCAGAGAACCAGGATCTCTGTGTTTACAGAGATTTGTAACGAGCGATCGCGTGAGCCCGGCGGTCTTCGCGACTGCCGGGCACTCGCATCGGCTCCGGGGGGCAAGCAGCAGGCTCGCCTAGTGGCCACAATAAGAAGCGACGTGCCATGTTACCGCAGTAAAAATGCGGCGTCTGGTCAGCAAACGGTTAAGGTCATCACAGAGGACAAGGGGGTACTCTTTATGTCTAGAGGAAAAGAGATTTCATCTCCAAATATGGAAAGGTTTCTTCACAGTAAGAGCTGTGAAAATGTGGAATAGACTCCCTCTAGAGGTGGTTTTGGCCAGCTCAGTAGATTGCTTTAAAAAAAAGCCTGGATTCTTTTCTAAATGTACATAATATAACTGGGTACCAACTTTTATAGATAAAGATGATTGAGGGAATATTCGATTGCCTCTCTGGGATCAGGAAGGAATGTTTCCTCTGCTGCAGCAAATTGGATCATGCTTTGCTGGGGGTTTTTTGCCTTCCTCTGGATCAACTGTATAGGATTTTTTTTTTTTTGGTTGAACTGGATATACTTGTGCCTTGTTTCAACCTGACTAACTATGTAACTATCTGGTAAGAATGTCTAAAATTAAGGGTTTTAGGAATACACGGCGATTGGTCCATTTTATCCTCCTGAAGGCCAAAATTACTATCGCGGGAGCATGGAAGACACACTCAGTTTCCATGCGACCTTTGAAACATAAGATCTCCTGGATTATGATTCATGAAAAAGTTTCTAGCCTGATTCATGGTATGCAATACCAGTTTGAGCAGACGTGGGCAGTGTATATGCATGTTCCTCTTACCTCTTCTCAGAAATCCATCCAAATAACACCATTCCTACAGTAAAGCATGGAGGTGGTAATATCCTGTTATGGGGGTGTTTCTCTGCAGCAGGGACTGGAACACTTGTTAGGATAGAAAAAAAATGGATGGGGAAAAATACCGTCAAATTCTTGAGGAAAATCTGCTGCCTTCTGCTAGAAAGTTGTCAATAGGAAGAAGGTTTACCTTTCAACATGACAATGACCCAAAGCATACAGCAAAAATGACCACACAGTGGTTGAAGGAGAAGAAGGTATAAAGTATACCTGTATAAAGACTGGCTTTGCTGACATCCCTTCTGGCTCCGGATCCTGCTTGCTGTTCCACTACTTTGATCCCTGACTTCTGGCTTGGCTGATTATCCTTTCCGGTTACTTAACTTTGGCTATGTTTTGACTATGTTTGTTCTTTTACTTTTTTTATTAAACAAGTGTGATTTAACTGTACTTCTGTCTCGGCCTGATTTCATGGTTTCTGACAGTAGGCGAAGGCCATGAATTTGGAAGATGCTGTCAATCCACTTGTTGGTAATATTTTTTCCAGATTGGATGAACTGGATCACTGCATGGATCAGTTCGCCATGACGTTACAAGCCCCCCTTGAGTCGCAGGTCTCACCTGGAATCTCCCACTGTGGCCGCCCCGATACAGCCTATGTTGCAGGCCGTCCCTGCTGCTGCTCCAGTCTCTGTGCAGGCACCCGCCTTGAGTATTACCTCTATAAGAGGTATATCTGGTTCCACTCTGCTTCCCAGCGATTTGGGAGCGATCCAGTTCAATGTAGAGGGTTTCTTAACCAGGTTGAGATATACTTTGAGATGCTGCCCCAGGCCTTTCCTACGGACAGAAGCAAAGTAGGCTTTGCCATATCTTTGTTTTCTGAGAGAGCCTTGTGCTCCTGTGTTGGCACATTCTGATCCTACGTTACTTTTTATCCTTGAGGTTGATGCTTCTGAGACTGGTGTTGGCGCCCTTCTGTCTCAGCATCCTACCTCTGGGAACGCTATGCATCCTTGTGGCTACTTTTCCAAGAAATTGTCACCTGTGCAGTGCAATTACGAGATTGGTGACAGAGAGCTGTTGGCGATGATTTTAGCCCTGAAAGAATGGAGACATCTCCTCGAAGGTACCACTGTGCCGGTTCTTATTCTTACTGACCATAAGAATCTCACATTCTTGTCTGAGGCTAAATGCCTCTCTCCCAGAAGGGCTCTTTTCTTGTCTCTTGTCAAGTTTCAATTACATTGTCTCATTCTTACCCGGTACTAAGAATGTAAGGCCTGATGCTTTGTCACAACAATTTTCCTCCACCTCCAAGTTCGAGTCGGTTCCGGTTCCGGTGATTCCTCCTGATCGTATTCTGGCTATGGTTCGCACTAGTCTCACTTCTTCTTTGGGTGACAAAATTCTTGCTGCTCAGGTCCATGCTCCTCCTGAGAAACCTTGTGACCACTGCTTTGTCCCAGAGAGTCTCCGTACTGCCGTGCTCCAGACTTACTATTCTCCCAAGGCAGCTGGCCACCCTGGGAAGAATCAACTTGTTTGGGCCATTTGCCAACAATTCTGGTGGCCGAGTCTACGTGCCTTCGTAGCTGCCTGTTCCATGTGTGCTCAGAGTAAGACTCCACGACGCCTTCCAGTGGACCTCCTACAACCCATATGCAATAGAGAAAGGACCCACCTGTCTATGGATTTCATTGTGGAGTTACCCAACTCGCAGGGCAACACAGTTATCCTTATGGTGGTTGATTGGTTCTCAAAGATGTGTCATATTCCACTTAAGAAGTTGCCCAAGGAACTGGCTTCCATTTTTGCTCGGGAGATCTTTCGCTTACATGGGCTACTCAAGGTGATTGTCTTGGACAGGGGTAGTCAGTTTGTGTCCCGGTTCTGGCGAGCCTTTTGTGCACAGTTGGGAATTCAGCTTGCTTTTTCCTCTGCGTATCACCCGCAGTCTAATGGGGCTGCAGAATGAGCCAATCAGTCCTTGGAGCAATTCCTATGTTGCTATATTTCTGACCATCATAACAACTGGTCAGACCTATTACCGTGGGTAGAGTTTGCTCAAAACAGTTCCTTGAATTCTGCTTCCTGATTGTCCCTGTTTATGGCGAATTATGATTTCCAACCTTCCATGTTGCCTGACTCGTTTGTTCCGCAGAGTATTCCTGCTTTAGAGGAACATCTCCGTGGTCTTCATTCTACTTGGGCACAAGTCCAGGAGGCTTTGCGTCATGCTAATGATAGGTACAGACTCTATGCTGACCGCAGACGCCTGGTGTGTTCCTTCTTGACGCTGTTTGTTCCTTAGGGTTTAAGATTAAATTACACACAGGTGGACTCTATTTAATAATTAGGTGACTTCATAAGGCAATTGGTTCCACTACATCAGTGCTTCTCAACACCTGTCCTCAGGGCCACAAACAGGGCAGGTTTTATGTATTACCTTGGGGAGATGCAGACTAGAATACTGCAATCACTGGGTAGCAAATGATATCACCTGTGATGTATTTCAGTTATCTTGCAAACCTGGCCTGTTAGTGGGTCCTGAGGACAGGAGTTGAGAACCACTGCACTAGATTTTAGTTAGGGGTATCAGAGTAAAGGGGGCTGAATACAAATGCACGCCACACTTTTCAGATATTTATTTGTAAAAAAGTTTGAAAACCATTTATCGTTTTCCTTCCACTTCAAAATTATGTGCCACTTTGTGTTGGTCTATCACATAAATTACAAAATGTGAAACATTTCATGGGGTATGAATACTTTTTCAAGGCACTGTACATAGACTCAACTCTCCCTAAAACTACTCCAACACACATTAGCTGCTGGAAATTCATAATTCCGACAACATAATTTGCCCAAACTGCAAATTTTGAACCCACCGGATCCGCTACAAATCCATAGTAATGGTAAACTCAACCTTACATTGGCCCAGCTTGGTTATCTGTCCATCCTTGAGTTATATCCTGAGGACTGCTGGGGATGCTGAAATTCACTGTTGTTTGACGAGGCACTGATTGTGATATCATCTGCACCACCTCTACCTCTTGTCCAATCAGAGAACACCTTACAGTATATTCTTTGAAGAAAATACAAGATTGCTGAATTGCTGAATGGTGAAGGTACAGGAGAGAGGAGCTCCCTGTGTTCAGTGTATAGACAGCAAGTTGCTCCAGCAGCATTTAGGACAGAGCAGAACTTGACTGTATGTAGCACAGAGTACTACAGTGAATTTCAGCATGTGACACATGAATAATTACCTGTAATCAGGGGCGTATTTACCGCGAGGCAAGCAAGGCCTAGGGTGGCATTTTTTTAGGGGGGTGGCACCTGTACTGGGATCACCCCAGTATGGTTTTTTTAGAGCCAGCAGTCGGCTCTTTTATAATAGCAATCAGAGCGGCTCTCCTGTCCCACCGAGAATGGCTTTGCTCGGCTATTTGTATCAGTAAGCTGGAAGCGATGACATGACATTACTTCTGGTTTAGGCTATGTTTCCACTATTGCGTCCCCAAAGTCGGGCAATTTACACTGCGACTTTGCTATGCGATTTGTGTTGCGATGTCATCTGTCCGGTGAAAGCCATATGAGAACAAGTCGCACCGAAGTAGGAACAAAGTAGTGCAAGAACCTTTTTTGGAGTCGCTGCAACTTGAGTCGCACCAATTAGAACGGGGACCCTTGAAATGCATGGGTTTTGACTTGTCATGCGACATGTGTCAAGTCGCATAACAACTCGCAGTAGTGGAAACAGAGCCTTACTCAGGAACCATCAGCGCCAGTTTTGAAAAAATCGAAAGCATTCAAAAACACTGCCTTTGGAGTTTTGAATGCTTTTAAGGGCAGAAGAAGGATTTGGGGTATTATAGACCCCAGTTCTCTCCATAAAAAGGACCTGTCACATGCCTATTGCTGTCACAAGAATGTTTAAATTCCTTGTGACAGCAATATAAGTATAAATAAAAACAAAAAAACAATTTAAACAGTGTATAAAAAAAATAAAAATAATAAACAGTACAAAATAAATTGTAAAGTGCCCCCGTTTGTCGCCGCTGTATGGGCATGCGTAAATTTAAACGACTGGGGTGGGACAAATATAGATGGGGGCAAATGTTTTTAGTCTTACCCAGGGCAGCGCAAAACATAAATACACCACTGCCTGTAGCCAGTTTAGCCCAATGTAAGTTTAAAAAATGGATAATTCCTGGAATTTTTTACATTTAATGCTTCAACTCCAGAAACCAGGAAGTTCATTTCCAGCAGAGCAACCAGGTTTGTTAGTATACTTCCCAATTATGTTATTCTTATATATATATATATATATATATATTATATAACACCAACAGTTTGCGCAGCGCTTTACAATATAAATTGAGACAGTACAGCAACAATACAATTCAACACAAGAAGGTTATGTATTGTATCCCTGACCTTTGGGATGTCTAACAATGCATGATTTCCAGTTCAGGGAATCACAGGTAATTAATGTGCTTATTAACACTCTTGTGTAATTCTCTGGAAGCGTGGGCACTGAGTAGCGGTAATGGTTCCTAAAGATTGGAGCTTTTGTAAAAACACCATGACAGAGCATCCTTCTGTTATCAATAAAATGGAGAGGGCTGGTAAACCCCTTGGCAATGTAGGTTAATTTCATGCACAGAAAATGTGTCACAGGAAACAAGTAAAATAAGCCAGTTCTGGCAGTTAATCATGTTCATGTACAGACAGAAGGTTAGTACAGTACAATCTCATTTACAAGACTTTAACCTGATCCTTTCTACAGAGATCTTAGCCTGCCATCTAGTGGTTAAATAATAAATGACAACCACGTCAGTAAAGATTGTATTGTATTGTAAATTACTACTTATAGTACTACTTATAACAACAATAACTTAGGCATATGCTTAATTTATTTCAAATTTTAATTGTTAGATGATTTTTTAATCATTCTTGATGCCTTTCATACCTGAGCCACACAATGGCTTTAGATCTTCTGTAACATATTTGCAAACAAACTGGATCTACTGTCCTTAAAAGAAATAAAATAAAATAAAAAGGGAGCGAATGCTGGCATTACTATCACTGTACCTTCGTTTGCAGTTATAGGTCAGTGTGCTGTGGCATGTGTATGGAATACTGAAGTCAGGTTAGGCCAATGTTGATAAAGACCTGGGATCAGGACTGAACATGTTAATGGTGATATGACATGTTATATGCCCCATTTTTGCCTCTGTTATACATATTGGAATTATACTGAATGAAAACAAGCTTGGGTGTATGGTCAGCTAGGTTCTGGAGTGGTGTCTTATTCTTGGGCACTTTTAGTATTTGGAAGAAAATTTAGCTCAATGTGTGTACTTAATGAGAGAGGTTAGAGAAAATCAGCAGACCTGAAATGCAAAAAAAAAAAAGACAAAAACTTTCAAAATAGGATTTTATTAAAAATACAATTAGTGACTAGTGACTCGGCAAGTGCAATTGCTCCAGAGCTAATTAAATGAGGTAAGGCTTCACTTTGCAAAGAATATCCAATCACATGCAAGAAAAATAAAAAAACAGCATTTTTGCTTGCAACTTCCAGGTTTCATTGCCAAAGCTTAATTGAACAAGCTGAGGTTAGAAGCTGATTGGTTTCTATGCAGATATGTGAATAATTTTTCACTCTCTAGCTTTAATAAATTAACCCCTATGTCCATAGAGACTGTTCATCTAAATTCACTATAAATTGTGACTCTTGGCTCAAACAGGATGCACAACCATTTGAAAGTCCATATAAAACATGTTGGTACGCTTATCATACTATCCCAATCTGTTGGAGTGGTGCTTATATATAAAATCCTAAACCATAAAAATACCCTGATATCATAATCAGTAAACTGAATAAGTGCAAATAAATATTCAATCAATAAAGTGAATAATTGCAAAAAAAATGCATCAAAAAACATATACCCTGATATCACAATCAGTAAAGTGAATAGGTGCAAATAAATACATCAATCAATAAAGTGAATAAATGCAAATAGATGCATCAAAAAACATATAAGGGAACACACATCCCTAAATATATGTAGATATAAAAAAATATATGCCTTTGATGAACTTGCTTGTATTTCGATTCTCACATATCACAGTTGCATGATGAATTACATTTGCAAGGTGATGATTCACATAGTCCTCAGCTGGGTTAACAAAAACAGACACTATTTATTGCTTTTTTTAAATTTATCTACATATATCTAGGGATGTGTGTTCCCTTATATGTTTTTTGATGCATCTATTTTCATTTATTTACTTTATTGATTGATATATTTATTTGCACCTATTCACTTTACTGATTGTGATATCAGGGTATATGTTTTTTGATGCATTTTTTTTGCATTTATTCACTTTATTGATTGATTATTTATTTGCACTTATTCACTTTGCTGATTATGATATCAGGGTATTTTATGGTTTAGGATTTTATATAAAAGCACCACTCCAACAGATGGGGATAGTTTGATAAGCGCACCAACATATTTTATATTGATTTATAGCAACAGGTGTCACAGCACTAATTGGTTGGTTTCAGCTTACATTTCTTTTTGGTGTTTTGTTATTTTATATAGAATCCACATCAGCGCTTTAGTTTTCTTTTTTCACATTTGAAAATCCAGATATGCAGAATGTTCAATGGCTTGTCATCAGTAGGAATTTATACCAATCCATGCACTCGGACAAACTCAGCAATTCAGTTATGGAGGACGAGACAATTTTCATTTTGTGTAATGGCTACTTTATGTTGTTCTGCTACACAAAGCAGGGGAATTTGATATTCATTTTTATTAATATTCTTTATTATATTTTTGTCATCTGTATTATAACTTTCTAAAACCTCTGCTTGATTAAAAAAAAAAAACCTACAGACTTTTGTACAGCACTTATGTTATATGGAATGCAATGTTTGTACTGCTGTTGTAGCCAATTAGACTCGGTTCACACTGGAACCCGCGCGGATAGCACAGGAGCGCTGTGCGTCCCTGTTCCCCATTTCAGGGACGAATCAGGGCCGAATCTATGCCTGTTTTCGGCCCTGAAACGGAGCCAAAGACGCACAAAGTTTCTGTGCAGTGTGCTCCGCAGCCGCAACAGAGATATGTGAACTGGCTCCATAGGGAGCCAGTCACATTTTCCTGCTATGTGAATTAGATGCGGGGAAACCCACATCTAATTCGCATTGGTGTGAACCCGGCCTAAACCTGTCTGATAAAACAAGGCTAGGGGTTACCCATTTAAAATGTGTATTACTTTACCAAGGTAAAAAAGGTAGCACAACTGTTAATCCAGATGTAGAATTACAGTCTTGGATGTAGCTTAAAGAAAAAAATTACTGCTACTGTGAAATCTAGTACAATAGGTCAATTACAAGTATGAAACAGAAGAGTATCTAGTAGGACAGGGATCGATGATCTTTCTGCATTGCTTTTAGAGTTACTTATAGTGGTTGTAAACTAATACATATACCCAGTGAAGTGACTGGCATCAGGTGTTACACAGGGATAAAACAACCCGTACTACATAGGTTGTACCTGTTTACCTGCAGCACACTCTTCTCTACTGCATTCTAAAACACACAAAATAAAGGCTTCTTCTCAACTTCAACAGGCAGGGGGCAGAGATCTGACGTCACACACTGCACAGCACAGAACTGAGTGCAATTTGAGACCTGAGTAGAGGGAATTGATCCCCCCACCCCCAAAGTCTCATAGGTAAACATGCACAGTCGAGGCTGTCAATCAGCCTATGTGTGTTGAAGGGGGGATGGTGCCATCTTCTGAGATTGCTTGGTGTCCAGCTAGACTATCAGAAGTGACTTATGCAGATAGCTGAGGCAGGTGAGATCAGATAGGACCCACACTAAATGCTTTGGATTGAAACAGATACACAATATCGAAAGACTTGCTTTGTTTACAACCACTTTAAACATTCAGATAACCAATTTCGACTTGACTTGCTGTATACTTGTTATGTAATGATGGTATAAGTATTTTCCAATGTATATAGATCCTTTAATGGTTACTGAGCAGTCATTTATCATATTACAGTGATTTATACTGTATATGGCTTATGTAATCTTGTGTACATTGCATCCATCAGGATTGCAGTCAATGCTACTATACTGCCTATGATTATACTCCATCACAATATGCAGTCCATGATGCTATTTCTAGAATTCATTTTATTATTTCAAACATAAATAGGCCATATTTAAATCGTGTTTGAAGTTTGTTGCACTATAACTTTTGCCACACCTAAAACATTATTTTCACTGCTTTTGATGTCCACATTTACCTATGCAGTGTATTCAATTTATATTTTTTTGTAAACTATGAATTTGTTGTGTGCTTACCTTTACATTGCATAAAAGAACTCATCTTATCAATCAGCATGCATGTGTTTGGCTGATTTTCTTACTTCCGGGCATATTGGGGGAAAGAGAGTATAATGTATGTCATATGCACAGTCTCTTCAATCACTATTTACTGAAAAATACAGTATATAGGCTGCTTTTTTGGTCTGGATTTAGCAGTACTTTCTTATTCAATTAATCAGAACAAGCATGCTGCAAGTAAAATCAGACTGAAGCTAGGAGGCCTAAACTGTTCAACTTGTCTGTTATCAACAGCTCTGCTTTTGATTGCGTAGCACCCTGGTGTTTAGGCAGGGTTGCTAAGTAAATTTAGTTTGCCAGGCAGTGGTTGCCCTGGTTAATTGTCAGTAGATCCACTGATTCCTCTCTAGTTCTGGACTTGCTGCACCTTCTCTCTTCTGTCGCTAGGTGGCGTTATGCTGGTAACATTAGATAGACCAGGGCTTTGCAAGGTCAGGTTATGAATGGATGTGGTGTATCAGCCAATTGGCGTGGGTTTCTTTAGTCCCTTGGCCTGCTGGGAGAGCCTATTTATTTGGGTGGAGTCAGGTGATCGCGGTTCTGTGCCACCTGAATGACTGTCTGGGTGGACATGTGTTAGGCTGCCCCAGCCTGCTAGGCCGGAAGCCTGGACCTATGCCGGGGACATCTGGCTGCTAGGCTGTCTGAGGGCCTATCCAGAAGCAGGAGAAGCAGCGTGGGGTTGGCACTGCAGGATTAGAGTCCAACCAAGAGTAACGGTTCAGCCAGACTGGAAACCATGTGAGGTCGGAGGTAGAGGTGAAGCTGTCGCCACTAAGCGAGCATCCACCTTTTTACCGGAGACCATTGTGAGTAAGCTGGAGCCAGTACCAGAGCAGTCTTCTCACCAGCCGGCAATGGTGAAGAAGTGGTAAAACTTCAGCAAGTGCCAAGCCAGGGACCTAGTGGGTCAGCAGGGGTGACGCTTGAGGAGTATCTGTGAGTATCTGTGAGTGCCAAGCCAGGGACCCATCAGGAAAGTGGGGGTGACGCTTGAGAAAGATACTGAGTAATGGAAGTGGAAGAGCTCAGGGAATCCAGTGGTGATTGGGTCTGAGGGTCTAATGAGAGACTGGGAGCTCAGTGAGTGAAGACCTACAGTGGGAGACTGTAGCGTGCCAGGAGAACTATTCTGTGTTACTGTAGTTAAGTACAATTACTGTTAGTAACTGTTACAAAATTTGTTGCCATAGGAGACAGCAGTCCTACCTATAATGACATGATATCTGGCTGGAGGCCTTCCACTGGATAGCTGTCTACCTATAGAAGTCTCGGAGTCTGCCAATTATCATTGCATCTAATTATGGGTGTCCTGGCCTTAACCCTCTCTCCCACAGTTCTTCTTTAAGAGACAATAAATCTCTTTGCATTCAAAAAAGTGCCTGGCACATATAACTTCAGCTTGTATTACACCCACCATGCCTTGTAACCCACTCTACCACGACGGATGTCAGCTCTCCCTGAATCTGGAGGTCACCATTAGGCCTCTAGAGATCCAGGACAATTGGAAGAAACTATGCTTGTACCTTGCAGAACACTCTTTACGTGTAGGCATGTGAATAGTTGTTCCACCTGTAAAGGGCATGAGCCATAGTTGTCTAAGTTGACAGTTGAAGGACTGGATCAGTTGATGCATTGGAGAAAAATGTTCTTGTTTGTGTTTCTGAATTACTAGGTTTTTTTTTTTTTGACTGTCATGGTTTTGTTTCCTTAAGGGACAAGTGATCCATATGTCAAGTTCAAGATTGGAGGAAAGGAAGTTTTTCGAAGTAAAACAATACACAAGAACCTTAACCCTGCTTGGGAAGAAAAAGTTTCTCTGCTCATTGACAATCTGAAGGAACCTCTATATGTCAAGGTAGGACGTTATGTTACTAAGCTGTCAGAAAATATTTAGAAATATTGTTTCGGCTTGGATAGCCTAAAGGTGGCCGTAGGCATGTAAGGGTGGAAGATGACCTGTCACTGCCTATTTAGGAAGGAACATTAGTGATGGGAAAGCAGAGAAGATTGGGGCAGTGGGCATCTGCTGTGCAGCAAACAAAAGGTGGAGTTGTAACTTGTGTTCTGCTCTATTTAAAGTACTGTATATCAAAAGTCAAAACTTATTTTTTTCATTATTGAATGGTTATTACCCCTGTCAGTTTGTTTGTCATCTGTGCCCCAATTGGGCAACTTACTTTCACTTTCTGTTTTATAGTCACAGCAGTGAAAGGAAAACTCTCCAACGTTAGGTAAATCCCCTCATAGACAGTGGTCACTGGAACAAGTGCCCCCATTGTAAGATTACCTCTCTGTTCCTGTTCTAGTAACTCAAACTTTTGGATTTTTCCCTAATCACCCTGATGATAGTCAGGGCAAGAGAGAATGCTTTATCTAATGAGGACCCTAATAACAGTAAAACCTAATAAAGGTTTTATTCTCTTATTCCTCTACCCTAAACTACAAATCTTAAAGCAGAACTTCACCCAAAAGACAAAGTTCCACTTTTCTGCCTCACTTCCCCATCACCTTTGGATAAAGATTTTTTTGAGACGAAGCAGGCACCTGGTTTTGACAGGTACCCACTCCCTTTTCCGCTCAGATCTCCCAGGCGATCCAAGTGGAAGTTTCCTGCCCCCCTTTGCCCACAGCTTTCTGGGACATGTCACAGGTCCCAGAAGGCTGTGGGACCATTTACAAAGAGCAGCGTGGTACATGCATGTGCAGTGTGAAGCTGCAAGGAGTTACAGCAGGCATTCCCACACTAGACATGGCGGCGCCAGGGACATGAAGACCGGTAATATATTTACCAACTTTCTTCGGCTTAGTTCACACTGGCTGCAGAGGGGCGGTAAACACAGGTGGTTGATTTGCATTTTTACAGTCCCAACCGCCCACTTCCATATTTACATGGCAGCTGGAGTGGTGAGTTCAGATTGCCAAAGCGAAGCATTGTGGTGCAGTTATTTTAATTCAGCAAGTTGAGTTTCAGCAAGTGATACCGCCTGTAAAAATTACCAATTGAAGTCAATAGGACCAGGCTGCAAGTGCATGCCAAGTGCAGCTGTTGCAACATGGTGGTTCAATGTAAAGTCTCAATTGGGATAGAACACCCCCCCCCAGGGATTGATAAACAGAGTATTGCCACCTGAATGCCTGTAAACTGGCTATCAACCACGGCTTAAAAAGCAAGCCGCTGCGGATCCCTTTTGAGAGGGTGGAAAAGTCCACCATTAGTGTGAAAGATGCCTTTAGACACCATACCTTTGTAGAGGTATGCACCCATGACCAGCATGGGACCATGACCAGCAAAATATCATCACTAGCAACCATACAAAACCCACAAGTGGCAATTCCTATCTTCACTTTGAAAGTTGCCACCACCCAGTGTGGAAAAAGAATATCCCCAATGGACAATTCCATATATTAAGGAGAAAGTGTACAACAAGACTGGAAGATTATACCTCACAAGGCAAACATATGCAAAGGAAATTTAAAGAAAAGGGTTACCTGAGAGATTTAGTTCAAGATGCTTTTTTATTACATACCAATAAGTCATCCAAGAATAATAATATTAGTAACCAAGATAACACTACCAAAGAAATTGCAAATACAGCAAGATTTGTGTCCACCTTTAACACCAAATACAGGACCATCTCGATAATCATCCACAAACATTAAAATATTTTGAAGTTAGATCAAAGTTTGGCCCCTCTGTTGCCCTCCAAACCACAAATAACCTTTAGAAAATCGTGTACTATAAAAAACATCATTGCCCCAAGTAAGCTAGAAAAACCGAATAAAAGACCTTTGTTTGACATTAGGGCTTTTTTGATAATAGAACAGGTATATTTCAATGTCGGAAAAGAGGTTGTCTTACTTGTCAATCTAATACTCATGATTGTTCAAAAGTTGTCACTAACAAGGGCACCACTTTTCAGATCAAACAGTTCATCATGTGCTCGACTGAGTTCATAATCTATGTCCTGCGGTGCCCCTGTAACCTTTTGTACGTGGGTCATACGATGCTTACTCTTTGTACGAAAGTGGGTGAGCATCGTGGGTTAATTAAAAAGGGATTTGATCAACACAGTGTCCCATGCCATTTCTTCCAGGCACACAACCAAGATTTCAGAAACCTGGAGGTAAAGGCGATTGAGGCCATCCCTAAGGGGACGCTGACCTATAATGAGAGGTTCTCCCACCTTTGGAGAAAGGGAGACCTTTTGGATTTATTTGCTGGGTTCCCTTTCGCCTGATGGCCTTAATGAGGAACTTGATATTCATAGTATCATGTGACAACACCATACGGGGATTTGTTGTCCATGTCCTGTTGTATGGCTTAATAGACTTGTTTCACCTGCATGTATGACCATCAACAAGGTGTCCACAGATATGAATATGTACACATCCATACATGCAAGTTGTCTTTAAGGTTTTGTATATTTTTTCTTATGAATTATCAATATTATTTACTGTATATATATATATATATATATATATATATATATATATATATATATATATATATATATATTTGTATATATTATTTATTCTCCTATTATTCTTATTTTTATTTTTTTTTTGTCTTATTAATTTTTATTAAGGAAAAATGTATATAATGTATGTTGCATCATATAACAAACAGTATACATTACAGAGTAGATCTGAACAGATAGATCGTAATAACAGGGCATTCCATAGAAACACATTACATGTCAGTTATAACATTTATTAAGGTTCAGAGTGCACCACTTGAAACGGGTTAATAAGAATGAGTAAACGCTCGTCGTATCAAAGGTGCGAACGTCAACATCTTCTCTGTAGATGACCTTTATTGAGGTATACATCTTTGAACGATAGAATGTAAATAAAGGAAAAGAAAGGGCGGAGAGTGAGAGAAGAGTGGTGATAGGGGTGAGGGAGCAGGGGAGGGGGGAGGGGGGGTTTATCTGCCTCGGTCCAAGCTCACCTATGCAATATTCTTAGCTATCAACATATTATGTAGGTTGAGACATAATTTCCGCGTATGCGGTAGTATATTTGAAGGCAAACCAGCAGGACCATATCTTCTTTGCTAGGCTAGATTTGTTTCTAAGGGAGAGAGTCATATCTTCCATGTGGTAAATATTGTCCACTTTCACTAGCCACACTAGCCATTGACGTAAAGTCGGTATGGTCGTTTTTTTCCAATATTTAGGGATGAGTGCCTTTGCAGCATTAAGGAGGTGTGGTGTTATGGATTTTTTATAGGGGTCCCACTAGTTTACCTGTACAGTGAAATAAAACCAACCACAGATTATTGGGAATCTCCCAAACCTGGATTTCCCTGATCCAGTGTAGAATAGTTAGCCAGAACGGGCGTATCAGTGGACAGAACCACCAAATGTGAGCATGTGTTGCTCTTTCACCGCAACATCTCCAGCACATAGGTGATGTTTGTGGAAAAGTCTTGTGCAACACCACAGATGTATAGTGCCACCTTGTCAATAATTTGTAGTTTACTTCCGCCATTCTAGAAGCCCCAGAAGAGGTATGAGCCAATATGAGAATGGTGGACCTTTGGGCTGTTGACAACTCTTTTTCCAAATCTTTTTCCCAGTTGCGGATAAAAGTGGGGACTCTTGTAAATGCCAGCATTAGCAAAGTGTGGTAGAAGTAGGAGATAGGTTTCTCCATTGGTTGATCTTCGAAGTATGCGGCTTCCAAGGGAGTCAGATCTGAAAAGGATCTTAGGGGTTTCGGGAGAGAGTGCACAAAAGCCGCTAGTTGTCGGTGTCTCCACTGATCCATAATAGAAATGGTGGAGCTGTGTAGCAGTGTGGACAGAGGCACTTTCTTATTTTTATTTTACATGTCATTTGTGTTTTTATATTTATTTTTATTTTATTTTATTCTTATTTGTATTTATTATATATACAGTGTATATTTTATTTTTTTTGTTTAAAAAAATTCATTAATTTCTTTCAATTAATTATTTTTTAATTTCTATACATATATGTGAGTATAGAGTATATATAAATAATATGTGTTTCCCAGCTAATAGTCTACTTATTTAATTTAATACAGGAGTGGGATTTAGGCTCATAAGCACTGTGTATAGTTTATATTTCTTGTCATAGAGTTGAGAGGGGTTAACAGTATACTCCATGCTGGCCATCTCCACCCCCTCCCCTTCCCCTTCAATGGGTTTAAATATCGCTGTTGCTGTCATCTCCATGACTTTGACAAAGTGCATGTGCGTGAAACATGTTAGTTACGGCAACCCAAGCTTGCGGTTCACCACTCCACACGAGCCTTCCTTCCCTTCACTTCTGGACGCAGCCCTAAAGTCATCCAGCACGTCTGGCTCTCGTGGCTTCGGTCAGCTCCCCCGGCTCCATCGTTCATTTGTGAATCATACAGTTCATTGCCTGTAACCTGGCACGGCTGTGCCCTGCGTCCAACCCCAGCTCTTCTCAAGCAGCCAGCAGAGTGTCCTCCCGCCGTTGCGGCTCCCATCTTGGACACCTACGGAGCCTGGTCTCCTGGGTGCTGCCATTGGGCTGTTTATCACCTCCTCTTCACCGGGTTGTCCCGGCTCCCAATGTGGTTCAGGTAATTTATTTTCTACATCTCACCAGCAAGCCACCTGGATGATATTAAAGTGATACTAAACCCTCGTGTTTTTTTTTTTTAAATAACAAACATGTCACACATATGTCAACAAACATGTCAGACACGGAACGCTGGACTCGGCCCCGCCCCCACGGCGCACACATCATTGGATTTGACTGACAGCAGCCAATGGCTGTGCTGCTATCAATCTATCCAATGAAGAGCTGAGACACCGCCCAGAGAGGAAGAGTGCATCTCCGGCGTGGGAACGAATGGACTCAGGTGAGTAAAACGGAGGGCTGGGGGCAGTGGCGGCTGGTGCTCAAAATTTTTGGGGGGGCGCAAACAAAATGAAAAATTCTAAAAAAAAACATCAATCGCAGCCACTGTGTCAACAAAACGCAGCCACTATGTTATCAATCACAGCCACTGTCATCAAAACTTAGGCACTGTGTCATAAAAAACGCAGCCACTGTGTCATCAAAAATGCATCCACTGTGTCATCAAAAACACATCCACTGTGTCATCAAACGCAGCCACTGTGTCATCAAAAACGCAGCCACTGTGTCATCAAAAACGCATCCACTGTGTCATCAAAACGCATCCACTGTGTCATCAAAACGCATCCACTGTGTTATCAAAAACGCATCCACTGTGTCATCAAAAACGCATCCACTGTGTCATCAAAACGCAATCACTGTGTCATCAAAACGCATTCACTGTGTCATCAAAACGCATCCACTGTGTCATCAAAATGCATCCACTGTGTCATCAAAACGCATTCACTGTGTCATCAAAACGCATCCACTGTGTCATCAAAACGCATCGACTGTGTCATCAAAAACGCATCCACTGTGTCATCAAAAACGCATCCACTGTGTCATCAAAATGCATCCACTGTGTCCACTGATCCCAGAAACCATGATTGTCTCCTTAATAGCAGCCAGCATCTCTTTGAACAAGGGGGAAGGGGGGCAAGTTATCAAAGAACGATACTCACAGTGATTTGGGGGGCTGGGAGAGAATGCTGTATGTACTAGGGGCCACTTTGGGAGCAGAGAGGATTTGTGCTGGGGGGGGGTTCTAATTTTATATTCAACCCCCCTTCTAGCACAAATCCTCTCTGCTCCCAAAGTGGCCCCTAGCACATACAGCATCCTCTTCCAGCCCCCCAAATCACTGTCAGTATCTTTCTTTGATATCTTGCCCCCCTTCCCCTGCAAGTGTCATATTCAGACCTCAGATCAGCACGTCCGGTGTATGTGTCCATTCTCCTCCCCCTCCTCCTCTGTCTGTGTATAGGAAGGCACTCGGAGGTGTCTTCAGTCTGTGTGTTAGTGAGATAGGAGAGGGGGGGAAATGGGGAAGAGAGGGACAGATGATACAGATGCAGCTGTGCTGTGCTGTGCTGGAGCTCACCCTCCTTGCCAGACTGGAACCTGTCCCTCATGCTGCTCTCTTACCTTCCTCCTGCAGCTCCGCTCGGGCCGAAGAATGGAGCTGCCGATGTCACTTCCGGCTTTAGTCTGTTTCACGAAAGCCGGAAGTGACCTCGAGATTTGAAAAGCAATGCTGCCGCCCATAGAATCACACTGATTCTACGGGCGGAAGCTAATCGGTGTTTTCGATTGCGCCGCAAGGTGGGTTAAAAGCCCGCAAATGAAGCGCCATGTCTGCAATTTTGTGATTGCATTGATGTGGCGCTTCCCATAGTGCACTGCGTCCGGAGCCACAGTGCACTTTGTTAAAGGACTTTTCTTTTGTTGTTGTTCTTAAAGGGGCCGTTTTAAATTTTTTTTTTTTTTATTTTTTTTTTTTATTGAATACAGGAGGGGGGGCGGCGCCCAGGCGCCCCCTATGGACGGGCCGCCAATGGCTGGGGGGCTGCTCAGTGAGAAAAATTTTTTCACCTTAATGCATACGATGCATTAAGGTGAAAAAAACACTAATGCCCCGTACACACGGTCGGATTTTCCGACGGAAAATGTGTGATAGGACCTTATTGTCGGAAATTCCGACCGTGTGTATGCTCCATCACACATTTTCCATCGGATTTTCCGACACACAAAGTTTGAGAGCAGGCTATAAAATTTTCCGACAACAAAATCCGTTGTCGGAAATTCCGATCGTGTGTACACAAATCCGACGGACAAAGTGCCACGCATGCTCAGAATAAATAAAGAGATGAAAGCTATTGGCCACTGCCCCGTTTATAGTCCCGACGTACGTGTTTTACGTCACCGCGCTCAGAATGATCGGATTTTCCGACAACTTTGTGTGACCGTGTGTATGCAAGACAAGTTTGAGCCAACATCCGTCGGAAAAAATCCTAGGATTTTGTTGTCGGAATGTCCGAACAAAGTCCGACCGTGTGTACGGGGCATAAGTGTTTACAACCCCTTTAACTTCCTCCTACCCAGTTTATTGTGTGGTACCATTTGCTTTTAAGCTTTTTAATTATTCCATTCGCTATATGCCTTCATGCTATATGACTGATTGCTGCATATGTTTCAACATCCCACAGTCCTACATAGACTTTTGCAGTGATTGTTTATCTTCTTAGTGCAATAAACTATTTGTCATTTATCCATTGGTCCAGATGTAATTTATGCAACTTATGACTTTACCCATAAAGGGCTGCCTTTTGGTTTTTTTATACCTCTACAAAGGTGACTTTAGCTGCCCCTACATGTGCAAAGTGGATAGTTAGCACCTACCCCTGCCACCTGCTGATAAAAATTGTTTTTTGGTCACCAGTGTCAGCCCTATTGTTCGGTGAAAAGAAAAACCATCAAAAGCCACACACACACGTCTTTGGATGATCGGACATTTGAATTTGACTGTTTGATATCCAAGCAGATACACATATCTGTAAACCTCAAACACATATCTGTAAACTTTCTCAGCAGATAATCTTCCTGTATGGCCAATCTCTCTGTGTATGTAATAACTATCTCTCTATGTAATAACCCTGTGTTGAATTCTTAATTACTAACTGCTATCCAACACTGTATTTTCAGTGACAACATTTCATCCTATGAATGTAAAGCGTTGTTTAATCTTTATTTATGTTATGCCTCTGCACTCCTCTCCAGAATGTCACTTCCCATGTTCACCAGTGTTTCTTACACTGACTGTATAACATACAATTGTGCTTGAAAGTTTGCCTACCCTTGGAGCATTGGTAAAATATGTATCATTTTTAAAGGTGATTGTACCTGTATTAAAAAGTTAATTTATTTATTGCACTTCTGGGAAATAAACCACAACTGTCAATGATAAAAGCTTGCAGAGGTTGCAGAGGCAATCATAAAAGCATATAATGTAGATACTAATGTAAAAGATACTAATGTAAATTTAATAACATTCTTTTACATTAGTATCTACATTAACTATATGCTTTTATCTCACAGTAAGTTGCACCAACACGACACTAACACCAGTACACGTAGGTACACTTGTCACCCCCTGATGGCCCCCCCGTTAACCCCTTCACTCCCTGTCACAGTGTCACCCAGTGCAGTTGTCAGATTTTTCACTGATCACTGTACTGGTGTCATTTGTGGCACTAATCAGCATTAGGGCAGTTAGTGGTAGGCCCAGGTAGCTTTAGGGTACCCCCTAACCCCCCCTAATAAAGGTTTACCCCTTGCTCACCCTCTGTCACCAGTGATCACCATATTAGTGTTACAGGTGACGCTGGTTAGTTATTTTTTTATAGCGTCAGGTTACCCGTCGTATATTACCTAAATTAGGGGTTAACCCCCTGATCATCCGGAGGGTGATCTCAGTTAGGTTTTAGCGTCAGTTAGGGTCTGCGTCGCCCCAGGCAGCGTCAGATTAGTGCCAGTAGCGCTAACACCCACGCACGCACCATACACCTCCCTTAGTAGTATAGTGTCTGAACGGATCAATACCTTTGATCTGATCAGATCTATACTAGCGTTCCAAGTAGTTTAGGGTTCCCAAAAATGCAGTGTTAGGGGGATCAGCCCAGATACCTGCTAGCACCTGTGTTTAGCCCCTCCGCCCATCCCAACCCAGCCCACCCAAGTGCAGTATCAATCAATCACTATCACTTACAAAACACTAAACACATAACTGCAGCGTTTGCAGAGTCAGGCCTGATCCCTGCGAACGCTAACAGTTTTTCTGGTAGCGTTTGAAGCAGTCGCTGACAGTCAGGTGCTCTTTTTTCATGTGAGTCTCACTAGTTTTACCAGTAAATTTATAGGCCAAACTATCCAATCGAAGGTACACTAGTGAAGAGGCCTATACGTTTCTGAGCATGACAGATGAGAGTGAAGAGGAAGTCACCCATATGTCAGATTCAGTCTCAGAATCGATCCTGTAGACAGCAGCGGCACCCTGACAGATAGCTCTGACGATGGAGTAGTGGTCCTTGCCAAGGTCAGGCGTACCCAACCCCCTTCTGCTGTTGTTGAGGTGCATGAACCGCAGGACTCTCGTATGGAGCAGAGATCCAGTACTAGTGCCGCACATCCTTCTGGTTAACTGGCAAGCACCAGTGGCCAAGTACATCCTGGTCGTACATCCAGCACTGCAGTAACACTTGGTGATGTGGCAAGTCCCATAAGTGCAGTTCAAGCTGGTGAGGTGGCTAGCACAAGTAGTGTCCCGCAGCCACCAAGAAGACAAGGACAGGCCCGTCGAGCCCATAGTGCCCTTCCTGCTGCATTTGCCAATCCGAATTGGGAGCCCACCCCTTCTGCAGCACCCGTACTTCCCCCATTCACTGGCCAACCGGGAATTCAGGTGGAAACAGTTGATTTTACGTCACTTGATTTTTATTCACTGTTTTTCACAGAATATCTATCTATTGTGGACCAAAGCAATGTGTATGTTGGTCAATTCTTCGCCACTGATCCCCAGTTGACCCTTGTCAGAGATTGGAGACCTATTACGGTCTCTGAATTTAAGAGCTTCCTGGGCCTATTCCTCCTCATGGGCATAACTAAAAAAAGTGAGTTGCAGTCATATTGGTCCACTGACCCAATTCACCATATGCCTGTGTTCTCTGCCTCCGTGACCAGGACACGATACGAGCAGATCTTGCGGTTCATGCATTTCAATGACAATGAACTCTGCCATCCTCGAGGTGACCCTGAATGCGATTGGCTCTACAAAATTCGGCCCCTCATAAACCACTTCAACCAACAGTTTGTAGCCTTGTTTACTCCCGATCAAGTTGTCTGCGTAGATGAGTCCCTGATTACGTTTTCTGTCCGCTTATCATTCAAACAGTATCTTCCCAGCAAGCGTGCCAGATATTGGGTCAAGATGTATAAGCTCTGTGACAGGGCAACTGGCTATACATAATATGCAACTGGCCAGAGAACTGCCCAGACTACATAAGGAATGCTGATAAGATTATGTGGGACTTGGTGTCACCCTTATTTGGAAAGGGGTACCACTTGTATGTGGACTATTATTACACAAGCGTGCCACTTTTTAGTCACTTGTTTGATCATGGAATTGATCAAACAAGTGATCAAACATGTGGCACCGTGCAATCTAATTGCTGGGGCTTACCCCAGTGGCTTGTAGATTCTCGTCTTAGGCTAGGGGAGAGAGCCTGCTTGAGATCTAATAATTTGCTCGCTGTGAAGTGGAGGGATAATAAGAATGTTTTCATTCTGTCCTCCCTTCACGCAGACACGGCGGTCCAAATTCAAATGGCGACTGGTGCTATGGAGAAACCCCTCTGTGTCCACGAATATAACCTTAATATGGGAGGGGCGGACCTCAATGACCAGTTGATGGCACCGTACTTAATTGGCCGTAAGGCCAGACCCTGGTACAAAAAAGTGTCTGTATACTTATTCCAATTGGCTCTGCTGAATGCTTACGTGCTATACAAAGATTCAGGACGAACTGGATCCTACCTTAAATTCCAGGAAGAGATCATCACAGCCCTTCTTTTTCCAGACGGTGCTGTGGTCCACCTTCCCGATGCAAAGGCAGTGAGTTGGCTGCATGGGAGGCATTTTTCGTATGTCCTCCCTGGTAGCCCTACCAATCGATCACCCCAAAGAAGATGTTGTGTCTGTAGCAAGTGCGGATTTACGCATGACACCCACTATTGTTGTCCCTCCTGTCCTGACCAACCTGGTCTCTGCATCGGTGAATGTTTTGAACGCTACCACACACTAGTGGAGCATTAGCGTAGGGTACAGCACTGCACAGACTAGGACACACTTTCACAGGGTCTCCAAAGATGCCATCGCATTTTTAGAGACACAAACCTGGAACCATTACAGTTACAAATAAAAGTGTAAAAAACAAAACAAAAAGAAAGTTAAAAAAACCAAAGAATATATAAAATAAAAAAGCCACAAATAGTTGTTTTATTCTTTCTCTATTCTCTCTCTATTGTTCTCTCTTCATTGTTCTGCTCTGTTTTACTGTATTTTTTAACTGCTGCAATGTTTTAGTGTTATTATGTTTTATCATGTTTTTCAGGTATGTAATTCTTTATACCTGTTTTATTGTTAACCATTATTCTATTTTCAGGTACGCCATTCAGCTGCAGCACTGATTCTTTTCAGCCAGCGATCAGATTTCATGTAAAAGCAATCCTAGTGGCTAATTAGCCACTAGATTGCTTTTACAAGCAGTGGGAGGGAACGCCCCCCCTCCCGCTGTCTTCCATGGTTTTCTTGGGCTCTCCTGTCCCACCAGAGAACCTGAGAATGCAGCCAGTGGTTCCGCTAGCTGACTATAGAGCTGGTTGAAGACCATAATGGCTCCAATCATCTCTATGGCCTAAGAAACCGGAAGCTACGAGCATTTCATGACTTCGGTTTCACCGGATATAAACAGCCCCATTGGGAAATTGGGAGAGCATCTTATCACACCGATCTTGGTGTGGTCAGATGCTTTGAGGGCAGAGGAGAGATCTAGAGTCTAATAGACCCCAATTTTTTTTAAAAAGAGTACCTGTTACTACCTATTGCTATCATAGGGGATATTTACATTCCCTGTGATAACAATAAAAATGATAAAAAAAAATGAAAGGAACAGTGAAAAAATAAAGTAAAATAGCAAAATAAATAATAATTAAAAAAAGCACCCCTGCCCCCCACCCGTGCTTGCGCGCAATGGCGAACGCAAGCGTCGGTCTCGTGTCATATGTAGACAGCAATTGCACCATGCGTGTGAGGTATCACCGCAAACGTCATATAGAGGGCAGTAATTTTAGCTGTAGACCTCCTCTGTAAATCTAAAGTGGTAACCTGTAAAGGCGTTTAAGGGCTTTTAAAAATGTATGTAGTTTGTCACGGCTGCACGGTTGTGCGCAATTTTAAAGCATGTCGTGTTTGGTATCTATGTACTCAGCATAAGATCTTTTATATCTTACCAAACATTTGGGCAATATAGTGTGTTTTAGTGCATTAAAATTAAAAAAAGTGTTTTTTTCTCCAAAAAAATTGCGCTTGAAAAATCGCTGCGCAAATACTGTGTGAAAAAAAAATTGCAACACCCACCATTTTAATCTGTAGGGCCTTTGCTTTTAAAAATATATAATGTTTGGGGGTTCAATGAATTTTTCTAGCAAAAGAAAAAATTTTTTTTTCATGTAAACAAAAAGTGTCAAAAAGGGCTTTGTCTTCAAGTGGTTAGAAGAGTGGGTGATGTGTGACATAAGCTTCTAATGTTGTGCACAAAATACCAGGACAGGTCAAAACCTCCCCAAATGACCCCTTTTAGAAAAATAGACACCCCAAGATATTTGCTGATAGGCATGTTGAGTCCATGGAATATTTTATATTTTGCCACAAGTTTCGGGAAAATGAAAATACTTTTTTTTTTTTTTCACAAAGCTGTCACTAAATTATATATTGCTCAAACATGCCATGGGAATATGTGAAATTACACCCCAAAATACATTCTGCTGCTTCTCCCGAGTACGGGGATGCCGTATGTGTGGGACTTTTTGGGAGCCTAGCCGCGTACAGGACCCCTAAATCCAATCACCGCCTTCAGGAGACTGCCAAAAAGTCCCACACATGTGGTATCTCCGTAATCAGGAGAAGCAGCAGAATGTATTTTGGGGTGTAATTTCACATATTCCCATGGCATGTTTGAGCAATATATCATTTAGTGACAACTTTGCAAAAAAAAAAATATTGTCATTTTCCCAAAAATTGTGGCAAAATATAAAATATTCCATGGACTCAACATGCCTATCATCAAATAGCTTAGGGTGTCTACTTTCCAAATTGGGGTCATTTGGGGGGGGGGGGGGGGTTGTGCTGTCTGGGCATTTCATGGCCTCCGAAACTGTGTAAGGTAGTGAAGAGTGAAATCAAAAATTTACGCCCTTATGCCGCGTACACACGATCGCATATATTGCTTTTTAAAAATATATAATGTTTGGGGGTTCAATGTAATTTTCTAGCAAAAGAAAATTATTTTTTTTCATGTAAACAAAAAGTGTCAAAAAGGGCTTTGTCTTCAAGTGGTTAGAAGAGTGGGTGATGTGTGGCATAAGCTTCTAATGTTGTACATAAAATACCAGGACTGGTCAAAACCTCCCCAAATGACCCCTTTTAGGAAAATAGACACCCCAAGATTTTTGCTGATAGGCATGTTGAGTCCATGGAATATTTTATATTTTGCCACAAGTTTCGGGAAAATGACAATACTTTTTTTTTCACAAAGTTGTCACTAAATTATATATTGCTCAAACATGCCTTAAGCATATGTGAAATTACACCCCAAAATACATTCTGCTGCTTCTCCCGAGTACGGGGATACCGTATGTGTGAGACTTTTTGGAAGCCTTGCCGCGTTTGTGCTGTCTGGGCATTTCATGGCCTCCGAAACTGTATAAGGTAGTGAAGAGTGAAATCAAAAATTGACGCCCTTATGCCGCGTACACACGGTCGCAATTTCCGTCAGAAAAAACTTGGATGCTTTTTCCGACAGATTTCCGCTCAAGCTTGGCATGCATACACACGGTCACACAAAAGTTCTCTAAACTTTTAGCCGTCAAGAATGCGATGATGTACAACACTATGACGAGCCGAGAAAATGAAGTTCAATTCTTCCGAGCATGTGTCAAAATGTTTCCGAGCATGCTTGATTTTTTGTGCATCCGAATTGCATACAGACAAACACATTTTCGGATAGGAACTTTTCCCGACCGAAAAATAGAGAAAAATAGAGAATAGAGAACATGCTCTTAATCGTTTGCTGGCTGGAATTCCGCAAGCAAAAGACCGATGGAGCATACACACGGTCGCATTTTCCGACAAAAAGCTCACATCTGAGTTTTGCTGGCTGCATTTCCAATCGTGTGTATGGGGCATGAGAGAGCCTGAAGGCGGTGCTTGTTTTTTGGGGTCCTGTACGCGGCTAGGCTCCCAAAAAGTCCCACACATGTGGTATCCCCATACTCAGAAGAAGCAGCAGAATGTATTTTGGGATGTCATTTCACATATGCCCATGGCATGTTTGAGCAATATATTATTTCAGTGATATTGTTGATTAAATTTATTTTTTTGTCATTTTTTAATCACTTATGACAAAAAATAAAATATTTAATGTGCTCAACATGCCTCTCAGCAATTTTCTTTGGGGTGTCTACTTTCCAAAATGGGGTCATTTGGGGGGGGGGGTTTGTACTGCCCTGTCATTTTAGCACCTCAAGAAATGAGATAGGCAGTCATAAACTAAAAGCTGCGTAAATTACAGAAAATGTACCCTAGTTTGTAGACGCTATAACTTTTGCGCAAACCAATAAATATACGCTTATTGATTTATTTTTTACCTGAGACATGTGGCTGAATGCTTTTTGGCCTAAATGTATGACTAAAATTAAGTTTATTGTATTTTTTTTATAACAAAAAGTAGAAAATGTCTTTTTTTTTCGAAATTTTCAGTATTTTTTCGTTTATATTGCAAAAAATAAAAACCGCAGAGGTGATCAAATACCACCAAAATAAAGCTCTATTTGGGTACAGCACTGCATGACAATTACCAGTTAAAGCAGCGCAGTGCCAAATTGTAAAAAGTGCTCTGGTCAGGAATGGGGTAAAACCTTCCAGGGCTGAAGTGGTTAAACGATGCTCAATTGGTACTAAGGGGCCCAGAGTGTGCCAAGAAAATACCCCCCACACCATTACACCACCACCGCCAGCCTGAACCATTGATACAAGGCAGGATGGATCCATGCTTTTATGTTGTTTACGCCAAATTCTGACCCTACCATCTGAATGTCGCAGCTGAAATTGAGACTCATCAGGCCAGGCAACGTTTTTCCTATCTTCTATTGTCCAATTTTGGTGAGCCTGTGTGAATTGTAGCCTCAGTTTCCTGTTCTTAGCTGACAGGAGTGGCACCCGGTGTGGTATTCTGCTGCTGTAGCCCATCTGCTTCAAGGTTCGATGTGTTGTGTGTTCAGAGATGCTATTCTGCATACCTTGGTTGTAACGAGTGGTTAGTTGGGCTACTGTTGCCTTTTAGGGATGAGCTTCGAGTTCGAGTCGAACTCATGTTCGACTCGAACATTGGCTGTTCGCAAGTTACATAGTTACATAGTAGGTGAGGTTGAAAAAAGACACAAGTCCATCAAGTCCAACCCATATGTGTGTGATTATGTGTCAGTATTGTGCCGAACAGCGAACAATTTGGGGTGTTCGCGGCAAATTCGAATGACGCGGAACACCCTTTAAAAGTCTATGGGAGAAATCAAAAGTGCTAATTTTAAAGGCTTATATGCAAGTTATTGTCATAAAAAGTGTTTGGGGACTCGGGTCCTGCCCCAGGGGACATGGATGAATGCAAAAAAAAGTTTTAAAAACGGTCGTTTTTTCAGGAGCAGTGATTTTAATAATGCATAAAGTCAAACAATAAAAGTGTAATATCCCTTTAAATTTCGTAGCTGGGGGGTGTCTATAGTATGCCTGTAAAGGGGCGCATGTTTCCCATGTTTAGAACAGTCTGACAGCAAAATGACATTTCGAAGGAAAAAACCCATTTAAAACTACTCGTGGCTATTGCATTGCCGACAATACACATAGAAGTTCATTGATAAAAACGGCATGGGAATTCCCCACAGGGGAACCCCGAATCAAAATTTTTTTTTAAAAATGACGTGAGAGTCCCCCTAAATTTCATACCAGGCCCTTCAGGTCTGGTATGGCTATTAAGGGGAACCCTGGCCAAAATTTAAAAAAAAAATGACATGGGGTTTCCCCTAAATTCCATACCAGACCCTTCAGGTCTGGTATGGATTTTAAGGGGAACCCCGCGCCAAAAAAAAAAAAAAAACGGCGTCGGGTCCCCCCAAAAATCCATACCAGACCCTTATCCGAGCACGCAACCTGGCAGGCCGCAGAAAAAGAGGGGGGGACGAGAGTGCGGCCCCCCCTCCTGAACCGTACCAGGCCACATGCCCTCAACATTGGGAGGGTGCTTTGGGGTAGCCCCCCAAAACACCTTGTCCCCATGTTGATGAGGACAAGGGCCTCATCCCCACAACCCTGGCCGGTGGTTGTGGGGGTCTGCGGGCGGGGGGCTTATCGGAATCTGGAAGCCCCCTTTAACAAGGGGACCCCCAGATCCCGCCCCCCCCCTGTGTGAAATGGTAAGGGGGTACTTACCCCTACTATTTCACAAACAAAACTGTCAAAAATGTTAAAAATGACAAGAGACAGTTTTTGACAATTCCTTTATTTAAATGCTTCTTCTTTCTTCTATCTTCCTTCATCTTCTTCTTCTTCTGGTTCTTCTGGTTCTTCCTCTGGTAAGGGGGTACTTACCCCTACCATTTCACTAAAAAACTGTCAAAAATGTTAAAAATGACAAGAGACAGTTTTTGACAATTCCTTTATTTAAATGCTTCTTCTTTCTTCTTTTTTTTTTTTTTTTTGCCGCGGGGTTCCCCTTAAAATCCATACCAGACCTGAAGGGTCTGGTATGGAATTTAGGGGGAACCCCATGTCATTTTTTTAAAAATTTTGGCCAGGGTTCCCCTTAATAGCCATACCAGACCTGAAAGGGCCTGGTATGGAATTTAGGGGGACTCCCACGTCATTTTTTTTTTTAAATTTTGGTTTGGGGTTCCCCTGTGGGGAGTTCCCATGCCGTTTTTATCAATGAACTTCTATGTGTATTGTCGACAATGCAATAGCCGCGAGTAGTTTTAGTGGTTTTTTTCTTCGAAATGTCATTTTGCTGTCAGACTGTTCTAAACACGGGAAACATGCGCCCCTTTACAGGCATACTATAGACACCCCCCAGCTACGAAATTTAAAGGGATATTACACTTTTATTGTTTGACTTTAAGCATTATTAAAATCACTGCTCCTGAAAAAACGGCCGTTTTTAAAACCTTTTTTTTTGCATTGATCCATGTCCCCTGGGGCAGGACCCGGGTCCCCAAACACTTTTTATGACAATAACTTGCATATAAGCCTTTAAAATTAGCACTTTTGATTTTTCATGTTCGTGTCCCATAGACTTTAACGGTGTTCGCGTGTTCGAACGAACTTTTTTCCTGTTCGCATGTTCTGGTGCGAACTGAACAGGGGGGTGCTCGGCTCATCCCTATTACCTTTCTATCATCTTGAACCAGTCTGCACATTCTCCTCTGACCCCTGACATCAACAAGGCATTTTTATCCATACAACTGCCGTTCAGTGGATATTTTCTCTCTTTTCAGACCATTCTCTGTAAACCCTAGAGACAGTTGTGCGTAAAAATCCCAGAAGATCAGCAGTTTTTGAAATACCCAGACTAGCCCATCTGGCACCAACAACCATGCCACATTCAAAGTCACTTAAATCCCCTTTCATCCCCAGTCTGATGCTCGATTTGAACTCCAGCAAGTTGTCTTCACCACGTCTAGATGTCTAAATGCATTGAGTTTCTTCCATATGATTGGCTCATTAGCAATTTGTGTTACCAAGCAATTGTATCAGGTGTATCTAATAAATTGGGGGCTTATGTTGAGGGATCTACAGATCGGAAAAGGCCTGATTGTATACTTGTCTCAGGTCACTGTTTCAGGGTGTTGAAGCAAAAGAGTCAATAGCCAGGCACCTCACACTGTCAAAAACAATGCTCAGCAATGAAAGCTTCCATGTTTCTCCCAGGACAGGTTAGATGTTGTAGCACCTGGACTGTGATGATCCCCTGAGCTAAATTCAAAGAAGAGAAAAAAAACAAGGGCACGGCAGTCTTAGTGCATTAAAATAGATATTGAGAAAGAACAATGTTGCAGCCACATGTAATCAGAAGTGAAAAGACTCAGAGTAAGCAAATGACAACAGAAACGAGTCCCCCGTGGCCAGCAGTGGGGTTGAAGGAACTCTGCAATGGATCTGTGTAGATGGGAGCGGTGTACTCGCCAGATGATAATTGAGTAGCAGTGTCCTCACTGATCAGTCTTGGCAGCCTAGACTGTACCTTTACTCTGTGGTCATCTGATGGGTCCACTGCTCCTGTCTATGTAGACTTAAGAAAAAAAGTCCTACTGCCTGGTTTACAATTAGACACAGTAGGTGGGTCGCTTTCCCAGTATAGTCACTGGACATACAAAATAAGTACGCTAATTATACATTTGGCTGTTATTTAGACATGTTCACAATGTTATGAGCCAGGTTAGGACCAGGTATAGAAGAACAGTTCTGTGTAAAAGGAATCATCCTAACAGAGGAGTGTTGTTTTGGACACAAAGGTTGTGTGCTCACTGGCTTTACTGATGGAAATCAGACCCTTAATATACCCCTACTGCTACCTATGCAGCAATGAATGATTACATCCTATGGCAGGAAGCAATGAAAGATAACATATCCTAGCCAGCCTTCCAGGTGTTGGGCTATGAGGGGCACACTTTCTGCCTTCACAGGTCTAGACCAGACTGTGTTTGGGGTAAACATTTTTGAATAGCAGGCGCTGGTTGGTTTGAGAGCAGAGACACCTGTTAGAAGTTAATGCTTGGTAATTGTACTGCCCTCTTGCAGCATCAGACGATGGACCTATGTTGTATAGCTAACATAATAAATTTACATTAGCTTTTCATGCACTGTATTCTGGAGGTTTTCACTCTCCCTGTTTTATTATACATTTCAGCTTGCTGGGGTTATAGTCTACAACGTTTGATGCAAATACCACTACAGAAATTTACATTTAGTGTTCCTATACATCTTATATAGCTGCCAGCTGTCATTTCCATGGAAAATGAGAACTGAGCGTATACATATCCCCCTCTTCTTTACATGCGGCATTGAGCAAGTGTTCTCAACTTATTTGTAGAGCAAAAAAGTTTTCAATAACAACATGTCAAATTTAGATGTACGGCGATCCATCACCTTCTAAAATGTATAGTGTGGGATGAGTTTTCATACACCAGCTCAGAGAAATGTATTGCTTGACATTATCATACTTTAAATATATTTTTATTTGAGTTTAAGTTTTCATCGGTACAATACTGTGAGATAATCAGGGCTGCCGTTAGAAATTCAGCCTACTTGACAGGGCCTCACCCCCAAAATATCAAAACAATATTTTTGCTGAAAATACACTGAATATTATTATTACTGGACACAAACACAACATAAATTACAAAATTCCAGCTAAAATTAAAAGATTAAATTCAATTGAGTTAGTAAATATAGCTCTATGTGTGAACGAGGTCTTGGGGCTCATTCATAAGGGTGCTATTGCCTGTACAGCGTGAATTTTTTTATGTGGTTGAAGCTGTGTGTAGGCAGCCTATGTTATGCTATGGGGATGCAGCAGCTGTACAAACACAGCCACAGGTCCTAATTTGACATGCGTGTGGGTGCAGGTGTACGGCCCCGAACACCTGTCCAATTAAGACCTGCGGCTGTGCTCTGTGTCCTCATAAAGTAAAATGTACATATTTGCCAGCACACCACGGATCGTCAATTATAGTACGTCCAATTCTTTTATTGAAGAATGATCACATTACAAAAACACTACAGTCTCTATCTCTCTGTACTTCCCTTTTTCACCACACTCCCTTTCCACCTTTTCTTCTCTCTCTCCCCACTGAACACTTATCTCATCTCTGCAACATCTTTTCCTCTCTTCTTCGTAATCTTCTCTTTACTGCTGAAACCCCCTTGACTACTTCCTTTCCCTCTTTAAACCCATCTATACTCATTTGCACTAATTTCCAATTTTCTGTGCCTTCTTTAACTCTTCACCTTTTCTTTACCTTTTCAACTATTATGCACATCCCTGCATTTATCAGCAGCCATCTATGCCACTGGCCCCCAACCTCCTTCATTTCTCTATTTTTCATCTTCACTAGATGGAATTTACTGCACTGTAGAGGGTAGATTACTGCACTGCTTTAGCCCCTTGCCAACCTTTTTTCTACATGTCTGCACCCTTCTCCCTTTCCTTGCACTTTCTCTCCAGACATAGGCGTGCGCACAGGGTGTGCCAGATGTGCCTGGGCACACCCTAATCACCCCATGAGCATAAGCATTATCCGGGGGCGGCACTAGGTGGGTGGTTGGGGTTGCCAGTGTAAATGCCCCCATTATATTAAAGGCTAGGTTCAACTTTAAGAACACATTACACCCGTATTTAGGGTGTAGCGCACTACTCCCTTGGGAGCTGCTGGATGAGATCATACCTTTCTGTTAACTGCATCCGTTCTTCCACCCCTGCACGAATCACATCAGCAGACAGTTTGATAACTTTAAACAAAGAACTTTATTCTCTTAATTGCAGTATGTTCCATAATCTTCCCGGGAAATATGAGTTGCCTCTTAGTCTCTGGTTCCTTAGAGTAGCTAAGTCCCTTTCCCTTAGTGAACTGACCGATGGCCCTCTGAAAAGCACCTTGGTATATGGATGTTGGAAGTCCCAGGCCTCACCTGCCCATCTTGCCTCCATCCTCCCCAGGTCAGTTCAGGAAAGTCCGGTCTACTCCATCTAGGGTTGCTACCTTTTCATCAAGCCAAACCCGAACACTTTAGCAGGGCACGGCAATTTTTTTTTTTTTGGTAGCACATTAAATTCATTACCTCTGTATAATGCAATGAACTGCATTTTTTTTTATGTCGTATACACTATATATATAGTTTTGTGATTAAATAACATTTCTGGAGGGTATGACGGGGGCAGTATGTACAGGAGAGCAGTGGGAGTGTGGAGGGTATGATGGGGCAGTATGTACAGGAGAGGAGGGTGTGAAGGGGTAGTATGTACAGAAGAGGAGTGTGGAGGGTGTGATGGGGGCAGTATGTACAGGAGAGGGGTGCGGAGGGTGTGATGGGGGCAGTATGTACAGAAGAGGAGTGTGGAGGGTGTGATGGGGGCAGTATGTACAGGAGAGGGGTGCGGAGGGTGTGATGGGGGCAGTATGTACAGGAGAGGAGTGGGAGTGTGGAGGGTATGATGGGGCAGTATGTAAAGGAGAGGAGGGTGTGAAGGGGGCAGTATGTACAGAAGAGGAGTGTGGAGGGTGTGATGGGGGCAGTATGTACAGGAGAGGGGTGCGGAGGGTGTGATGGGGGCAGTATGTACAGGAGAGGAGTGCGGAGGGTGTGACAGGGCAGTATGTATAGGAGAGGAGTGCGGAGGGTGTGATGGGGCAGTATGTACAGGAGAGGAGTGTGGAGGGTGTGAAGGGGGCAGTATGTACAGGAGAGGAGTGTGGAGGGTGTGAAGGGGGCAGTATGTACAGGAGAGGAGTGTGGAGGGTTTAATGGGGGCAGTATGTACAGGAGAGGAGTGCGGAGGGTGTGATGGGGCAGTATGTAAAGGAGAGGAGTGCAGAGGGTGTGACGGGGGCAGAATGGGGAGGGATTTCTTGCAGTGTCTGTGGGGTGACCATGGAATGATGTCCCTCAGCTGGGGGGTAGGAAGCACCTCTGAGTGATGTCTGTATGAAGTGGTCTGATGTAAGCTGGGGGGAGTTGGGGGCTGAGAAGTGGTCAGATAGTAATGTCTATAATAAAAAAAGCTATTGTGGTCATCTACTAAAATATACAACAATAATACTCAATGAAAACACTCTGTTATAAGATGCTCCCCCTAGAACTCTGTATGTCCAGATGATGTGAAGGTAATTGATGACCATTCATATAACCCTGTGTTATCCAGGCTCTGAGTCTGGACAATCAGAGGTGTAGACTTACCACATACACACAGGGTTAAGTGAATGGTCATAAATTACATCACATAATCTGGACAGAGGATGGGGGATGTTTGTATCTGTAGATAAGTGTGCTGCTTGGGAGATACTGTGAGTCAGCTGTGATCGGGCTACAGATTCTTCCCCCACCTCCCCACACACACTCACTTGCTGTCTCTTCTGATTCTCCTTATCCTAACCCTTCAATGCAATGCAAAAGAAATCCTCCTGGAACTTTGCACCCTAGAAAACTTTCGTTTCCTAAAAAAGATAAATTAGCTCACCTCCTAGTGAGCAGCGGCCAGCCCGACAGCAGCTCCAGTTATCTCCTCAGCTCCGCCCTCCTCTTCTCTCAGAACATGGCACTAGTGATTGGAGAGGGGGAAACTGAGATAACAGAGACTGCAGGAGCCTGGAGGGGGGAGACAGAAGGCAGCTTCAGATTTCCAACACACACACCAGCACAGTGTGTGTATTTAGAGAGAAGAAATGACACTGCTGGTGTGACTGACTCCACAGTGACAAGTATGTTAATGAAGCTCCCCTTCTGCCAGAATGGTCTGTCCGGGTTTCAGGCAGTCTGAAAACCGGGCAGATGATTCAGAACCCGGACTGTCCGGGTGAATCCCGTACAGGTGGCAACCCTAACTCCATCCTGTTAACATGGTTAGAATCATCCCATCCGGGATGTCTGGTCCACTTCTCCCGGAGTTTCTTTTAGTAGATTTAGTGTTGTTGAACCTTCCAGCACTGAGGTCTCTGAACCCTCAGGCCTTCAGGTTTAGTTCCTGCTATCCAGCGCTGGAGGCCCCCGCACCTCCAGGCCTTCAAGCCTGCTCCTTGCTGATTACATCTTTCCTCTTCCTTCATCCAAGCTTCCCATCTCCAGCCTCTCTAGGTATGTGACCCCCAGTTTATATATGAGTCCCACCCCTGCCCACTCAAATTAATGATTGGTCCAGGGCTGTGCATACAAACTGCCTGCACCCTTGTCTCCTGCCCACCTTCCTTCCAGTACTTTTCACTGGACAGAAGTGGTATATCTCAGGATAGAATGCAGGTGGTCACACCCCCCTTTTCTACTCTGTCAAATCTCCCAACCAAATTAACCAACCAGGCCTAAAAAAACAGTGTAAGGCACTGGCAATTTACCTAACACTTATCCTAACTACTAATTAGCACCCACCTAAAGGTGGTGGGCGCTACAAGGGTAAAACACAATATGCTCCCAATCAACTGTCTCCTACCATCAGAACCTCCTCCCTGTGACAGCAGGTGGCATTTATGTGTGTTTGAGCTATGAGGTGCGCACGTGGGGCTAATGCAATAGGCTGTGCACACACACATGTCTCCAGATCTACTTCACTTCTCTCTCTTCTGAAATAGAGCACCTGCAGGATGAATATTCTTTTAAAGTGATTGAAATCAGTAAAACTGTAATGAAAATTCTAGCAGTAAAACATAATTTGCAGAGTTTTTATCAATTTGCATTCATAAGCGTGTACTGTAGTCATGCCTTACTTTGTTGAAAATTGATGCAATGTCTCCCTCTAGTGGCTTTCTACTTAAATACACAAGGTACACTTGGGTAAACCAGCAGTCATCAAGGTGTTTTAATGCTATAAACTTTTTTACCAGCACTGTTCTCTTTGATATCACTTTTTTCTCTCTTGTCTGCATATTGGATATAATGCTTATCTGTTGTAAACCATTTTTATTTATTTTACAAAGCAACTAATTGTACAGCAGAATAGTATCTACGTTTAAAAAACATTATAATATGTCAAAGCACAGGTGTAATGTTAAGAGTATCCAAGGGAAAATGTTGAGAAATATACCGTACATATGGTGTGCCAATGATAAAACATAAAGCATTAGTGTTAAGCGAGCCCACTATTTATAGAATAACCACCGCATAAAATTCAAACCCCTGAAATATTTTTTTTTACTTTTATTACCATGTGTGATTTTTTTAGTGTTCCCATTGGTCAGATTTCTCCTCACCTATGCTGATTAGTATGCTGATGTTGGGCAATTTGCTTTTGTTTTTTTCCTTTTTTTTTCTGTTCTGGTGATCACATTCCTATTATTTCTTGCCTTGGTGTCACAAGTTTAAATGTGTAGGGATATCTCCCCAAGTAGAATCAGACAGGGACATAACTATATCAGAATTTTACTAAACCTGTGCTGCTTCTATTTTTTTTTTTTTCCCCAGGTGTTTGATTATGATTTTGGACTACAGGATGATTTTATGGGCTCAGCATTTCTTGATCTGACAACATTAGAGCTGCAAAGGTAAGACTTCAGTTTCTATTTATTTACCTGCTCATGTTTATCCACACAGTACTTGATTGCTCATACCTAACACAAAGAGTCAATTTATTTACATTGCACAATGTGGGATTGTGGATTTGCTTTGTGAGAAACTCTGCACTCCGTGAAGAAGATGTTAGAGATTGCGGATGTTCTGCAGGCTACAAAAAGAGACTTCAGACTTCCGTTACTATAGAAGATGGCCGGAGGTCAGCAGATATGTCTCTGGACTTGCAGTCCTTTTGAAAGGATAAAACATGGAGAAATGTGCATGTATTAAAGAAATGTACTAAATACACATGGTTTGTGTTTATGTTTTGTGACACTTATTTTTCAGAGTTTGGCTTTACCTTTAAACTGTTTAAACTGATTTACAGGCTTACTTATGGCTCCCATTATTGCCTTTGCACTTTAAAAGCACTTGTGGTCTTGCATATTACTAGCTTTTCTGACTTTTTATTTTGCAGTTGGTACATTTCCAGGTGTTTTTCTGTGTGTTTGTTATACCATTTGCTGCTTCCACATGAAAAAGCTTGCTCAAATGCATTATAAAGAGTGTTAAAAGTATATGTGACAAGCCAGCATTTTCAAATAATAATATAGCGTAAAAGAGGCCTAACTGTTCTGTAAAAATAAATATAATCCATCTTTATCATTTGTTTAGGGACCAGGATACCTAGCATGCCTGGAATATGGGTCCCATTGCAAATGCAAACTTTACAGTCTTTATTTTTATACCCTGATCTTTCCTTGAAGCCTACTAGTATCAAGATTCTCTGAGATAATGCACCACTTATTTTTCTGTATTACCTTTATGATCATTAACGGTGAACTCCAGGCAAATCACTAAATAAAAAAATGTCCTCGTGGAGTCATGCCACATAATTGTCTCTTGCACCTCCCAGAGGTAGTACACTTACTAGAACAATGTGACCGATCTATAAAGTAAGGTCAGTACGCAGTTTGAAGTTGTCCTTCAGTATCCAGATAATACAGCACATCCATCACCCTCTCAACGCTGTTCAGCCGAGCCTAAATCTCAGCAGCAGTAAAATGTTCAGAAGTCACCCTTCAACAAAGTGAAAACATTTTATTCCTGGCATAACAGAGTACTTCACAAATCAGAAGAAGGAAAGAAGAGGAAAATAGATCCTTGTGTATTATCTTCTAGTGGTGACACATCTCCAGCTAGATTACAACCTCTGAAACTCTGAGCAGAGTGGGAAGGATGTAGATGGGCCAATTTGGTTGACACCACGTACGAGTGAGAACTTTAAACACTGTTTCCACCAAGGTAATATTATTAGAATAGGAAGCAATTATAGATTTGGTGTATTAAATTAAGATTTATTTTTTTAATTAGTGCGAACAAAACCACTCTTCTTTGTATTAATAATAATAATTATAGTAGTAGGTCCCTCTTTACAAAATGTTTGCACCAATAAAACGAACCTGTTCATTTTACACTATGCCATTCTTCTGAACCCTCTAACGATGTCCCTATGACGAAATGTGTGTATGATACTATTATGCCGCGTACACACGGTCGGACTTTTCGGCTACAAAAGTCCGACAGCCCGTCCGACAGACCTTCGACGGATATTTGGCGGACTTTTGGCGGACTTGTGGCAGACTTTCTTACGAACGGATTTGCCTACATACGATCACACAAAAGTCAGACGGATTCGTACGTGATGACGTACACCGGACTAAAATAAGGAAGTTGATAGCCAGTAGCCAATAGCTGCCCTAGCGTGGGTTTTTGTCCGTCGGACTAGCATACAGACGAGCGGATTTCTGGGTCCGGCGTAGTTACGACGTAAAGATTTGAAGCATGTTTCAAATCTAAAGTCCGTCAGATTTGCGGCTGAAAAAGTCCGCTGAAAGTACGGGGAAGCCCACACACGATCGGATTGTCAGCCGACTTTAGTCCGTCGGCGTCCGTCGGACTTTTGTAGACGAAAAGTCCGACCGTGCGTACGCGGCATTAGGATCACTGTCATTCGAATGGTGCAAGATATTTGTTTTTATTGTATATTTGATTAAAAGTACTACACAAAGATCTCTCTTCCTCTTCTGATCAGTGGAGTGCTTTGCTATATCGGGAATAAAAGTTTTCATTTGATGAAGGGAGGCCACTGAACATTCCACTGCGGCTGAAATTGAGGTTTGCTGACCTACGGTGAGGGGGTGACAGATGCGCTGTATTTTCTGGGTTTTAAAGGACAACTGCATACTGACGTTATTTCATAAAATCATATACCCTAATAATGTTACATCTCATGTGTCCCTAATATCTTATGTGACAAAAACTAAATAATAAAAAGTGACAAATAAATCAACAAAAACCAAACAATAAATTCTCTCCAGCTGAAACTCCTGTAATATATGTCAGTGTCCCTATATGCTGCTATCTTGCTGGATTATTCACAATTTATAATTGTGCAACCAAAATCTCCTTGTCTGTGCAACTACCACCATCAGATGTGCCCTTACCTGAAGGATTGGACCTTACAATACCTTGAAAAAGTATTCACACCCCTTAAAATTTTCCAGATTTTATCATGTTACAACCAAAAATGTAAATGTATTTTATTGGGATTGTATGTGATAGACAAACACAAAGCAGCACATAATTGTGAAGTGGAAGGAAAATGATAAATGTTTTTTAACATTTTTTACAAATAAATATGTGAAAAGTGTGGCGTGCATTTGTATTCAGCACCCCTGAGTTAATAGTTTGTAGAACCACCTTTCGCTGCAATTACAGCTGCAAGTCTTTTTGGGTATGTCTCTACCAGCTTTGCACATCTAGAGAGTGAAATTTTTCCCATTCTTCTTTGCAAAATAGCTCAAGCTCTGTCAGATTGGATAGAGAGCGTCTGTGAACAGCAATTTCCACGTCTTCAAAAATGAATTAAATCAATAGACAAGGCTAAAGACTGTATCCTTTCTAAAAAATATTAATAATATTACTAAATACTGCTACTTAGAATCCAAATAACTATCACCAATTGTGCTATTAATATTAGTGTACAAGCCAACTTAATCACACCGTAGCACATAACACTATATGTAAATAGTGTCAAAATCACTTGAACTTTACATAAAAATATATTTACAAATTAATAAAATGAAAAAACAAAAACAAAAAACAAACTTAAAACTGTTTTTTTTTTTTCATTTTATTGATTTAGTGTTATGCATTAATGTGATAAGTGTGATTAATTATTGGCTTGTACACTAATATTAATAGCACAATTGGTGATACTTTTCAAGTCTTGCCACAGATTCTCAATTGGATTTAGGTCTGGACTTTGACTGGGCCATTCTAACACATGAATATTCTTTGATCTAAACCATTCTATTGCAGCTCTGGCTGTATGTTTAGGGTCTTTGTCCTGCTGGAAAGTGAACCTCCACCCCAGTCCCAAATCTAACAGATTTTCTTCTAAGATTGCCCTGTATTTGGCTCCATCCATCTCCCCATCAACTCTGACCAGCTTCCCTGTCCCTGCTAAAGAAAAACATCCCCACAACATAATGCTGCCACCACCATGTTTTACGGTGCGGATGGTGTGTTCAGGGTGATGTGCTGTGTTAGTTTTCCGCCACACATAGCGTTTTGCTTTTAGGCCAAATAGTTCAATTTTGGTCTCATCTGACCAGAGCACCTTCTTCTACATGTTTGCTGTGTCCTCCACATGGCTTCTCGCAAACTGGACTTCTTATGGCTTTCTTTCAACAATGGCTTTCTTCTTGTCACTTCTATATAGGCCAGATTTGTGGAATGCACAACTAATAGTTGTCCTGTGGACATTTTCTCCCACCTGAGCTGTGGCTCTCTGCAGCTTCTCCAGAGTTACCATGGGCCTCTTGGCTGCTTCTCTGATTAATGCTCTCCTTGCCCAGTCTGTCAGTTTAGGTAGACAGTCATGTCTTGGTAGGTTTGCAGTTGTGCCATACTCTTTCCTTTTTTGGATGATGGATTGAACAGCTCTCTGTGGGATGTTCAAAGCTTGAAATATGTTTTTATAACCTAACCCTGCTTTAAACTTCCCCATGGCTTTATCCCTGACCCGTCTGGTGTGTTCCTTGGCCACCATGATGCTGTTTGTTCATTATTTACAAATTAGGTGACTTCTGAAGGCAATTGGTTCCACTAGAATTTAGTTAGGGGTATCAGAGTAAAGGGGGCTGAATACAAATGCACGCTACACTTTTCAGATATTTTGAAAACCATTTATCATTTTCCTTCCACTTCACAATTATGTGCCACTTTGTGTTGGTCTATCACATAAAATGCCAATAAAATACATTTAAATTTTTGGTTGTAACATGAGAAAATGTGGAAAATATCAATGGGTATGAATGCTTTTTCAAGGCACTGTATACATAAATGCTTGCTCAAACAGGCTTATGTCCTCTGTAGAACAGATATGGAACTTTCTGGGAGTGGAAGGACAACTTCATAAGTGCGTAATGATGATATTTTATAGTTCTGTCACATTATTCTAGTGATTGTATTCTCTGTGGGAGATGTTTGTTTAATTTCAATAGACGTGAGTGGACAAGCTACTGCAGTTGAAGTTTCCTACTGTTTTAACTTAAAGCGGAGTTCCACTGTTTTGTACATTTATTAAAAGTCAGCAGCTACAAAAAGTGTAGCTGCTGACTCCTAATAAACAGACAACAGACACTCACCTGTCCCACGGTCCAGCGATGCAGCTACCCGAAGCCTTGCTCATCTCCCCCTCCTCTCTGCGGCACTGTCATTACTCCTGTGGGCACCCAGCTGTAATAGCTTGCGACTTCACAGCTTGACGGGCACTGCACATGCGCGAGTCGCGCTGCGCTCTCCTAGTAGTCAGACAATCTTCTGGGACCTGTGACGTGTCCCAGAAGATTGCAGAGAGGGAAGGGCCGCCTAGGGGGAGAGGAGGAGTCTCTCAATCCAGTAGCACTTACAGGTCTTGTCCCTTCCCCAGCCTGTGAATGGGCAGTGAAGGAGAGGCAACAGACTGATGTTCCTTGTTAGCACATGAGCCCCGCAGCACAACTGATTGGCTTCTTGTGCTGCTTTTTTATGTACTTTATTTTATTTATTATGGGCAAGACTAAGGTATTATTGACATGGGCGCATGGATACATATGTAGAGGGTTATTGCATGGAGCACTCAAATGATTGATTCATCAACAGTGATTCATCCCTTATTGGGTGACTTTAAATTTCAGTCAGACAAAGGGAGGCAAAAGGCAGGTAGCTTCTGTTGTGCTATTTTAACTAATCTATAGTTCTCTAGGAGACTTATTTGTAGAACAAAAAATTGTGTGCTTATACTTTGTACATTAAGGGGCATATTTATAAATCTGTAAACGTGACATCCATTAAACAAAGAGAAAAAAAATGCCTCCCATGGGACTTTAACACAGCCAAAAGGTATAATACTGTAAAAAAAAAGCCACATTTTATTTATAAATATTATTATTATTGTAGCACCCTCTAGTGTGCTAAATGTAAATAGGTTAGTTATTAGAGTAGGCAAATTGGCTTGGCTGAGAACCAGGCCTGGGTTGTGAATCTGGGTCAGGGTTTAGTGACTCCGGGGGCAGGATGACTCACCTGGCAGCTCTCTCTGGCACTTCCCCCTGGTCCTGGAATTTGGTAGAAACATCCAAAACTGGAGTCTGGGAATAAGGAGCTGCTGCCATGCATATTTATGAGGTCTTCAACCAATCCTAGCAAAAGGTGTCTGGAAGGGTGGAAGATGGAGATGGAGTGCTGAGGAGACTGTCCCCCTAGTCTGGGACCTCAAACCTGGGGCTCAAGTGCTGGAAGGATCCACCGCAACACATAGAGGAATCCCTTACTGGATGCACGGGAGCAAGGAGAGAGCACAGCGGGAGCAGGTCAGCACTTCTGGGAGATCTCCTGAGAGTTAGCTGGGTGGGCTGGTGAGTGTTCAGTCTGGGAGGACTGTGGGAAGAAGTTAGCATGGAGGGCTGATGAAAGGGTCAGCTGCAGCCAGGCGGATTGGCAGTGCCTGATAAGGTGGTGCTGGGGTAGTGATGAAAGCTGTAGACTGAACTTTTCTACACAACCAAGGAGCCTCGGGTTCCTGTCTATAACAGGCTTTTGGTCTAATCTGACTGAGTGCCTTGTTAGATCTTTACAGTATGACAGCTGGGTTTCTGCAAGCAAGTGAGAGCTGGAGGAAGAAGTGGAGTGTATACAGGACTGTATATAGGAAGAGTTGACTCTGAAGTTGTTCAGAAGTCAAGTGGGCATCCCATATTCGCCAATCCCTATACAAGTTATTATCCCCTCAATAAATAACAAAGAACACATTTACAGACTGTTCTCTGACTCAAGAGTGCCTGTGGAAATTTGGTGTGCCTGGCTGTGCAGGGTGGGGGATCCCAGTTCATCTGAGGCCCTTAAGGGGGTGTGCTACATTATTACTATTATTATTTATGTTCTCTTTGTTCAATATTTAGAGAGGTAACAGCCCTTGACCCATGAGTTACTCACCCAAACCTTTGATCTGACTTCCATTAAACATTCACTGCAGGTGAATCAATTATAATAGACTGAATGTTTGGTAAATGTCAAATTTATGGCTTTATAAATAGGCCCCTAATTATCAGACAATAATGGTGTCTCCACATCAAGCTCTCTTGCTCTCTGTCTTGCAGGGTGGATTTGATTTAAATCAAGTCGATTTAAATCACAATTTAAATCACTAGTAAAAAGGCTTGATTTAAATCATAACTTTTAAAGAGCAACTGTCATCTCTGTCCCGCAGCAGCTCCTCCTCTGACCCGCTGTTGACTCAACGACAGTCCCATTCACTTTAATGAGACGGCTGGTGATGCGGCAGTGACACAACAAGGTGAGGTATGTGGCGGCAGCAGGTGAGTGGATGCCCGCTAACAGGCGCTGCCATGATGGATCTGAAATGCAGGTGCTCTTTAAATGTAAGGACTCATTCTTGCTGGTAGTTAGAATCTTTAATATTTGCAAACAAAATAAAGGTTTCCTATTTAGAATAATAAGCTGTCAGGTTAGAAAAACAGTGATATCAGAACCGATTTGATGTTAATAGGTTAATTACACATAGTTAGAGAACTACTCAGCAGCAAAACTTCCATGTAGACATAGGTGGGGCGAGGACTGGGAACTGTGCTTACAGTCTCTGCCAATCGTCTCGGTGTCTCCATCGTATAGGCTCTCCCAACTCATCATTTTACACAGAACCTACCGTACCTCGGTGCTGCTTCACAGATGGGGCAGGAGGGATTCCCCTCTGTGCCCCAGATGTGGGGGGGCTAACGGGAATCTTATACACCTGATGTGGCGCTGCCCCAAACTATTCAGATATTGGAGTATGGTAACCAATACCATATCATCTATATATCGATCCACTGTTCCGCTACACCCTGTCACATGCTTGCTGGGCGCGGTGGACAAGGAATTTTTCACCCCCCCAACTAATATAGCAGTCTCAAGATTGCTGTATATTGCACGCAAGCAGATAGCTCGTCTATGGCTATCACCGCATAGCCCAACAACGAAACAGTGGATCGAACAGGTTAATAATACTCTAATTAAAGAAAAGCTGACGTATCAACACAGAAATGCGGTTAACAAGTTCTACAAAATCTGGCAACCTTGGCTGGACACTCCGGGTTTGGCACCCTCTCAGCTAGTTCTCGATAGACTGCTCCAAATTTTTCATCTCTAGATCCTTAAAAATATTGGCCAACTGTTTTTACCATATCACGATAATACAAAGCCTTGAGCCAGTTCAGGGAATTAGGGATAATTCTTAATACCTCCTTTCTTGGTGGTCGGCTGGCGGCAGGGACCGCTGTAACCCAACAAGGTCCTGGTTGTGATGAGAAGCTTCAGTTAGTTTCACCTTCCTCTTGGAGGGTAGTTAGTTCAACCAGAGTTCCCCTTTTGTTTATGAATACCAGTGTGTCATGTACATTGTTACCAACTTACTACTGAAATAAACGAAACTAAAAGTAGTGACGGAACACACCTGATATAAGTATAATGTTAGTTATGTCATGTCTGAGCTCTATGCTGTGAGCCAACAACTGTATATAATACTGTCACTAATGTACACCATGAAGTTACTACGATATTTCTGTTTATATTGTACATCTGTTTTTTGTTTTGTTTTGTGAAACAATAAAAACCTTTCTGATTAAAAAAAAGAGAACTACTCATTTTTTTTTATTTAATTAAAACAATAACATTGCCAGTGCATGTTATTTAAGCTTGCAGAGCTTGGATTCATTGAATGAGTTTACCAAAAATGTAAATACTGCAGAATATACAGCCTCATGCTACATAACTAAGCTCCATTTCATGCTGAATAAACTAGTCTCTTATATTATATTATAATATATGATATAATATTATGTATTATATATTGTATCTTAAATAGAAAACTATCTTTAGGTAGATTTTTACTCCAAAAGCATATTATTAAAATACATTTCATAAAAATCAAAAAATACGATTTCAATTTAAAAAAATCAAATTTTTTTGGATTTCTTTAAAAAAAATCATTGATTTTTATCCACCCTGTTCTCTTGTGTATGAACTCTATTGTAGCCCTAAAAAGGCATGGAAATATTAATTATTATTCAGATAGATAGATAAATCGATTTAAAGATAAGGTAAGAGGCAGCTTCTTTTCTCAGAATATTAATACAGGTGTCAACCAAGCCAATAAATATATTTGGTTACATAGCTCAGTCTAAATATAAATTTGTATGTGCTTGCTAACAGCATAGTACTCCTATCAATTATGAGATACAGGATGATATGTGTCAAGACAAATAACATTAGTTTATTTTGCTGTTGCAGAGCACTGACATTCCATGTTGAAAATCAGAATAATATGTTTATATCAAAACAGCATATTCTTGAGCGTGGGACAAGTCATAATAACATGGCATGTTGAATTTGCCAGCAAGACTCTATTTCTTAAAAAAAATTCTATCATTATTCTACAATAATAATAATAATTACATATTTATTAGTGACAGCTGTCACATCTTTAATTCATTTGTTTTACTTTTCTAGTGAAAAAGAAGTGGCATTAAACCTGAAAGATCCACAGCACCCTGATCATGTACTGGGAACAATATATTTATCAGTTTTCTTGTCTCAGAAAGACAGTGTCAGCATGGAGTCGGTGAGTAGTTCAAATGTCTAATTAGTAATGAAAACAACATTTTGCTTACATGCAACTTTTGCTGAAGATATGTATGGGTAAGAGCTCAGTCACGCCAACGTTAAACACTGCTTACAGATACATACAGGGGTTTTTTTTGTGCACATTGGCATACCGCTCAACTTTTTGAGATGGGAACAAGGGACACCTATTAGCAAAAGTATGTAGGCATATGACACACCCCCTTAAACACTTGCCGACCGCGCTGTAGTCGTCATTCGGCTATAGTGCGGTCGGCGCATAGGAGGCATGCTCTGTGTTCCGCTGTGTCCTCTGGACACAGCTCATTACAGATCGGGGTAGAGAGTCAATCAGCGGCTTTTTAGCACGTGATCAGCTGTGTCCAATCATGGCTGATCATGATGTAAACACCAGCCAGTTGTCAGCATTCCTTTCCTCACACTGACAGCATGAGGAGAGGAGAAGAGAGCCGATAACCGGCTTGTGTGAGAGGGACATCTACACTGATAATCAGGGCACTGAATATTAGTGTCCTGATTGTCAGTGCAGTCCCAACAGTGCCCATCGGTGCTGCCAATCAGTGCCCATCGGTGCTGCCAATCAGTGCCCATCGGTGCTGCCAATCAGTGCCCATTGGTGCTGCCACATCAGTGCCCATCGGTGCTGCCAATCAGTGCCCATCGGTGCTGCCACATCAGTGCCCATCGGTGTTGCCACATCAGTGCCCATCGGTGCTGCCACATCAGTGCTCATCAGTGCAGCCTCATCAGAAAAATTACCTGTTTGCAAAATTTCATAACAAACCATGAAAATCAGTCCCCCCCCCCCCCCCCAAAATTTTCGGTCTTTTTAAATTTATTTAGCAAAAAATAAAAAAACCCGGTGGTGATTAAATACCACCAAAAGAAAGCTCTATTTATGTGAAATAAAATTACAAAAAAAATCATATGGGTACAATGTTGCATGACCACGCAATTGTCATTTAAAATGCAACAGCGATGAAAGCTGAAAAATGGCCTGGGCAGGAAGGGGGTAAAAGTGCCCAGTAGGCAAGTGGTTAAAAGAAAATTATACAAAAAAAAAAAAAAAGATTAGTTAAACCCACAAGTGTTTTTTTTACTACTACTGTTCATTTATATTGGCTTTTGAAATTTACAAATGTATCAATTTAGTATTGAAACTTATGGTGCCAGTTCACACAGCTGCACCCTGTAGTGTAATGTTGTGCTGTGTTCAGCAGTGTAAAATAAAATGACACAACTGCATTTACATTACTTTTTTCAACCTCACCTACTATGGATTCCACTGACCTCATGCCTGCAGGACACTTACCCAAACGTTGCATTATTCCAAGCATCCAGGGTCAAACATAATTGTTTGTGCTTATATATACAGTAGTACCTTGGATTACGAGCATAATCTGTTCCAGACGCATGCTTGTAATCCAAAGCACTCGTACATCAAAGTGAGTTTCCCCATAGGAATCAATGGAAACTCAGATAATACGTTCCAGTGTCACTGCTAGTGTATGCTATACTGCATGTGGCCAGAGGTGGGGGGCACTGGAAACACTCAAAAACACTCGGAGACGCTTGAAGACCACTTGGAGACACTCAGAGACACTCAGGAACGGAGTGTTTCCGAGTGTCTCCCAGAGGCTCCGAGTGTCTCCGAACGTCAACAGCGCCCCCGCACCTCTGGCCACATGCGGTACTGCACACCCCAGAGGCTTGAATCCTGCTGGTCTTGCGAGACAACGCTTGCAAATAGAGTCAGTATTAAAAAGAAAAAGTTTGCATTGCGAAACGCTCGTACACCATGTTACTCGCAATCCAAGGTTTTACTGTATATAGAAAAAAATGTGCTTACATGTGTATGCATACACTATAAATGTCCAACGCCAGCAGTGTTGCCAACCCATCAGATTGAAATTAATGGAATAGCCAAGTTTTTACTAGCATTTCCCAAAGTTACAGTTTTAAGTGCACATTTCAGTATTAAGGCTACAAACAAGTAAATTATGCAAATAGCAATGTGATTTAAGGTAGATTTAAGGCAAAAAAAATATTTCTTATTTTATTTTCCATATACAGTGCCTTGCAAAAGTATTCACCCCCTTGGCATTTTTCACGTTTTGTTGCCTCACAACCTGGAATTAACATGGATTGTTTGAGGATTTGCATCATTTGATTTACAGAACATGTCCACAACTTTGAAGATGTTTTTTTTTTTTTTTTTTGTGAAGCAAACAACAAATAGGACAAAATAACAGAAAAGGTCAATGTGCGTAACTATTCACCCCCCTAAAGTCAATACTTTGTAGAGCCACCTTTTGCGGCTATCACAGCTCCAAGTCGCATTGGATAATTCTCTATGAGCTTGCCACATCTTACTGTTGGGATTTTTGCCCATTCCTCCTTGCAAAACTGCTCCAGCTCCTTCAAGTTGTATGGTTTGCACTTGTGAACAGCAATCTTTAAGTCTGACCACAGATTTTCTATTGGATTGAGGTCTGGGCTTTGACTAGGCCATTCTAACACATTTACTTGTTTCCCCTAAACCACTCAAGTGTTGCTTTAACAGTGTGTTTGGGGTCATTTTCCTGCTGGAAGGTGAACCTCCGTCCTAGCCTCAAATCACACACAGAGTGGTACAGGTTTTGCTCAAGAATATCCCTGTATTTAGCACCATCCATCTTTCCCTCAAGACACAAGTAAAGGCGCAAAAAAACCCTAGAACCATTAGGAGCCCAATAGCAATACAGTCTGTCATAGGATACACAGTCTATATTAGTCCATGTAGGTGGTTAATGACATATGGGGAATAAAAAGTCCAGACCACTCAAGGCTGCCAACATATGGGAACAGAAACCAAGTTCCAAAGGTACTGCAAGAGACAAGGAGAGAGGCGCCTCTGAGTGTAGATGTTTAAAAGCGTTTAATGATACATTTGGTTAATAACTCACATTTGAGTAGTAAGTATAGGCATGTGAGTCCTAACAAGGGTGAGTCAGTGATGACGATCCTGCTTCCCCGGTCCTTCACGCTCGGGTGCTGTCTGCATGCAAATCCACTGCTGGCCGGCTGTAGTGGAGAGACTCAGAGCAAGGCATTAGGCGTAATGGGAAGGATGGTAACAGGGGATGACATCACATGTTATGCGACGCGTTTCTTGAGCATGCGCGCTGCGATACTACGGCAAACCGCGCTCATTTTTCAAAGCAGACTTCATAGGAGGAACCATATAGGGCCTTTTTAAAGGAAATATACAGGTAAGGGGAGGGGAATAATACTCGGGAATGTGGGCAGCACTAATAAAATAAATAAATGCGGAATTGCAGTCAAAGACAATTACAATTAGCACACATACAAGTGCAATTCATAAATAACAGATAATAGTAAGCCTGAAATCTATCAGGTCAATAGAACGATATCAACTACGCTGTTATTATCAACTATTAGAGTAAGATGCAAGTAACAAAAAAATATAATTAAAAATAATTGGAAAAAGTAAATATCTATGCGGCCCTATTAGAATTGCTGTACAAATATTTTAAAAATATATAAAAATATTGTGAAAAAAGGCAATATTAATATTCGATAAAATGGAATAAAAATACAGCAAACACATATGCATATAATCGTGAATCGTGGTGGTAATTCATATTTACATCACAAAAGTTGCCATTACCCCAAATGGATTGAAAATATTCCTAAAGCACAATTCTGCTTTGTTTGTGACAGAATTGTACTAAAGACAGTGACTATATCGACCAAAGTGCTTTCCTAAAAAAGTTCAGTTATAAGCAATATCCCGAGACTTTAGTAGATCAAGCATTTGAACACTACCTCAAAGGGAAACCCCCTAAAATAATTTGTGAACCAGAATATCATTTGGTTCGATTTACCACCACTTTCCATTTCCAATTCAAAAAGATGGAGAAAATACTGGCCAATCATTGGAACATTTTACAACAGGATCTGCATCTCAGTACCATCATTCCTAAACATCCTAAGGTAACCTATCATAGAGCGCCAAATCTTAAAAACAGAATTGCCCCTAGTAAACTCAGACCCAGTACTGTCCCCCCTCCTAAGCCAGTCCTTATACCACTTGTAGGAATGTACTAGTGCCGTAAGGCTCTCTATAAGACGTGCAAATTTGTGAAGCATGGCCAGCCAGCAGTGGATTTCCATGCAGACAGAGCGTGAAGGACAGGATCATCATCACTAAGACTCACCCTGGTTGGGACCCACATGCCTATACTTACTGCTCAAATGTGAGTTATTAACCAAATGTATCATTAAAAGCTTTTAAACGTCTACACTCAGAGGCGCCTCTCTCCTTGTCTCTCATCTTTCTTTCAACTCTGACCAGTTTTCCAGTCCCGACTGCTGAAGAACATCCCCACAGCATGATGCTGCCACCACCATTTTTCACTGTGGGGATGGTGTTCTTTGGGTGATGTGATGTGTTGGGTTTGCGCCAGACATAGCGTTTTCTTTGATGGCCAAAAAGTTCAATTTCAGTCTCATCAGACCAGAGCACCTTCCTCCATACATTTTTGGAGTCTCCCACATGCCTTTTTCGCAAACTCAAAATGTGCCATTTTGTTTTTTGCTGAAAGTAATGGCTTTCTTCTGGCCACTCTGCCATAAAGCCCAACTCTATGGAGCGTACGGATTATTGTCGTCCTATGTACAGATACTCCAGTCTCTGCTGTGGAACTCTGCAGTTCCTCCAGGGTTACCTTAGGTCTCTGTGCTGCCTTTCTGATTAATATCCTCCTTGCCCGGTCCGTTTTGATGTGCGGCCATCTCTTGGCAGGTTTGCTGTTGTGCCACGTTCTTTCCATTTGGTTATAGATTTGATGGTGCTCCTAGGGATCATCAGAGATTTGGATATTTTTTTATAACCTAACCCTGACCCTAATCTTCTGTACTTCTCAACAACATTGTTCATTACTTGTTTGGAGAGTTCCTTGGTCTTCATGGCAGTGTTTGGTTAGTGGTGCCTCTTGTTTAGGTGTTGCAGCCTCTGGGGCCTTACAAAAAGTTGTGTATAGATTGCACACAGGTGGACATCATTTCACTAATTATGTGACTTCTGAAGGTAATTGGTTGCACCAGAGCTTTTTATGGGCTTCATAACAAAGGGGGTGAATACATACGCACATACCAATTATCAGTTTTTTATTTCTCAAAAATAGTTTTATGTATATATTTTTCTAATTTTACTTCACCAACTTAGACTATTGTGTTCTGATCCATCACATAAAATTCGGTTTAAAAAAACATTTAACTACAGGCTGTAATGTAACAAAATAAGTAAAAAGCCAAGGGGGGTGAATACATTTGGAAGGCACTATAGTAAGTAAGTGCCCCTGGGACAGGACTCAGGGGGGCAAGAAATTAGAATGAAAAATAGAAGAACCTTGCGCTATGGAATAACTAAGTGAGCTAGTTCTAAGAAATTATAAATATATATGAGCTGCTCCCCTCAAAGTGCAATATTGCTAGCCTTGTCTAATTTGGGGTGTATAATAATAGGGGGCACTGTGAACTTAATAGATTGTACAAAATTGTGTCCATGGTGCTTAGCTAAATAGTAATTAATGATTAATTAATAATTCAGTGTTGAAATAACAGTGACCGGGATGCGCCTCCCGGTCACGTTACTTCCGGCCACTTCCGGTTTCTGTCTCACCACGGCGGTGGAATGAATGCCGATCAATACAGCGCAAGCGGGGCGGCTATTCCTTCCATCTACCTCGTGACAGATGCCTACATATACCTTCAGTGCCAAGGAAAGGCACCTACCAATGTAAGCGGCCATTTGGCTCATGTTTTTAAAATATTTTTTTTACTTAAACTGGTATATCCCGCTACGGTCCTGTTCTTTTCATTTTTTCAAATTGTTACTGTGGTGGAGTATTAGCAATATTCCAGCCACATCTCCTCTGATATACTAGCAAGATCACAGATCTACATTTAAAAAAAGCTCCATCAGATCTAAGTTTGCCATTGGTGAGGGTGTAAAGTCGCCCGCACACCAAGAAGCCTCAAATATCGTCCAAAGGCTTTTATTGCAGAAAGATCACATCACAAGAACAAGTGCAACGTTTCAGAGCCTCGCAGGACCCCTTCATCATGCATGTGACTACTCCAGGCCAAACAGCACTGACAGTCCCGCTGCCGGCTTGCCTTGCTCTCATCCTGCAGACCTACACCGCTCCTCTCCCTTGCACCATGACATCATACGACATGCTCAGGCACCGCCTGTGCCAGACCCGGCAGCGCCACGACACTGTAGCAAGCACTCGAATTGTGCTGGTGGGCTCTGGACCGGAAATGCACATGCGCAGTTCTGAGCCAAGCGTCACAGCCATTTTTTTAACTGGCAACATATTCCTGTCACTGGTATTTACTGGCAGGTGCAAAGTGCCGTTTTTTTACTGTCTGCCAGTAAGAATACTAGTGGTTGGCAACACTGAATGCCAGTGAGGCTGTGCCTGCACCGCAAGAGTTATTAGCTCATTTTGTCTAGGGGAAACAAAAGCCGTTTTACTCATCTGATCCTTACACTCTGGTGGTGGACTGTCCCAGCGTCATCATGCATAATGTAGGGCTATGGACCCTGCTTTCGTCTTGATGACATCAGGACACTAGACCACTGGAGTATTGGGGTAAAAAGTGCAGGGACTAGATGTAGGCAGGAGTGGAGAATTGGGTATATAAATTTTCTTCTTATGCCCCCCACACAAGAAATTAACCCTTGCAATGAAGCTGTGCCTGGAGTCAGGCTTTAACAACGTGTAGCCAGCAGTGCCACTAATGCCATCTACACACTATTGATGTTTACATGTTAGCCCTGAAAAAATCATTAATGCAGCAGTGGTGCATGTGCAGAATGACCTCATCTTTCAGTCATTCATACCCAGCCCAGGGCATTCTGCACATGTGCTGCCACTGCATGAATGATCATTCAGGGCCAACATGTGTAATATCCATAATGTGTAATCAGGGGAGTTGGCGCCTACACAGGGTTGGATTTCACATTTTGGCCTTGAACAGCAGAGGCGGCCAATTGTATCCAAGTACACTATATGTGTATTCCACAAACGTTACAGGCATACAGCTTACAGGCAATTTTATATGCAGGATCTTACTGCTAGCAAGAGCCTACTTAAAGTGGTTCTAAAGCCTCAAGGTTGTTTAAAAAACATTCTATGCTCCAGGATCCCCCCAGCCCCCCCCCCCCCTCTTATTCACCGCTGTCTCCCTCCTCATTGGGCAGATTAATAGCACCGGGAGCCATTGGCATCTGTTAATCAACTCCAGTGACGAGGGAGCTGGAGGCAGGGCCAAGGGCTCGGGAGCGAGCACCCACGGAAAGCAGTTTCCCGCAGGGGCACTGGATAGAGAGGAGGGACCAGGAGCGCCGGCGGGGGACCTGAGAAGAAGAGTTTTGCGGCCACTTTGTGAAATTCCTGCATAGAGCAGATAAGTATAGACATGTTTGTTATTTAAAAAAAAAATGTCATCCACCTGTCTGAATAAACCCAAAGTGTGGATAGTAGTCAGTCATTGGTAAACTCTTTTATTAACATACGTTGCCTTGAAAAAGTATTCATACCCCTTGAAATTTTCCACATTTTGTCATGTTCCAGTCAAAAATGTAGATGTATTTTATTGGGATTTTTTGTGATAGAGTAGACCAACACAAAGTGGCACATAATTGTGAAGTACAGGAAAAACTTCTTATGGCTTACTTTCAACAATGGCTTTCTTCTTGCCACTCTTCCATAAAGGTCAGATTTGTGGAGTGCACGACTAATAGTTGTCTTGTGGACAGATTCTCCCACCTGAGCTGTGGATCTCTGCAGCTCCTCCAGAGTTACCATGGGCCTCTTCTCTGATTAATGCTCTACTTGCACGGCCTGTCAGTTTAGGTGGACGGCCATGTCTTGGTAGGTTTGCAGCTGTGCCATACTCTTTCCATTTTATGATGATGGATTGAACAGTGCTCTGTGAGATGTTCAAAGCTTGGGATATTTTTTTATAACCTAACCCTGCTTTATACTTCTCCACAACTTTATCTCTGACCTGTCTGGTGTGTTCCTTGGCCTTCCTGATGCTGTTTGTTCACTAAGGTTCTCTAACAAACCTCTGAGGGCTTCACAGAACAGCTGCATTTATACTGAGATTAAATGACACACAGGTGGACTTGGTTTACTAATTAGGTGACTTCTGAAGGCAATTGATTCCACTAGATTTTACTTAGTGATGTCAGAGTAAAGGGGGGCTGAATACAAATTTGGAGACCATGTATCATTTTCCTTCCACTTCCCAATTATGTGTCACTTTGTGTTGGTCTATCACATAAAATCCCAATAAAATACATCTACATTTTTGGTTGTAACATAACAAAATATGGAAAATTTCAGAGGGTATTAATACTTTTTCAAGGCGCTGTAGGTCTAAATGTGCTCTCTTCTTTACAGTCAGTCCTTTTTTAGCCAGACAGTTATATCTGATTCATAGAATTAAGTGTTAAACTAGCCCGACGTTCATTGTTGATTTATAACACTAAGACAAGGCCCTGGGAAACCTTAGAGGAGAAAATGACCTTTCCATTTAACCAGCACTAAACTGATTCTTGCTAACAAAGCATCATTGAAAACAGCACATCTTGCTTGTATCATGGCACACGAAACATGTTGTGAGATTTGTATCTGACACTCAGTAACATTGTAACAAGCCTAAGTAACACGTTAACATTTTTCACAGCCTTTATCTATGCTCAAATCATCTGAGTCGGTAAGAATGGGACCGATGTCTCCATCAGCTGTGGAAAGTGCTATGTTGTACTATGTTGTGATGTTCTTGGTTGCAACCTAATGAAGCATGCTTGCACTTGTTAGTGTCATTGCATGATTGTTCTTCCAGATTGCCATCCATTACTACTGCATGTACATACTGTATATCCACAACAGTTTATAGCATTACTACAAGTATATTCACACATCTTAACCTACCGAGCATTAGTGGCATGGCTTTAAAAATAAGTTATGGTCATTATTTGATCAGTGTGTTATGCATAGTTTTCTCAATTTATCACTCTGTGAAATCACTAATATAGGCTGCATATCAATTAGAAGAGGTTGTCTATACACACTGTTTAGTTACTTTTCCAAAAACATGGTTCGTATTAAAAGTACTAAAAACAGCATTAAAAGGTGGTACTTTCAAAATCTCTTGTTCTCCTACTAAGAGCAATGGCTGATTGTTTTATATTTTTGTACCATACGCTATGTAAATTATTGTAACTATGCATCCTGTGATCCTATCCATGTCCTTAGAAATATTTAAAATTAAGAATTTAAAAATGGAATGTAATAAAGAATTAATAAAGAATTTAAAAATGGTAGTACTCCAGGTACATCGGTTCCTAAGGTTCAGCTTGAATCCAGACTTGTCCCAATTATTTAAAGGTGTACCAAACGCTGACGCTTTAGTTTTGGGTGGGTACATGTATGAGCAAGTTTCTTGTTTGCCTCAGAGCAACAGAAAAATATTTCTTTTGCCTATCCCCAAGAAATAATGATGGACATACACGATTTCTTTTAAATTCTATCTCTTCCAATAGGAATAATAGATCTATTGTCAACAACCCATTTGATCAGTATGACACAAATGGGAAAGTAGATTTCAGTCAATGGTTAAGATATGATCACAACTTACAATTGTAAATTATCGATCAGACCTTTGTTTCCACCATGTAATCTCATAATCTGATCGATATACAATTCTGTTAATGTACAGAGTTGCTGTTGAATGATGCAAAATGTTCAAAAATGTTCTGCCAATTGACTCAGATTGATCAAATCCAATCTAAATTAAAGTGGAACTTCATTTAAAAGCACTTGGGGGTGGGGGGGGGGCAGCCTGGTTTTGACAGGTACCCACTCCCACTTCTGGTCAAACCAGGACCGTAGATATTTTTTTTTCCTGGGGGAGGTTCAGGTCTTTCAAACTTAAAGACATCATTTACACTTTAATGTTGGGGGAAGTACAGTAAAAACATCTGACAGCAGAGTGGGGCCAAGAGGCTTTGCAATGCAGCGCAGCAAAAATTATCCCCATTCAAATGAATAGACCGCAATGTACGCAGTTGTGGTGCGGTAGTGTACTCATTAGTACAGCGAGCTCCTCCTAAGCTCCCTAGTATTTTTTTTTCGTTCAGCTCGCTGGGTAAACTAAAAAAAACTTACCGTGTGAACCAGGCTTTAGATCTCATTCATATGTTCTAAATGGCCATGAAATGGAAAATATACCATGAATACCTACAACCAGGATCCCAGATGTTCCAATTTTTGTCAGCTGCTCAGCCTGTTCACCTGAGTGATAGGCTGAAAAGAGCCACTGCTGTTAACATGTATCTGCACATCCAGTGGTCCCCATGTTTAAGCTCCGGGGGACAAAGCAAAACCCGTTGGGGTGTGCCCTGGCGGAAACCTGGGCTGACGTCTCTCCCATCACTACTGCATTACCATAGGACTCCGTGGATGTGCGGCACCAGGGATTTTTTTTCTCTCTTCCCTTTAGGCTCTGTTTCCACTACTGCGAGTTGTTGTGTGACTTGACACATGTGAAGTCACATGACAAGTCTAAAACCCATGTATTTTGATGGTCCCTGTTCTAATTGGTACGACTCAAGTCGCAGCGACTCCAAAAAAGGTTTTTGCACTACTTTGTTCCGACATCGGTGCGACTTGTTCTCACATGGTTTTCACCGGTCGCATGACATCACATCACAAATTGCATAGCAAAATCGCATTGTAAATCACGCGACTTTGGGGACCCAATATTGGAAACATAGCCTTAGTGACTACAGGAGCTGGGATGAGTTCCATCCCTCGGTGGCACTCCTGCAGCACATTCGGTATCATCTACATTACTCCCCACATCAATTGAGCCTGAGCGACACACTAACAACCCGTGGGTCACAGTGGTGACCTGCTGTTAGGGACAAATATCTGACCCTGGATGCAGAGAGATTTTATCCAAGGGCAAAAATGTATCCCTACATGTAGGTAACCACTGGATGTGCAGATATATGTGGATACATGTTTACAACAGCAGACAGCCTTGGCTCATTTCAGCCCATCACTCAGGTGTACAGGTTGAGCAGATATTGGAACATCTGAGATCCCGGGTGCAGGTATTTGCAGTATACTTGATGCACCATGGTCATGTAGGATGTATGAATGAGACCCAAGACTGGATTTTAGCTAACCTTACTGTGCAAGTTGAGCAGGTGCAAGGGGCAACATACTGTGGTAGGCAGTAAATTCAGTGATTTATTTAAACCTTAAAAAAAACTGTCCTAAGAAATTGTATAAAATGTTTTAAGAGATTAAAAAAAAAAATATTGTGCACTGCCTACCACCTTTGCACCTGGTCAATATGGTTGGCTTATATTCAGTCTTAAACTGTAGTAAACCCAGCTTTTGAACTTGTACCTACAAGTAAGCCTATAATAAGGCTTAGCTGTAGGTACAGTGAATATCTCCTAAACTTGTGGTGTTTAGGAGATATTCACATGGAAAGCAGCCGTGATGTCACCGGTGCATGCGCTCTGAAGGGACGGCATACTGCTTGGTTGTACTTCTTCTGGAGGGGAGTGCAGTTCGTTCTGCACTTTTTTGACCCATTTTTAGCCAACAGCCAGCTATAGCCCGCTGTCAGCTGACATCGCTCAGCAGGTCCAGGCTGTGGAAAGATCCTAACTGTAAATTCAGGATTCACCCAGATGCCTGGACCAGCAGCTAGCCAACTGCTCCTGCCCCCTCCACAGCCTGGCATTCCAGTAAGCTTGAGGGAGGGGGAGGCAGAGCCAGGGACTGACAGTCACCACTCTTTGCTCACTGAAGGCTGAGAACTGAGTGATCAGTGGTCTTTGATCGCTCTGTTGTTTGTCTTAGAAGCAGCTGGGGACAGATGCAACATTGGATCCATGCTTCATCCACCTGTGTAAGTATAATTGAAAAAAAAACATCTCTTTTAAAGGTAAAAAAATCCCCCTCTCCCTCCTAAGAACCCTCCCTCCTCAAGCAAAGATTCCCACTGTAAAATATCTCCCTCAAATATCCCACCAAAAATTAAACTTCTCTGTCTCTAAAGTGACCCCCCCCCCCCAAAACAAAAATCTCTCCCACAGTCAACTCCCTCTCCCCCAGCAAAGATTTCTAATTATTAAGAAAATCTCCCTTGGTCCAAACTCCCTCCCAGAAGCGAATCCCTGCCATTAACCACCCCCTGTAAACTTCTCTACAAAAAACTCAACCCTTCCCCAAAAGCAAACCCACCACCCTTTTCTTAACCCCAGACTGGAATTCTCACTTCCTCCTTCCCAAACAGAAAATTGATGCCTCCCCACTTACCAGACCTCAGATTCAGCATGGCACAGAAGTAGGAAAACTTCTTCATCCCCAGTATCTCCTTTCAGCTTTGTCATATGATACCTCGAGGAGGAGTCTAGGAGTTCCCTCAACTGTGCACTGTCAGTTGCCGGCATCTGAGACCTCGCAGTAATTTCATGCTTTTTAGGGGGACCCCTTATTAAACTGAGGGGGTGGGGCACAATAGAAGGGTGGGTGGCTGTTGCACTCCACAACTCTGATTGCTTCTATTGTGCTGATGCTGAGGCTAAACAGCAGGGACACTGTTCGTGCATTTTGCCAGGATGCTCTGGGGGGGGGGGGGGGGTTTGAACACCCCTGACCCCCCCCCCCTTAGCTATGCCCCTGTCCCCCACAGCCTTCTGAGACACATTACAGGGACCATTCACAAAGCACTGCATGGCTCGCAAGGCTTCACTGCCAGTTTCCCTTACTTAAAGTGGATGTAAACCCGAAAATGTTTTTTTTTTTTTATATCATAATGTAGAGTATAAGATTTCCTATCATTTGATGTCTTGCCATACAGAGTTAATCCATCTCTGAGCAATCCTCTTTTATTGTTCAGTGAGATAAATCTTGACAAACAGAGAAAAACTTTGTCAAATCCTCCCCCTTGCTGTAAGTGACAGGTGATTTACATGTCTTGTGCACCAGCCTAGGACATGCAGTATTTTCTAATTCCCTCCCACTCCTTTCTTCAGCAGCTCTGCAAGGATTTGGCATGCTGAAGTCATGTGGTTACTTTCCTGTCTTTTCACTGGATGTTAGAGATCATAGCAGAAGTTCAGTTAGAAATACACAGGAGAAGATGCATATTGACAAGGGGAGTGTAGAGGTGGGCGGCGAGTCTACTGACATCATGACTCCACCCACCGAGCTCCAGACAACAGACCCACCCACAGAATCTGCCGTTTTTCGGGTCTCATAACAGACAGAGGGGAGACATTTGACAGGTAAAGATACATGCAGGAGGCATGTATATCCTTATAGATAACCCCTATGGCAGTAGTTTAGAAAGGATGACATTGGGTTTACATCCACTTTAAGGCTGGGTTCACACTGCGGCCGTTGCAGACATCGCATGTGATTCGCAGCGCACTGCTGTTCACATCACATGCGATGTCTGTGCTGTGCGATATCAGCCATACAGATAGTATGGCTGATATCGCACCGCATTCGGTCCAAACTCGCACAGGACCCTTTTTTTTGTTCGGACCAAAATCGGATCGCATGGGTGTTCACACCTATGCGATCCGAAAGTGTCCGGATTGTCAGTTCGCATTGCGATATGCGGGCTGAACTGGGGGTGTCATTAACATTGTATGACACTCCCCAGCAGTTCGCATATGGCAGTGTGAACTGCCGTGCGAGTTGGTGCGGTGCGGGAACCCGCAGTAAATTCGCTGCGTTCCCGCACCGCAGCAGTGTGAACCCAGCCTAAAGGAGTTGTAAAGTCAGAAGGTTTTTCATCTTAATGCATTATATGCATTAAGATAAAATGTCTTCTGTGTGCAGCAGCCCCCCTCAGCTCCCCTAATACTTACCTGAACCCATCTCTATCCAGCGATGTCCACAAATGCTTTGGTCATCCGGGACTCTCCCTCCTGATTGGCTGAGACACAGCAGCGGCACCATTATCTCGCTGCTGTCAATCAAACTCAGTGAGCCAATGAGGAGCGAAAGGGAGCAGGGCCAGGCCGCAGCTCAGTGTCTGAATGGACACGCAGAGCTGTGACGCGGCTCAGGTGCCCCCCATAGCAAGCTGCTTGTTTTGGGGGCCACTCAACAGGAGGGAGGGGCCAAAAGCTCCAACCAGGAACCCGAGAAGAGAAGGATCTGGGCTGCTCTGTGCAAAACCACTTGCCAGAGGAGGTGAGTATAACGTGTTTGTTATTTTAATAGAAAAAAAACGAGACTTTACAATCACTTTAAGATATCAGTGCCTGCACTGAAGCCGATTGAAGAATTCGCTTGGATGAGGACATCGCTGGATCCCTGGACAGGTAAATGTCCTTATATTAAAAGTCAGCAGCTACAGTATTTGTAGCTGCTGACTTTGTATTTTTTGGAGGGGAGAGTCCAGAGCTCCTCTTTAAGTCTAAATTGATTGGGAGGGAAGTTATGACTACTTGATTGCAGATTTAAATAATGCCATGGATAATAAAATTGAAGTGTGTATGACAAATATAAGTATCAGAGTACGTTACACAATTTAGTTTCTGGCAAAATAGTGCCATCGGATTGTAACATCACATTACAGTTTTAGGTAGGACAGCATGTCAGGTTTATCTTGTCCCATCTCAGGTGTCAAGCAGCACGAGACGCACTGACCTTATATGACAGTAAGTAAGTAAGCACAGTTTTAATTAAATGTCACACTCCACAGGGATGAGCATACACCTAAATGACACTTCACTTAGTCATTTGGCAGCAACTACAGAGCAAAGAACTTCCACTGTATACAATTAAAACCGAAATTGTCTGATTCCTTATGGCTTCTGTGATTTTAATTTGGAAAGCCCATATATTTCATACTGATGACCAAAGTTTAGAACTCTTGTCCTCGTGTACTTATCCTCAAAGATCTTAAAAAAAAAAAAACTTCTACATATAGGGCAGATATAACTGGATGGCTTTTGGTTTGCTAAAGCACAGTGTATCATACCCATCTGCATTTTTTTGTGCATGTGACTGGGTGACAATCTAGGAAAGCATTTGGGAGACAAGGACCGTAACATAATAAGAAGTACCAAACAAGGACCTTCATGGCAGGTGTTATTTTATTGAAAGATACACAGTTCAAAAAACTGAAAATGACATTACATTAACATGTTAAAGATTCAATGAGAATTTTGTGACTGGTCCTTCATATACTTTAATATTGTTACATTCAAGATGGTGCATAGCCTGGCAGTGTCGTAGAGCCTGGTGATATAGCGGGTATATAGCAGGTTGTAACACAATCAATAGTTGCATGGCTATGAAGGCACCAGTCTGTGGGCTCAGGGTACCAGGCTGGTGGCCATAGGGGTGTGGGGTTTTTTAAAATATTTTTTACAAATAATTAATGCAACACAAAAGCTCCAAAAATGGAGTGGAGTTGAACTTGAGTGGATTCTACAATATTTGCAAATATCCCAAGAATGAATTGAAATCGGTGTTTACAAGATTTAGTGTGCTCTTTTTTGTCATAATTTGCTGTAGGCCCTTGTCTTTATATCAGGGCGGCAAACTTTGCCATTCAACCACGATAAATATTTCCGGGTAGATCTGTTTTGGAATTAGATAGCACTATGAATTATTTTAAAAAATACAGTATGCAAACAATTCTGACATAGTGATACACAACTGGAAAAAGCAATCATTGAAATGAAATGTCTTTCCTGTCTTCATCAGAAGTATTGTTATGGCTGAAATAACAGAAGCAGCATTGCACTTTTAACTCATGCAGCTCGCCTTGGCTTTAAAAGTGAAGAACACTTTTAGACTTTTTCTATAACACCCAGTCTGATGGAACTTGTTTTTTTATACTAGAAAACTCAGTCCTTTTAGGTCTTTTGTAAAGGGTTTTAAAGTGACCTGTTACTTGTATCAAAATGTGCAGAATAACAAAGCCTGCAAAGTGCAGCCATATACCTTTAGAGTTGAGTATGCTATTCCCATAGTCCTCATAGAACTATGTACATCAATAGAACAACCTAAAATGGCAAGGCACACATCTGCTCTTCCCTCCTCCTCCCCTTCCCTTCTCCAAGCTAACAGATTGACTGGAGACTGCACTGTCCAATATTAACTGTTTCCTGTGAAGACCAGAAGTTCAGAGAACCAGCACTAAAAGAGCAGGAGCCAGCAACATTGAAAGATGTAAACTGCTGGGGTAAGGATTTTAATAAAAAGTTTAATGTTATTAAACTAAAAATGCTGAGAGTTTCATACAACTTTAAATAGGTTTTTCACCCTGTAAACAAAAATTTAAAAGTCAGCAGCTGCAAATACTGTAGCTGCTAACTTGAGTGGCTTGCATTCAGCGAGCTTCCCACGAACATGACAGGAGTGGAATTTTTTTGCTGTGGATGTGACACAAAGCATTACGATCGTGGCACGTAAACACCCCCATCAGCTGCCTTAAGGGGGAAGGATGTTAGTAGTGCTAAAAATGTGGCATTTTTAACTCCCCCCCCCTACCCCGCAAACCACAAGCCCTATAGCTGGGTATACACAGTCAGTTTTTTTTCGCAGGTGCTGATCGAATGCTGGTTTTCAGCATGATCATTTGGCAGAAGCCAGTTGTTGGACCGGCCTCTGTTGAACAGACATCAGCACACATGGACCATTAGTTGACTGGTTCCTGCTGAACTGGCCAATTTTCCATCCGTGTATACTCTGCTTTATTCTCACAGGGGCTGCAGAGAACAGAACGCAGTAAATGCTACATAAACCGACCACTACACAGATACCATTTGTTATTCTACTAAGTCTGTTTAGAGACTATGAGCGACACAAACTATTTCCTTCTTTTTATGAAAGAGCCCTAGTGAGGGGTGGCTGACATCAGATTATACTATATAACACAAAAAGCTTTCTGCTTGTCCACCTTACTACCTCATTATATATGACAAATATGGCTGCACGTCATCTGTGGATTCCTGTGATGTGAGTGCATGAAGGAATGGTTTACTTTGTACACCTGCTTGCTGAACTTGAAGTACAAACTTGATGTGTTTTTTCTTGTTTTTTGTTCCTTTCAGTATCATTGCATGCCTATGATTTCTATTCAGCCAGAGGGTCTCACCAAGTACTGGCCTATAAAGACATATTCAGGGTGAATGTACAGCGCTGTTCAGAGCTGTGTTAAGCTCCAGATATAAAATATCATTAGTGTGATGAAAATACATTTTTAAAGCTTAGCTCCAGCCAAAACTTAGTTTTGTAAAGAGGGAAGAGTTAGAATTTTTGCCGGGTTTTTATGGTGTTCCCCTGGGACAGGTTTACCCTTACTTGCTGTCCGGGACTGAAAGTTACAGGATAACTTGCAAAGGGCCAGCAACAAAGATACATTTATATTGGGGAGGGGGATGTGTTGTAATATCTGTTTTATTGCGCTCTGTCATTGTGTCCCTGTGATATCAGCACTGCCTCATGCGAGGTTGATTTACTAAATCTGGAGAGTGCAAAATCTGGTGTAGCTCTGCATAGAAGCCAATCAGCTTCCAGTTTTTTTTTTTTTGTCAAAGCTTAAAGTGGTTGTAAAGGCAGAAGGTTTTTTTTTTCATCTTAATGCATTCTATGCATTATGTCCACGAGTGTCTCAGCCGACCGAGATTCTCCTTCCTAATTGGCTGAGACACAGCAGCGGCACTATTGGCTCCCGCTGCTGTCAATCAAAGTCAGATAGCCAATCAGGGCAGAGAGGGGGAGGGGACGGGTCGGGGCTTTGTGTCTGAATGGACACAGGGAGCTGTGACTCCGCTTGGGTGGCCCCTTAGCAAGCTACTTGCTGTGGGGGCACTCAACAGGAGAGAGGGGCCAGGAGCACAGAAGAGAAGGATCAGGGCTGCTCTGTGCAAATCCACTGCAACAGAGGAGGTAAGTATAACATATTTATTATTTTTTATAGAAAAAAAAACTAGACTTTACAATCACTTTAAAGTGTTACTAAATCCACAACAGTATACTTACAATAAATCTATAAAGTAAAGTAGGTATATGCAGTAAAGCATGCTTGTTATACTCACTGTGGAACCTAAGAGGTTAATTCTGCACATTGTGTAAAAAGGCTGTTTGATCCTGTCTTTTCTGATCCCCCCCTTCTCCTACTGTCTCCAATCCTTTTCCTGATAAGATAGAGCCTTGGGGACACTCTGCACATGCTCAGTTTGGTGTATATTGCTAGAGAGTTTTTTTGGGGGGGAGGGTGCATGTGATTAACACAGGGCCAATCAGCACTGTCCAGCCAGAGGGTCAGGGGTCATGCAGCCTTATAGGATCGTCAGAAGAGAATGGAAACTCCTCCTACAAGCTTTAACCAGTGCTCGGCAGGACACTGATAGAAGTCACAAGACTGCTATACTGTATACTGCTGATGAGTTTATATTTACTAAAATAATTGCATTTCCATGTTCTGTGTACTGTGGGAAATCAGATATCGCGATTGCAGGGTCCTGGGTTTAGCAACACTTTAATCAAACATACTGAAGCTTAGAAGCTGATTGGCTACCATGCACAGCTGCACCAGATTTTGCACTCTCCAGTTTTATTAAATCAAACCCATGGTGTCATTAGGATAGAAAACGAGGGAATATCACCCCAACGAGGACACTTAAAGAAATATAAACTTGACAAAAGTTCTGACTCTTAGAATTAAAAAAAAAAGACTGTTTTGGCTGGAGTAAGGTTTTAACTTGCATTTTGTTTGACAATGTTCTGAAAATACATTTAAATTTAAAATACTATTTACATTTTCTTCTATGTAAATATTTTAGGTTACGGTAAAGAAAATAAAAATCAATGCTTTCCTTCAAAATATGTATTTGTATCCAAGTGCTGACATTTTATGAAACTTTTTTTTTAATATTCAAGCCTTAGGTGCTTGGTGTCTGAATCCAAACATGCCACTAAGGAAAAAATAAGTGAACTAGATGAATAAATCAAGATTAGACTGATATATACAGTCCAAAATGTATACTAATAGACACAGGAACGTGACCTCAGTATAGAAAGATCAACCTTACGGTATTCATATTTGATGATACATTTATTTGCCCTGAATACAGACCACTGAGTAGGCCTTTCCGTAGAACGATGGTCCCTCTGGCAGCTCTACCGCATGGTGAAATAAAAATAAAATTACACTTTATTTTGTTTGCAGACAACTATAATTAAGAAGAATTGGAAAAGATCAAGTAAGGTAATTGGTGGCACATGAAAACGGAATTCTAAAGCAGATCATCAATTGAGCAATCTTCTTTCCTTCCACCACGGGTGAAAGGAAAGAAAGTTACTTGATTCCTCCATCAACGCAGTCAGTACTGATAGGGGAATCCCTCCCGCAGCGCTATTGTTTTCTGCTGGTGGGGAGCCTTCCCTGCCAGCAGAACACAATGATCACTGTTGGCGGTTACAGCCACCAGCAACGATAGCATAAAAAAGTCTTACAGGCTGGTTGTAATGTATTTGATCGATTCACCTGACAATGGCTGCTGTAGTCATGGTATTCTCCTATAATATGTTTGGTATTTGAGCGTTGAGCAAGAATCTGACCTTTCATGGCTTCCCAGTAAACTGTTTATCTGTAACATGTTTTGTGCACTAACCTAGCTTGTTTGCCTGTAAATAACAGCTGCTCATATTGCTTCCTGACAAAGCTTTTATTATACTGCCTATAAGATGAGAACATGGGTCATTGCATTCTTTATTCAATGTCTAAAGTGATTTTGTCATTATGAAGCTCAACTCTGGGTGGTTTTATTGTGCTTCTCTTTTTTCTGGTGTTTTCAGGCAGGTAAGATGCCATGCAGAATCCTCCTCTGATTTTCTTTGGCAGCGATACAGATAGTGTCACTGATTCAATGATGTCAGCAACACTCTCTGGATCATTATATGTAAGCACAGGTTGCTGTGGTTGCTGCACTCACAACATGTCCTCAATCTTCTGGGTTGAATGACGCTGATGATAGAGTTACCTTAAAGCCTAATTGAATCCTCATTTTAATCAGCTTAATACATTACAGGGGCATCAATACAAAACGTGTTGATTTACTAAAGGCAAATCCACTTTGCACTACAAGTGCACTGCAAGTGCACTTGGAAGTGCACTTGGAGGTGCAGTCGCTGTAGATCCGAGGGGGACATGCAAGAAAAATAAAAAAACAGCATTTTTGCTTGTACATGATTGTATGATAAAATCAGCAGAGCTTCCCCTCATTTTAGATCTTCCCCTCAGATCTAAAGCGACTGCACTTCCAAGTGCACTTGAGTACACTTGTAGTGCAGAGTGGATTTGCCTTTAGTAAATCAACCCCACTGTGCTAGATTATTTTCCTTTCCAAAGCAGTCACAGCTTGAGTAGAAAAGCCCACTACTTGCCACCAGCTGCAGAATGGGACCCTTGTTTTCTGTGGAGAAACAGTGGTTTTGTTGCAGAGGTCTGACATGCCCCCTACTGATTCGGTCCTATAGCTCTGCAATTAGCCAAGTGTACGCTCCCCACTGATTGGAGAGCTCTGGCTCTGAATTATCAGGGTGTGTACTGAACCTCTGGAGGGAGATTACTGCTTCCCCACAAAGAGCAAGGGTCCCACTCTGCAGCATGCTGTTAAGACGTAGGCTTTTTTACTTTTGGCTTTTCTACTCACTGTTTTTTATAGAAGACAAACTATTTTGATTCATCTAAAATATTCTGTATTTAGCCAATTTAAACAAAAAGATCACTTGGGTTTTAACGCCACCTCCTGGCAGCCTTTTAGGGGGCTTTAATAAAAAGGAATGGATGGCTGCACACCAAGGTAGTGATGAATCTCTTCATGAAAAGAAGAGATTCATGAAAAGAAAATGGCGCTCCAGGTGAATGATGGAACCAGGTAGGCTGGGGAATGGACTCCTCCCAGGGGTGTTAGGCTCGGCTCGCACACCGAGGTAGTGATAAATCTCTTTATTGTAAAATCCGTAAAACATTAATAACACCACAGGACAGGCAAACAGGTACAGGTAGACGCGTTTCACACAGCGTGGATAATGAATAAGCGCAGCGTCGCTGTGTGAAACATGTCTACCTGTACCTGTTTGCCTGTCCTGTGGTGTTTTTCATGTTACGGATTTTACAATAAAGAGATTCACCACTACCTCGGTGTGCAGCCATCCATTCCTTTTATCCAAATTGCACGGCCGGCGAGCCGGGGCTAGCACCCCTGGGAGGAGTCCATTCCTCAGCCTACCTGGTTCCATCACTCACCTGGAGCGGCATTTTCTTTTCCTAGTGGGGGCTTTAATGCCTGGGAGGTGGCATGGCTTCTTCTGTATCATGTGACTGGTGTAATTGGCTCTCACAGCAGTTACATGGTTGGGAATCCATCCTACTGGCTCTCATTCAGAAGCTTTGACCAATAGCTGTTGGTGACAATTCAGTCAATGTGTTCGGAGCGCTCTCCCAGCACACAAACTCTTGACACCTTGAATGTATATAGAAGCCCACAGTTCATGCTGCTGCATATATGCAAGAGGTTAAGGGAGAAGTATGGTCAAAGCTGTTTTGGCCCCAGTTCTCCTGTAGGCTCTCAGCAACGCTGAGAGCCTGAGCCTGCCACTCCCGCCCCCTCTAAAGCATGGTACTCCAGTAGGTGCTGGAGGGGCAGAGCAGAGAGCCGGTGACTGACAGTCACTACTCTCTGCCCAGTGAAGATTGAGAACTGAGAGATCAGTGGTTGTGTGATCACTCAGTTCTCGGTCTTAGAGCCAGGGGGGCAGCTGCAGAATCTGACCGATACTGCATCCACCTAGGTGAGTGTGTACAGTAGGTTTGTTTTTTTAAAACCCCATACTTCTCTTTTAAGGTTCATTCACATGGGATGTGTTTTCTTGGTGGTCTCTGTTTCTATTAGATGTGCTGTATTGCTGCCTGTTAGAAAACAATATTACAAGCAGAATTTTTGCTCCATTATCACATATTTTCTTATGCAGTCTACTTCAAAATATGGTAAACCTGAAGATGTCTTCATATAAATGTAAAGGGTTTGCAAAAAATCTACACCTCATGTACGACTTTGAGTAAGGAAAGTACTAAACTGTGTTGTCAGTAAAAAGCTGTCATGATTTCTGCATAGCTAGAAATCCAACTTAGCTAGAAATCTGCTCTGAAAAAACTGAAGACTTAAACCAGAACTGAAGGCCATTAAATAAAAAAAAAATTTATTCAGCTTGCACTTCCTTTTTAAACTACTAAGGGTTAAACATGCCTGCTATTAAAGGGGTTGTAAACCCTCGTTTTTTTAAAAATAAAAAATAAAAAACATGTTATACTTACCTGCTCTGTGCAAGGGTTTTGCACAGAGCAGCCCCAATCTTCTACTTCTAGGGTGCCCTGCCAGCACTTCTGGCTCCTCCCCTCCATGGGGTGCCCCCATGGAAAGCCGCTTTCCATGGGGTATCTGTGTGGGCTCGCTCTTGAGACCCACTCATTGATAATTGACATAGACAAATTAACACAGACACGCCCCTCGCTCCCGTGTCACTGGATTTGATGGACAGCAATGGGAGCCAATGGCTCCTCCTGCTATCGATCTGTCCAATCAGGAGAGAGACAGCAGCTGGAGCCGCTGCACTCATGCACATTGCTGGATCATATCAGGCTCAGGTAAGAAAGGGGGGGGGGGCTGGGGGGAGCTGCAGCACAGAAGGTTTTTCACCTTAATGCAAAGAATGCATGAGGCTTTACAACCACTTTAACTTCACAAGACAGAAAAGTCCCTGATGTGTTCACATGGGGCCTGATGTTTCCTATCTTTAAGAAGAACTAAAGGTAAGACTTTTTTTAAAAAAATGGATAGAGTAAGAGGGGAGGGTTACAGCCCCTGTAAAAAATGTTTCTTTTTTGCCATCTTTGTCTAATTAGAGAGACTTCCTGTCTTATAACTAAAACAGGAAGTGAGAGGAAATTCCTACAAAATGAGGAAATTCATGGGTGTCACTGGGGTTGCCAAAACAAATGTCCACATTGGAAGATTTCCCCTTCATTGCTGTCCCAGGGACAACCCAAAATTTGTGATTTTCTTTCGTTTTAATTTTTGGTGATAACAATAGGAATGACAAATAGAGAGGTTGAATCTCCCAAATGGAGGCACAGTTAGCAAAAAAAAAACTGACAGGCATTCGAATTCCTCTCCACTCTATCTACAACTAAAGAAAAAAGTAGAAGCATGTATTCATTGCTTCAAGTCAAAGGAGAAGGTTAGGCTGAGAAGTTTAGAAGTAGCAGGAGAGTTAATACTAACAGGAATGTTGAAGTCAGCGACAATGATTGTGGGAATTTTAGAAGAGAGTAAGTAGGGTAGCCAGGCAGAGAAGTCATCAAGAAAGGCAGATACTGGTCCAGGGGCCGGTAGATCACAGCTATCCTTAGAGAAACTGGAGAAAAAAGATGAATGCAATATGCCTCGAATGAGTAGGGTGACAGAGAGGGAGGTGGGTGAAGTACCATGCTATGTGGGGCTAGAAGGATTCTCACTCCCCCTCCCTTTTGTCCACTGGGCCTGGGGGAGGAGGGAGAATGAGTCCAGGCAGGGCCATGATGGGAGAGGGCAGCAGCAGAAGCATTGGCTCCCACTTCTTTCAATCAAACTCAGTTAGCCAATCAGGATAGAGGGGACGGGGCCGAACCACAGCTCCATGTCTGAATGGATGCACAGAGATGCAGCTAAGCTCAGGTGCCCCCATAGCAAACTACTTGCTGTGGGGGCACTCAACAGGAGGGAGGGGCCAGGAGCTCCAGCCAGGGACCCGAGAAGAGGAGGATCCAGGTTGCCCTGTGCAAAACCACGGCAAAGAGCAGGTAAGTATAACAAGACTTTACAATCACTTTAAGGAGAGAGGAGTGGTAAAGAGCGCATGAAGGGGTAAACAAGCTTACCTGTGCTCTTTTTGGTGTTTTTCAAAGTATTTTCCTGTGTATTTTCGCTTTGTGCAATCACTGAAGTGCAGAGTTGGAAGTGCTCCCACTTAAATAAATAACCACCACTTATAGAAAGAACACCAGCAGCAAATGTGCCTCCCATAAAGGTGGCTCAGCTTTATACTGTAAGGGCATAGTTGCCAACATTGTCTAAAAATTTATAGGGACACTTTTTTGTCTGTAGGCGGGGTCTTATTATAATTAGGGGGCGGGGAATTCGTTTGTAAGTTTGAAATAGCGTGAAGGAGGAAACGAAGGAACGCGGAAAGTGGGTGTGGTTTAAATTTGTGGGCGTGTCTCAAATGGGGTGTGGTTCAAGTCTGAGATGAATGAAGGATGGAGGAAGGAAGAAAGAAAGAAGGAAAAATAGGGAGGGAAGGAGAGAGAAGAAAAGAAAGAGGGATGGAGGGACAGCAGGCCCAGATCCTACACCACAATAGGAATATGTGTATTCCAGAAAGTTTAACAATCAGCAGATAAAGATACTCCAAACATGTGGTGTTAGCGCTTCATTCATCATGGCACCATGGTTGTTATGGTGTCAGGATGATTAAAGCGCATTTTTTCTATTGTTAAATTGAAGGATAAAATGAAATAGTTGAACTCACCATAATGCAGAATCAGTGGGAGCCCCGAGCGTGTCACTTGCCACATCGCCTGCCATCAGATGCCATCAGGTGTCCCCAGTGGAGTCCCTCCTTACATTAGGCATTCCCAGCAGAGTCCGTCCTTACATCAGGTGCCCCCAGTAGAGTCCCTCCTTACATCAGGCATTCCCAGCGGAGTCCCTCCTTACATCACGCATTCCCAGTAGAGTCCCTCCTTACTTCAGGTGCCCCAGTAGAGTCCCTCCTTACATCAGGCATTCCCAACGGAGTCGCTCCTTACATCAGGTGCCCCTAGTAGAGTCCCTTCTTACATCAGGCATTCCTACTGGAATCCCTCCTTACATCAGGCATTCCCAGAAGAGTCCCTCCTTACATCAGTAGAGTCCCTCCTTACATCAGGCATTTCCAGCGGAGTCCCTCCTTAAATCAGGCATTCCCAGTAGAGTCCCTCCTTACATCAGGTGCCCCCAGTAGAGTCCCTTCTTACATCAGGCATTCCCAACGGAGTTGCTCCTTACATCAGGTGCCCCCAGTAGAGTCCCTCCTTACATCAGGCATTTCCAGCGGAGTCTCTTCTTACATCAGGCATTCCCAGCAGAGTCCCTCCTTACATCAGGCATTCCCAGCGGAGTCCCTCCTTACATCAGGCATTCCCAGCAGAGTCCCTCCTTACATCAGGCATTTCCAGCAGAGTCCCTCCTTACATCAGGTGCCCCCAGCAGAGTCCCTCCTTACATCAGGCATTTCCAGCAGAGTCCCTCCTTACATCAGGTGCCCCCAGCATAGTCCCTCCTTACATCAGGCGTTTCCAGCAAAGTCCCTCCTTACATCAGGCATTACCAGCGGAGTCCCTCTTTACATCAGGCATTCCCAGCAGAGTCCCTCCTTACATCAGCTATCCCCAGCAGAGTCCCTCCTTACATCAGCTGTCCCCAGTAGAGTCCCTCCTTACATCAGCTGTCCCTAGTAGAGTCCCTCCTTACATCAGGGTCCTCTGTAGAGTCCCTCCTTACATCAGGTGCCCCCAGTAGAGTCCCTCCTTACATCAGGTGCCCCAGTAGAGTCCCTTCTTACATCAGGTGTCCCCAGTAGAGTCCCTCTATACATCAGCTGTCCCCAATAAAGTCCCTCCTTACGCCAGGTGCCCCCAGTTACCAGTGGCGTCACTAGGGTTGGTGTCACCTGGGGCAGAAAAACATGGCGTTACCCCCCTCCCTCCATAGTCCTCCCTCAGTACAGACCCCCCTCCCACAGTATAGAGCCCCCTCCGTCAGTACAGACCCCCGTCCCACAGTATGGATCCCCCTCACTAAGCACAGACCCCCCTCCCTCAGTGCAGACCCCCCTCCATCAGTATAGACCCCCTTAGGATAAACCACCCCCCTCCTCCATCAGTACAGACCCCCCTGGACAAACCACCCCCACCTCCCCATCAGTACAGACCCCCCCAGGACAACCCCCCATCTATACAGACCCCCAGGACAACTCATCTCCTCCGTCTGTACAGACAACCCAGGACAACCCCCCTCCATCTGTACAGACCCCCCAGGACAACTCACCCCCTCCATCTGTACAGACCCCCCAGGACAACCCCCCCATCTGTACAGACCCCCAGGACAACTCACCCCCCTCCATCTGTACAGACCCCCAGGACAATCCCCCCATCTGTACAGACCCCCCAGGACAACTCACCCCAGGACAATTCACCCCCTCCATCTGTACAGACACCCCCAGGACACTTCACCCCCCTCCATCTGTACAGACCCCCCCAGGAGTACAGACCCCCCCATTCATGCACCTGAGTCCCTCCTTACATCAGGTGCCCCCAGTAGAGTCCCTCCTTACATCAGGTGCCCCCAGTAGAGTCCCTCCTTAAATTAGCTGTCCCCAGTAGAGTCCCTCCTTACATCAGCTGTCCCCAGTAGAGTCCCTCCTTACATCAGCTGTCCCCAGTAGAGTCCCTCCTTACATCAGCTGTCCCCAGCAGAGTCCCGCTATACATCAGCTGTCCCCAATAACGTGCCTCCTTACACCAGGCGTCCCCAGTTACCAGTGGCGTCACTAGGGTTGGTGTCACCCAGTGCGGAAAAACATGGCGTTACCCCCCTCCCCCCATAGTCCTCCCTCAGTACAGACCCCCCTCCCACAGTATAGATCCCCTTCCCTCAGTACAGACCCTGTCCCACAGTATGGATCCCCCCTCACTAAGTACAGACCCCCCTCCCTCAGTGCAGACCCTCCTCCATTAGTATAGACCCCCTTAGGATAAACCACCCCCCTCCTAAATCAGTACAGACCCCCCTGGACAAACCACCCCCACCTCCCCATCAGTACAGACCCCCCCAGGACAACCCCCCATCTGTACAGACCCCCCAGGACAACCCCCCTATCTGTACAGACCCCCCAGGACAACTCACCCACCCTCTGTCTGTACAGACCCCCCCAGGACAATCCCCCCATCTGTACAGACCCCCCCAGGACAACTCACTCCCAGGACAATTCACCCCCTCCATCTGTACAGACAGCCCCCATGACAATTCACCCCCCTCCATCTGTACAGACCCCCCCAGGACAACCCCCCCCCATCTGTACAGACCCCCACCAGAACAACTCATCCCCCCATCTGTACAGACCACCCCCAGGACAACTCATCCCGCTATCTGTACAGACCCCCCAGGACAACCCACCCCAGGACAATTCACCCCCCTCCATCTGTACAGATACCCCCCATGACAATTCACCCCCCTCCATCTGTACAGACCCCCCCAGGACAACCCCCCCATCTGTACAGACCCCCACCAGAACAACTCATCCCCCCATCTGTACAGACCCCCACCAGGACAACTCACCCCCAGGACAACTCATCCCCCTATCTGTACAGACCCCCCAGGACAACTCACCCCAGGACAATTCACCCCCCTCCATCTGTACAGATACCCCCATGACAATTCACCCCCCTCCATCTGTACAGACCCCCCCAGGAGTACAGACCCCCCCCATTCATGCACCTGGGCGTGCAGCCGCCTGGAGTAAAGGAGAAAATAAACATCACAATGTGGACAGGGCTACAGATTAATAAGCAGCAGCATCATACAAGATGAAACACACAACTCCCCTCTCCCGGACGTTCAATGACCCATGGAGCCCCAGGGATCCCACTGTATAGCTACACTCAAGCCCTCCAGCCTTAGCAAAATGGTGGTGCGTTCCACAGTAGTTCCAGGAAGCCGAGTGGACAGAGCATGTGTGAGATTAGTGACCAATCAGATGTCTTGGGGGTGGGGCCAGACGACTTGCTACAGGATTTAAACTGTTGAAAGATCAGTATAATGCTGCCTTACCAGAGACAATGTGCTAGCGCTGCAGTTATTGCAACCAGGAGAGTGAGGTAGGTAGGCCTGCCTGCTGTGGAGCTTGTGGGCTGTGTGAACCATAGATGATCTGTCTTCCTGTGCTTCCTTAACAGTCTGCATTTCCTATTGCTGCAAATGAGACAATGCCAACCCCAAAAGACCAGCGTATGCCGACAAGGAAGGAGGCTCACCCACTGCTATGTAGAATGGGCATTTTCCGATTTTTGGCACTTGTGTAACCAAAAAAAAAAAACACATCTTTTATTATTATTATTATTATTTTTTTTGTCTGCCAGCTTATCAAGACACCATTCATCTCACTGCTCATAGAGAAGCCGGTTGAGAACCCGAAGCCCATCCCACTATCCTCAACCTGGGCCCCAGATGTGCTGGGCTTGTGCAGAGGAGTTGCTTCCTGGCAAAACAGTTTGCATAACCTGCCTTAAGGAGGTAACCAAGGATAAGGAAGCAGGGAAAGGGGAGATGGTGTCTCTTATGAAAGAAGCATTTAAAGATACGCTAAAGTCATTTGCTGAACAGCTGCAACCGTCACATCAGCAAGCCCCTTCTGTGTCCCAAGTGACTACGCCTCAGCTAAGATCCGGGGCTGGAGAGGAAGGGGATGCAGGTTAGAAGGGTTCAATTTTAACCTGGTACAGCCCTTCCTTAAGGATGTCAGGGAGCCCTTACAATGGGAAGATGTAATCGAGGAGCCACTGAAGAAATAGCAAAGCTATTTTAAGAACAGGAAGAGAGAGGGGCTCACCTTCCCCTTCATGGATGAAATTAAAAGCATAATAGAAGATGAGTTGAGGCAGCCAGAGAAAAACACTTTTTTTTCGGAGTCGCCTAGCCAAGTTTAAAAAGGAGGATGTTAAACATCTGGAAGACCCACCTGTAGTCGACGCAGCCCTGTTGCATCTAGCCAGGCATGTTACATTGCCGTTAGAGGATGCGGTCTCTTTCAAGGACATCCTTGATAGGAGTAGACTTGGACCTGAAAAAAGTCTACACAGTTGCAGAAGGGGCATGCAAGCCATCGATAGCCCTGGCAGAAATCTCCAGAGCCATGGAGGTCTGGATAGAATTCAAAATCAGCCATTGCCAGCGATCGGGAGAAAACTGAGATAATGTCATCGCTCAACAATCTAAGGCTGACAGCAGGGTTCATGGCGAAATCCGCCATTGACATAATCAAATCCCTGGCACATGACATCCTTGGCACAGTCACAGCAAGATGCGCCTTGTGGCTCAGACCTTGGGTGGCAGACCCATCCTCCAAACAAGGCTGGTGCATGATCCCCTTCGAGGGAGGGTCCCTATTTGGGGACGAGCTCAATACAGCAATTGCCAGGGTGACGGGGAAAGTCCGGCTTCATTCCCCAGGACAGGAGGTTACTCTGCCAAAAGAATCCGGCCTTTGGCCGGCCCGGCAGAACAAGAGGGAGAGAAGAAAGATCCTATAGGCCAGGGAGGGAGTTCCGCAGGCCTTGGAATACTCCCTTGGGGTCGAAACAGAAGAAGGCAGTCACCCCTGTGGGCCGGGAGCCCCAGAAGCTGTTTTGACGGTATCCCCATTTATGCTTGCTCGGTGGGAGCCAGGCTGCGCAGTTTCTGGCAAGTATGGATAGAGAACGCCCGGGACTGCTGGGTGCTCTCCACCATAAAAATGGGGCATTTCTGGGAGTTTCTCGAGAAACCGAAGACAAACTTCATACCGACCACTCTCCCCTCATGCTCCCTGAAAAGGAGATTCTGCTTCAGTACATGAACACACTCCTACTACAGCGGGCAATAGAACCATTGCCCCAGAGGGAACGCTTCTCAGGAGTTTATTCACCACTATTTTTGGTACAGAAAAAGTCGGGAGACTAGAGCCCGGCAATTGACCTCAGGTGGCTGAACAACACCATGAAGAAGGAACACTTCAAAATGAAATCATTACAGACCATCCTGAAGGTGATAGAACCCGGAGACTGGCTCCTCTCGGTGGACTTGAAGGATGCATATTTCCACAAGCCAGTCGCCCCAAGCTTCCAGAGGTTTCTGAGGTTTACAATCGGCCCTCTTCACTACCAATTTGTCTGCCTTCCCTTTGGGTTGACAACCTCACCCAGGGTTTTTTCCAAGGTCCTGCTGGCAGTAGTGGCGCAGCTGAGGAGATGCGGGATTCACATTCATCACTACTTGGACGACATCCTGCTGCTGGACCAGGACAGGGAGAAGATGTTGTCTCATCGTCACAGAGTCATTACAACCCTTCAACAGATTGGGTGGCTCATAAACTGGGAGAAGAGCCAGCTGTTGGTCTACCTGGGCCCAGAGCTGGACACACAAAAAAAATATGGTGTCCCTACTGGAAGGGAAGATTCCCCCTATCTTATGACGGGCAAAGTCCACAAGGTTGGCCAACTATCTCCCTGGCAGGACCTGCCTCCAGCTGTTGGGCACAATGACGTCAGTAATGCCCATGGCGAAATGGGCCCAGTGGCACACTCGTCCATTCCAGTATGGGTTCCTCTGGCAGTGGAACTCCCAGAATCTGTATCAGAACATATCCCTAACACAGTCCCTGAGACAGAGTCTGGCCTGGTGGGAAGAAAAGCGGAATCTGCTGCAGTGTCACTCCCTCTTCCCAACATCCTGAATAGTGATCACCTCAGACGCCAGCAAGTCAGGATGGGGAACCCATTGCGGAGACCAGTGTGCACAAGGCAGATGGTCTCACCCACTGAAGGAAATTGTGGCCAACAGGTTGGAGCTGAGGGCGGCATATCAAGCTCTCCTGGCCTTTGCCCAGGTAATCTGTGGGGGCTTGGTCCTCCTAAAGATGGACAAAGTAACGGGCATAGCCTATATCAAGTGACGGGAGGCACTCAGAGCCTGTCCCTCCTGAAAGAGGTGGAACCCATAAATGCATTGGGCCCAAGAGAACCTCTTCGCCTCTCTGCAGTATATATACCCAGGCATGCCAATCTCCAGGCGCACTACCTGTCAAGGACTACAGTGGACAACAACGAATGGTCACTTTTCACACAAGTATTCAGGGAACTGATAGCCTGATCTTTTCTCCCAGAAATGAACCTCTTTGCATCTCTAATCAATGCGAAGCTCCCCAGATTCTGCACAAATTCGATTCATCCATGGGAAACCCTGGTGGACGCTCCGACTGCGAAGTGGGACTTTCAGACAGCTTACGCTCCCCCCAGCCGCTAATACTGCTCTTTCTGAACAGACTGAGACGGGAAGACATCACGATACTGGCAGTGATCCCAGATTGGCCAAAATTCCCATTGTATGCTCTACTTATGCAGTACATGTAGTACTGCAGTGTGGGATGTGGCAAGATAGCTGCTTGGAGGTATCCAGGACCATCGTGGAGCACAAGCGGCCGGCATTGAGGCTGTTCATAAGTAGAAGTCGTTCATAACTCGGGGACTGCCTGTAGTGAAACTAAGGCCTCCCATAGCACCCACACTTTCCAAGTGGGACCTGCCACTAGTTCTGAACTACCTGGCCTTATCCAGGTTCTGCCAAGGAGTGTCGCTGCAGGACTTGACGATGAAAGCATCCTTCCTGGTCGCAATAACCTTCGGCCAGGAGGGTCTCGGAAATAGCGGCTCTGGGGGCTAAAGAGCCCCACACGTCCTTCAGGCAGGTAGGGTCATTCTAATGCCGCGTACACATGACCGGACTTTTCGGCAGAAAAGGTCCGACGGAATCATTTCATCGGATATTCCGATTGTGTGTGGACTTCATCTGAGTTTTCCTTTCAAATATTCTGATGGACCAAGAAATAGAACATGTTTTAAATCTTTCCAACGGAATCAATTCCTAACGGGAAAACCGTTCGTCTGTATGCTATTCCGACGGACCAAAAACGACGCAAGGGCAGCTATTAGCTACTGGCTATTTAACTTCCTTTTTCTAGTCCCATCCTATGTGTTGTACGTCACCGCATTCTAAACGATTGGACTTTGGTGAGATCGTGTGTACGCAAATCCGTTTAGGCGGATCAGAGTACCATCAGAGTTTATTCTGATGGAAAAAACAGTTGTGTGTACGCGCCATTAGGCCAATGCCAGACTTCATTCCTAAGGTAGCCACCAAGTTTCACCCAAGTCAGGAGATAATGCTACCCACCTATTTCCAGGAGGATAGACAAGAAATCAGCCCATTGGAAGTGGGCAGAACTTTGGAAGTGTACCTTGAAGCAACCTCTAGTGTCAGAATCTCGGACTTCCCTGTTCATAATTCCCAATGGAATACGCAAGGGATATAACGCCTCCAGCAGGATCATCACCACCTGGCTCGTAAAGACGATCGCCATGGCATACAAGGATAAGGGGTTGGCACCTCCAGAGAGAATAACGGCTCACTCCACGAGGAGCGTTTCAACATCATGGGCAGCCGCATGTGGCATGTCTCCAGAAGTCATATGCAAGGCAGAAACCAGGTCGTCCATGCACACATTTGTCTCTCACTACCGCATTAACCCGGCAATGTTAACCACAGCTGAATTTGGCAAAACTACTATTTCTGTGGCCGGTGGCCATAATTAAACTAATTTAGCAGCATCCCACCCTTGTATCTAGTTTTTTCCCGGTGGTGGCTGAAATGGAGCTGTCAGGAAAACAGAAAATTGTATATCAAATACTTACCGCAATTTTCCTTTCCTGACAAGCTCGATGTCAGTGCAGACTCCCACCCTATGGAAAAAGTTCTAGTTATGTAACGCCATTCAGAGTGTGGGGGTCAAAATTATGATTTAGGTCCTGACCATTTTTGAGTTACAGAAGAGGTCTAGTGCCTGAAATATTTCTCCCACTATAACGTTCGAGGCAATACCTCACGTTTGGTGCAAACATCGTTTACATATTTTGTTGTGACCTATGTATGTGTTCACCACTGCACACGAGCAAGGGGGGACGAGGCACCTTAAAAACATTTTTTAAAATTATTGTTAATTATATTATATTTTTTTTATTTTTACACTGTCCCTTTAAATTTTTGTATCACTTTTATTGCTGTCGCAAGAAATGTAAACATAAACAACAATAAGCCATGACAGGTCCTCTTTATGGAAAAAAACATTAATCTAATACTTTCCAAAAAATAAAATGGCCTTGTTTACATTAGCGCCACGACGTCGCTCCGGACCTTCTAGGCCATAGAGATGAGCGGGGGCCATCTTTCCTCTGCTAATCTTTCCGAGCCAGGTAAGCCTGAGAACCAACAGATCACTTTTTAGTAGGGATGGGCTGAACGACCCCCAGTTCGGTTTGCAACAGAACATTCGAACATCGTGAAAGTTCGAAACCGAATAACAAACCCCATTGAAGTCTATGGGACTGTAAAAAATCAAAAGTGCCCATTTTGAAGGCTTAAAGGAGTTGTAAACCCTCATAGTTTTTCACCTTAATGCATTCTATGCATTAAAAGTGCATCACCTTCTCCTCTGCTCATCTCTTGACCAATAGAAGCCTCAAAACTATGTTTTCCATGACACTGTAACCTACCAGAGTCAGGAAAAGCATTAGATAAACTCCTCTTTAAAGTGTCCTCAAGAGATTTCATCTTCTACACTCTCTGTGGGGCCAGGATGAGTTCTGAGGCTTTCCCCTTGTAATGGTGGTTAAGGAGGGTTGCCAACAAATAGTGATCCTTCTCCTTTACGGCACGTATTCTTAGGTCCTTTGCGGAGGCATGAGCAGCAGACTCCTTGGGGCCCTGAGGATTATTGTATCTGGAACTGCCGCCTCCCAGCCACGTACTACTCCCAAGGGTTCTGCGGATGGAAAACCATCTCTTACTGTTTGACATATGTCTTCCTTTGCTTCAATGCCTCCAAAACTGCCAGAATCCTCCTCCTCCCTCTCTTCTTCTGTGTTCTGTGGCATAGGAACAATGGTGTCTGCATAAAGCGGGCCTTGAGAGGAAAGGAAGCCCTCCTCTTCCTCCCACTGCTCTGCCTCAAGTGCCCTGTCCATAATGCCACGCAGAGTCTGCTCCAGCAGGAACACAACAGGGATTGTGTCACTAATGCATGCATTGTCATGGCTCACCATCCTTGTGGCCTCCTCAAATAGTGAGCCGAGGTGTCTTGAGCCTGTCGTTGTACCATACTCACACAGGTACTCTTTGATGCCCCTCTGCTGCATGTGCAGCCACTGCAGCATTGCCAAAGTCGAGTTCCACCTGGTGGGCATGTCATAAATCAGGTGTTTTATGGGCAGGTGGAATTCGCACTGAATTTCAGCCAATCGAAGACTGGCTGTGTATGACCGCCTGAAATGGCTACAGACTCTTCTGGCCTGTTTTAGCAGATCTTCCAACCCTGGGTACCTATTTAGGAAATGCTGCACCACCAAATTGAGGACATGTGCCAGGCATGGCACATATGTCAACTTTCCCTGTTTAAGGGTGGACACGAGGTTTGTGCCATTATCACACACCACCATTCCTGGCTTCAACTGGCATGGCGTGAACCACCTCTGGGCCTGTACCTGCAGAGCTGCAAAAATATCTGCTCTGATGTGGCTCCTGTTCCCTAGACACACCAGCTGAAGCAATGCATGGCACCTTTTAGCCTGACTCATTGAAAAGCCCCTTGAATACCTGTGGTTCATAGGACAATTCAGCAGAGGAGGGCATGGAGGAGGAGGAGGGGGTAGAGCTGACAAATCTGGCATCATCACCACTAGCTGTATGGAGACATGGGGGCACAACAAGCTGCAGCACTGAGCCTTGTCCTGCCTCTTCCGAGTTGCAGGCAGAGTTACCCAGTGTGTTGTGAACAAAATATCAGCAGTAACATGGACTCTGCAGCTGACTGCCTTGCCCAACGATGCCACAACATTGCCTTCCACATGATGGTACAGAGGTGGAATGGTCTTACATGAAAAGAAATAGCGATTGGGAACCTAACATTGTGGTAAGGTACATTCTGCAAATTCACAGAAAGGGGCAGAATCCACCAGACAGAAAGGCAGAAGTTGTAGAGCCAACAGCTTTGACAAGCTTGCATTTAGATGCTGGGCATGTGGGTGGCAGTGACTATATTTTTTTTCCCGCTGTAGAAGATGGGGCAGAGAAATTTTCTGGCTATAGTCTACAGCTGGTGGTGTGCTGCTGGCAGATGTGCTGCAAGGACCTGCTACACCCTGCGCTATACCATCATCCCTGTCAGTGGAGGCTGCTGAGAGGTCATGAGGTATAGTGGGGGAAGAATGAGGTGAGTAAGGAGGAGGAACAGATTTGCGCCCCTTTTGTGTGGCTTTCAGGTGCTCTTGCCAACGAGCTGACTGGTGGGAGGTTAAATGCCTTGTCAAGCATGTGGTACCCAAATGGCTGGTGTTTTTGCCACGCTTGTGGATGTGCTTGAGACAAAGTTTGCAAATTGCAACAGTGCGATTAGCTGCACATTTGCTAAAAAAAGGCCCAGACAGCTGAGCTGTGGGAATTGGGCCTGGAAATAACAGCTCAACAATGTGATGGAATAGGGTGGCTGCTCTCTACTGTTCCATGATGGCTGCCTTGTTTGGGTTGTGCCTTACCGTCACTTTCCTCCTCTGCTCTATCTGTCACCCAAGTCGTGTCAGTTTACTGTGAACTACAAAACACCCCCGTGTTATGGAGATGAAGTAAGTGGTAAGTGTTCTGTAGTCTACTAAATCAGGAGTGAGCAGCCAGGGTGATAATGCTGTTTCCTCAAAGACACAGTATGAGGAAGTGAGCATTGTCACCTTAGGATGGAAAGTGCATTGCTAGCAGGATCACCAGGTAAAAATAAAGAGAAAAAAAGCCTGAAAAGAGAAATCTCATGCAGCCACCACTTCTATGGACTGGTAAGCAGCAATGTACATCATTTTTGTTCTTGGGTTTAGATACACTTCAAAGAACTGAGAAAAGAAGATGAAAACAAAAGTGGTGTTGTTGCCCACAGAGACTAATTGAACTTTTTGTTCATAAATTGGAAATTAAAACTTAATTGGTTGTAACTGCCAACGCCTCCACTTTAATTCTCATTTTCTTTTCTCTAGTCTTTTTAAATCAGCCTGCCTTCCCTTTTTTTGGTAAAAGTAAGGCCATTTTCACATATATACTGGTCACTATGTAGTTGCTTTTACAGAAATGAATTCATGTTTTTTCCTTAATATAAAGGAGATCAGCTGCATTACCAATTCTCATTCTAAAAATGTTCATGCTATTGAGACATACAGCTCCTTAAAGAAAAAGCCAAATGATTCCTTTGCAAGTAATGATATTGTGTCGTTATGTAAGGACAATTTAACGGGATGATTTTGTTGTGGTCATTATGGGATGATATTGCTGCAGGAGAGTTAATTTTAGCATGCACTGCAGAGAACTGAGACTGTCTTGTCCTTTCTCATTTTGTCCATGTATCAGTGCCACTAATGGCTTGTGTCTGTTGAGAACTTATTTCTGGTGACACTCTCATAATATAAGACAGTATTTACTGCTGAAATGAGAAGGATAAATAGCTGGCTTCTGGACAGTGAAAAAGTAATTGTCGCTCAGCTCCGGTGTATGCTGCAGCAAATGTCTGTAACAAATGCGTTATAATTCTGAAACCATATATCTTCCTGCCATAGCAGGCGAAGGGGAGAACATGATCATTTTTGAAAGTTAATGCGTTTGGATAAAAAGTTATTTATACACTTAATAATCCAAGACTCAATAAAAGAGATGACATCCTTTAAATATAGACCATTTTCTAAAAATATATGTACGACTATTGAAAGCTGGCAAAATGCTGTGATTGGAGTGAAGGCACTATATGCAGCATGTCAGCGCTATATAAACACTTTGAAAAGAAGATATTTCTCAATTCTTTTCTTGCTGAAAGGGGATTTGACACTTTACAATAAAGAAATAAAGAATAAAGAAAAGCAAGAGGGTATGCTGTCTTGTAGGGTAGATGGTGTGGATGTTTGTGTCATGGTACACAGTGTGTTAGTTTCACCCAGTTATAATTCTTTTTCTGGATATTTAAAGTGTAAAATTTAATGTTGAATTCCAGCCTTACCCTCAGTCTTGCACAGTTATACAGGCTTCTCTCCTGTACTAACATTTCTTACTCAGTCTTTACTGCACACTTATAAGTGTTACTAAATCCAGTACCCTGCATTCACTATATCTGCTCTTCCACAGTACACCGAACATGTAAATGCAAGTTTTAGTAAATAAAAACTGCTAAATATCTTTTCTCATCAGCAGTTCTAACAGTCTTGTGACTTCTATCGGTGTCTGGTAAAAGCTTGTAGGAGGAGTTTTCATTCTCCCATGATTGTCCTATGAGGATGCAGAACCCCTGGTCCTCTGTCTGGATAGTGCTAATTGACCCTGTGCTGATTACATGCACCCTCCCAGGAAACAAAACAAAACTCTCTAGTAATACACATCAAACTGAGCATGTGCAGCTTGTCCCTTAGCCTCTGTACTATCAGGAAATATATTGTTGACAGTGGAAGAAGGGGGGATCAGAGAAGACAGGATCAAACAGCCTTTGTACACAATGCAGAAGATTAACCCCTGAGTATAAAAAGCATGCTTTATTGCATATACAGACTGATTTTACTGTTGTGGGTTTAGTAACACTTTAAGCTTCTCACAATGTGCTTTAGAAGTTGCAGCAAGTTATATAGCGCTTGCCTCTTTCCTGGCTAGAGGCAGTCCACTATAATCCATCTTCTTCATCCCAAGCCTTATTGTCCCTTTCCCTAAGTCTTTCAATCATGGAGGCTCAGCACCAGGAAGCAGTGTACAGCACCCTGCTGACCCTCCCACCATTCTTCTGCCTAACTTGCATAGAGAAGCAAAGGGACCTATTGATGATGTCATTGGGTCTAAAATAAGGTATTTAATAACCACAGAAAGGTTTTATTAAAATATGTATTAGCATGTTGATGAGTAGGGAAGGAGGAGCCAGGGAACGCCAAATATACGCAGAATAAACTTTAGCTTTAAAGCCTAACTCCAGGCTTAATTTAACTTTAAAGGGGCTGTAAACCTTCGTATTTTTCACCTTAATGCATCCTATGTATTAAGGTGAAATCCGCTGCTGTCAATCAAATCCAATGATGCGGACGCAAGGAGGTGGGGTAGAGTCATACATTCGGCGGCTATGAACGCCGAATGCTGGACTCTGGGGAACGCCCGCAAGGTAACCCCCTTGGGAGAGCGCTTCTCCTAGGGGGTTATCTGATGTGGAGCCGCGAGAGCCGTCGGGGAACCCCAGAAGAGGATGTTCGGAGCCACTCTGTGTGAGCTGCACAGTGGAGGTAAGTATGATATGTTTGTTATTTAAAAAAAAAAAAAACGAACGAAAATAAAATATGCCTGCAACCAGTGCTATATAAACTGTATGTAGCATTGGCTACATACAGTATACAACGCTGTGTTGAAGCAGTATGACACAAGCTTTGAATTTTCTGAATGAATACAAGGCCTCCTCTTATTGGCTGAGGTGAAGTTTGTGATGTCATCCGCTCGACCAAATCCTGGTGTCTGTACACATAAGCCCAAGCTTGTCACCCTGTGACTTTCTTCAAAGTTAGCATGTTTAGTCTGATCACTGATGGAGAAGAGAATGAGTAAAGGCTTCTTCCTGCCTTCAGAACATCAATATAATCATCTCAGCCTAGAAAGAGTCACTTAAAGTGGAGTTCCACACAAAAATGGAACTTCCGCTTTTCGGAACCCTTCCCCCCTCCGATGTCACATTTGGCACCTTTCAGGGGGGAGGGGGGTGCAGATACCTGTCTGAGACAGGTATTTGCACCCACTTCCGGCATAGACTCCCATGGGAGTCTACGCCTCTTCCCGTCCCCACCGTGCTGTCTCCTGGGAACACACAGCTCCCAGGAGAGAGCGGGGACCACTTGGGACGCTGGACCCTGGGACAGGTAAGTGGCCATGTATTAAAAGTCAGCAGCTGCAGTATTTGTAGCTGCTGGCTTTTAATATTTTTTTTTTTGGCGGTGTGGGTGGACCCCTGCTTTAACTGAAGCTCAAGGACTGATTTTCAAGGATTAAAGTTAGAGCTCATATAAATAATGATATTATTCCTTTATATTGAGACATCAGAAATTTAGTTGTGCTCACTTTAAAGTTACTGAAAAGTCCATTTTAAGTGGTAACGTTTGGCCTTGCTGCGGGATTTTAGATTTAGACATCCTAAAAATAAACCTGAACGATGGAACCAAGATTTTCTTTGTTTTCTCAAGCCTCCTTAGGACATAGGGGCCATATATAAACCAGTCTGTTTTGGCTCTGCTCTTAGTAACCTTCTAGGTAGATGTACTGTATTTTCAATAATCCTAGAAAGAAGTATCAGGGTTCTTCAAAAAGTTTCCACACTTTTTTTAACTCTATTAAATAAAAAAAAGTGTGGAAACTTTTTGAAGACGCTTCGTATTATGGGTTGTCCATGCAAAGTGTAAAAAAAACAAAAAAAACAGTTACTATTACTGAATTAAATCAACTGTTTAATCATTCCTTTGGTTAATTGATCAGCATCATTTTTGGATGTAGAGGGTCATAAGACTGCAAACTTTTGTGCGGTTATGTCAAAATCTTGAAGTTGCTATTTTCCTAACATAATCAAGTTCCATTTGTACATGCTATTGGCTTTTGCAGGGCTTAGAGCAAAGGCAAGTCTGAAAAGAAATTGTGATCAGTGGAGGAATGGTTATATGGGTGACTGATCTCACTTGTATTGTTACAGAAATAAATTTAGCAAAGAGAAAGCACATTTCCGCTGTTAAAAGCTTTAGTTTTCCTCCTGATAGGACTCTCATTTCCAGTTGCGAGTTATACTGAGCTGCATTATTGACCTTTCAAGATAACTTACTTTTCCTAATGAGAAATGCCTCTGGACCATTTCACTTTTTCAAAGATGCTTCCTAAACAAAACGCAATGGGAAGACAAATGATTATAACGTGAAAGACAATTTGTGTGCATCTACAACACTTCATGTTTTAGGAGGCTGGAGTAGGGAGTTCAGATATCATTGTCTGCAGTGGACGGAAATAAGCAACGCGATTTACCATAGAAATATTGTATAATGAGGCAAAATGCCTGTAATCCAACTCCTGTATGCATATCTAACTATGGCTATTGTGACAAGTCCTATTCCAAGATACCATGTGCTATAGCTGAGAATTTCAGAAAAGGAATTTATGGAAAAAATAGTTATCAATCTATGTCTATATTGTCTGTGTATTTACACACACATATAGCAAAATAGTTCTCTAGTTTATGACCCAAAACAAAATACTGTATTTATTGGCGTTTAACACGCGTCGGCGTATAACACGCACCCCAATTTAAGAGAGAAGTTTCAGGGAAAAAAACTTTTTTAAAAAAAATAAACCACTTTGAAGCAAAATAATGGTCAGTCAATGCATCCTGATTAGTGCCCATTTCCAGCCTCAATGCAGCCTAATCTGTGCCCATCTGCAGCTTCAGTGCGGCCTGTTCTGTGAACATCTGCAGCCTGTTCTGTGCCCATCTGCAGCCTGTTCTGTGCCCATCTGCAGCTTCAGTGCAGCCTGTTCTGTGCCCATCTGCAGCTTCAGTGCAGCCTGTTCTGTGCCCATCTGCAGCCTGTTCTGTGCCCATCTGCAGCCTGTTCTGTGCTCATCTCCCTCATCAATGCAGCTCACCACCTCTCATATTAAATAACCGAGCCGTCATCTGTTTCCTCGGCTCTCAGCCGCCAGTCACATACACAGTCCCACCTCCGCCATCAGCATTGGACCAGCTCCTGTGATAGACAGAACACTGGTCCAATGCCGGTGGCGGAGGCGGAACTATGTGTGTGACATGAGAGCCGAGCAGAGAGCCGAGTGGAGAGGAGACGATGGCTCGGCACCACTTGTCCCCCTCCTCTCCCTCCGAGGTACGCTGTCAGCGTATAACACGCATCCACGATTTTCCCCCTATTTTCAGGGGAAAAAAAGTGCATGTTATACGCCGATAAATACGGTTAATCAAGTTCAAATTCTTTGAAAAGCCAGCAGGATATACAGTATATACATAGACAGAATTATATAACATAAATTATCTATTACTAAACTCAATTATATAGATGCTTCTAAGCACAAAACTAATATAAACGGAAGCCTAAAGATTAACTCCACTTTTGTTAAGAAAAAAACATTCCCCTCTGAGTTATTACAACACAACATGCACAGCAGTGCAAGGATTTTAACAAACTTGCAGAGTCCAACCTTTTGTTATTCTGACGAAATAACTGTTTGAGTGGAGAGTGAATTTAATGGAAGTGATTTTATAATTATCAATCAGCTGCTGCACTTGCAGGGCTCTAATGGGCAAAAATTTAGGGTCTGCATCCCTTTAGACATGATTTTCCTTTTCAGTAATTCACCAAAAATGGCATTTTGTTGCAGGCAATGTCGGAAATCAGACTTATATCTTAGTGCAGACTTCTGGGAAAATCAGTCAGCCAATCACATGAGCAGCAAATTACATTTCTGGGGGGCGTTCTGTACACCATCTGTGTACAGAACGCCTCTATATAGCCATGTTGCATTGCATTTTACAGAAAATTACAGCGCTGCAGATTGAAAACAAAAGGTAATTTTTAATAACATTCAATTACTATATGACTTGTATAGCTAATGTATACACTATTTTAATTTTTTATATTTATTTGCAATTTTTTTCCCATGAAAGTGGAGTTACCCTTTAGAGGATACATTCACATTTTAGAATATGTTACATGTTACACCTATATTCAAGGTGTAACATGTAACATGTTTTAGTTCCCCCTCCCCCTCAGTTTGACAGTGGGTGGGGGTTCATCTCCCCGCATCCGCTGTCACATTTTGAAAATGACCCAGCTATGCGGGGCTTCGCCTTCACAGCCACTAGACTCATTCACAGGAATCTGTGAAAGTAGAAACTACAGGTCCTGTCTGCCACTGAGGGCATATTAATCATCATGCCAATTAGGGTTGCCATCTTTTCTTCAAGTCAAGCCCGAACACTTCAGCGGCGCACAGCAGTTTTTCTTTGTAGTATATACACACACCGTCTTACTTGTCCTCTCTATCTTTTATTCTTTCTTTCCCTGTTTCTTTGTTCCTCACTCTTTCTCTCTTTTTCTTTCACCCCCCCCCCTTCTTTCTCTCTGGGAAGTGAATGGCTATATGTCCATTTTTGCACTATTAAATAAAATGCTAACCATACACAAATCTATATACATATATATACTGTATATATGTATATACACATACACATATATATGCACTGTATGTATTTACACCTATAAGTATGTTGTGCCCAATGAATGATTGTCTTTGGGGGAGGGGTTGCCATGTGGAATGTGCCTCGTGTGTATAGTGTGTGTATATGTTGTGTGTGCATTGTGTGTGTGTGTATTGTATGTGTGTATCATGTGTATATTGTGTGTATATCGTGTGTACAGTGTGTGTATTGTGTGTGTGTGTAACATGTGTATTGTGTATGTATCATGTGTATTGTGTGTGTGTAGCATGTGTATTGTGTGTGTATTGTCTGTGCATTGTATGTATACAGTGTGTGTCCTCTCCTGCATGGATCCTGGCTGTAGAAGAGGTGATCTGCCTTGTAGTAGAATGTCCAGGATGGCATAGATGTGGATGGAGATGTGGATGTGGATCCTTCTTTGACAGCTTAAGGGGTGGGGGAGGGTTGGTGTGTGGAAAACCTGCAGATCTCACTCATGGCGAATAGAGCACACAGTAAGTGTCCATGCCCCCAACCCCTTTATCCACCTGTTACTGTGTGTTTTGCAACTTGCACAGCACAGACCTGCTCGGTGCCACTGCTGCCTGCTGCACAATGACTGCTTTCTCCACCGGCTCTCCGCTGCTAGAGATCATAAGCTCCCCCACCTCCTGTTCACTGCACCGCCGCTGCCTCTTTCTGAGCTGTGGTGTATGAGGCGCTTGTACCTGCAACAGCCTGTACAATGTCACCTGGGCTAATCCTGCGCCCTTCACCCACTACACCGCTGTCTGCACTCTGCAGGAACTCATCCTCTGACAGCCGCATTGTTGTATGACGCTGGGAGATAGAAAGGATACTTCACCGGGGCGAACACATACCCCGCACACATATCCGCGGGCATTCCATGCTCATCAGCATCCCCACAATCCCGGAATATCATACAGTGGCAGAGAGACATAGTGAGAGCAGGGTGGTGACAGGGGCGCGTTCTGCGCTAGCTGGTATAAACAGACTCTCCCGGAAGCCTGCATAGAGGGAGCCACCATCCAGTCTGAATGTGTCCGGTGGGCTGAAACCCGGAAACATGACTCAAACACCGGACTGTCCGGGTGAATCCCGGACAAGTGGCAACCCTAAATTGCCAATAGTTCACACTGCCTACAGCTCTGCAAGTACAGTCCGAACAGAGGCATGGACACATAGCTGTAGGCAGTGTGTGCAGGAGCCTGCAGATATTGTACCCACAATCAGCAGATCACAGGTGCAATGTCAGGCTCCTGCACACATTGCTGACAGCCGACATTCGTTTTAAAAAATATTAAATGCACTTTTTTTACCTGCAAAAATATGTGCTATTTTTTAAAAAAAAGGTGAACTTGGCCTTGAAAACCATTTTTGTTGTACCTCCTAACCTGAACCCAACAAGCTTTTCCCCAGGCTTCCTCCCTTTTTTACTGCCTCAAGCAGCTGCACATGTTCAACTTTGAGAAGAATACATAGTTACATAGTTAAAGCGGAGTTCCACACATTTTTTAGTTTATTAAAAGTCAGCAGCTACAAAAAGTGTACTTGAAGATTTTTAATAAACAGACACTCACCTGTCCCACGGTCCAGCGATGCGGCCGTCGGTCCGCCGTTGCCGTCATAGGCACCCAGCCATGACAGCTTTCAGCTTCACGGCCGGGCACACACTGCACGCACTCTGCTAGTGGCCAGGTAATCTTCTGGGACCTGTCACATGTCCCAGAAGATTGCTGGCAGGGAGGGGCCGCCTAGGGGGAGAGGAGGAGTCGCCTAGGCGCCAAGAGCAGGAAGAAGGAAGTGGGACAGGAAGTCCCACTCTAAACTAAGTACCCACTCCTACCAAAAAAATGACACGCCAAATGTGGCATGTCAGGGGGTGAGGAGTGCTTAAATTAGAAGTTCCACTTTTGGGTGAAACTCCGCTTTAAATGGTTGGTAAGGATAAATAAAGATAACGCTCCATCCAGTTCAACTTGAATGCATGTGTTTAAGGTGCTACTAATTTCAATAATACTCACAAGCGGAATTATTATTTTTATTATTATTATACAGGATTTATAAAGCGCCAAAGGTTTGTGCAGCACTTTACAAAATGAAAGGAAACAGAACAGGTTTCATTCACACATGTGGCTAGGTAGCGATAAACCAGGCAGTTGAGCTGCAGTTTTACCTTCCCCAACCGCCTGTTTGAACATGGACATGCAACCGCTCAGGACTGCACACATCCCACGGAATAAATTTGTCGGGTGTTACCACCACTGAACCTGACCAATGCAAGTCTATTGAGCTGATCCACAACTGCCTCACAGCTGCATGCAATGCAAGGGATTGCAGCGCAGTAGTGCAGCACTTACAGGGTTAAATCAGATGGTAAGGAGGTGACATAACACCTCCTAACCACCTGTCAAATGCCCTCTGAAGAGTGAACCAATGCAAATTACTCTTCATAGGTCACTGCACGTGTAAATGAGCCCTTACAATACAATTTGTTACAAAAAGATTGGAAGGACCCTGCTTGTGGGAGCTTACAATCTAAGAGGGAAGGACAAGTAGTAAAAAGGTAATTGTAATGAAACGTCCCACACTCCGCTTGAGTGCTTTTGTCATATACCACTTCCTCCCAGAGTGAATATAGATATCAGATATTCCAACCGCTCACAAGCACAAAACAAGACGATACTTGTTTAGTTGCTGAACATGGACTCTTTTATTAGAACCAAATACAAGTCTTATATACAGTAGAAGAGGAGGCCCCCCTCCTGCTCATAATAATCTAACAATACACCTGTAACCAGAAACCTAATTAACATGAGCTAATTAACGAATCCCTTAAAGTAGCCGATGTGACTCCTTAATTACACTACACATTATCATAAACATCAACACAGAACTCCTTCATACGATTGCAGGGTTAATTAGCACAAACAACAATGGGTGAAAGACACTTAGAAGCTGTGGCAAGCCAGACTAGACTTATTTACATTATAGAAGACAACAGACAGGTGGATGGAGTTGATGACATTAGCATCTAACAGTATGTGTCCCAACAGTATGAATCAGTCACTATTTCTAATATGGCATATACAGGGTTCCCAGAGTCTGTGTGTCATGGGGGATATGGACCTGAATCTAAAGTAACACCACCTCAAGGGTCTCCAGGCATACAGCTCACAAAGAGCACCGTTTCCCCAAATTCCAGGGCCCATGATCAGTAGGCAAGAGGCTAGCATTCAGTCCCCTCCAAAAGCCTCTGTCCCGGGTGAGTCTGTCACAGTAATAACTATGAGTTATACAGTTTTTAGGCAGAGGCAAGATAGGCTTTCCTTAAGAGATGAGTTTTCATGGTTTTCCCAGAACTGGACAGGATAGGAGATAGCCAGACAGATTGGGGTAGGGAGTTCCAGAGGATGGGCATACATCTATCATAAGAGGACTATGTGGACTGATATTGCTGGCCCCCTTGTACAATTAGTAGTTGTGTGGCTGTGTATTTATTTATTTATTAGAGGCATTTATATAGCGCCAACAATTTACACAGTGTTTTACCTACTGTATATTCACATCAGTCCCTGCCTTCAGATCCTTATCTCATATTCATACATACAGATACTAGGGCCAATTTAGACAGGATTACCTTTTAACCTACCCTTGGAGTTTGAGTAAAGAACACCTGTGCATCCCCTTGTGGGTATACACAGCCCTGCCTGGGCATATGTGTAGTGCCCCAGTAGGCTACTAGTGTTAAATTTTTTTTTTTTGGCCTTCCCGTAGCCAGCTGGAGCAACAATCGCTTAATATTGTCTGTTCTGGGTTCTTCTGGTGCAGGCTCAGTTACTTTCCCCAGCATCCCACTGAGTTATGGGATATAGTGGGTGGAAGAACCTAGACTTTGCCCTGGTCAGGTGAGTGGGTGAACCAGCCGGCGGCTGGGAGGAGTATAAATAGACTGGGACCCAGAACAGAGGGCTCTTGTTCCTGGGGGAGTAAGACCCAGCCTGAGGGCTGTGGCATCCCTGGGAGACTACCTGCAGCTGCAAGAATCATTTTTGGGGTCTCAGCTTCTGTTTTGGCTGGGGGACCTCTGGCCTCCTAAATATTTGCAGAGAGCTCATCTGAGGTTCCAGGACACAAGCAAATCAAGTACAGAAACTGACTGTTACTGCAAGCGGAAACATGGTATTCAGGTACAGTAAGGTTTACTTACTAAAACTGGAGAGTGCAAAATTTGGTGCAACTCTGCATAGAAACCAATCGGCTTCCAGGTTTTATTGCCAAGGCTTAATTGAACAAGCTGAAGTTAGAAGCTGATTGACGACTATGCAGAGCTGTACCAGATTCTGAGTACAATCAGTGAGTACAAGCCACTTGGAGACTTTCTTTAGCTTCATTTGGGAGAGCTTTTTCTTAGTACATCCAGGACTATACTTCTGTCAAGAAGTCCCTGTTTAGTACCAGTTTATCTTCACTTTAAAGAAGGTGCCCTCACCCTGAAGGAATAGATCAGATTTAGTGTCCTCTGCCACAGTTTGTTGAAGTTTATTGGAGTATCCCTTGGTTCACCTTAGCCCTTTCCTAGTTCTTTTAACAAAGTAGAACTACAAAAAGACAAGTACAGCCTGTTCCCTGACTCTATTGACTGTGAACTACCGTGTGCCTGACTGCTGTGTGCCTATCAGGTAATGGGACCCGATACCAAACAGCCAGACCAGTCCAGGGTCTGCTCTACATATGTTATAGTACACCCCGTGTAAAGGAGGGCTCATGAGGCTGCGGGCACAGGAGTGCCTAGGTTCACTCACAAACCAAGAAGTGTACTTTTATTTTCAGGAGGAATTCCAGACAAAAGGAAATGTTTTGGGTACTGCTTAGGCACAATTAACATTTCTAGATGTTCCTAATAACATAGCTGATCTTTACTTTTGAACTCAGGTCCATTTTGACTGTAAAGAGATATCAGGACTTCTTTTTTATGACATTACTGGATTATGTTTCTTTTATCCAGTGTCTGAAGCATGAAAATTATGCGTAGTGAAATCTGCTCTGTTTATGCAACATTGACTCAGTAATCCTCATGTTTTGTAATATTAAAGCAATATGGTTTGTATAGAGAACAACCACTTAAATGTAAATAGGCAGAGAAATACAATTGTGCTCAAGTGTTGTACTGTATTTAGTCAATACACATAAACAGAGTTGGATATTTCTCCAATGTATTATTCATCAAGCTCACAATCCAGCTTTCTAGTCTATGTTCTTTCACTGCCTTTTATACATTGGTATACAGGGTATAACAGAGCAACAGCAGTCTATATGAGTATCAACAGATCTGCCTATGAGCACCCATCTTTTCAACTAACCACCCACCTCTCTATGGGGGACCTGATTGCCCTCCTGCCCATAGCTGGAAGTTCAAGAAACCTCTTTCGCGATCAATACTCTTTCTTAAAGCTCAGATGTCAGATATGGAGGCTGCTTCCATCTTCATCCTTCTTGCTTCCGGGTTCATGGACTCCGACTCTGTGACTGGCCTGAGCTGCTATGACGCCACTCCGCGCATTCGCACAGGAGCCACCTGTCGCGGCACGGGTGGCTGTTCCTTGCGCCAGTGATCACATTGGCTGAATGTACAGTAAATATCTCCTAATTGGTGCCTGTTTAGGAGATATTTACAGTATAAATTTGTAAGTATTTACACCCCTTGAAATTTTCCACATTTTGTCATGTTACAACCAAAAACGTAAATTTATTTTATTGGAATTTTATGTGATAGACCAACACAAAGTGACACATAATTGGGAAGTGGAAGGAAAATGATACATGTTTTTCAAATTTTTTTACAAATAAAAATGTGAAAAGTGTGGCATGCATTTGTATTCAGCCCCCTTTACTCTGATACCCCTAACTAATATCTAGTGGAACCAACTGCCTTCAGAAGTCACCTAATTAGTAAATAGAGTCCATCTGTGTGTAATTGAATCTCAGTATAAATATAGCTGTTCTGTGAAGCCCTGAGAGGTTTGTTAGAGAACCTTAGTGAACAAACAGCATCATGAAGGCCAAGGAACACACCCGACAGGGCAGGAATAAAGTTGTGAAGAAGTTTAAAGCAAGGATAGGTTATAAAAAAATATCCCAAGCTTTGAACATCTCATGGAAGATTGTTCAATCCATCATCCGAAAATGGAAAGAGTATGGCACAACTGCAAACCTACCAAGACATGGCCGTCCACCTAAACTGACAGGCCAGGCAAGGAGAGCATTAATCAGAGAAGCAGCCAAAAGGCCCATGGCAACTCTGGAGGAGCTGCAGAGATCCACAGCTCAGGTGGGAGAATCTGTCCACAGGACAACTATTAGTCATGCACTCCACAAATCTGGCCTTTATGAAAGAGTGGCAAGAAGAATTCCATTGTTGAAAGAAAGCCATAAGAAGTTTTGTTTGCAGTTTGCGATAAGCCATGTGGGGGACACAGCAAACGTGGAAGTAGGTGCTCTGGTCAGATGAGACCAAAATTGTACTTTTTGGCCTAAAAGCAAAATTCTATATGTGACGGAAAACTAACACTGCACATCACATGAAACATGGTGGTGGCAGCATCATGTTGTGGGGATGCTTTTCTTCAGCAGGGAAAGGGAAGCTGGTCAGAGTCGATGGGAGTCGATGGGAAGATGGATGGAGCCAAATACAGGGCAATCTAATGCCCTGTACACACGATAGGATTTTCCAACAACAAAATCCATGTTTTTTTTCCGACAGATGTTGGCTCAAACTTGTCTTGCATACACACGGTCACACAAAGTTGGTCGGAAATTCCAAAAGTCAAGAACGCGGTGACGTACAACGCGTACAATGAGTCAAGAAAAATGAAGTTCAATAGCCAGTGCTGCTCTCCTGCTTGAATCTGAGCATGCATGGCACTTTGTGCATTGGAATTGTGTACACACGATCGGAATTTACGCGAACGGATTTTGTTGTCGGAAAATTTGACAACCAGATCTCAAATTTTGTGCGATGGAAATTCCGATGGAAACTGTCCGATGGAGCCTACACGCGGTCGGAATTTCCGACAAAGGGCTCCCATCGAACATTTTCCGGCATTAGAAGAAAACCTGTTAGAGTCTGCAAAAGACTTAGACTGGGGTGGAGGTTCACCTTTCAGCAGGACAATGACCCTACTCATACAGCCCGAGCTACAATGGAATGATTTATTCGTGTGTTAGAATGGCCCAGTCAAAGTTCAGACCTAAATCCAATTGAGAATCTTTGGCAAGACTTGAAAATTGCTGTTCACAGATGCTCTCCTTCCAATCTGACAGAGCTTGAACTATTTTGCAAAGAAGAATGGGCAAAAATGTCACTCTCTAGATGTGCAAAGCTGGTAGAGACATCCCCCAAAAAACTTGCTGCTGTAATTGCAATGAAAGGTGGTTCTACAAAGTATTGACTCGGGGGGGGGGCTGAATACAAATGCACGCCACACTTTTCAGAAATTGAGAAACATTTATCATTTTCTTTCCACTTCATAATTATGTGCCACTTTGTGTTGGTCTATCACATAAAATGCCAATAAAATACATTTACGTTTTTGGTTGTAGCATGACAAAATGTGGAAAATTTCAAGGAGTATGAATGTACATAACCTATAGGTAAGCCTTATTATAGGCTTACCTATAGGTAAAAGCCATGCATGGAAGTTTACTTCCACTTTAATACATTAAATCTTAATGAAGACCTGTTTCCAGAGTACATTTTATTTTACATTTTTTTTCTCTTTTTTATTTCCAAAAATGTGTATTACCGTAGTTATATTCCAAAAACAATACAAAGGAATCATGTTCCATTGAACATATCAAGTAAAATAAAATGTTTGCCATTCAATGCAAGCAAAAGGAAAAAAGTAAAGACATTTTTGGTATTCATAGAAAATTGTTAGGCCCCTTTCACACACATGCACCATTCGTTTCATCAGTTCAGTAAAGTTTTTCAAAGAAAAAACAGATGAAGTTTCCATCAGTTTGTCATCAGTTTTTCATCCATTCTTCATCTGTTTTTACATCATTTTTTACATCCTCCAACTAGAGTCCTTATCCACTTGAGTCCGGGAGCCATTTATTTATGCAAAATTGGTCCGTTTACATCCGTTTTTCATCCGATCCTTTTTTTTTTTACGGTAGAGAAATAGGGCTTTGATCCATCACCGATGGAAGCGGATGTAAATGGATGATCATCCATTTACATCCGTTTTTCCATAAAGATGCATTGATGCCTGTTTTTCATCTATCAACAAATGGTCCGCACGTGTGAAAGGGGCCTTAAAGAGCTTCTAGTCCAGGGTTTTAGGGTACCATTACATTAACTGAGGTCTGTCATTCCACTAACATACAGTGGAGGTGACCCTGTTACAAAATACATCTGAACATCAAAACTTTGCTGCTAAGGCAGACATTCCATCAACTTAAAGTGTCCAAAATGAAAGACAGGAATTATAGCAACTTAGTAGAGGTGAGACCCCCTGTGGACTCTCCAAGAGGGAGCTCATATTCCCTAGACTCCAAGACCATTTGCTAATTTATGCACTTTAGGGCTCAAAATTATGGTAGTTAGAAAAGTAATAGAAAAGATAGTAAAGGAGAAAAGAGGCAAAGAAAAGATAGCTTTGACTTCACCAGTTCAAATGGCATTTTACTGTAGATGACTTCCAGGACCTGGCAATGGAGAGTCTTGCCTCTACACATATGAACGCAATTATTCTCCTTGTATGTCTCGGGGCTTCCCCCCACTCGTCTGCATAATAATGCCTTCTTTTTTTTTACCTTATTGTGACTGTTTACCAATGAAACCAGTCTCCACAATATACCTTGTATCATCCATATCAGATGAAGTGCTTTTGTTCAACCAAACAACACTTACTCATTTGAGCTCACTAAAAAGAAGTGTTTTCTCCAGTAGAACATGCGATACTTCAGCCTCATTGAGCCTTCTCCATTGTTACAGAAATGTAATTTCTACTGTCACCACTGACTGTCACATCCTAATATCCAGATGTATCTGCAGGCAGAGAGACAGGAAACTATAGCAGAATGACTTAACATATTTTGCAATCATTATATACCATTCAACCACATTAGAGTGAAACCTAGTCTACAGTTCTTTCACACATATGCCTTTTTGTGTTATGTAGGTGTGGTGTGTTGTAGGTTCACTGTGCTCCTTACATGCATTTTATACATGTCTCTTCCATTTTACTGGAAATCTCATAAAAGGTGCAGCAAGCATAATTATATTTGATGTGTCATGCCTTTAGCATTCATTTATACCAGCTGGCACGATAAAACCAGCTGTTTTAGGGTACAGGCTGGTGTCCATCATGTATATGTGGTGCCTTGCATTGTTACAATGCAAGACACTGTTTACCTTTCTCTTATTTTAATTTCATTGGAATATCACAAATGAATTCGGAGCTGCGGTGACATGCGGTGGGGCCCAGTGTAGTGCAGAGAAATGCAGCATGTCTGCAACCCACCTCAAGGCAGTATTGTGGAGTGAACAGGACACAGAAAACAATTGCTTACTATGTGTCTTTGCTTTGAGCCTGTGTTGATCTGTACAGTTTAATGTAGGTCTCCGCACTTGGTGTGAATGAGCCCAATGGCACCCACAGATGTATATAGGACCTACATCTTCTGAGCTTCGTTGCTGGTGGTACAACTGAATATTTTGCCTGTGATTATATTTTCATATATACAACTAACTGTTGATACTTAGGAGAGATTCAAAACAGACCCCCTTGCATTCATCTGTCTCCTAGACAGAAAAAAAATGACTTAAAGTGGAACTTTACCATAACAAATTAATAAAAAACAATGTTCTTTAGCAAGGAACATTCATTACAGATTAATAACTATAATACTATCAAAATCAGTGCATGCTGTAAATTGCCTCCAGCATTGCTCCAATTTCTTCTTGCTGGAGGCTGCCATTTTGCTGATGCCCAGAGCCCCTGAGCAGCAGTAAATATTTAGGCTGTCAGCAGATCGGCCTCTAGTGGCTCTGATTTTCAGCACAGTGCTAAAAAATAGAGAGCAACTGAGCACGTGCAGAGCAGGGTCAGGCAGTGTATTACTGGATTTTAAACAGTATAGGCACTTATGTTTAGTGTTTTAGGTCAGCCTGAAGTGATCTAGCAGGACTTAATCTTCTGACTAAAGTTCCTCTTTAAGCCGGCCATACAGGATTTGAAATTTGCCCGGTTCAGCGGGGTTGAATGAAAAAAAAAATGAATCATCTTTGGGCTGCCTAAAGATGGTTTTTGTGCAAACCCCAGTGTTCATGATCAATGCAATCTGCTTGTGTACTCGTGACAATAGTCTGTAGGTGCAGGGGTGCTCTGTGCTAAAGGAAGAAAGGTCAAGTATTTGATGTAATTATTCATAATTACTTGCAGACATTTTCGGCATTGTAGAAAACTGTGGTGGTTGAAGGATGGTTCCCTTTTTTCCATGTAAATGGAATGATTCTTCAGTTGCTTATGCAAGGATGATTAACTATGTTGGAGAAATCACTGAAGGTGCAGGGGTGCAAAAAGTTGTCAAGGGTGCAAACCTTTCTCATCTTTCATTTTTACTGGTTGAAAACTGCCCATTTATAGCCAACTTAGGAAATACTTTCTCCCCTTTCTCGGCTACAAAGCTGCAACCTGTGCTATGTGACAGTGAGCTGCATGAACATTAGTAAGGATGACGTTTCCACTTCACTTCTTTTAACAACCAGTTTTACAACCTCTTCATATCGTAAACTGTTCAGAATTTATAACAGATACATGTTTATAAAAGTCTCAACTACTCACCAAAATATACTACTAGAATGAAGGTGATGCCAAGTACAACTAAGATATGACTAAAATAGAGCAAGAAGTCAGATCAAAAAGTAAACTTTTTTTTATCATGTCATTTAGTTTCAGACCCAGAGCTTAAGAATATCAGACCTGCACCGAAAATCCCACTTTTGGAGAGGAGTAGTGAGCATAACACTTATTGAAGGGCAAGAGCTCAAAGCCATGGATGCTAATGGACTAAGTGACCCTTATGTGAAGTTCCGGCTAGGACATCAAAAATACAAAAGCAAGGTAACTGGTTTTTATGTGTGTTTTTGTGTAGAAATCCATAATTTTGTTATTAGACTCTGCCATCAGGGGTTGTCTTAAGAGAATGGAGGGACTAAGTTGTGATGTGTGGACCTAATGTACTCTATATTGCCAAAAGTATTGAGAAACCTGCCTTTACACGAACATGAATTTTAATGGCATCCCAGTCTTCGTCCACAGGGTTCAATATCGAGTTGGCCCAACCTATGTATCCTTCAGGGATATGAGTGTGAGCAAAATGTAGGTACATTTTTTATAGGTTTTGCTTAAATAGCAGTAGACAGTTTTAGGCTTTATATCAACAGAAGAGCAGCCACCACTAAAATTATCACTCTCAAAAAACCCTCAAAACAGAGATGCCAAAAAAATGATATGTTGATAAGTAGTGTGCGTAGAGGGTCTAAAGAGTGGATCTAGTACATACTGTCGTTTATCACAGATGTATTACTCATACTGGTTATCTTAAAAAATGGAAGATGTCCCTATTTCCATATCCATTACAATAGACTGTTAAAGACGTCCATCATGTTATAAGAGACTCGGGCATATAACAAGAGAGAACATTAGTAACCATAATTAGGATACGGGGGCAGTTGAATATTATTTTGTCATTGGTCCCCATCACTAAGGCTGCATATGGTGAGGAAACTTCTAGTCAGCTTTCACACAAAGGGTCTATTTATAAAACATTAATTGGATGGAAGTCATACACTTCCATGCATGCTGCATGATTTTGGGCTGTAATTTTTCTATTAGAGTAATCCCTATGCTTGTTAGCGCCATCTAGTGGCCAAAATACATTATATTTTCTCATTGGGGTATTTAAGAAAACGATACTCCATTCTGGCCACTAGATGGAGTTCACGACCATAAGAATTACTCTGAAAAACCTCTATTGATATACAGAAACCCAAAAAAGTCCCTGTCAATCAATATAAGTGGCGCTAATATCAGTGATGACACCAACTGGTGTTCAAAATATTGAACCCTATATGCTATGATATTCTAGTGATATTACGTGATAGTTAAATCAGTGTACCATACACAGAACAATCTATATCAAAAATTATAACAAAAGTGGAAACATATTACGTGATAATGCGTGATAATTGTATGTACCATACACAGAACAATCTATACAAAAAAAGTGAAAGCATATAAAAAGAACTATAAAGATTTCATCAATGAAGAGTCCATAGAGAGAACACCATGAAAAAAGTGTGCGATTTTCCGAAAATGTCCACCAGTTCAGCCTTTTAGACCTAAGGTGTATTCTCAACCCTCACCACTAGAGGGCTTTCACACGAAGTAGGAGCAAATTGGCACTTTGAGGTTGAATAGGATCTGCTAGGCGCATATATAGCGATCATTTGAGATGCATGTTTGCTTAAATTGAATTTCTTATTAATTGCTTACTGATATTGTGGAGGAACTAGGGGAATGGTCTGACCAATGGGAGAGTTCGGTTTCTCTCCAGGCTGTGTGCAATTTTAGATTATAGAAGTGCAATATCTCTATGTAGATGCTTACAAGTATTTTATGGATTAACTAGTACATATGTGAGATATGTATTGATAGCTACATAACATGTGATTATCACATACCATTATAAGTTTGTCTCATGTATCATATGATTTTACTCATTTGACTGTATTTCATGCATGTAATGTACTCTGATACACTTCAGGATGCTTTTAAATGTAAGCACCTCCTGGAGGTTGTGATCGGCCCAGTGCTGTTGCTTGAGGGCCGTGGGGACACCTGGTGAATGCGGAAGTATAATGCAATCTTTAACTTGAATAGAAGCGAGGGGTATAAGAGTAGGAGGTGCCGTATCGTACAGCCAATCCCATGATTAAGTCAGGTATGACGAAACATGTCGGGGCGTGGCTGTACGGCATCAACCAGTAGCAGATAGTGACGGACGGGACGCTGCTTCTCATCTCCGTGTATCAGCGGGAGATTCGTGCTCGGTTTGAGGAGCTGCAGTGAGCGGGGGTGAGAGCCTGTTATCGCTTACCTTGGGTCCGCCGCGACCTTCATTCACAGTGGTGCTGGGCGTTTCACAGAGGAGGATTGATATTTGAATTGCAGTGTGGCTTTGGCTTTTTACAAGAGGTTTTTATGTGAGTGCAATGATTGAAGTTTTTCACAAGTTGAATAAATTTTATGTTTTACGGTATCACACTATGTGTGCATCTTTATTTTTATATGGAATGAGATGATACTGGAATGGATGGAACTTGGAGCTGTTACGGCCATCTGACCATCTAGATGATTATGCTTGATTGCCAAAACACGAGAGTGTGAGGCATATTGAGTCGGTGAGTGTTGATTTCAAAGGGAGAGGAATCACTGGCACTGAGTGAACTGGTGGACATTTTCGGAAAATCGCACACTTTTTTCACGGTGTTCTCTCTATGGACTCTTCATGGATGAAGTCTTTATAGTTTTTTTTTATATGCTTTCACTTTTTTTTGTATAGATTGTTCTATGTATGGTACATACAATTATCACGCAATATCACGTAATAGGTTTCCACTTTTGTTATAATTTTTGGTATAGATTGTTCTGTGTATGGTACACTGATTTAACTATCACGTAATATCACTAGAATATCATAGCATATAGGGTTCAATATTTTGAACACCAGTTGGTGTCATCACTGATATTAGCGCCACTTATATTGATTGACAGGGACTTTTTTGGGTTTCTGTATATCAATAGAGGTTTTTCAGTTTTTATATTTAAGGTGGCTGCTTTGGACAAACTTTACATAATCACTTATATTTTATAAATTACACTAACTTCTTTCACAGGGGTATAACATCCCTTTTTTTTGGCTTTGAGCGCAGTGAGGGGGACTCAAGGAGGGCGCAGTTTTTTGAGTTTCATTTCTTCACATAAGAATTACTCTAAAAGAGAAATCGTGGCCAACATTGTTCAGCATGCATAAATGTGTGTGATTTTTGTCCAACAAATGTTTTATAGCTAGGCCTTATTGCATTAGTGGTGTGTTAAATTGTATTTATTTAATATGGATTACTGATATAGGATGATATTGTTTACATGGAAGAAGGGCAGCATAATTAATGTATTCACACTATATTGATAGCATGTAGTACAACAATTCTCACTTATACTGCATAAAAAATCTTCACCAAAGTTTGATTGTCTCCATTTAGACTCTTCCAAAGACCCTGAACCCTCAGTGGAGGGAGCAATTTACAATGCATCTCTTCGAGGAACAAGGAGGTGTAATTGACATCACAGTATGGGATAAAGATGCAGGCAAAAGAGATGACTTTATTGGAAGGTAGGGAATTGCAAGAAAGAGAAAAATGCTTGTACCTGGTTATCTCTGTTCCTATAATTGCATCTTAAGTAAAGGCCAATAAAAATTCACATTTTAGCCAGCAGATGTCATATTTTACCTTATTCTGGAAAAAAGGTTTCCTCTGTTATTATGTGTTACCTAAAGTGCTAAAATATTCACTGAATGCCTAAAATAATCTGTTCATAATTTTGAAATAAATATGTCTATTTTGCACCCAGCTATGCATATATATTGTTAAATAGATAGATAGATAGATAGATAGATAGATAGATAGATAGATAGATAGATAGATAGATAGATAGATAGATAGATAGATAGATAGATAGATAGATACCATGTACCTACCTAAACCAGGTGTCTTCTATGACTTTCTCTTTCATCATAAAGGTTTAAATCTCAACTCCAAGAAAATAAAGAAGTAAAAAAATCCACCCTTGCAGTGGGGCTCCTATAATGCATGGGATACCTGTTCTTTGAACCTAGTAGCTGAGAATACGAATTAGCCACTTAAGGACAGAGCCTCTTTCTGAGATTTGTTACAAGTTAAAAACAGTTTTTTTGCTAGAAAATTACTTAGAACCCCCAAATATTATACATTTTTTTCCTAACACCCTAGAGAATAACATGGCGGTATTTGCAATAAAAAAATAAGAAAGCAGTAAAGTTAGCCCAATTTTTTTTATATTGTGAAAGATAATGTTATGCCGAGTAAATTGATACCCAACATGTCACGCTTCAAAATTCCCGCTCGTGGAATGGCGACAAACTTTTACCCTTAAGAATCTCCATAGGCGACGTTTAAAAAATTCTACAGGTTGTATGTTTTGAGTTACAGAGAAGGTCCAGGGCTAGAATATTTGGTCTCGCTCTACTGATTGCAGCAATACCTCACATGTGTGGTTTGAACACCGTTTTCATATTTGCTACTCGCATATGTGTTCACTTCTGCAAGCAAACTCGGCGGGTGCGTTTAAAATGTTTTGTTTTTTCTTATTTATTTTACTTTTTATTTTTTATTTTTACACTGTTCTTTAAAAAAAAAATGTGTCACTTTTATTCCTATTACAAGGAATGTAAACATCCCTTGTAATAAAAAAAAAGCATGACATGCCCTCCTAAATATGACATCTGGGGTCAAAAAAAAAAAAAAATGTTGTTTAAAAAAAAAAATGGCCCTTTAAGAACTATGGGTGGAAGTGATGTTTTGACGTCGCTTCTGCCCTGCAATGGTATGGAGATGGGTGGGCCATCTTCCCCTCACTCATCTCCATACCCAGCAAGGAAGAGGATCCAATTGCCTCCGCTGCTGCCGACGGATCCAGTAAGCGGCGGAGGGCAATGGAGCGCGGCGGGAAGGGGGGCCCTCTCCCGCCGCCAATAAAAGTGATTTTGCGGCGAATCCACTGCAGAGACCATTATCGGAAACCGGACTGCCCACCGAAGAAGAGGATACCAGGGTTATGGCAGCTAGCTGCTGCCATAACAAAGATATCCCTCCTCAAAGTTAGAACGTATATCGGCGTGCGGCAGTCCGGAAGTGGTTAAACCCTACACCAAAATTGTAATACATTGCAGTTTATCAATCGTTAGATGTGGTAGCTTCACTAGTTTTCTTTTCTTAGGCTTTTCCCCCTCTGTTTACCAGGTGATCTGGCCAGTAACATACTGTGCCTCCTGTATTCAAGCGCCCCTCTCCGGATCAGAGAACATAGGGGGACACCTTTGGACAGCACTATTGTTAGTCTAGGGGGAGGGGAGTGTTAGTACTAGCATATTTAGATACAATAACAAATTGAAGACTGAGTCTTCAGTGGCCCCAAAAAATGAAAAGTCACCAGCTACAAGTCCTGCTGATTTTTAATATAAGGACACTTGCCTGTCCAGGAATCTATCATTGATTTCACCTGGGCTGGGCCAGTTCTTCACCAGTCTTCAGGTCCCCGGCACTGTAATGTCTACAAAAGGAAGTCAGCTGTGAGCCAAAGCGGATTCACAGCTGCACTTTGTGATCCACACTTCACTCTGTAAATAGTCCCACAGCTTTCTGGGACCTGTGATATGTCGCAGAAAGTTGCTGGGAAAGAGGTGGGAACTTCTGCTCAGATTGCCCAGGTGTTAGAGGAGATGGAAAAGAAAAACTTTCTCTTTTGGGTGCAGTTCCACTTTTTACTACACATTCATAGGTTTTTTTTCCATTCACCCAGCAACAGATTCCTGCATCCACATAAGTGAGGTAGATGCAGGAAAACTCCCATGGGAAATTGTATTCTTATACTGAGACTTCCTGCTGTCAGAATTCACTGATCAGCGCTGCAGCCAATTTGGCTGCAAGCTGCTGACTGAACAAGGTTTCCCAGCAGTCCTATTTTACAGAAGCTGATCGGCTTCTAACAGAGAGGGCTACTGGCTACACAGAGATCGAAATTCAACCAGTCCCTGCTAAACTGAATCTTGATTTGTGTGTACCTACGGTAGCTTTAGCTTATTCCTTGCTTCAGGCTCCCTCCAGCACTATGACTTGTTCCCTGCAGCTGCTATGTAAGTTGTGAGTGGCTGTGGTCACGCTCCAGGCTTCTCATCGTACCATGCGGGGTTGATGCTCTTGTATGGTATGCAATGATGCTGAGGTTTTGCGGGGAGGAGGAGAGCACTGCAGCTGGCTGGAGCAAAGAAACAGGCATGTGAAACGAGTTATTCTCCCCCAGCACTGCAAGGGTGGACCTTTTTACTTTTCTGGAGTTGGGATGTTATGTGGCACCACATCCTTTGTTTTTATGCTCAAATTCTTGAATAGGTGTGCATTATACTGGGATTTTTCAGGGGTAGATGTATTCCACATTATATCTTATTACAAGAATGCTTTCTAATCAGGTATAGTGTGCACGTGGAATACATCTAATACATCTAAGTAGCGGACTGAAAAGTCCCAGGATAGTGCAAAGCTATTCAACAATGTTACTTTGTCTTTCAGTAAACCTGCAGTGCAAGGTGCAGAGCAGGTTTACAGCACAGCACTGAACAGTGAGGAAAGCAGAGCAGTCGGGACTCACAGGTTGAGAAGATACAGTGTGGAAGGTAGAGTAGTAAGGACTTCGAGTAGAACACCACACAGCCTGACATCCGTCCTCTGACAAGATCAGTATGCTCTGCGCCTGCTGAGCAGGAAGAAGTTCTCAGGCTGCCATGTGTTGCCTTGCTTGCTCCACCCACCCAAGCTGCCGCTCTTACTATGAAAGCTTAGATGCAGTCGGATAGACTAACAGGAACGCAAGACAGGATGAGATTGAGTTTCTCCTTTCTATAAAGGGGCATGGATCCTGCCATAGAAAGTGGGCTCTGGGCTGCCAATAGGTATGAAGGCATCCTCAGCTTTGTTTTTGGGATGCAACAGAGGTTGGAGCATGGTGGTGGATAGATTCTTCTGCATGGTCCCAACTTTACGCCCCCACCCACACTCCGCCCAGGGCAGCTGCCCCCCCACCCTCCTGTACCGGCCCTGGATAGATAGATAGATAGATAGATAGATAGATAGATAGATAGATAGATAGATAGATAGATAGATAGATAGATAGATAGATAGATAGATTTGTACTCACACCCTAGAATTTGGGGTTTCCAGGGCACTCTGATAATAAACTGAAGCATTGTTAGTGGGGCCAGAGGCAGGAAAAAGGAAAAAACGAATAAGGACCTTCTGATGTGCATCCAAAGTTACTTGCACAATCTTCAAACAGATTAAAATGATTTAAGCAGCATGGTCTTGGTTCTTGGGTTCAGTTCCCAGAAAAGGCTCTACTGTATCTACATGGAGCTTTCCCTCTTCATGTTTTCAAGCAGTCACAGTGTTGTAATTCTCTTCCTGAGCCCAAAAGCCAACAAGTATATTGAGCTGCTGCCAAAATAGCTCTATTATGTATTTGTGCGACTTTGGTAGAGATATTAGACTGGGGGCAGGGACTGAAATGAATGGTTTAAATGTGACACTAAATGATATCCTTATTCTCAAAAAATAATCAATTCACATCCACTACTTAATGGGCCTGCAATCTATTTTCCTGAAATAATTTCCTACTGTGTTTTTCTTCATTTTTTTAACACCCTCCTTCAACTCCTAAACCTCTCCTTTGTCATGTGCACTGTTCTATGCACAGTACAAATCCCATTGTCGGTCTCCGGAGTGAGCAAGCGATTGGGGCTACATTTCTACATACAGTGGGACCATGAAGGACAAACTTTTCTTAAACCATGTGGTATGCCGGGAACTGTAGTTCAGCCATGGACGTAGCAATAGCAATAGCAACCCTACCCATGCTCCCGGGGGCCTGTGCGGCCTCCTTTACCTGGGTTTCCATCTACTTGGCTGGGGTCACCAACCCCCAACAAGCGTGCCGGACATCCACAAAGCCGGCTGGGAGTTGCAGGCTGACTACACAGGAATGTCCCGCCTGCATTCTCTCCCGCCCTTCACTCGGCAATCGGTGTTAAGGACGGCTGGATCTAAGGGATGGTGCACCTTCTTCCCCATAGATGCTGTTAGTGGGTCAGTAAGCTCCCCACCCATTCTCAGACTGCACAACAGTCCATGTACTTTGTTTTTTATATTTTATTGAGGGGTTTGAACTTGGATGGGGTAAAGGAAGTATGGGATGCCCAGTGGAATTTGCAGAACTTGCTTGGGACAAAACTATATACACTCCAGTCTTCACTCCAGCACAACTCTTGCTGTGGACTATCACTCCTCAGCTCCTCCAGCACTTTGCTTACTTGAGCTTCTAGACACAGCTAGCACTGGCCTGACGCTGACTCAGTCAGGTCTTAGCAATTGCCCTTTGCAGGCATGGACCCCGGGCCCCTATATGTAGAAAATACAGAAAGTTCCTGGTGCTACCGGTAGCTGTCCTACAAGCGGTTACTGAGTTCAGTAACCCTTCCTCAGACCCTGGAGGGGCCAGGAGGCTTGTGACCCCGGATTGGCAGGATTGCTATGGGGTTATGTCACGTGGTTATGTTGGAGGGGAACAGGGAACTCTGCAGAAAAACAGTTGTTTGAAACACAGGAATAGAGCATGCACAGACAAGTGGCAAAACTGTAAAGGGAAGATCATCCTGCAGATTGTTGCCACTGGGAATGAGGAGTGCAAGCTGCAGACAGGAGCACCAGGTATTTATCCTAATGGTTTTACAGCAATAGAAGCACACAGAAATAGACTCTTTATTTGGGAGCCTCTAATGCAAAAAAACATTTTTTAAGCAAAATGTTTCACTTTAATGTCATCTGCTGTGGACGAAGAATTCAGTAAATGCAAATAAAGCTCCAACACTACCCAAACATGTTGAGAAAGTGGGGAAAGATTAAAACAATTATTTTTTTGTATTGCTGTCTTTGTCCCTGTTTGTGAGATTTCCCCTCACGTCCTGTCTATTTCACTGGTGTCAGACAAAACAGAGAGTCAGCAAAAAAATCTCTCAATGAGGACACACTTTTACTAAAAGAACTTAAAAAGATTATTCAGGTATTTATGACTATCTGTGTCTTCATTGAGAAGTTTCCCCTGCACTTCCTGTTCAGGGTGTCACAATAGGAAGGAAAATACAATATCTTTACTAGGGGCAAGGCAGGGGGACGGGGGAGGGGTGGGGAGAGCTCACTGGATCAAATATTGGGAGTGGCTAAACTGCAATAACAGTGGGAGGGTTTTGATGGGGCATTGCTAAATACCAGGAGTGCGTTACGTACAGAATGCAGCGTTCAGGAGTGTGATATGTACAGAGTGCAGAGTTCAGGAGTGCAGAGTACAGAGTTTAGGAATGCGCTACATACAGTGTGCAGAGTTCAGGAGTGTGCAACATACAGAGTGCAGGGTTCAAGAGTTTGTTACATACAGAGTGCATAGTTCAGGAGTGTGCTACATACAAAGTGCAGAGTTCAGTAGTGCGCTATGTACAGAGTGCAGGGTTTAGGAATATATTACGTACAGAGTGCAGACTTCAGGAGTGCATTACATATAGAGTGCAGAGTTCAGGAGTGCATTACATATAGATTGCAGAGTTCAGGAGTGCATTACATATAGAGTGCAGAGTTCAGGAGTGCAGTACGTACAGTGTGCAGAGTTCAGGAGAGCGATATGTATAGAGAGCAGGGTTCACAGGTGCGCTACATACAGAGATCAAGGTTCAGGAGTACACTATGTACAGGAGTATGCTATATATATATATATATATATATATATATATAAGAGAGAGAGAGAGGGAGAGCAGGGTTCAGGGGTGTGCTGTGTACAGAATGCAGAGTTCAGGATTGAGCTGCATACAGAGTGCAGGGTTCAGGAGTGTGCTGTGTACAGAGTGCAGGGTTCAGGCGTGTGCTGCGTACAGAGTGCAGGATTCAGGATTGTGCTGCGTACAGAGTTCAGGGTTCAGGAGTGTGCTGTGTACAGAGTGCAGAGTTCAGGATGCACTATGTACAGTACAGAGCATAAAAATAACATGGTGTGTTTCATCACTGCAGCGGTCACTGGGCAGTGGCATACATAGAGGCAGCAACTGTGCTAGCTGCAGACACAGAGCACCAGTGCCTACTACACTCCTGCATAATCACCCCCCTTGTGCACCTCCCTGTCACCTTAACACCTTGCCTCCCTGCCATCTTAACAGCTTGCCGTCTTAACACCTCCCTGTCACCTGAACACCTTGGCACACTGTCACTTTAACACATTGCACCCTTGCCTCCTTTACACATTCTTGACATCCCAAAACATCCCGCTAGCTCATCTCCCCTTATGCATCAATCAAAACAAACTACTGGACGTGGTATCCTTCAAGGCAGGATCTCTGAGGCTGATCAGTGAGCTCCCTTTCTGCCTGCACATGTCAGCAGAATCTGACTTTCTGCAATCAGCACTAGAGAGCACTGAACCAGAGCGTTGCTGAGTGCTGGGGGTAAATGGAGAGGAAAGGGAGGGTGGCAATGGTTTGGTGGAGCCGCTGCAAGATGAGCACTATCAATTGTAGACTCAGGAACTAGTCTTCTGTGTTTACAAGTGATAGTAGTAAGCGGCAAGCACAGGGCCAGCGCTGAAGGTGGGGGCACTCTGTTTCGCCACATTTCCGCCGGAAAAAAAAAATCCCTTAGTGTAGCTTTGAGTGTACATGTTACTTTTATTTTGTGTTCTTGTCTTTGCTTTTCTTCTTCTGCATTCCCGTCATCAGCTAAAGTTTTACTGAAAACACTCATTGTTATGCTATGTATATTGTCAGGCATGTTGTGCATACATTTATAGACGGTATGTCTTTATTTTATTAGAATTCTCAAGAAAGTTACAATGACACAAAAATTACATGGCACCTCCAATGTGCCAGGTAACCACCAGTGAAATGTGATAAACTGGGGAGGCCTAGACAATACAATCTTATGATTTATATATGGAGTGATATTATCATAAAACATTGCTTCCGTAAAGTACATTGCAGATTGTGAAATAGAGCAACTCATTTAAAGAACATAGTTCATTTTGTTTTATTTGAAGATAAATGTAAAATTCAAGGTTATCAGATTGTCACATTGTAGCATATGAAATCATGCATTATGCTAAAATAATCACCCCTTCCTGTCTCTCTCAGTATGTCAGTGCTGAAGGTACAGTAGTTAGGTGTGCGCAGAATGGCAATGAATGTAGAGGGCCAGCACAGAATACTTATACAGGGTGCATTACATGCATAAATGGCAAGGATTATTGTTTTCAAGGCTCTCTGGATAACAGTAAAGGTCTACAAAAGAAAGCCATGGGACAAGTTTGGGTCAATGTGTTTTTTTTTTTTAATTTAAAAACATTAACAGTCTATTCTACCTAGAATTGATATTTTAGTTTATGGCAGATATTGAATACTTAAAGTGATCGTAAAGGCTTTTTTTAATTAAAATTAAATTGATGTTATACGTACCTACTCTGTATAGTGGTATTGCATAGAACGGTCCCTTACCTCCTCTTTTGGAGTCCTTCGCCAGCACTCTCTGCTCCCTCTTCTTCTTCTGAATGCCCTCTCAGCAAGCCAGCAGCTAAGGTGGCACCTGTATGTGCATGCTCCCAAGCCAGGCTGTGTGTGTCCATAGACATACAGTGGGGCAAAAAAGTATTTAGTCAGCCACCAATTGTGCAAGTTCTCCCACTTAAAAAGATGAGAGAGGCCTGTAATTGTCATCATAAGTATACCCCAACTATGAGAGACAAAATGTGGAAACAAATCCAGACAATCACATTGTCTGATTTTTGAAAGAATTTATTTGCAAATTATGGTGGAAAATAAGTATTTGGTCAATATCAAAAGTTCATCTCAATACTTTGTTATATATCCTTTGTTGGCAACGACAGAGGTCAAACGTTTTCTGTAAGTCTTCACAAGTTTGTCACACACTGTTGCTGGTATGTTGGCCCATTCCTCCATGCAGATCTCCTCTTGAGCAGTGATGTTTCAACTCCCTCCAAAGGTTTTCTATGGGGTTGAGATCTGGAGACTGGCTAGGCCACTCCAGGACCTTGAAATGCTTCTTACGAAGCCACTCCTTTGTTGCCCGGGCAGTGTGTTTGGGATCATTGTCATGCTGAAAGACCCAACCACGTTTCATCTTCAATGCCCTTGCTGATGGTAGGAGGTTTGCACTCAAAATATCATGATACATGGCCCCATTCATTCTTTCATGTACACGGATCAGTCGTCCTGTTCTCTTTGCAGAGAAACAGCCCCAAAGCATGATGTTGCCACCCCCATGCTTCACAGTAGGTATGGTGTTCTTTGGTTGCAACTCAGCATTCTCTCTCCTCCAAACACGACGAGTTGTGTTTCTACCAAACAGTTCTACTTTGGTTTCATCTGACCATATGACATTCTCTCAATCCTCTTCTGGATCATCCAAATGCTCTCTAGCAAACCTCAGACGGGCCCGGACATGTACTGGCTTAAGCAGGGGGACACATCTGGCACTGCAGGATCTGAGTCCCTGGCAGCGTAGTGTGTTACTGATGGTAGCCTTTGTTACCTTGGCCCCAGCTCTCTGCAGGTCATTCACTAGGTCCCCCCGTGTGGTTCTGGGATTTTTGCTCACCGTTCTTGTGATCATTTTGACCCCACGGGGTGAGATCTTGTGTGGAGCCCCAGGTCGAGGGAGATTATCAGTGGTCTTGTATGTCTTCCATTTTCTAATTATTGCTCCCACAGTTGATTTCTTCACACCAAGCTGCTTGCCTATTGCAGATTCAGTCTTCCCAGCCTGGTGCAGGTCTACAATTTTGTTTCTGGTGTCCTTTGACAGCTCTTTGGTCTTCACCATAGTGGAGTTTGGAGTGTGACTGTTTGAGGTTGTGGACAGGTGTCTTTTATACTGATAACAAGTTCAAACAGGTGCCATTAATACAGGTAATGAGTGGAGGACAGAGGAGCCTCTTAAAGAAGAAGATACAGGTCTGTGAGAGACAGAAATCTTGCTTGTTTTTAGGTGACCAAATACTTATTTTCCACCACAATTTGCAGGGGGGTCAGGTAGTGAAGAATTTTTTACCTTAATGCAGGGAATGCATTAAGGAAAAATATGTTTAGACTTTAGAACCACTGTAAACTACCTAACCATTTCTTAAACCTTTTGGGGTAGATTTTGTGTTTGTGTTTTTAGATTTTCACCGCTGTTCCTGCCATTACATGGGGTTGCTACTCACATTGATACTTTTTTATTTTATGTTATGGAACCAAAAGGAACAGGGCCAGGAGCATTGTCAGTGAGACTTCACAGCTAGAGTCCCCAATACATATTAGAAGCCGGCAGTTTAAACCCACCTGACTCAAATGACTCAAATATTAAATAGACTAAGCATTTAAAGCAGAACTAAATGTTAAAGTTAAAAGAAACTGGGAGCAGGCAGGCACATGTAATGTCTCTTCTGCAAATAAATAAACCTACTGTACTTTCCTGCTCGCAGTCTTCTTTAAAATGTACACTGCGGTGCACATGCACAGCTCCGTTTACATTTCGGCACAGTGCATGTGTGCCGGGATGACTGAACTCCTCGATTGGTGTCACACCCCGCACTTGCCAAAGACTCACACTTGGAAAAAGCCAGGGAGAAAGAGTTGGGGAGGGACCTTGCCAGCATCAGAACATTGAAGTAGAAGTAAGTATTGAGAACTTTAGTTCCAATTTAATCCTCAAATTAACTTTCATTTTAAATCAGCTAAATGCAATCTAGTTATATCAATACAAAGGAGTGCAAATTTGTTTTTCCCTATAGTAAACAGCCAATGTAGAGAAGCCTGTTGCCTGCCAGCATGCTGAAGAGAAGAACCCTTGCTCTTCATGTGGTAGCATTGGTCTTTCTGCTGAGGTCTGTCATACCCACTACTCAGTGAGAGCTGGAGCTCTCCAAACAGTAAACTTCATGCTCTGCTGATTGTAGAGCGCTTTGGCTCTAACTTAAGAGGGGGTATTTCAGACCTCTGCAGAGGGATAACACAGAGAACAAGGGTCCTTGTCTGCAGCCTGCTGGCAGGGGACAGGATTTTCTATACTACCTTCTAAAGAAAATAAAGTGTAATGCCCTGTACACACGACCGGTTTTGCCATCAGAATAAACTCTGAAGGTTTTGACGACAAAGTTCCGACAGAATTCCACTTAAGCTGTCTTGCATACACACGGTCACACCAAATTCCAACCGTCCAGAATGCGGTGACGTACAACATGTACGACGGGACTAGAAAACAGAAGTTCAATAGCCAGTAGCCAATAGCTTCCGTCTCATACTTGCTTCAGAGCATGCGTCATTTTCGGTGCGTCGGAACAGAATACAGACGAGCAGGTTTTCCGATAGTAATTTGGTCCGTCTGAAAAATATAGAACATGTTCTCTATCTAAGTCCATCTGAATTTTCGACAGAAAAAGTCAGATGGTGCGAACACACGGTCGGAATATATGATGAAAAGCTCCCATTGGACTCTTTCTGTCAGAAATTCTGTACGCGTCCTACTGGAGATCGAGCACAGATTGGAGGTGACGTCAGCACGTCGTCCTGCTCTGCCCTACGCATTTCGTGACAACATCACGTCTTCCAGGGGCATGTTGTCACGAAACGCGTAGGACGGAGCAGGATGACGTGCTGACGTCACCTCCAATCTGTGCTCGATCTCCAGTAGGACACGGCCAACGGACCAAACTTAAGGCTTTTCTTTTCTGGATGACATTGTAAGTGTGAATTTTATTAGTTTTAATAAAGTCCTTAAAGGTTTTACACTATGTGAGTTCCATCTTCATTTTATGGTACGCATCTTCTACGAGCTGGTCCATAACTCTTACAGTTACCAGTTTCAGCTGTTTTGCAAGTTATGATCCTCTGTAGTGGGGGATCATGGCTTTCTGGTAAGGAGTGACCCCTTCTATTCTTGATGGTGGACTGCTTTTCACGGAGGAATATTTACATTTGTATTCACTTGGATGTTTTTTCATTTAGGTGGTTTTATTTTCCACCATTTAAGACTATTTTTTATTACACTTAGTTTTGGACTTGAGGTTGCTTTGGTGTTAACCCTTGATGCCACTTTATTTCCTAGATTTATATTCTATTTTAGTTCAGCTTGATTTGACACTGTTTTCTCAGTCTCTATGCAATTTATTAGCACGATTATATTTGTTTGTTAATTTTTCCAGTGCTATATGGGTGTCATATTGTCAGAGTCGCTGCTTTTTTACCTTGATATGTAATTGATTTATATCACATTATTTAGGTATTTCACTTAATAATTTATTATTTAGCGCAGTTTTTCCCTTTTGTTTTTTCTTACATCACAAATAGGACATGCTACATCCAAAAAACCCAAAGCACGTCAAACACAGTTTCAGAACTGTCATCTGCACCAAAACATTGAAGTGTATAGGGTGAATCAGCTGACCAAAGTTTGACATGCATTTCAGTTGCTTCTCTTCAAAAGATATAATTTTTTGGGGGGACATTGCATATTGTATTGTAATTAAGTAAAAGCAGATATTGGAATGATATCTTGGTGTACGGACAGCACCTCTACTTGCATCTGCAGAATAGCAGATTAGTCTTTATCACTGTTTCACCTGAAACCCAAAAGATAAGGAGTGTGGCTGGAAAACTTCATCTATACGTCACAAAAAGGTCAGACTCTACTAAACAGTAGCAAGGGTTTTACAGCAATCCAATTAGCTTTTATATTTAAGAATTTGTAATAGTACTCAGCAACCAAATAATCCTTATTTTTTAAGCTGCTTTAAAAATATACAAAGGCAGTCAATTATACATGTAAAAACTAGTCCAAGTAAGTCTATGTCCTGCTGTTCCATAATCAAGTTTATCACTATTAGCGCTGACTGGTAAGGAGTGACCCCTTCCATTCTTGATGGTGGACTGCTTTTCACGGAGGAATATTTACATTTATATTCACTTGGATGTTTTTTCATTTAGGTGGTTTTATTTTCCACCATTTAAGACTATTTTTAAGCTTCAGATAACTGATTAAGCTTCAGATAACTAAAACTTTATTACAAAAGTCCCAAACACATTTATATGGCAGTAAGGTCTCCGGCACATTCAGTATCAAATGTGGTTCTTCAGGTTGTCACTAGTCATTTTGGGTACACTAAACCTAAACCAATTTAAATATAAAGAAGGGAAGAAGGGTGAAGAAAATATCTGGTTATCCCAAAAGGAAGATGGCCCTTATCACCAGACTATGCTCAGTGATCCTCTTCAAAATCTATCAAACTCTCTATCTATTATCTATCTTCTGGTATGTTTTCCCTACCAGTCACTCACCAAATCCAGGTTGTAAGAGACTGTCCAAGGTGTTTCCTTAAGACCTTTCAGCAATTTAGAGGGACAACTCCTGCAGCCTAAAGCCCAGGAGAGCGCTGGACAACTCAGCAACACGTCCTCCTAGTCATCAAAGCCCAAAAGAGAAGGTCATTGTGGTAGGAAGTGTGCCAGATATCTAAAACCTCACCCAGTACACTTCATCAGGCCTCTGAATACCAAATTTCCAAATATTAATTACACAAACTGTTATTCATTTAAGTGGTATTAAACGGAAAAAAAAGGTATTATGTTCAGCTTACCAATGAATGTGATAGCTGCATTAGTTTACACTTTTTAGGCTTTTTTACATTTTCAACTGGTAAACCTGCTAGTAAGTCTGTTATTTTTTTTTTTAACAAACCAAGCTTTCCAGCAAAAGTGACATTTACAGGGTTGAGACAAACCATTTACCAGTGACAGGGGTACTTACAATAATCAACTTTTATTCATTTATTGAAAGCCTTTATCCCAAAAGGAAAAACAATTCTGTAATTGCTTGTTGCCTGGAGTTTGGTTCTAGGGTGTAAGTCAAGTCCATCTAAAAAAAAGCCTAATCAAAGCGGCAACCGCATTTAAGGCTTGCTAAGCTGCAATATATACATTTTATGTGTTTGATTTTAACTCTTTTACTGCCAACACTATTTCACCTGGCCAGATCAGTAATTTATGGCAGCTGCATTCCCCCTTCTGTTGTAGGCTCATGGTCACTTCAGTGACCATAAACTTATAGCAGAACTTTTCCGCTAGTCTGCAGATTAAAGAATAGCTGTGATCAGTCACCTAAAATGTGCCCCCCTCCACCCCGCTGCTCTGCCCTATCTCTACTGATTCCAACCTTCCCACAGCACCAATTCACCAACAGAGAACACCTATCAGCCCCCTCACAGAGCTGCTAGCTTCTACTCCTCACCCGTCTGTCGGCTGCTGCAGGTGAAACCATGAGAAATCGGAATGTGAAATTATATCCGTTATGCAGCTTCAATTGCACCATCAACCCCCACCACCATCTTCCATCCCCCAGGCACTGGCCCCCCATCCTTGATTTCCTCCCACCACCCCCCACAGCACCACTACCTCAGTGCCTCCCCTCCTTCCACAGTGCTGCAGGGCTTCCCTTCCTCTCTCTCTTGCCAGCTGTCAGCTCTGTCATATATACCGCCCCCTTCTTATCCTGAACATTGCTACTGATCACTCACTGTGTTCATTCATAACTGAAGCACAGTGTTTTTGTAGCTGGGTGCTCTAATGGCTGTGTGACCGCCCTACCCCGCTGCTGCATCCATTTGTTTGGCTGTGTTTCTCCCCCCCCCCCTGCATCATCCATTTGTGATACCCAGTTCTCTCCTGTCTCTCTCCCTCCCTCCTGGCAGTAGGGTCTATAGCCAATCATTAGCAAAAATACTTGATGGTACAGCTGCGCAGAGTACAGCTGCGCAGAGTACACTGGGAGATGTAGTCTTTTAAGGTACACTGTGCCTTGGAAGCTAATGGGGCTTGAACTACAGCATCCACAAACCCCTGCATAAAAGAGCAGGCAGACTTTTTTCAGGCAATTGGCCAGAGGCAGGGGAGAGTAGTGCATGGCGAGAGAGGGAAAGGATCTGTTTGCAGCGCTTTGTGCCCAGAGGGCAAGGAGAGAGAGAGAAACTAAGCAACTGGAATGGCAATGAGGAAACCGGATAGTCTAGCTGCTTGCCAACCGCCTCACGCAGAAATACTGCTGCAGAATGGCACAGCTGCGCAAAACCCCGTAAGGGTACATCGTCCCCTGATACACGGTGGGGGACCCGATGCGTGTGGTCAGCGGGCACGATCACTGCCGGCCATGCGCCATCGCGTTCACGAGAGCCAGCACAGGGATTTGTGTGTGTAAACACAAAAATCCCTGTTCTGTCAGGGGAGAGGAGACCTATCGTTTGTTCCTACTAAGTAGGAACAACGATAGGTCTCCTCCCCCCAGTCAGTCCTATCCCCATACAGTTAGAACACACTGAGGGAACACACATTTAACCCCTTGATCGCCCCCTAGTGTTAACCCGTTCCCTACCAGTAACATTTACATAGTAATCAGTGCATTTTTATAGCACTGTTTGCTGTACAAATATCAATGATCCCAAAAATGTGTCAAAAGTGTCCGATCTGTCCGCGGCAATGTCTCAGTACCGCTAAAAATCGCAGATCCCCTCCATTACTAGTAAAATAATAATAATAAAAATGCCATAAATCTTTCCCATAGTTTGCAGCAGCTATAACCTTTGTGCAAACCAATCAATATATGCTTATTGTGATTTTTTTTACCAAAAATATGTAGAAGAATATATATTGGCCTAAACTGATTTGTTTTGTTTTTTAAAAACATTTTTGGGGATATTTATTATAGCAAAAAGTAAAAAATATAGTGTTTTTTAAAAATGGTTGCTCTTTTTTTGTTTATAGTGCAAAAAAATAAAAAACGCAGAGGTGATCAAATACCGCCAAAAGAAAGCTCTATTCATGGGAAAAAAAGGATGCAAATTTTGTTTGGGTACAGCATTGCATGACCGCACAATTGTCAGTTAAAGTGACGCAGTGCCAAATTGTAAAAAGTGCTCTGGTCAGGAAGGGGGTGAAATCTTCCGGGGCTGAATTGGCTAAAGCTGTAACCTGTGTGTTGAGGAACTGAGCCACTGCCAGAATTCAGTCTTTGCTGTGCTGAGGACTGAAGTTGCCTCAAACAACCCAGAAGCAAGCAAACATCTGACCAGAGGGACCATTGCTACTTGCTGTCTGGCGAGAGGGCCTTTTGGCCATAACCCGTTTGCTGCTAGCAGAGACTGAGTACTTAGAGATTGATAACTTGACAAACAGCCTTTTAATACTCCATGCAGACCTAAATGAGACTGTATTTATATGCACCACCATCAAGACGGGCCTCAACCTTAGCCAGCTGAAGATCTAGGGCCTAGGACTGTCCCTTTAAATTAGCTACCCTACAAGAACATTTGCCTTTTGTAGTAGGGACTCCCCTGCAATAGATCTGGGTTATAGTCTAGACTTTTTTGGGTACAGGCCCATTCAACTATATTTAGCTCTAAACCAAACCGCTACAAGCTAGTAATCACACTTTCTAGAGAATTGTGTTTGATTTACAGTCTACTTGTTCATATATGTACAAATTGCCTACCATGTTAAATTGCTACAATATAACCCACTTCTTTATCACCAATCAGACTGGTGTCCACTCTGAATTATAGTTGTGTGCAGAATATTTAGCTTTGTGCTCACAGTATTACAGTGTCTATTTTTTTGACCTGGTATGTCAGAGGGACTGAAGTTACTCTTGTCGTTGAGGCAGAGAACAGAGAACCCAAATTACCAAGCGGCTCCTTCGGGGATAGCACTACACAATTTGAGAATGAACAGCAAGTCTCTGTATAGGGCACTTCCTATTCATTTGTTCTGTGCAGGCTAGTTCAGTGCTGTGATAGTTTGACTGGCAATTACTCGGTTATGCAATATATATATATGTACCCAAATACATTTTATTTCATTTCATCCACACAGTTTGAATTGGATGGACTGGTGTCTGTATTCAACCTTAACAACCATGTAATGAAGTATACGCTTAATGGGATTTTTTTTAACAAAAACATGTAGCGGAATACACATTGGCCTAAATTGATGAAGAAATTCGATTCTTTTTTTTTTACATTTTTTATTAGATATGTTTTATAGCAGAAAGTAAAAAATATTTTTTTTTCAAAATTGTCAGCCTTTTTTTGTTTATAGCTCAAAAAATAAAACTCGCAGAGGTGATCAAATACCACCAAAAGAAATCTCTATTTGTGGGAAAAAAGGACATCAATTTTATTTGGGTACAGCATCGCACGACTAAGCAATTGTCAGTTAAAATAACGCAGTGCCGTATTGCAAAAAATTGCCAGGTTTTGCTTGTTTATCTGCGGTGTCCTCTTGGCTACAACCCTTCAAAAGAGCACAAGTGTGATAAAATCCTTTTGCATCTTTGAGGGGCACAGAGGAGAGGGTGGAGAGTAGCAGTTACAGCTCCTTTACAAAGTGTGAGAGCTGATTGGAGAAAAGGGACACATCCCACTCCAAATATGCAGAGGAATGAAGGAACATGCAGAGCTGTGTTCTGAATAGACAAGCTGTGTACTTTTTTCCCTCCACATCACAAATTTTATCTCATGTATCTGGAAAACATCTCAGAAATGACTCATGCTGATAACAGAGGAACAAAGCACTAGAGAGAAACCACACTCAGAGCTTTGAAGAGAGACAAGTAAACACTACATATGTACAGTATGTGCTTTGTTCAAATTTCATGACTGGAGTTTGCAACCACTTTAAAGTGGTTGTAAACTCAGACAAAATAAAAAACCTGCAAGACAAAGGCATAATGAGCCAGTATGCATCGCATACTAGCTCATTATGAAATACTTACCTTAGATCGAAGTTGTTGCAGTGGTCACCGCACACTTCTGTGATTGGTGACATGTTTCCCAGAGTTATTTCCAGGTTCGTGGGCTCCGGCGCTGTGGTTGGCCGTAGTCGCTATTATATCACTCCTGCACATGTGTGCAAGAGCTATCGCTCACGGCACAGCTACTGAAGGAACGGCACAAGCAGGCCTTTTCTTCAGCGCGCATGTGCCGATGACGTTGGCACATGCGGATACAGTGAATATCTCCTAAACTGTGCAAGTTTAGGAGATATTCACGGTACCAACAGGTAAGCTATATTACACGCTTACCTGTAGGTAAAAGTGGTGTAACAGGGTTTACAACCACGGTAAGTAATAATAATCAAAGGAAAAAAAATAATGGCCAAAAATAAAGTAGGGTTCCCTCATATTTGTGGTACTTGTCCCCTTACATTTGTGGTCAGTGAAGAGCTTCCTTAGTCATCCAGGCTTGCACAGCAAATTCCAAAGAAGGCTGTGAAAAGAGGTAGGTTTATTTATTTTTGCAGAAGAGACAATGTATGTCTCTGCCGTAAATAGGTTGCTTGCTCATAGTTTTTAAAAGCGGGACTTTAATTCTGCTTTAACCCCCCACATCAGTCTCTTCCAACTTTACCCACTGGGGCAGTGGCAGCTGCTGCCATAGACTTGTGATCCTCACCCAGTCCAGCCATCTGTTCATCCCATGCCTGTGGTCTGCTTTATTTCTAAATCCCAGATAATAAAAAATATTGGTCCATAAACAAATAAAACATTCTAACAAATGCTAATTATGTCACCAGGAATTAAACAACAATGTGTTTTATTTCACCTAAGGAAATATTGTGTCATAAGAAGTGATTAAAGCTTCCAGCACTGTTGAGAAGGAAATGGAAATGTCATTAAGATTAAAATATCAAGTGGAGGTGAAATGATGGCAATCTCTTTGTGATTATTTAATACTCCTGACATCTGCATTTCTGTGTCCATATTTTGCTTGCACTACCTTGCTATAATCAAGCGATAGATCCATGGGAGTGTTATGCCTTTATGTAGAGTGGTAATGTGGGACAAATTGCCTTCTGACATACGTGGTAAATGGGAACTTGATGTGACTGAACCTGGGGGATAATCCTGTGTCATGCAATTTTGAAGTCAATGCAGTTATTTTCGTTGCAATATGGGTAGATTTATGGTACAGTTTATTGCTGTGAAAATATGCATGTTTATCTTTAAAATGAGATTGATTTGGTTTGTCTGTTCAGTCCATGTGACCATGTCCATTTTTTTTTTTTCCGACGATGTGTGATATTGTTTTTTTTACAGTTATAGCAGTATATGCATTTTTAATACTTATAGTGAAATATTATATGTGTATGCTTGTAGAAACTATTACAATAATTTTAATTTATATGCAGAATTTGTGCACAAACTAAATTTCCTTATTTGTAGACCTTGTGAATTTTTCCTAATGTAAACAATCTCTTGACGGTGGTAATGTTTTAAAGAGTACCTGTCATGAGACCTCATTTTACATTTTTTCATATATTTGCATAATAGAGAATAATATCTACTTTCAGTCTGCAGCAAAGTTTCTTTAAAAATAACCTTTAAATAAATGTACTGAGGTATGTACATTTTGCAGGGATCCAACACTTTCTAGAGTGTTTCATCTCTGGTGTGTCTCGTCTAGGTACCTTGTTTATACCTACACCTCAGCCCCCGCTTTCCACTCCAAGTCACTTGCTGTGAGCTCCAGTGCTGGAATATTACGTAACAATGAGGCTAGAAGCTAGCTGCCAGTAAGGGGGCAACCATTATAACATTATGGCTGTCAATAATGGGGCATCATTATAAATGCTATTCACCATGCATAAATATCACTTTTCCTCCATATATTGAAACCATTTCATTTACATTAATTTGGTCATCTCTACTTCTACCCATCAAAGATACTGTTCATCTATTGCATCATATCAATATCACAGATGTCACAGTATTCATATATCAGTAATTAATGGGAAGATTCTATACACACTGTTTCAGGAGAAATGTAGGCGGTGCATGTCTGTAATTTAGATTATAGTTATAGCATTGCTACTAAACAATAAGTATTATTAAAAACATAATGAAATCCAAAAGGGAAAACACTTTATGATAGGCTATTTTAGTCCATTATTTCCTATTTTGATATTTTATATTAGATAATAATTATGGTTTAGCAGCAAAGCCATAACTGTTATCTTTTTTTACACTTACTGACTCTGATGTGCTCAAATATTTTATTCCCACACACAATCTTACTACAGGAAAGAGTTACAAACCTCTAACTAGGAGGCCTAGAAAACCCTTTATACTGCACAGAATGACACGCTCCCTTCTAGATATTTGCTGGAGATGTGGAGGGAAGAAGGGCACAGTGTGTCAAATTTGGAGGGGCTGCCCACATATTAGGAACTGCTGGACCAGTGTATTCCTATACTCCACCAGGACACTTCATAAAGGATGTCCTTCTATTTCTCTTTCCAGGACCCACCTTTGATAGTATGAAGGAACTTCTCAGTGTCTTCCTTTTAGCAGCCTGAGCAGTAAGCCCTACATATCTAGTGTATGCCAATCCATTTCTGAGTGGCCTAGAGAAATGTGCCATATTATGAGAGTGGAGGGCTTAACTGCATGAATACATGATCGATATAAGCTTCAATATCAGACCTGGTGTCCATGACTCATATATATATGGATTCAACCAATTTCAAGCTATATTACATACACCTGTTCTAATCGAAATTATTTCTTGACATAGAATATAAGATAGCATTTATTCTTATGGGGCAATCCCCTTACCCTTCTTTCTTATTCTCCTCCCTATTTCCCATATTATGTACCACTGCTGAAACCTTTTTTGACTTCATTCCTTCTTCTCATACATTCTTGGAGACACTATGACTGGAATCACCACATTACTTGGTTAATATTGATGGAGCTACATCTTATGCTGTGTACACAAACACCCCTCACATTTTTGTAAATATTTCATTATATCTTTTCATGTGGCAACACTGAAGAAATTACACTTTGCTATATTGTAAAGTAGTGAGTGCACAGCTTGTATAACAGTGTAAATTTGCTGTCCCCTCAAAATAATTCAACACACAAACATTCATTTCTACACCACTGGCAACAAAAGTGAGTACACCCCTAAGTGAAAATGTCCAAATTGGGCCCAAAGTGTCAATATTTTGTGTGGCCACCATTATTTTCCAGCACTGCCTTAATGGAGTTCACCAGAGCTTCACAGGTTGCCACTGGAGTCCTCTTCCACTCCTCCATGACGACAGCATGGAGCTGGTGTATGTTAGAGACCTTGCGCTCCTCCACCTTCCGTTTGAAGATGCCCCACAGATGCTCAATAGGGTTTAGGTCTGGAGACATGCTCGGCCAGTCCATCACCTTTACTCTCAGCTTCTTTAGCAATGCAGTGGTCATCTTGGAGGTGTGTTTGGGGTCATTATCATGTTGGAATACTGCCCTGCGGCCCAGTCTCTGAAGGGAGGGGATCATGCTCTGCTTCAGTATGTCATAGTACATGTCGGCATTCGTGGTTCCCAAAATGCACTGTAGCTCCCCAGTGCCGGCAGCACTCATGCAGCCCCAGTCCATGACACTCCCATCACCATGCTTATCTGTAGGCAAGACACACTTGTCTTTGTACTCCTCACCTGGTTCCCGCCACACACGCTTGATACCATTTGAACCAACTAAGTTTATCTTGGTCTTATCAGACCACTGGACATGGTTCCAGTAATCCATGTCCTTAGTCTGCTTGTCTTCAGCAAACTGTTTGCAGGCTTTCTTGTGCATCATCTTTACAAGAGGTTTCCTTCTGGGATGACAGCCATGCAGACCAATTTGATGCAGTGTGCGGCGTATGGTCTAAACACTGACAGGCTGACCCTCCACCCCTTCAACCTCTGCAGCAATGCCAGCAGCACTCATACGTCTATTTCCCAAAGACAACCTCTGGAAATGATGCTGAGCACGTGCACTCAACTGCTTTGGTCGACCATGGCGAGGCCTGTTCTGAGTGCAACCTGTCCTGTTAAACCACTGTCTGGTCTTGGCCACAATGCTGCAGCTCAGTTTCAGGGTCTTGGCAATCTTCTTATAGCCTAGGCCATCTTTATGTAGAGCAACAATTCTTTTTTTTCAGATTCTCAGTGAGTTATTTGCCATGAGGTGCCATGTTAAACTTCCAGTGACCAGTATATGAGAGTGAGAGCGATAAAACCAAATTTAACACACCTGCTCCCCATTCACACCTGAGACCTTGTAACACTAACAAGTTCCATGACACTGGGGAGGGAAAATGGCTAATTGGGCCCAACTTGGACATTTTCACTTAGGGGTGTACTCACTTTTGTTGCCAGCGGTTTAGACATTAATGGCTGCGTGTTGAGTTATTTTGAGGCGACAGCAAATTTTCACTGTTATACAAGCTGTACACTCACTACTTCACATTGTAGCAAAGTGTAATTTCTTCAGTGTTATCATATGAAAAGATATAACAAAATACTTACAAAAATGTGAGGGGTGCACTCACTTTTGTGAGATACTGTAGGTCTTCTGCATGAAAGTTTGGGGTACTTTGTGAGCCCAAAACCAAAAAAACATACTGCTGTATTATTTTTACAAAGTCTCGGGCACAACATGCTGGTCCGTTTCTTCTTTCCTTAACATAAGAAAGATAAAGAAGCAAATTTCTAGAACAAAACAATGTTCACAGAATCATTTTTCAGGTGATGACTGTCTAATGACAGCAATTGTCAGCTGGAGGCTGAGGTGCTTGGCTCCCAGTCCATTCAGTATGGTCAAAGCTGTGATGTTGGCTGAACACTCTCAGATCCTGTTCCAGATTTAATCTGTCAGATCAACCAAAATTACCCACAGTTGTGCAGTATGAGGGCCTAAATGACAATTTAAAAAGATCAAATCTAAGGTAAGGTAAGTATATGAAATCTACTTGCTTAACTTTCCTCCTCTGGCTCCAGGGACTGCTGGCTCTTTAATACCCAATATCACCATTCATAAAAAGGCATGGATATTCATAAAACAGAAAGGAAACCCATAGAGCTTTCCATATAACAATTTTATTTCTACCAAATAGATTAAAAACACTTGCAAAAAGTAAAATGCAGCAAGGCTAATAGTATTATATGTTCCCAGCTCACCACACAGAAATCAAAGATGGCCACGGGATGACGTCACAGGCTCAGCTCCGATCCCCCCCATAAGTGTAGCGTCCTGTGATTGGATTTTATCAGTAGGAGAGCACCATGGGTTTCCTTTCTGTTTTATGAATACTCCATTACTTTTGATGAATGTTGATATTGAGTCAGCATGAAAGAGACAGCATTCCCTGGAGCTGGAGAAGGATCATGAAGGAGTGATGTAAGCAAGTGGATTTGGCTGCCTGATTCCATATACATACCTGAGAATAATTTTGAGTACAGTTTGACCTTGTTTGTGAGGTCCAATTTGGAGGTGAGCATGTGATTCACTTGTTTGGTGGAGGCACGCATAACCCAGTTGGAAAACTTTTATTAGTTGCGCTGTACTATTTAATTTGTTTGTTAATCATGCTATAGACCAGCTATATTGTTTTAGGGGAAAGTCATTGAGTACACCCACCTCTGCTGAACTAATTTGCACCATTACCGTGCCCCAGAAATCCTCTTTGGGGCTGCCCAGGCCTGTGCACTGAGCCTGTTTAGACTTGTATGGAGCTGTTCCAGAAAGCAGCTCCAGCATTTGGGTTGGTCCCCTACAAGTCGATAAGGGCTCAGTGCACAGCTGAAAATATTTCTGAAGAAAACATTGCACAGGACACAGCTCTGATACAGGGGTAAGCTGGGGGAAGGTATTAGTGTGAGTTATTTCAGGTGAGGTAGATTAATGGAGTTGATTTTCCAAGTAGAGTCTACTTCTAATGCCCATGCTTTCAAAATCATGGACATTTTTCTAGTGTATGAATACTTTTATTCAACATACTGTTTCAATCGTTATGTTGCCAGTAAAATTAACTCAGGGCTGGCTTAACTATTAGGAAAAATAAGTATGTACTTAGGACGTCAAAGAAAGGAGGCACCCCAGAGTTTTCTCCTAATGCCCTTAAGAATAAAGACACTTTAAAACAAAGTGCATTTATCTTTTTTAAACCTTTGCCCAAAGCTAACCAATTCCACCCACCCCTTCCACAGGTGTACAGTATATTTACTGAGATCCTACTGCTGTGGCCTCTGTTGTTTTTACATCCCAGAAATTCTCTCTCTCCTGGTCACACAGGCACATTACAGCCCCATAGACTTCTTTCTTGCTCTCTGAGGTAAATTTGTAATTTTTGTTAACAACAAAGGGCGAATATGTAAACATCAATGTGAGAATTGTTAACTTAGAGTAAAAAATAAGTCTTTTTTATTTGTCATTTATCAAAGAAGTGATTTCCCTCATCATTTCTAAATAACGGGCCTCAGTCAGGTGCTTGGTTTTGATCCATGCCCAATCTGTTAAAGAAATAATATGAAAATGCTTTTGTTTCATAATATTCATAATGACCTGGAAGAAAACTGAAAAAGGTTTATACATTTTCAAACTTTTATTTTACTTTAAGCATTTATTGAGTCTTATGCCCCGTACATACGGTCGGATTTTCCGACAGAAAATGTGTGATAGATCCTTGTTGTCAGAAATTCCGTGTGTGGGCTCCATCACACATTTTCCATCGGATTTTCCGACACACAAAGTTTGAGAGCAGGCTATAAAATTTTCCGACAACAAAATCCGTTGTCAGAATTTCCGATCGTGTGTACACAAATCCGACGCACAAAGTGCCACGCATGCTCAGAATAAATAAAGAGATAAAAGCTATTGGCTACTGCCCCGTTTATAGTCCCGACGTACGTGTTTTACGTCACCGCGTTCAGAATGATCGGATTTTCCGACAACTTTGTGTGACCATGTGTATGCAAGACAAGTTTGAGCCAACATCCATCGGAAAAAATCCTAGGATTTTGTTGTCGGAATGTCCGATCAATGTCCGACCGTGTGTACGAGGCATTAAAGCAGTAGCAAACCGTCCAAAAAAAAGGGGGGCCTCTGCAGGATAATGTCATAATTTGCTAGTATGAACCGCATACTAGCAAATTTTGACAGACTCCCCTTAAAATGAATCCCTCCAGTTGTGCACTGTGATCTCTGTTGGGGCTTCCATCTTCACCAGATCTTTCTTCTGGGTTTGCAGGCTTCAGCTGTTTGAATGGCCGAGCTGTGGTGATGTTACTCCCATGCATGAGCACGGGAGTCACCAGTGCTGGGACAAGGTCATCCAGCACCCAGGGCAAAGATGCCAAACTGTGCTTCCCCCTTCCCCATTCATGATGTGCAAACTTAGGGAATCCTACGCCCAGCAGTCACTCACTTGTCAAAATTGCTGCCACTATCACTACTTCGGTCAGCCTTGTAACAGAAGGAAGGTGCCCCCAACTTTACAGTAAACCATGCCCCCAGGGCAGCCACTCCTGCCCACTCCTTGGCCCGGCCCTGGAAGTCACGGCCACAGCACAGAGTTCTGAATGGCACCATCCATTTAGAGCGCAGTTCGCATGCACCGTTGATGTAACCGGCTGCTACTAAAGCAAATATCTCCTAAACTGTGTACGTTTAGGAGATATATACTGTAATACTGTACCTACAGGTAAGCCTTATTAAAGGATTTACCTGTAGGTATAAATAATAAAAAAAAATACTTTACTACAGCTTTAAAGTCTTGTCAATTATGCAATAGAGAGGCCAAGGGGGGCACCATTGTTGGGCTGTGCTTAGGGCATTGGTTGTCCATAATCTGACCCCGACTGGGGTGCAGTTTGGATATGTAAGAAATCTTCTTATATAGCTTCTAGATGGTGTTATCTGAACAATCCCACCTTGCCCTGTGCCAGATTTTCTGGCAAATGTCAGTAGCCAGGTTGCAAACCCAGGTTTATGAAAGATCAAAGTAATAATAATAATTAAAAAATATATATATGTATATCAAGAACTGTACTACTGTTGTTAATATTTGCATGTAGAAAATGTTATTTTTCATTTAGAGATTATTTATTTTCAACTCTCCAATTTATATGATTATTTACCTTAGCTGCAGTTATCACGTTTTGTGTCATTCTTATATTCTCATTCTTCTACATGTCAATTCTTTTTTTTTACATTTTTGACCTTCTACCTAAATCCACCATCTGCTGAGTGTGTCTTTGGATCTTGCTAGTAAATAAGAAAAAAAATACATCAGTAAAGATACAGCTGAATGGAAGCTGGCATACCTGTAATCAGGCTTTATCCCACTGTCCTGTGGATTCAATAGAAGAAATTCTTTAATATCGAATCTTAGACGATGAGGACTATTTGACCCACTTAGCCTTTCTATTTCTACTTGAAGCATAATACAGAATCACACAATCTCCACGTCTTCATATTTGAGGCTGGAGTCTCCATGGAGCACATTTGTGTTTTAACAAAGGGGCAAACAGAGAAAGAAACACTGCATTATGTCCAAATGCCTTATATATGACTAATACTGTTTGTTTTGTGCTCCCTGCTTTTGTAAACATACTATTTATCCCGACCGTTTTTCTTTTTCCTTCTGTTACATCTACATTTTTCTAAATTATTCTGACTCCTGTTTGTCACACAGTAACGTAGGTATCCTGGATGTCACAGTCAATGTTTGATGTTATCTTAACCTTTTTACATTCTTGTTCTTGTATTAAAGGGTAACTCCACCAAAATAGCAAATAAAGTAAAAACAATATAGCCTATACAATTGTGACACAAGTCATATTGTAATTTAATGTTATTAAAAAATACCTTTCCTTTTCAATCTGCAGCTTTGTCATTTTCTGAAAATACAATATGGCTACCTGGAGGTGTTCTGTACACAGAATATGTACAGAAGGTCCCCCAGAAACATCATTTCCTGCTTGTGTGATTGGCTCACTGATTCTGCACTAAGTCAGATTTCAGGCATTCCCTGCAACAAAAATGTAATTTTTGGTCAGATACTCCCAATAGGATCACATCTAAAGGGATGCAGACCCAGCAGCTTTCCTCATTAGTGCCCTGCAGCTGCTTGATAATTATGAATTATGATTATTCATAAACGACCTGGAGGATGGGATAAACAGTTCAATCTCTTTATTTGCAGACGATACTAACCTAAGCAGGGCAATAACTTCTCCGCAGGATGTGGAAACCTTGCAAAAAGATCTGAACAAATTAATGGGGTGGGCAACTACATGGCAGATGAGGTTCAATGTAGAAAAATGTAAAATAATGCATTTGGGTGGCAAAAATATGAATGCAATCTATACACTGGGGGGAGAACCTCTGGGGGAATCTATAATGGAAAAGGACCTGGGGGTCCTAGTAGATGATAGGCTCAGCAATGGCATGCAATGCCAAGCTGCTGCTAACAAAGCAAACAGAATATTGGCATGCATTAAAAAGGGGATCAACTCCAGAGATAAAACAATAATTCTCCCGCTCTACAAGACTCTGGTCCGGCCGCACCTGGAATATGCTGTCCAGTTCTGGTCACCAGTCCTCAGGAAGGATGTACTGGAAATGGAGCGACTACAAAGAAGGGCAACAAAGCTAATAAAGGGTCTGGAGGATCTTAGTTATGAGGAAAGGTTGCGAGTACTGAACTTATTCTCTCTGGAGAAGAGACGCTTGAGAGGGGATATGATTTCAATTTATAAATACCGTACTGGTGACCCCACAATAGAAATAAAACTTTTTCGCAGAAGAGAGTTTAACAAGACTCGCGGCCACTCATTAAAATTAGAAGAAAAGAGGTTTAACCTTAAACTACGTAGAGGGTTCTTTACTGTAAGAGCGGCAAGGATGTGGAATTCCCTTCCACAGGCGGTGGTCTCAGCGGGGAGCATTGATAGCTTCAAGAAACTATTAGATAAGCACCTGAATGACCGCAACATACAGGGATATATAATGTAATACTGACACATAATCACACACATTGGTTGGACTTGATGGACTTGTGTCTTTTTTCAACCTCACCTACTATGTAACTATATGTAACTATGAAACCACTGCCATTAGACTCACTTAGCACATGGACACAAACAGGGACAAACACACAGGGATTTCTTCAGAATAACAAAAGGTAGGAATCAGCAACAAAGTTTGTTAAAATACTTGTAATGTACACAGATCACCCAGAGGGGAATGTTTTTTTTAACAACAAAAGTGGAGTTACACTTTAAATGTTTTACTGTATTAAATACAGTATAGATGTATGAAGAACAGCCACTAGAAGGAGCTCTGTATTTTATTGCAACTGCTTAACCACTCACAGACCGTCCACCACACATATGCTGCGGCAGGGCAGCCTGGCTGCGTGAAACAATGTACCTGTACGTCATTTTGTGCATGAGATACTGTGGGAGCTGCGCCGCCAGCCACCCGAGATCGCGGTACAGAGAGGCAGAGCAGGGATCTTTCTATGTAAACAAGGTGGTTCTGACAGGGGACAATATGGAGATCTGCTGTTCCTAGTGATCAGAAACAGCGAGCTCTCTGTTGTCCCAGTGAGCCCATCCCCCACACAGTTACAACACACCCAGGGAACACAGTTAACCCCTTGATCGCCCCCTAGTATTAACCCCTTCCCTGCCAGTGTCATTTATACATTGATCAGTGCATTTTTTTGCACTGATCGCTGTATTGGTGTCACTGGTCTCCAAAAAGTGTCACTTGGGGTCAGATTTATCCGCCGCAATGTCACAGTTCCACTAAAAATCGCAGATCGCTGCTATTACCAGTAAAAACAATACAAAAATTAAAAGTCCCTAAATATATCCCATATTTTGTAGACACTATAACTTTTGCACACATCAATTATTATTCGCTTATTGGTATTTTTTTTACCAAAAAAATACATTTGTTTATTTACATTTTTTTTTGGATACTTATTATAGCAGAAAGTAAAAAATATTGTTTTTTTTTTTCAAAATTGTCAGTCTTTTTTTGTTTATAGCGCAAAAAATAAAAACCGCAGAGGAGATCAAATACCACCAAAATAAAGCTCTATTTGTGGGGAAAAAAGCGCATCAGTCTTATTTGGGTACAACGTTGCACGACTGTACAATTGTCAGTTAAAGCGACACAGTGCCGCATTGCAAAAAATGGCCTGATCATTAAGGGGGTAAATTCATCTGAGGCTGAAGTGGTTAAAGGCTAAATTTACCTTTTTTTGTGCAAAATCCAGCTTCCTTATGTACCAATATGCCATTAACCACATGCTTATTGGGCACGTAAACCCCCTTCCTGCCCAGGCCAATTTTCAAGCTTTCCGTGCTCTCACACTTTAAATGACAATTGCGCCATCATGCAACACTGTACCCAAATTAATTGTTTATCATTTCCTTCACACAAATAGAGCTTTCTTTTGGTGGTATTTAATCACTGCTGGGTTTTTAATTTTTTGCTTTAAAAAAACGAAAAAAGACCGAAAATTTAAAAACAAAAAACCGTTTCATAGTTTGTTATAACATTTTGAAAACAGGTAATTTTTCTACTTCATTGATGTGCACTGATGAGGCAGCACTGATGGGCACTGATGGGTACTGATAGGCTGCCCTGATGGGTACTGATAGGCTGTACTGATGGGCACTGATAGGCTGCACAGGTAAGGTGGCACTGATGGGCACTGATAGGTGGCACTGGTGGGCACTGATGAGGCAGCACTGTTGGGCTCTGAGAGGTGGCACTGATGGGTGGCACTGAAGGGCACAGATTGGTGGAACTGGTCGGCGACACTGATAGGTGGCACTGATGGGCACTGATAGGTGGCACTGATGAGCACTGGTAGGCAACACTGATAGACAGCACTGATAGGTGGCACAAATGATGAGGCACTGATGGGCACTGGTTGACAGCACTGATGTGCACTGATAGGTGGCAATGCAGCAGTTCTGGACCGATGTCCCTCTGTCAGAAGCCGGTGATCGGCTTTTTTTCCCCCTGTCAGCGTGAGGGAAAAAAAGCAGATTACCGATCTTCTGTTTACATCACTTGGCTGACAGCTGATCATGTGGTAAGGGGTCAGGATCGGCCCCTTATTCCAGTCTGTGATCAGCCGAGTCTCATTGGCTTGGTAATCACAGAGCACACCGCCCGCACCCCGCACCCCGCAGGGGGGTGCGCAGGCAGCTCGTGCACGGGAGGATGTCTATTGACGCCCTCCCAGGAATTAAGGCCTGCGCTGTAACCAATATTTGGCTATAGTACTGGCGGGAGGTGAATAATGTACCTCTATAATGTACCTCTGTTGCAGAAAAGAAAAACCTTTCTTCATATTCTAGAACATGCATACCTCAGCCTCCAGGTTATTCTATAGAAAACTCCTCCATTGCTTGCTGGTATTTTTCCTGGTATTTGGGACAAGAAAACTGTTAGTGAACTAAGGAAGTAATTCAGCAGCTGACCTCATTAACACACATCCTGCACCCATCTGTGTCACCATAATTAATCCTTGACAGGGCTTCTCCATACCCAGAAAATAGAAGAAGCGGCAACTCATCAGAAATAAATGCTGTCTCAACCAAGAGCACAGCACAAACACTTGCAATAACCAATATATAAACGTCCTCTTCTTTCAATAGTTTGTTGTATGCTCTTCTCCTTGATATGTCACAATCTCACACCCAATAGGTTTCCACGAAATAATGAAAATCATACAGTGTAGTAATTTAAAACAAGATTTTTTGATTTTGGTAAACACCCGTGACAAAAGGTGACTTTCAGTGCGCACGCATGCTCAAAGAACCTCCACCCCCATGCAGTGCACACTCACCGCAAATATTGTGCTGCCATAGAGCATGCAGCTGACAAGCATAGTAACATGGATGGAAGCCGGCATCAAACCTCCACCCCTCGAGTTCACTTTCCTCACTCACAGCTTAGTCCTCCTCAGGGAACACTGTGCCGCTCACTCAGTCAAACAATACCACCGGACAATATGGATAGTACAAACCATATAATGTAGTACATATTGAAAAGACTGACTGCAGCAACAGAGCAATCACTAAAAACAATAGCGATCCACCATATATATGTAAAAAGGAGTACCGCTTGTGAACTTACATCAGAGCGAAGCGACGTCACATACAAAGCTCCGCCCTACGTGTTTCCTATGAATGTGCTTCATCATGGGGCTTCTAATGAGCCTTTCACTACATAGTTGATGGTAGATCTAAAGAAGATTATACAATGTATGGCCACTTTAAAGGAAGAAGTAGGAAAGTGGTTGGAAATAAAAAAAGAGCTAATATATTAATTAGGGAAGGTTCATAGAAGGTCTCATAATGCTATAGAAAGTCAGAGCTCAGAAAGCACGTTTTAACACTTTGAACCGAGAGGTGAAGGTTCACAGCTGCCATGGACTAGGTAAGTGAGAGATAAGCACATTGGGATGGCTTGGGCAGAAAAGACATTGGAAAAGGCTTTTTTTTAATTGTGAAAATCTGCCAGAAAAGCTGAACTTAGCCTTTAACAACATCCAAATATTAGCCCATGAGTAGTGGATTACATTTAGTGGGCCAGCCACCTATGGGGTGTGACTTATTTATAAAAAAACAACAACAAAATGTTACATTAAAAAAGAAACCTGCCTGCTCAATGCAGAAAAAATATGATCCTTTATTAACCTCCATGAACTTTAATTCTAACAAGAAACAGTAAAGCACAACTACTATATAGCACTGCCAAGCAAGAAAGACAGAGTGAGAATGTAGCAAGCAAATATGACTGCCCCCATTTTTCTAATTACAAACCATACACAGGACACACGAGAAATAGTTCACTAAGCTAACACAACAACATTGTAATAGTTATTTTCAGTTGGGTACAATTAATATTTGAAAATTCTGGTAACATGACTATAAGCTGTCTTATGTATTAAGCTTTGTGATTGAAGAATTATGTTTTTAAAACACTAGCACACATCTGATCTTTTTCGCATATGTCTGGAAAAATAATAACAAAATAAACACTGGAATGTCTATGCATTGCTTTTAAACACTTTACTACCTATAGGTTGATATAGGTTGATAAACAAGTGGGTAGGTGAATGTACATTTCTGGAGCACCTTTTAGTTGTGCTCACAATACCTGATCGTGCAGTCAATAGACAGTGCAGATCACAGGCAAAAGACACTGAGCCAGTGAGAGTGGCTCTGTGCCCTTGTGATCACTGTGATGTCCAATCCCAGCAATCACAAATGTAAACACAGCAGGCCTTTACATTTATGAACCCTCCTCTTTGTGTGATAATGGAGGAAGGGGTAAAAGGAGGATTTTATTAATGAATGATTTAATGAATGGAGAGTAGGCAGCAGAAAGGAGCTTACTTCATTTATTAATTTGATAATTAATTTGAGGTATTTTAGAAATATGGTTTATTAAGTTTTCAAAATAATACAGAAAAGAGTGCAAAGGTAGCAGATGATCTGTTTTTCTAACCCTTGACCCCCCCCCCCCCCCCGTACATCTTATCTTCATCCTACCTCTGTCCATTATATGGTATAACCACTGTAATATGTTTCTTCATTTCCAATAAAAAATTGGGTCATTTTGGTGGTGTTTGTGCTGTCCTGGGATTTTGATGTTTTAGGGAAATATTATTTTTTTTCAAAATGTTTGGTCTTTTTTCCTTTATGTAGTAAACAATTTAAATAATTAGGTTATTATTATACACCTCCAAAAGAAAGATCTATCTGTCCCAAAAATTTGAGAAAATTAATTTGGGTACAGTGTTACATGACTGAGTAATCGTCAGTAAAACCATTGCAGTATTGAAAACTGAAAAATGACTTGGTAATGTAGGGGTGTATACAGGCGGGTACTCAATTGGTTAAGCTGAACCTCTGATGTGCATATTTATTTATCCATATTTATCCACCTAAATAAGGCCCAAATCATATATACTCAATATGGTAGATACATGTTAAATCACCAACAAATACATCTAGATATTTAAATGATATTGGATATGTAGCTTTTTATTATTGTTCAGAATACTTTGGTATAATTATTTATTTACTGTATCTAGATTATAGTACAACCTATTAACATGTGTTAGTGTGAGCATGTAAGATTTTTAAACCTTTGATGTGTCTGCTTTTTTAGTCTTTCAAATGCCAGTCTTTAAAACAGATTTATTCATGTCTTCCCTATTTATCCCAATCCTTTGGCCTTGCGGTCACCACATTATTTTTCTCTTTAAATTCAATTGGCGTTTTTATGAAAAAAAGGTTAGCTATGCATTAAGGTTCTGAGAGAGGGAATGTCCTGCATTTCACATAAAGGGTAAATAATTTGCCTTGAGAAAGCTTTGCATTGCTCTGTCTTGAACAGCTAAACGAGTTTTAGGTCTGTGGTTAATATTGTTTGGAGGTATAAAATGCTAGCATGTCTGCATTTCCCTGCCAAATATTTTTAATTAAACGGAGCAGCATGTCTATAATGGTCATCATCCCAAAAAAAGTATTCATATAAAGTATTGGTATCATTTCATAACCTTAGAAAAATAGGGAATATCAACATCCAATCCAAAATAAGATTTGTTGCAAATAGTAATGACCCTTTGCATTTTAACCACTTCAGCCCCGGAAGATTTACCCCCTTCCTGACCAGAGAATTTTTTGCGATTCGGCACTGCGTCGCTTTAACTGACAATTGCGCGGTCGTGCGTCATTGTACCCAAACAAAATTGGCATCCTGTTTTTCCCACAAATAGAGCTTTCTTTTGGTGGTATTTGATCACCTCTGTGGCTTTTATTTTTTGCGCTATAAACAAAAAAAAGCGACAATTTTTAAAAAAAAGCACAATTTTTTACATTTTGCTAAAATAAATATCCCCCAAAAATATATAAAAAACAAATTTCTTTCTCAGTTTAGGCCGATATGTAATCTTCTACATATTTTTGGTAAAAAAATTGCAATAAACGTATATTGATTGGTTTGCGCAAAAGCTATAGCGTCTACAAAATAGGGGATAGATTTATGGCATTTTTATTATTTTCCTTTATTAGTAATGGCGGCGATCTGCGATTTTTATTGTGACTGCAACATTATGGCGGACACATCGGACACTTTTGATACTATTTTGGGACCATTGTCATTTACACAGCGATCAGTGCGATAAAAAATGCACTGATTACTGTGTAAATGACATTGGCAGGGAAGGGGTTAAACACTAAGGGGCGATCAAGGGGTTAAGTGTGTTCTAGGGAAGTGTTCTAACTCTAGGGGGGATGGGCTACCACTGACATGACAGCGATCACTGCTCCTGATGACAGGGAGCAGTAGATCTCTGTCATGTCACTAGACAGAACAGGGAAATGCCTTGTTTACAAAGGCATCTCCCCGTTCTGCCTCTCCTCACCACAATCGCGGTCGGCTGGCGAACATCGTTTTCCCGGGACCCGCGGGCATTCTCCCGATAGGCGTCAAATTCAAAGGGACGTACAGGTAGGGCCATTTGCCTGCCTGTGCCATTCTGCTGACGTACATCTGTGTGCGGTGGTCGGCAAGCAGTTGAAGTACATTTCCACTTTTGTAATCCAAACCCCACAATATGTTTGTTATGTGTTCCTATTCATTAATCATATATGAAAAAAAAAAAAAAATATATATATCTATATATATAGATATATATATATATATATATATATATATATATATATATATATATATATCTATAGATATATAGATATATAGATATATATATATATATTTTTTTTTTCCCTATCTTTTAGATGTTTCTGAGGAGAAGGTGTCATGGCTGACTGCAAGCATTTCTCAGCTAGCTCATTGTGATCTGTCCCAATAGCTGGGCTAGGCACTGGCTAAAGCTGGCCATACACCTATAGATTATCTGCAGATTTTCTATGGTTAGATGGAAAAAGTGGAAGATTCCTCCATCCACACAGTTTAGCGAACATGGAGAAATCTGTTGCACTTTTTCCATCTAACCATAGAAAATCTGCAGATAATCTATAGGTGTATGGCCAGCTTTAGTCTAGTTCTCATTAGCATACAATGGGGAAGCCTGGCTCCTAAACCCCTTAACCTATTGTTAAGACAGGCAGGTTGATTTACTAAAAAATCTGGTGCAGCTGTGCATGGTAGCCAATCAGCTTCTAACTTCAGCTTGTTCAATTAATCTTTGACAATAACACCTGGAAGCTGATTGGTCTCTATGCAGAGCTGCACCAGATTTTTCACTCTCCGGTGTTCACAGTGTTCAAATCTAATACAACTGATGAGATATCTGCCTCCAGAGAGGGTTAATTATGGTAAACACAGCTTCCAATTCCCACCCCCCTCATAACAAAGGAAAAAAAGTAGAATTTTTCCTCGCTGAAAGTTCCAGGAAATAAACATCCAAAAAGGCAAGCTGCAAGTTTTACTATGTGAATGCGGACATGCTACAAATTATCCCAATTTGGCTGCAAAATGTAATATTGTTCTTTGCGTAGCTTTACTGAATAAGCAGATTTTTTCACCAGAAATACATTAACTGCAGATATTTTAGAGCATGCAGTGCAGAGTTTGTTAGAGAATGAACCAGCCCCTTCATTATGTGTAACAGAAATGAGCAAACACCTCGCCGTATGATCTTCATTCTCTGAAATGAATAGGTTTTTTCAATTTCTTTTCTTCTACATGGTTGACTGAGCTATGTAACTGCTGGGCTTATGCAGTATTACTATTTAAATGCAACTTTCTGACTCAGGGTAGCAGATCGCAAATATACAGATCCCCCATTTGATGTATTGTACAGTACTGTTGGCTTTACATGGGCTATGTTAGGCCCATCTTATTTTAGTGGCTAAAGAGAGACACTTGCTGATTTTGAAATTTTTGCTTCTAGGTGCCAGGTTGACCTATCGGCCTTGAGCAAAGAACAAACTCACAAACTGAAGCTGAATTTGGAAGAAGGGGAAGGTTGCCTGGTTCTGCTGGTGACTCTGACAGCCTCGTCTGCCATCAGCATCTCTGACCTCCATGTCAGCTGCTTAGAAGATCAAAAAGAGCGCGAGGAGATTCTGCGGAGATATGTACGTAATACTAATTAGATGTCTTTCAGGTGGTACTTTAGTGGCTACTAAAAACAGAACGGTCACAGTTAGCAGAGACTAGAATTAATTGTGGCTGTGTGCAGCAGTTTAGTAAGTGCGGTACCCTGTATTTCCAAATCTACACAAAATACAGTCTGGATGGCCATGATTAAAGCTTTAAATTCAGGCTAATAAACCCCACTGCTGAGGGGAGTTACATTAATTCTGGTATTTCAGATGATTAAAGTTAAAGTACAGTGAGTACGATCACTTAGTACCATATGTAGTACAGCAATATATACAGCTATTTTTCTAGAAACTGTGTACATTTGGAAACCATTATTCAGAATTCAAATTATTCAAAAAATAAAAGCATAAGTTCCAGTGTATATCGATGCGCGGGGTATTTGTAATATTATTACTAAGTACTTATATTTATTAATATTTATTTATTTATTATTATTAAGTACTTTGCCATGCTTTATTAATTTTATGAGATTCAGATTTATTTTTCGGATGTTGCCATATCTTACAGAAGAATTTATTTTGTATAATAGAGTTTTCTATGGTTTTAGTGTTTAAAAATATGTTAAACATAATAAATAATGCACAACTGCATATTGCATACATATTACACAAATACCCATCATCCATTCACATTTACATATACCTTTGGTACGCATAATGTCCAAAGTCTTATAAACAAAATCATTTTTATATTTAAGTATATCATGTTTACTGACCTGTCCCAAGCTGTGAAAATCTTGTTTATTTATTTTTTTTATTATTCTATCTATCTATCTATCTATCTATCTATCTATCTATCTATCTATCTATCTATCTATCTATCTATCTATCTATCTATCTATCTATCTATCTATCTATCTATCATCGATCATTAAATAACAATACAAGCCAATAGTTTACTAAAAGTGAAGCAAAAGGTATTACTCAGAAACATTTGCAATATTAAATATTGTCTGCTTATAGATTATGTTGTAATATTCAGTTTAGATGTAAGAAGCAGGTACCCAGCTAGGGTCTGATCAAGCTCATTTAGATTTAGAGGTCATTTCTATAGGACAGTGATGGCACCCCAGATGTTTTGGAACTACATTTCCCATGATGCTCCTGCACTCTGCAGTGTAGTTGAGCATCATGGGAAATGTAGTTCCAAAACATCTGGGGTGCCAAGGTTTGCCATCACTGCTATAGGATATATACAAATATTTACACCACAGTATACCTGTGGTTGTATTGGCATGTTTACTTGTACGTACATTGAAAAAGCATAATCGGTCATTTCTGCAATATTAATTTCAAGCACAGGAACAAAATTCCTCCAATACTTGTTTTAGGCCTATTTTATATCAGCGACTTCATGACATAATTATCTTTAGAGAACAAGCACAGAAGAGTAGAGGTGAGCACTTCCAGCAGACAGACAGCAAGTGGAGCTCTAACACTAGTGTTTGGCTGTAAAGACTATCGCTAAAAGTAGACTTGTAAGAGTGGAGAAAAAGCTATTTCCACTTAATATCACAAAGCTTTTATTGTACAGTACTGCAGGTGTTTAGAAGCCTTCTCTAGACACTCAGCCATTAAACCAAACTCTTCCTAACAAAGAGATGCTTAATTTTTTTTCTCCCAGATTATAAAATATTTCTACTCCCTGACTGGAATCCTTTCAATAACTGAATTTAATAAAGATGTGCCTTATCAGTCAGCGCAGATAACATGAAGTGCTGGTACTAATGCCGTACAATATTCTTCAAACAGATTAGCTGGATGTGCACCTTGGTAAATTTATTCAGGCTATCTCCACTGAATCAGCTGTCTGCTAATGCTCGAACAACTTATACTCCAATACCGTTATCATAAACACACTTTAATAGAGGTGACTTAGCACGGCTAAACAAAACCTTTTATTCAGGAAACTAATGGAGACTGAAAGTGGTGTATTTAGATAGTTGAAGCTGCAATATTATGACAGAAATCATGGCTAGAAGGCTTTAACGCCCTTGGCCTCGTGCCATATGAAATTCCTTATACAGTGGAGAGTAACACAAGTAAAGAGGCAAGATACAGTAGCCCGGGAACAAAACACGCGCAGCCTAAAGCTTGCTCAGCAGGTTATCATGAGGCAAGAGTACAGTGTCATTACCTGCTGCCGTCTAGAGGTAGTGCTCAGTGTGAAAACTGACATTTTCATTGCTGGTTCAAAGTTTGATTCTCAGGTTGATACGTAATACAACTTTCTTTCTATATTGTATTTTCTAATACTTAAAAAATAGCTCATTCAAATTCTGACTCTTATGCCGCGTACACACGAGCGGACTTTACGGCAGACTTTGCCCGGCGGACGGGATTTCGTCGGACAATTCGATCGTGTGTGGGCTCCAGCGGACTTTGTTTGCTCAAAAGTTGGACGGACTTAGATTTGAAACATGTTTTAAATCTATCCGTCGAACTCGAGTCCGGTCGAAAAGTCCGCTCGTCTGTATGCTAGTTCGACGGACAAAAAGCCACGCTAGGGCAGCTATTGGCTACTGGCTATGAACTTCCTTGTTTTAGTCCGGTCGTACGTCATCACGTACGAATTCGACAGGCTTTGGTGGATTGTGTGTAGGCAAGTCCGTTCATTCAGAAAGTCTGTCGTAAAGTACGTCGAAAAGTCCGCCGGGCAAAGTCCGCCGTAAAGTCCGACCGTGTGTACGCGGCATTAGTAATAAAAGTGTATGTAAAGGCACATGTAGATTAGAATGGGAAAGGGTTAGACCGTTTGTCAAGTTTTTATTGCGGTCTGTGTCCCTGCTGGCAGGATTCACCCCTTTATTTGACCTGGTGATCGTTGTTACTGAGGAAAATGAATGGACATCCAAGCTTTTTGAGTCATCATCAGAGAAAGAAGTGAGGGGAAATTCTCCCATGGGTACACATGTTCTTAAGACAACTCTCAAAGATAAGAATTATGTTAACTCTGGAGAGATTTCCAGCAAATTTCAGTTGCATCTTCAGGACAGGAAATGGAGGGAAATTTCTTCCAGCAGGACAGGGAAAGTAAATTACTTTGACTGAAGTTTAACCCTTGTCTATTCTAAAGCTCAAACACAAAGTTTTGGCTTACACACACTATTATTATTTATAAACCAGGTAGAAAGATATTTTCATTCTATATAGTGTAGCACTATTGCCTCATCCCAGGAGATAATGGAAATGTTGAGATCTCCTTCCATTTCCAGTGATAACCTGCCCTGTAACTGGACTCAAGAATAGTCCAACATATCAATGGTAATAATTGGGCTACATTGATACAATGAAGTAAACATGGTTGGTGTTTGTCCTCTATACCACCAGTAAAAAGGTCTTGCCTGAAACTGAGTGGAGCCTTCACCTTTCCTTTCTCGGGACATTCTTGATCCTGGGTCTGTGGGGGGGTCCGCATGGAATGCTCTCTTCGTGATGGTCTACGTGGGTCTGTGAAAGGCAGTAGGTGATGTAGGCCACAATATCTGGGTTTCCACTTGGAAGGCTGCCTCCCCTAGAAGACTGCCTGACACCCATAGGCAGGACTAACTCCCCAACCCCCCAGGCTGCACTCCATTTCCCTCTCTTGCCTACACAAGGAGGTGAGGCTTAGTCCTGCCACCAGTGGGGCCAATCAACACCCCCCCCCCCAGCCATTGTGTAAAAAAAAGAGGCACCCTGCAGTGCTGCAGCAATGCCCAGGCTATGCAGTGCCCAAGCCCTAAAGGGGCAAGTGGCCATAGTTACACAAGTACTGTGAAATCCTACTGCCGCCAGCTGTAAACCTTCAAATTCAATATTTGCCTGTCCTTTTAAAGACTGCCAAGTAACTGAATCTACTGCATATTTTTACTCCCATCATGTGTGATTGTTTTTCTTTATTTAATTTATATTGAAAGGATTATTCTGTTTTCTTTTGGGAAAAGTAGAAAAAAAAGTTTGGGAAACAAATCTCCGAAGCGAGAAAATCAATGTAAATAATGAAATAATATCAATATCTGAAAGGAATATCACCATGTTTTTGGAAACTTTCATTTTTGTAGGTTCCCTTGCTAATTGTGTCAGTGCACAGTCAACCTTGGCCATCCAGCCAGCTTTTTATATTTTTACATGCTGGTTTCTAATATCTTCTAGGATTCACATGGCTAGGTATTTCTTTGGAGCTCTCTGTTCAACATGTCTCCAATCATGGTGTGCCACTCTTCTCATGTCAAACAACACAATACTCATTTATTTTACTGTATTCACTGTAATGTAACATTATTGTGCTAGAAAGAATGACCACTCAGATGAAGATGATGGGGACCCAACTAACTCAATTTATGATCTTGGGTGGGCAGACTCCTTTTTTAAAAACCTAGTGCAAAAATATCAGTATACTGTAATCTATTACAGTCAATTCAAAATTTATGTTGACAGACTAGGCTAGTTTGAAAGTTCAGGTAATGAAGAACTTTGTGCTCCACATTATAATATTAAATATGCCCTGTTGTTTTCTCATTAGGAAAACAGGAAGATCTAAATCTATACTGTAAATTTACACCTAGAATAGTATACATCTTTGTCATGCAAATGTACAAAACCCTAAACTTCATATTACAGTGTAACCGTTATTTTCTTTCTCTGTTTCCCTAAGATAACCTTTCTCCATGCTGGATTCTATATTTAGTCCTATGGACAATCCAGCAGAGGGAACACAATGACTTTTTTTGAATAAAAGTAAACAACCCATTAGTGGGAGTCCAGCCAAATGTATTTTCATTGTGCATTGAGTTTATTGGCGTGTGTCTTCAGGGGAAATTTACCTGCCTCAAGACAAGAAATAAACAAAATATTTCCAATGGGAACAGATACATCAATAACTTTTTTGGGGGAAAATAATTTAACCATTCAAAATTTTTAGTAAATGAACAGAATTATGCACAGCTATTAACCAACATTGGAGCATTGCATTCACTGCAAAAATATTATTTTCACAATGGCCATCTCTATTAAAACTCATTCTGTAATGGATTCTTTTGTGCAGATCACAGATCCAAATTATTTTTATAAGGGATCTTATGTATGCTAGATATAGTCCTATCACTATGATGAAGGTGTTTTCAGTACTTTCTGGCTTCTTCTGTACGGTCTTGGTGACAGTGTGTTGTTAGAAAGCAATTTACTGAAGCAGTGTATGTTCAGCTACTACAGTATGGCTTATATAATACTATATGCTATTAAATGTAGTCTACATTAGCATGTAAACAGTAATGTTCAAGTAGGGGGCTGGGGCAGCTTTCTCATACCTGCCTTCTGCCTGCATTTTCCTGTCAACTCCTGGGAGAGGATGAATATATCTGTATAATATTTACTGGTCTATGCCTGAAAAGTGTCATCAAGTATGGAGCAGGCTAAGTATAGTTTAGCGCTGGACACAAATTTAAAAGAAATTTATTTTCACAGCATACTCATTTTATAACATCAGCATTGTAATAGCAATTCAAGCAATATTTATGTTTGCCAATGCAATATAAGCTTACCTAAAAAAAAGTTCATGCTGTGAGGCTGCCTGTCATCTGACCATCTCATTCCTGAATTCCCTGCATGCTTTGCAGCTTCTCTATCCACTATTTACTTTAAAATTCTAAGAACTACATATCCCATGGTACCTTGCTGCCTGTAAACTGTGATTGCTGTTCTGATTCAGCCTCCGGTGATCCCCACGGCAGACACCCCCTATTTGAAGGCCCTAATTGGTGGCATGAGGAGCACTTATAATAGGGAGCACAAGAAGGTCCAGGATTCCCAGAAATCAGGAGCTGCAGCAGATGACATTTATGTACTCAGGCTGTGGTACTATGACAGACTGCATTTTCTGGCAGGCCAGACTGAACCCAGGCCAGTGCTCTCCACCCCTCCCATTGCCTATGGTATAAATTCCCACACTGAATATGGCCACCAGCATAGCCTGATGAAGGAGCACGCATGCTCCGAACGCGAAGCACCGCCCGCCTCACCCCGCTCCCGGAAGTGAAGACGCAGGTCAGCACGGCGCTCCACGGAGGATCCATGACCGATATCCTGGCCGCCCAGAGGCTCTGAGGACCCTCGGCACCACCGGAACAGCTACCAGGACCCAGGTTACAGGACTCACATCCCAGGAACCCCTCCACTAGCCCGTGACACCCACATCACCCGAGAGCACGCGGATGAAACTACTTTACATGCTGGTTTTTAGCAACTCAAATCTGAGTGTTTTTATCTATTGTAATAAATATTTTTAACATACATGCTGCACTTAGAGGGCGCCGTCCTTCTTTCTTTTTTATTTTTTTATTTGTTCCAGAGCTTCTTCTAGCTTTTATAGACTGGCTGCCTTCTATTTATTCAGCATCATTTTATCCTTACATAGACTAATACCCGAACTTGTTGTGAAACATTAACTACCACCATCAAGTTCCCCCTCTCAGGAACCCCCATCCCACCCCCTTCCCCCCACCATTTTTAGTTATATGTACTCGGCTACCTCCATTGTGCGCCATATTAACCCCTTGATCGTTTTTTTTTAACCCAGGCCAGCACTCTCTAGTCTTCCTTCAAGGCTTCCTTCCACCTCAGCTGAGGTGGGCCTTCCAGCCAGGAAGAAGTGGAGGAGCCCAGCTTGAGCCAGGTATAGCATTGTCCCTTTTTTATACACAGGAAAGTCTCAGCCAGGAGGAGGCTGTGGAAAGTGGCAGCCAGGAGGTGGCAAGGGTAAGTGGCAGCCAGGAGGTGGCCAGGCCCAGTAGCCTGCCTGAAACCCAGGTCCCTCCCCTCCGCCTTCCAAAAAGAAGCCCAGGAAGAGGAGTAACCTGGAGGAGGCAGCACTTGGCCTATTTCGGAAGGCTACTGCGGCCCTCAGAACCCCCCAATAATCATGATAATCAAGACGACTATGCCTACATGGCAGCCTGCAAAATGCAGAAAATGGAGGAGGGCCAACGCCTCTTATATGAGGAAGTTATGTTACAAGCCCTACATAAGGGGTTGAGGGGCAAACTCACAAGCCAAATCCACGTTTGTGAGTTCAACCATAGTCCTCCTCTTCCTCCTCCACCTCCTGCCACAACTACAACACCAGAGCCACAGCCTGGAAGCAAGCGTGGAAGGAAGCATGGACGGAAGACAAGAAAGTGATGGCCTGGGTTCAGTTTGGTCTGACAAAAGACACAGGCTGTGGTAAGACCACAGCCTGGGGACAGATATGTCATCTGCTGCTGTTCCTGATCTCTTGTAGTCCTGGATCAGATAGTGCTCACTATTATAAGGACTCCTCAGGCCACCTATTTTGACTGTAAAATAATTGATGTCTGCCCTGGGGTACAAAGGCTTCGCAAATTTCACCAGTTTCTCCAGCGTTGCCTTCCTGTTTATTTTGTTATGACCCATAATAAATGGCTATTTATTTTTCACTAATACTTGACTATGTGTTTTACTTCAAAAAGGACAGTTTGTTTGTGAGTAGGCAGGTACATTTCAAAAATAGAACGTCAAATTAACAAGGGACACCAAAAATAGAAAATTTCTGTGAGCCACAATGGTCCTGTGCCCTACTTATACTACCTCCAGCTGCGTGCGCTGATCACGCTTCATATATCGTGCAAAGAATTAATTTACAAACCATGCGCTGCGCTTGGGTAACCCAAAATTTCTATCCGAATCTGTGCATATCAGTGCACTAATATTAAATACAAATATGAAGTGAAGTTATTAAATGTGAAAATCAATATTTGAATAGAATAGTCAAGTGTATAAAAAACAGGTGCTTATTACTCCATAAATTGCATATAAAGTGCCTTAAAAAATAGAAAAGTGCTTAGTGCTCATTATAAGGCCTTATAATGAGCACTAAGCACTTTTCTATTTTTTAAGGCACTTTATATGCAATTTATGGAGTAATAAGCACCTGTTTTTTATACACTTGACTGTTCTATTTAAATATTGATTTTCACATTTAATAACTTCACTTTATATTTGTATTTAATATTAGTGCACTGACATGCACAGAGTTAGATAGAAATTTTGGGTTACCCAAGCGCAGCGCATGGTTTGTAAATTAACAAAGGACACCAACACCAACCTCCTTGAGGTTAAAAAATACAAGATAATAATGATGTTGTGGTAACTTGACACAAAACGAAAGAAAAAATTATGATGATCACTATAAAAAAATAAAAAATAGGATATCTGGATAAAAAAAATACAAAACACTATAAACAAAAAGTCTAAACATTATTATGGAGATCTGATGAAAAAAAAAAAATATTATTCATGAGATCATGAGAAATAATAAAGAAATCAGGTTGTCAGAACTCTGTGTGAATATCAGCAGCAAAACAACTTCATTATTCTAGCATTATAAAGAAGAAGAGAATGTGCTGCATTAAAATATTTTAAAATTTGTAGCGTGACGAATGTGCTATCTCCATTACAAATGCTAGTTTTACCAGAACGAGCGCTTCCGCCTCGTACTTGGATCAGAACATGCGTGGAACTTTGTGCGTCAAAATTGTGTACACACGATTGGAATTTATGAGAACTAATTTTGTTGTCGGAAAATTTGAGATACAGATCTCAAATTTTGTTTGTCGGATGGAGCCGACAACAAGCTCCCATTGAACATTTCCCATCGGAAAATCCGATCGTGGCATTAGGAGGACTGATGTGGTGATGATGGTGGTATGAAAGAGGGTAGGGGCTCTGTGGGGTGCATTTAACTAAAGTTAGTTTTCTTTTTTCCTTCAACCAGTGAGTGGATAGGGGAATCCCCCCTGCCGTGTTATTGTATTCTGTCAGAATACAGTGATCCTCACTGCAGGTGATTGGCTGCAACCTGATCACTGAAGGAAGTTTTCCAATAGGACTGTTTGACAGAAGCCAATTTAACAATCAACTTCTGTAGAACCAGTAGGGCTACACACAGCTTGGAATTCAACAGGCCCTGCTGAACTGGCTTATTTTTGATCCATGTGTACCCAGCTTAAAGTAGAACTATGGGCAACATTTTTTTTTTCATTTTGGAAAAAGCAAGGGAAGGTTATGACTTCTGTCAGATTTTTTATTTGTTTTTTGCCATCTGTATCCCGTTGGGGGGATTTACCTTCAATTCCTGTCCCATAGCTAAAAACAGGAAATGAGAGGAAATCCCTACAAATTAAGGGAAATTCTTGTGAAACCCCAGATCACCAGAACTTGTGTCCTCATTGGATGGTTTCTCCTCTATTACTTTTCTGGGAAAAAATCAAAAGTTGGGATTTTCTTTTACTTTAACTTTCAGTGATAATGGTAAACAGGACAAATAGAGAGGGTGAATCTCCCTAACAGGTGCACAGACAGCAATAAAAGCTGACAGGGGTTCTAACCCCTCTCCACTCTATCTGAAACTAAAAAAAAAGTTTTGCCTTTAGTTATACTTTAAGGGGCTCTGTGTGGCTCTGAGGGAGGGAGGGTGGCTATCAGAGGCAGAGGGGAGCTATGGGGATAAATTTTGTATATTTAGGCTCTTTTCACAAGGGCAGACTCAATTTTGATCAGCAGGGGATCTGTCTACTGATCTTCTGCTTACCAGACCAGAGAGGGCGGATGACAGGTCTATCTGATCAGTTTATGCACAGCAGACATGGACACAGCCCGCCACAGACCCCCATTGTCTGTTTACACCCAACTACATTCCCATCCGCCTAGAGGGAGGAGATGGATCTCTTTTTGTTTTGTTTTTTTAGTGGACTGGAATTGGAGGTAGGTGGGTGTAAATGGACACAGGTTCATAGGGATGAATGGAGGGTCCAATCGCGTTCATCCGAAAAACTGACAGGCAGACCCGATCAGACACTTAATATGAAAGGAGCCATAGCCAGCCTGAAAAGACAAATTTCCTATAATATATTAGCAGATACATACAGATATTCCAAAGTGATCTATACTGTGAGTCACTGCAGAGTGATTTTCAGACATCTGTAAGGCTGCTTTCACACTGGGGCAGCGGGTACGTTAGCGGCGCTTTTTGGCTACTAGCGGGGCGCTTTTAACCCCCACTAATAACCGAAGAAAGGTTTAAAACTGCCCGGTTGTGGCGCTTCCGAATCGCTTTACAGGCACTTCGGAAGCACTGCCTATTCATTCCAATGGGCAGGGGCGGTGTAGGAGCACTGTATACAGCACTCCTACACCGCCCCAAAGATGCTGCTTGCGAGACTTTTTCCCCTGTACCACAAGTGCACCGCCCCAGTAAGAAAGCACTCAGGCTTTCACACTGGGGAGGCATGAGAGGCAGTTTTCAGGCACTTTACAGACGCTATTTTTAGCGCTAAATCGCCTGAAGACTGCCTCAGTGTGAAAGGGGTCTAGCTCAAATTAACGAACATGTGTAACCGATCACAGGCATAGGCATTTCATTCCAGCAGACCCTCACCTCTTTTGCAAGTGAGCAAAAAACACAATGGAGGTTATTTACGAAAGGCAAATCCACTTTGCACTGCAAGTGCACTTGGAAGTGCAGTCGCTCTAAATCTAAGGGATAGATCTGAAATGAGTGGAAGCTCTGCTGATTTTATTATCCAATCATATGCAAGCTAAAATGCTGTTTTTTATTTCTCTTGCATGTCCCCCTCAGATCTACAGCGACTTTACTTCCAAGTGCACTTTCAGTGCACTTTCAAGTGCACTTGCAGTGCAAAGTAGATTTTCCTTTAGTAAATAACCCCCAATGTCCAATAAAGATTTCTACTGATCTTGGGAAGTAGTGTAGCTGTGCTGGTCTGTGGTCTCATCACTTGCTGAATACAGATAAATAGAAAGTAATAACTAAACACATGGGGGGGGGGTTATTTACGAAAGGCAAATCCACTGTGCACTGCAAGTGCACTTGAAAGAGCACTGAAAGTGCACTTGGAAGTGCAGTCGCTGTAAATCTGAGGGGTAGATCTGAAATGAGGGGAAGCTCTGCTGATTTTATCATCCAACTATGAGCAAGCTAAAATGCTGTTTTTTTATCTTCCTTGCATGCCCCCCTCGGATCTACAGCGACTGCACTTCCAAGTGCACTGCAAGTGCACTTTCTAGTGCACTTGCAGTGCACTTGTAGTGCAAAGTGGATTTGCCTTTCGTATATAACCCCCATGGTCACAGTCTGACTGTGAGACAGGACATTTCACAAATCTTTTATATCTAACATTAACCCAGCTTGTTCTACACATATATTTTAGCACTTCACCTTATAATGGCAGGTTCCATGGCTTGAATCTGGAACTTGGCTGGCCTGGAGAGAGCTCTGAAGACTGCAGGGCTTCACAGTGATCGTTACTGCAGTGTGCCGAACTTTCTCTGGCCAGCTCCGCCCACCCCTACTGCTATTGAGACTGAGAGCCTCGATCCAGCAAGGCACACTATGGCATCAGCCAAAGCTGGGAGAGACCAACCTTGTCCAGTGTGTGGACACTGGATGGCTGCTGCAGATTCAGAGCAGAGGCACGTAACTTTAGCACAGGCAAAACTTTAGCCCTGTGTGCAAGAGTTCAGGGCACAGGGAGGTGTGACAGCCAGGCAATTTGGTGGAGAGTTTCCAATCTCCTATATATAAAGAGCATGGTGCAAATCAATTTTTGATAGAAGTAATTAAAACAGAATGTGGAATGAATATATGATTTACATTTTGACCATAGATATGCACTAATATTGTTTTATTTTGTCTGTTGGACTCCTAGTTAACTAATACATTATGCGCTGTACATGTGCTAGTATACTCTGTCTGGTTTTTATTGCAGTCCGTGTTTTCACAATAACACTTCTTTTTTCTAGCCAAAACTGGAAAAAATGATTTGGCTTTTGATACATTTTAAAGGCATTGTACACTTTTAAATGTTTTTGTTGTTTTCAGTAGTTATTAGTGTAGTTATATTCCATGTATCATTTATTTGTCTTACCATGAAATGATGGGCTCACATGTTGTGAATGCAGTTTGTAGTGTCATGGCTGATCAATTTCCCTATGTCCATGTATTTATGCACATGGCTTGTACCCATTCACTTAAGAGACAGGCAACTTCTTGTTCTGGGTCACAATCCATGTGTCACCATTCCCCCTGTGTTACATCACCAACATGTCAGAAAAAAATTAAAAACAAAATCACTCAGTTGGAAAAAGGATCACCCCGTGTATCAGTGTTTTGTTGACCCACCTTTTTCTTTAAGTATTTATTTAATTATTCTGTTTTTCATACTCTTGATGAAAGCAGGAATTGGCCTTGCTGTAAAAATCTGAAATTACATGCACCTGTCAAACAGGTGTGCAAAAATGGTCCTTGGGTGTTTATTGTGCCCATGAAACCTATACCAAAAAAGGACTTCAAGATAAAATCAACACCCACAAAACTAGGCAGCCTAGACAGTCTTGCAGAGATTCCAGATCCCAAAAAACATTTAATCAACGATATCGGCATCAGGGGCTTGATAGCTGCTGCTAACCCAGGACTGATTCATTTTGGCAGATTTCAGCCGGTCAACAGGGTCTGTGGACAGACACGCTCTTTAATCTGTCACAAAACCTCTGGCAGCACTGAATGCCCATTCTGAAAAGCACGCTAGATGCAGGGAAGCCCAGCAGCTCAATTGCATAATGGGCAAGTTCTGGCCAGTGGTCTATTCTCACGACCCAAAAACCCAGTGGATGGTCTACTGGAAAGCTCTCCATGTCTGTTTTTGCCTCTATATAAGCTTCCACCATATGATGCAGACGTTGCCGATGGGACAGCCCTGGGCGCCAAGGACTAATATTTTTTTTAAATGCATCACTTAGATGGCCCCCTTCTCCATTGCTCCTCCTTTGACCAACAGAAGCTTTAAAACTACTTTTTCCATGAGACTGTAACGTACCAGAGTCTGGAAAGGTGTTACATAAACATCTCTTTAAGGTGTCCTCAAAATATTTCCTCCTGTGCTCCCTCTGCGAGGGCAGGATGATTTCTGAGACTTTCCCTTGTAACGGTGGTCAAGGAGGGTTGCCAACCAATAATGATCCTTCTCCTTGATGCCACAAATTCTCAGGTCCTTTTGCAGGCTTTGAAGAATAAGGGAGCCCATGCACTGCAAGTTTGCGAAGGCATGAGAAGCAGAGTCCTCGGGGTCACAAAGGATTACACTATCTGGAACTGCTTCCTCCCAGCCACGTACCACTCTCAAGGTTTCTGGGGACTGAAAAACATCTCTTAAGGTTTGACGTATGTCTTCCTCTGCTTCGATGCCTCCAAAACTGCCAGAATTCTCCTCCCTCTCCTCTTGTGTGTTCTGTGGCATCGCAAGAAATGTCGTCTGCATAAAGCGGGTCTTAAGAGAAAAGGAAGTCCCCCTCTTCCTCCCGCTGCTCTGTCTCGAGTGCCCTGTTCATAATTCCATGCAGAGATGCTCCAGCAGGAACACAAGAAGGATAGTGTCAATGATGCATGCATTGTTACGGCTCACCATCCTTGTCGCCTCCTCAAATGGTGACAGTGCAGTGCATGCATCCTTTGTCAGCAGCAATTGGTGTGAGGAAAAGAAGCCATGTTCCCCTGAGCCTGTCCTTGTGCCATACTCACACAGGTACTCGTTGATGGCCCTCTGCTAAATGTGCAACCGCTGCAGCATTGCCAAAGTTGAGTTCCACCTGGTGGGCATGTCACAAATTAGATGGTTTATTGGCAGGTGGAAAGCCCGCTGAATATCAGTCAATCGAACACTGGCTGTGTATGACCACTTAAAATGGCTACAGACTCCTCTGGCCTGCCTTAGAAGATCTTGAAAACCTGGGTACCTGTTTAAGAAATGGGAACAAGAAGGAAGCGCCACCTAAGTACAATAAGTTAAGTAGGGTTTAATAGCACAACAATAATGCACTTACAGGAAGAAAAATAAAATCGGGCTCATCTGTACCATTTAGCACAAGGTGCGGTCTGGTCTCGGTCCGTCCTGTTCCACGGGTTGGCAGTCGTTAAAGACGAGATCTGCAGTCTTTCCTGCGGCCACCAGGAAGTCGGCCAAGTCGTGGAACGCAGGTGGAACACAGGTGATGACGTCACCGGAAGCGGAACCAGGGGAAGCACCGAGGGAGAAGAGTCTAGAGAGAACACACAGGCTACGCGCTCAGAGTCATAAGCTCCTTCTACAGGCCTATTACTACCTGTTTAAAAAATGCTGCAGCAGCAAATTGAGGACATGTGCCAGTCATGGCACATGTGTCAACTTTCTCTGTCGACGGGCGTACAGAAGGTTAGTGCCATTATCACACACCACCATTCCTGGCTCAAGCTTCCGTGTTGTGAACCACCTCTGGGCCTGCCCCTGCAGAGCTGAAAGAATCTCTGCTTCGGTGTGGCTCCTGTCCCCTAGATAGACCAGCTGAAGCACTGCATGGCATCTTTTAGCCTGACTTGTTTAATAGCCCCTTGAATGCTTAGGGGGTTCTGGTTCATATGACAGTTCATCAGAGGAGGGCATGGAGGAGGATGAGGAGGGGGTGGAGCTGACATATCTAGCATCATCACCACCAGGTGTATAGAGACGTGGCGGAAAAACAAGTTCCAGCATTGAGCCCTGTTCTGCATCCTTCCTAGTTGCAAGCAGAGTTATCCAGTGTGCTGTGAACAAAATATATTGTCCCTGACCATGCTTGCTGGACCACGTGTAAGCAGTAAGGTGGACCTTACTGCTGACTGCCTTGCCCAACAATGCCAATATATTGCCTTCCACGTGATGGTACACAGCTGGAATGGCCTTACATGCTAAGAAATAGCGACTGGGAACCTGCCATTGTGGTATAGCACATTCTTCAAATTCGTGGAAGGGGCAGAATGCACCAGACAGAAAGGCAGGAGTTGGAAAGTGAGCAATTTGAATAAGCTGAAATTTGGATGCTGGGCATGTGGGTGGCAGGGAGTGTATTTTTTTTCGATGCAGCAGCTGTGGCAGAAGACTGTGCCTGCTATCCAGCTGGTAGTGTGCTGCTGGCAGACGTGTTGCAAGGACCTGTGACACCCTTTGCGTGGAGGGTGCTGAGGGGTCATGAGATATAGCGGGGGTAGACATGAAAGGTGAGCTTTCAGGTGCTCTTGCCAACGGGCTGAGAGGTGGGAGGTTAAATGCCTTTGCACCAAGCGCGGAAATATTGCCTCGCACCCTTCCAAAAATGGTCTCACCTCCTGGGGGATGAAGACCTACCCGACAAAATCCTTGACGGATATAGGCTCATACGTAAGCTTACAATTTCTGAGACCTGGCGTGAGACCCAATTTAAGATCATCCACAGAGCATACTTCCCTTTCCGTTTTAACAAAGAAGACCCGTCTCAAGCGCTTTGCCCATGGTGCTCGCTGCCAAGACCCACACTGCTACACAGGCTCTGGGAGTGTCCTGTTGTTACCAACTATTGGAATGATGTGATCGCCTACATCAACAAAATCAGTCATATCAACCTTCACAGAGACTGCCTACTATGCCTATTCAGCATTACGCCTTCAGCCTCCTCCTCGTCCTCACTGGACTCTCCTAACATACCACACTGGGCTCATATTTGTCTTCTTGTAGCCCGCAGGAGGATCATGTCCCACTGGATTACGATATCACTGCCTAGTCTACCTGCGGTTATAAAAGCTTTGACATCATTATTTTATTTGGAAAAATTGGATCTCATCACGTCAAACCTCCGATTTACCCCACGATTTTTCAAACGATGGAGAAGGTTTCTAGAAGCCACATTTCCTCAACGGACTATCCAAGACATAATGCATCCATTTCGTTACACAGAGTGGTACCTGACAAGAGATATTTCTAACTCGCTTGGAAAACTTAAACTACCTCCAGTGTCAGACCCTTCTTCATTTAAACCACCTTAAGCTGTCTAAGCTGTCTACATCCGCCTACAGCTCCTTAACATCCACCAACTTCATATATTCAGCCATGGGACTTTCTTCACCCGAACAAATTGTCTTGACCAAACCATAATGTAGGTTATTTAGTTAGTCATGTTTAAAAGTTGCCTCCATTCCCTAAAGGTACAAAAGTTAAGATAGACCAGATTTGGCAATTCCTGCCTAATGTTAGTGATAGGCCGGTAAAAGTGACTTGCTTTTCCCCTTCCCCTTTCCTTCTCCCTTCCCTCTCCCCCGTCTTCCCTATAATTGTCTTTAGATATAATAGCCAATGTGTATCAAGAACAGCTGTATATCTCTGCCCTATACTTGCATTGTAAAAAGTTGTCTATGGAAATAATTTGAAAAAATCAATAAATATTTTTCAAAAAAAAAAAAATGCCTTTGCAAGCATGTGTTACCCAAATGGCTAGTGTTTTTGCCATGCTTGATCTGCTTGTGGCAGACATTGCAAATTGCATCAGTGCGATTAACTGCACATGTGCTAAAAAGGCCCATACAGCTGAGCTGTGGGAAGTGGGCCAGGAGATAACAGCTTCACAATTTGATGCAATAGGGTGGCTGCTCTTTACTGTTCCATGATTGCTGCCTTTGAAGGACATCCTGCCTCGTTAGGGTTGTGCCTCCCCCTTACTTTCCTCCTCTGCTCTACCCGGCATCCAAGTTACATCAGTGGCCTCATCATCCCCTCCATCCTCATCATCACTGGAACCATCTTGGCAATATGCTGCAGCTGTGGCAACATGACTGCCAATTTGTTTTTTATCAGTGTTCTCTCCTCTGTGAAGGCTCATGTTACTCCCTTCCTTGACCTCAGAACCAACATCAGAATCAAGTAATGCTTGTGCATCGTCAAGATGCAAGTAGCTGATGCTTCGTTCAAATAATTCAGTTGACTCCTCCATGCAATATGCTGGGGCTATGGCAGGAGTAGCTGTGGACAAGGAGGCAGAATAAGCCACTCTGGCAGCTGCGGTGGACTGCGCACCAGTCTCAGCTTGGGTAATTGAGGATGGGTTAGTAAGCCAATCCACCACCTCCTCTGCATACTGTGACTGGATAGCATGGGCAACACCACTAAACTGAGAAAAACATGCCCTGCCTGAGGACAGACCACATCCCCCTTTGTCTGTGGACACAGACGCTGCTGGCCCCCTCATAGTGGCATGGAAATGTCTGCCTAACCTTGTTGGCCTTCCAGGCATGATGGGGGGGTTATTACCCAAATTTAATAGATACTGAGAAATGTATAATTGGATGCACTTTATTCAATAAAAAGTGATGTTTGGTGTACTTTAAACTGAGGACTGCCGTTAACATGTAAAAACTATAAAAAAAAGGGGGGGGGGGGGGGACAACAGCGTCACAGTCAGAAAAACTGCGGCTGACCATTTAAAAAAAGAGGGGCAGGCACAGGACAAAAAACAAACAAAATTAAAACGCAGCAACTGAAAAAAAAGGTGTATACCTCACTGTATACAGCACTAAATGTTATGTAATGCTGCGTTAAACACTGATACTACACTATACTCACACTATACTGACACACTATACTCACACTATACTGACACTACACTGACACACTATACTATACTCAGACTACCCTAATGCCCCGTACACACGATCGGATTTTCCAACGGAAAATGTGTGATAGGACCTTGTCGGTAATTCTGACCGTGTGTAGGCTCCATCACACATTTTCCAACGGATTTTCCGACACACAAAGTTTGAGAGCAGGCTATAAAATTTTCATTCCGATCGTGTGTACACAAATCCGACGGACAAAGTGCCACACATGCTCAGAATAAATAAAAAGATGAAAGCTATTGGCCACTGCCCTGTTTATAGTTCCGATGTACGTGTTTTACGTCATGGCGTTTAGAACAATCGGATTTTCTGACAACTTTGTGTGACCGTGTGTATGCAAGACAAGTTTGAGCCAACATCCGTGGGAAAAAATCCTAGGATTTTGTTGTCGGAAAGTGTCCGAACAAAGTCCGACCGTGTGTACGGGGCATAACACTACACTGACACTCAACACTCAGAGTCACAATAACACACTAACTCGCTAGTAACAAACAGAGCCCTGCTCTATCTATCTCCACTCCAACAACACACTGCAAAAGGTTCCTGTGGGAAGAAACCTTTTAGTGTGGGGTGGGACTATGAGCACTGAGCCATGATTGGGCACAGTCATCATGACTTTGTCTAATCATAGCTCTGACTGTGCTCTGTGCCCCGATTGGACAAAGCCTTCCACCTGACCATTGGTCAGGTACATTGCTTCATCCAATTAGGGCCCTAGAATGCACTGTGCAGCACGTAGTGTATTGTGGGGCACTCGCCAGGCGAACATCCCGTGGCTGTGACAGGTTCTCTTTATGGAGAGATGCTAACAAGCATGTAAACAAAGAGCCAAAATTGGAAGCGACTAAATAGCATCTGATTCGCATGACATGAACCATACTGGCTGTCTGTGGAGCATTTACTGCTAAATTCAAAAAGAGCCATGTGCATTTTCTGAGCACTGCGGTGCAGTTCAGTTGCGCATGAATCACACATGTCATCAGTTGTGAACACAAATTGTGAAAAAAACAGCTTGCCCCCCCCCCCCCCTATCCATACCAGGCCCTGCAGGTCTGGTATGGATTTTAAAGTGAACCTCACTTCAAAATAAAACAAAAAATGGTGTGGGTCCCCCCAAATCCACTTAGGTCTGGTATGGATTTTAAGGGGAACCCAGGACAAAATTAAAATCAAACTGGCGTGGGGGTCCCCCCAAAATCAGTACCAGACCCATACCCCCCCAAACCATATTATCTCACATGCCTTCAATGGGGGGGAGGGCTTTGGGGTAGGGGAGCCCTGGCCGGTGGTTATGGGGGGCAGGAGGCTTATCATAATCTGGAGGCCCCCTTTAACAAGACCCCCAGATCCCCCCCCTCCGTGTGAATGAGTAGTGGTACATTGTATCCCTACTCATTTACCAAAAAAAGTGTCAAAAATAAATAAAAACACAGACAGTTTTTGACAAATCCTTTAGGGAAGAGGGGGGGGGGGCACGAAAGGCCTGGTATGGATTGGGGGTGGGGGGGACCCACTCTGTTTTTTTTTATTGCCAGCAATTCTTTGGTTTACGTTCAGCTGTGAGTGGGGTAGCACTCATTCACAGTCATCTGTGAATGGAAAACTACAAAGTCTGGAAGCCTTTGCGGCTGTTGGCTTGTAGTTTTCAATTAAAGTGGAGTTCCATGCTTTTTTTAGTTTATTAAAAGTCAGCAGCTACAAAAAGTGTAGCTGCTGACTTTTAATAAACAGACACTCACCTGTCCCATGGTCCAGTGATGCGGCCTCACGGAGCCGCCCTCCTCTCACCCTCTCCGCGACACCGCCATTGAAACTGTGGGCACCCAGCCGTGACAGCTTGCGGCTTCACGGCCGGGCGCGCACTGAGCATGCGCAAGTCGCGCTGCGCTTTCTGAGTGGACAGGCAATCTTCTGGGACCTGTGATGTCCCAGAAGATTGACAAGAGGGAGGGGCTGCCTAGGGGGAGAGGAGGAGTCGCCTAGGCTGCCCGAAGCTGGAAGCAGGAAGTGGGACAGGAAGTCCCACTCTAAACTAGGCACCCCCCCCCCAAAAAAAAGGACATGCCAAATGTGGCATTAAAGGGGGCGAGGAGTGCTTAAAGCAGAAGAACTCCGCTTTAGAATGTTAGAATATATCGGCTTCCTCATATGAGGTACAAGCAAGCCGATACACTGGCAGATATCCATGAGACCTACATGGCATCAGTGACCTGCTGATTGCTGGAGCAATGCTTTACAGGCTTCCAAAACAAAAAATAATAAATGCTCATTTTTTTACCTGCAAAAAAAATGTGCATTTATTATTTTTTTGTTAAAAGGTGAACTTATCCTTTAAACTGGTTACAAAGCCTTAAGGTTTTTTATTCTAATGCATCCTATGCGTTAAGATCCCTCCAGCCTCCCTATAAACTTACCTGAGACTGATCCTGATCCAGTGATGTGCAGGAGAGCAAAGGCTCTCGCTGCTGTCTCCCTCCTCACTGGGCAGCTTGATAGCAGCGGGAGTCATTGACTCCTTCTGCTGTCTATCAAATGCTGTGACAATAGGGAGGTCTGTGTCAATGGACAAAAGACAGGGCAGCTCAGGAGCAAACACACCCGAGTGCCCCCATAGAAAGGGACTTTCTATGGTGGCAGTCGCTGAAGAGGAGGAGCCTAAAGCGCCGACAGTTTGTGTAGCACCTTACAAAATGAAGGCAGTCATTACAGTCACAGTACAATTTGGTTCAAGAGGAATCAGAGGGCTCTGCTCGTTAGCGCTTACAATCTAAGAGGGAGGGTCAATTTATACAAAAGATAATAGCTGTGGGGGATGACCTGATGGAGAAAGTAAAAAACAGTGTATTAGTTAGAAGCAGGATAGGCTTCATTAAAGAGAAGGGGTTTTCAGGGATCGTCTAAAGATGGATAGATTAGGAGACAGTCGGACAGGTTGGGGTAGGGAGTTCCAAAGGATGGGAGAAGCTATGGAGAAATCCTGGAGGTGAGCATGGGAGGACTTGACAAGGGAGCTAGAGAGCAGGGCGTATTGGGAGGACCAAAGAGAGCGACATGGTTATAATTTTGAGATCAGGCTAGTGATGTAGCTGGACAAAAACACAAAATAACCTCAAAATCCCGACAGGGGAGGGGTGAGCCATGATGTGATAGTGATGTAGCTGGGGCAGAGTTGTGGATGGCTTTGTAAGTTATTGTTAGTACTCTGAATTTTATTTCTTGGGTGAGTGGGAGCCAATGGAGGGACTGGCAGAGAGGGGTGAAGGACAACCTTTAACTTTAAATTATCTGTCTAGCTTATATAAAAACTTTTGAATTAATTTTGTGTTGCATTATAGAGAACCTCTACCTCTCTGTTCTGTGTGCGCCTGGGAAGTAAATTTTGGTATTTCTTTACAACCATTCAAATGCAATTTAACGATACTCTATTATTAACACTGTATTTGATATGCCAGGCTTTAATCTAGAAGTAAATATAAGCAGGTCAGAAACAGCTGGGAATTTTTTGTTCTTTTATTTGTCCTAAAAAACGACAATAAAATGAATAAAAAAGTACTTTCAACAACCATCAAATGAAACTAGAGTCTGTCTTATGTTATTGCAGAGAGATTGAACATGTAAGCTGATACCTGTTTTCCTTTTCGTCTTACATTTTGCCGTCCGCTGTTTTGTATGTGTAGACCGAATGCTGTGCACTATGCATACACATCAGTAATGGGAAGCTTACAGAAAATAGGTTTAACTTTTTGCTAACAGACACTTGTACAGGTCAGGCAGGACACCTTTGTTACAAATGTTTGTACTGCAAGCCTGCCTGTGTTATAATTGCCATATTTTTTTCCTGGCCAATGACCCATACATACTGTACTGAAGAGCAGAAACAGATGGCTAAGCCTCTTACAATAATTACACAATTGCCATCATTTCTATTGATTGTCTGTTTTATCTGCTGCTCTTCCTCCATCCCCATGTGCCATTTATGAAAACCTCTATAAATTATCATGCCCTGACTAAAATAGAATTTATTTATATGTGATTTCACTCACCGGGATCCGTAAACCTATGAGATGTTCTTGAATGAAACATCTAATGAGCTGACCCTACGTCCTGATCGAAAAGTCCTGGGAAATGACAGTATTAGACGCTATTTAGCCTGTTCCTGGCTTAAAGACAAAGCCCTACGCATTAAAAGGGACATTATATCTTGAAGTGATAATGTTAAACTGCCTAAAAAGATTACAAATGCTTTTCTTTTTTTTGCTAAAAGAAGGAAAAGGTCCACTAATGGTTAGCAGACCAAGAGAGATTGTCTGACCTTTTCAGAACGGGTGTGCTGAACCCTTGGTTCCCCTTGTCACAGTTTAAAAACCGTAGGAGCTAGTTTAGAAAAGAAGTTGTTAGCATTCGATTTCTATTATGACATTTCACAGTCATCCGATTTAATGTCCCTTGACCGGATTGTCCACTGTGAGACGATGGGCTTGAAATGTTATTTAGAGCATTGATAAAAGGTGAGCGCTTCTAAGATGACAGCGAGTCATAAGGCTGGTGGTGTGACATTAATTTTCTCCATAACAGAGATGGAATAAGACGTCATAGTGACAAGCTGTCAATCAGGGCTGGCCCCTCTGTGGAACTCAATGCCATAGGATGGGGTATTGCTTCTCCCATAATGGAGCTGAGCCGAGACTCTCTCCTTGACAGCTGCAGCAACCATACTGAAAATATATTATACAGCCTTTCATTAAAAAAACAGAGAGGGCTCATCTCTGGAGCATTTCATTTTTTTCCATCTTTTGAAGATAGAGCAAATTCACAACAAATCATAGATTCCTGTGCAGCAGTATTATTTTCTAGTCCCAGGAAAAACATCCATTTTTTTTTTCCTTTCCGGATGACAATTTTCATAAATAACACATCACAAATTCTGATAGCAAATTGCTCTGTAGAGCCAGGTATTTATGATAATCTAGCATTTATATTTGCTTATTACAAAGCAGAGAGTTTATTATAGGTGCTTACTCTGTACAGAAGTTAATACATATTTATTATTATGCAATCCGACCAGTGCAGAGCACTGTAATAAGCCCACCATAAATCCCTATCCTAAACACATTGCAGTCTATATGTGTAATATTTTTTCATTAACTTTTTAACATCTTCCCAATAAAAACGGTTATGTTTGCAGCTCCATGTTTTGCATTGACTTAATATCTTGTACGCAGGGTTGTAAAAGTTGGTGTTTTTTTTGTCAGTTTAATTTAAGCTGATGCTGTTAATTCTCTAATTTATAGTATATTTGTGCTTCACATGCTAAACATTGACAAAAAAATCACTATCTTAGAGCTCAAGATCAAGAATACTTCTAAACAGCATGATCAGAAATAAAATATTTGAAAGTTTTTTTTACTAGACAATCCAAATCACTAGAACCATTTCAAACAAAAAGGTTCCTGGCCACCCCTTTGCCTTCTCTGTTTGGTAGGGAGCCACCTGTTGATGAATTCTATTATTACAGCATAACCAAGCAGGCACAATGAAACTCTGAGTGCCGCTATATCTTAAAGGGTAAACTTAAAGCGTATCTCTAGCCAAAACATTTTTTTCTCTAGTTTTTGGAGTAAATAAGGGTAAGACTGTTTGTCAGTTTTACTGTTCTCTTTGATGTTATTGAGCATAATTTTCTTCATTCCTCAGGCCTCAGACAATTAAAAGCTGAAAAGGAATTTAACCTCCCTGGCGGTTTTCCCGAGTGTGGCTCCGGGTTAAATTTCAGTACCATTAGCGGTAACCCCGAGCCACACTTGGGATTGCATTTCAGGATCCTGGTGCAGGTTATTTTCCTTGTCCCCAAGATCCTACGATGTCCTCCCGCTGTGTCTGCGGGCTCTGTCCTTCGTCCGAAGCTCTGTGTGTCAGGCTCCATTCCCTGCGAGGGTCGCCACGCACGGGGGCGAAGCCCAGCGGGACTGCATATGGTAAAACCTCCTTGGTGTTTCTGCAGAGATGCATAATAGCTTGTTAGTAATGTATTAATAGTATTCATTAATATTAATTAATAATGTTAAACTGCCTAAAAAGATTACAAATGCTTTTCTTTTTTTGCTAAAAGAAGGAAAAGGTCCACTAATAGTTAGTTGACCACAAGAGATTGTCTGACCTTATTAGAACAGGTGTGCTTCTACTTGGATTTTTTTTATATATTCTCAGATTCACACCATGGGATTAATTAATGAAAGCAGTAAAGGCTTAGTAAAGTGAATGTTTGTGAATAAGAGGGACCTGTGTTCACTTTGACTACCCAATCATATAGGGGAGAATTTAAAAAAAAAAGGATTTTGGTTTTGCTTTACTAAACTCAGCGAACTTTCACTAGTCACCAGTATTGCCTGTGATTTCCCTGCAGCTGAACTTTTCCCTAATAATAAGGCTTAGTTCACACCTATGCGTGTGGTTGAGGGTGCGGAAATCGTAGCGATTCCCACACCCGCAACCACCCAGCACACACATTCTGAATGGCACCCCCTTTGCAGCGTATGTGCAGGTGCCTCTTTGTGGAGACAGCCATCTTGGTAAAGGCAGAGTTTTAATTTCTCATGACAAAACCTCCAGCAAGGAGACCAGTGAACAGCACAGTAATTACATCAGCAAATCCCACTCCAAACTCCAAAGTTGTACTCACAAAATGCCTGTCAGTATTTTCAATGGTGCTCCCAGATTCCCTGCCAGGACTTACAGTATCCCTACCAGTACCTCTAATGGCACTCGCAGAATCTCTTCCAGTATTTCCAACATACCCAGAAAGGCGCTGTGGACTTTTAGATTTGCTTGTGTAGTCAAATGAAAAAAAAAGTCTAATAGCTCTGGGTAGGAGGCTCCCATACAGTAAGGCTTCCCTTGATGGCCACCCAACGGTAGTTCAGACAATACAGAAAGGGGCGCCAGACTAAACCCAGATAAAAGAGAATTATTGGTTGAAAAAAAGCCAACGTGTTTCAGGGGCAACAACACTCCCGCTTCATGAGGGTACAACACAGGATAAAACTTGGATGGAGAAAACAGTGACTTCACCGGTCTATATTTAGAACCAGTATTGAACTGTCATCATTAAGGTTACAATTTGACAGCAGTTGCTCAGCAGCAGTATTTTCAATGCTGCTTGTGGAATCTGTGCCAGGGCTTCCAGTATCCAGGTAATGTAACCGAGTGACCCACACCATCTGATGTCATATGCCATCAGAGGGGGCGGGGTCATCCAGTTTTGTCAGGGGGTGGCCCCGTCGTTGCCTATATAACAGCTGTCACAACGAAAAGACAGCAGTCGCCGAGAGGCCTCCCATAGAGGTGGAGTGTTTTCGTTTTTATTTTTCGGGTCCGTTGGGTGGCATGGTTGATGATGGATTACATCATGGGACACTTTTTTTTTTTAATAAAGGAATTGTCAAAAACTGCCTTTTGTGGTTTTTACTTTTTGACACTTTTTTTGGTGAATGGGTAGGGGTGCAATGCTTCCGATAAGCCCCCTCCCCGAAGACTCCCACAACCATTGGGCCAGGGTTGTGCGGATGAGGCCCTTGTCCCCATCAACATGGGGACAAGGTGCTTTGGGGGGACCCCAAAGCACCCTCCCCATGTTGGGGAACCCATGCTAATTTTTTCATTGATTTTTAACTATATTGCCTGGAACATTTTTTTTTTAATAAAGGAATTGTCAAAAACTGTCTTTTGTGGTTTTTACTTTTTGATGAATGGGTAAGGGTTCAATGTACTCGATACCCATTTGCATGGGAGGGGCCAGGATCTGGGGGCCCCTTGTTAAAGGGGACATCCAGATTCCGATAAACCCCCAACCCGCAGACCACCACAACCACCAGACCAGGGTTGTGGGGATGAGGCCCTTGTTCCCATCAACATGGGGACAAGGTGCTTTGGGTGGACCCCAAAGCAGCCTCCCCATGTTGAGGGCATGTGGCCTTGTATGGTTCAGGAGGGGGGCTCGCTCGCCCTCCCCCCCATCCTGTCCTCCAGGCTGCATGCTCGGGTAAGGGCCTGACATGGATTTTGGGGGGGACCCCATGCTGTTTTTTGGCATGGAGTTCTCCTTAAAATCCATACCAGAAGGGCTTGGCATGGACTGAAAGGGGGGGACCCATGCTGATTTTTTCATTGATTTTTATCTATACTGCCAGGAGCAATTTTAAATGAATTTTTTTTTTAGAAATGCCATTTTGCTGCAGCACCGTAAAACACATCACACAGATTCTCCACTTTGCAGGCAGACTAAGGTGACCCCCCAAGCACAATATTTAAAGGAATATTTCATTTTTATTGTTTCACTTTAAGCATTATTAAAATCACTGCTCCTGAAAAAACAGTTGTTTTAAAAACTTTTTTTGCATTGATAAATGTCCCCTAGGGCAGTACCAAGGTCCCCATACACTTTTTATGGCAATAGCTTGCATATAAGCCTTTAAAATTAGCACTTTTGATTTTTCATGTTCATGTCCCATAGACTTAAATAGGGTTTGCATGTTCGCACAAATGTTTTGCCTGTTCATATGTTCTGGTGCGAACCAATACTTCATATGTCCTGTGACACAGTGGGGTAATTAAGCATCAGTCCTGGAAGGGGCTGATGCTGCATCTTCTTTCTAGCTACTTCGTTTTATGCAAAAGACTTAAAATATACAGTGGGGACGGAAAGTATTCAGACCCACTTTAATTTTTCACTCTTTGTTATATTGCAGTTATTTGTTAAAATCATTTAAGTTCATTTTTTTCCTCATTAATGTACACACAGGCCTAGCCAGAGCCCTGACTTAAACCCAATTGAGCATCTCTGGAGAGACCTAAAAATGGCTGTCCACCAATGTTTACCATCCAACCTGACAGAACTGGAGAGGATCTGCAAGGAGGAAAGGCAGAGGGTCCCCAAATCCAGGTGTGAAATACTTGTTGCATCTTTCCCAAAAAAGACTCATGGCTGTATTAGATCAAAAGGGTGCTTCTACTAAATACTGAGCAAAGGGTCTGAATACTTAGGACCATGTGAGATTTCAGGTTTTCTTTTTTAATAAATCTGCAAAAATGTCAACAATTCTGTGTTTTTCTGTCAATATGGGGTGCTGTGTGTACATTAATAAGGAAAAAAAATGAACTTAAATGATTTTAGCAAATGGCTGCAATATAACAAATAGTGAAAAATTTAAGGGGTCTGAATACTTTCCGTCCCCACTGTACATCTGATTGTTTGTTTCATTGCTGATCTGGTTTCTCTTGCTCACGACCTTCACCTGGAACTAACAACTCTCTTGCATGACTACGTCCCCTGCCTGGATCTGACTTTTTCCAAACGTTAATGTGCTGTCTCCACACCATAGCCTTTCTGTCCTCTCTTAACCCTCAGTGGGGTGATCTTGAGGGCCCTGTTACCTGTCAATGGGTTACCAAAACAATAGGAGAGAGCCAGCTACTGCAGACAGCTCTCCACTCAACAAACTCTGTAAGCAGATATCTAAACTGAGGATCTCTCTACAGGAAATTTAGAGGGGCTACTTTCAGATTGAGGCATATATCCAATCCCTGACCAGCCCATCAGAGCTACAGCAGCCGCTGCCACAGCTATGCCAATTACCTCTTTGTGTTCTCTTTTCAGGGGACCACAGTTGGTTCAGGGTTTTCCACAGTGCTTGCCTCTTGTACTTTTCTTTGCACCCAAGAACCTTTTTTGATGAACAGACCAAAGTGGGTACTGTAATGTCTTCAGCAAGGGGAGCCTTAAGCTTAGGCCTTTTGGCTTATGGAGCAGGAAAACAAGGACCTGACCAGTCTCCCCTCTCTTTTTAAGGCACTGGCTGAATTTTATGATAACCCATGTGGCACTGCTACGTGCTAAGTCTGCTCTTCAGAACCTCCTTCAGGGTCAGGGGCCTATAGTATATACAGTATCTCACAAAAGTGAGTACACCCCTCACATTTTTGTAAATATTTTATTATATATATTTTAATATTTATATTATGTAAATATTTTATTTATATTACTTTTCATGTGACAACACTGAAAAAAAGACACTTTGCTACAATGTAAAGTAGTGAGTGTACAGCTTGTATAACAGTGTAAATTTGCTGTCTCTCAAAATAACTCAACACACAGCCTCTAATACCTAAACCGCTGGCAACAAAAGTGAGTACACTAACCCCTAAGTAAAAATGTCCAAATTGAGCCCAAAGTGTCAATATTTTGTGTGGCCACCATTATTTTGAAGCACTACCTTAACCCTCTTGGGCATAGAGCTCACCATAGATTCACAGGTTGCCATTGGGGTCCTCTTCCACTCCTCCATGATGATATCATGGAGCTGGTGGATGTTAGAGACCTTGCGCTCCTCCACTTTCCATTTGAGGATGCCCCACAGATGCTCAATAGGGTTTAATTCTGGAGACATGCTTGGCCAGTCCATCACCTTTACCCTCAGCTTCTTTAGCAAAGCAGCGGTCATTTTGAAGGTGTGTTTGGGGTTGTTATCATGTTGGAATACTGCCCTGCGGCCCAGTCTCCAAAGGGAGGGGACCATGCTCTGCTTTAGTATGTCACAATACATGTTGGTATTCATGATTCCCTCAATGAACTGTAGCTCCCCAGTGCTGGCAGCATTAATGCAGCCCCAGACCATGACACTCCCACCACCATGCTTGACTGTAAATAAGACACACTTGTCTTTGTACTCCTCACCTGGTTGCCACCACACATGCTTGACACCATCTGAACCAAATAGGTTTATCTTGGTCTCATCAGACCACAGGACATGGTTCCAGTAATCCATGTCTTTTGTCTGCTTGTCCTCAACAAACTGTTTGCGGGCTTTCTTGTGCTTCATCTTTAGAAAAGGCTTCCTTCTGGGACGACAGCCATTCAGACCAATTTGTTGCAGTGTGTGGCGTGTGGTCTGAGCATGGACAGGCTGACCCCCCACCCTTTCAACCTCTGCAGCAATGCTGGCAGCACTCATACTATACATATATTTCCCAAAGACAACCTCTGGATATGACGCTGAGCACGTGCACTCACCTTCTTTGGTTGACCATGGAGAGGCCTGTTCTGAGTGGAACCTGTCCTGTTAAACCGCTGTATGGTCTTGGCCACCATGCTGCAGCTCAGTTTTAGGGTCTTGACAATCTTTTTGTAGCCTAGGCCATATTTAAGTAGAGCAACAATCCTTATTTTTTCAGATCCAGGTATTTTTAGGCGACAGCAAATTTACACTGTTATACAAAGTGTACACTCACTACTTTACATTGTAGCAAAGTGTCATTTCTTCATTGTTGTCACATGAAAAGATATAATAAAATATTTGCCAAAATGTGAGGGGTGTACTGACTTTTGTGAGATACTGTATAAGTATATTTCATATTTCCATATGTGCAATATGGACACTTAGTAGAATAATGCTGCTCTTAAAGCAATATTAAACCCAAATACAGAAGTGTGATATATTGTAGCTTACCAATACTTAAATGTGGTGGCTGCATTCATTTTTACTTTTTTTGGACTATTTTCCTTTTTTGCTGGGGATCTGGTCAGTAACACGCTTCCTGTCTTAAAGTGGCTCCACTCCACTGGAGAAGCAACTGAGACATCTTTGGGCAGCAGCATTCTGGGGAGAAGGTAGTATTGGATGCAGCAGATTTAGCTGATATTAACTAAGAAATTAATGTTGAACTCCTGCTAAAACTTTTTGCTCATTCTGAGCAATTGAAGGAAGAGTTAGCCAGAGTCGGTATTTCTGAGACAGTAAACAAACTGATCAAGTTGGCCACCTAGATTACTGCGGCTAGAGAGAATGTTATCTGGGTCCCTGACAGTCCACTGCCTGTGAGAGCACCAGCTTCAACATCCCAATGTAGTTAGGACTAGTTTGACCTTCCTTGACCTCAGAAAAATTACAGTACTGTCATTCAGTCCTAGCCTCTACTGTGGAGCTCTACTGTGAACTGTCCAAAATACTGCTTAGTAATAAAGATCTCTATTTATTTACCCTTATAAGTTCCATTGATTACCCCCATTCACACATCATTATGTTTATCCCTGCAGTGCCTCCAAGAAAAACCTTTAGTGTCAGCTATCATTGATTCTGAAGCTTGCACTTATTTTTTGGACACATCCCTCTCACTACAGTTCTACATTCTTCTCCATACCAAGGCCCAATTGCTGCCTTATCAATTGGCTGGGCCACTAACATAGGAAGCTTTTCCACTTTTCATCCAAATTTTTCCAGGTCATCAAGAATACCTAGGTTTCCACATTATGATTTTTCCTGTCATTCTGGGGATGCCCTGGCTACGGGCCATAATCTAAATATTAATTGGTCCTCTCCTTCCCTTCATATTACTGTCACCAGTTCTACCTTGTTAACCCTTGAAGCCTCCTCTGCATGGTGAAAGAAATGGAGAACATACTCTTTGCATACCAAGATTACCTAGGCTACTGTCAAGGAACACGTTGATAAGAATTTAAAGAAGTGGTCTATCTAGCCTCAATTCTCCTACAGGCGTTGAAAAGAAGGACCATTCCTTATAATCTTGTATAGACTACCAGACTCTCAGAGTTACAGTTTACAATCTCTACCTGCCCTCATTGGTAAATGAGCTCTTTCAGAATCTAGGATCTCTGAAAATCTTCACCTGGTTAAACCTACAGGGCTTAAAGATCCAGGAGGGAGATGAATGGAAGTTTCTTGTTAATACATGCTTGGTCATTTTAGAAACCTAGTGATGCCCTTTGGGCTCTAAAATGCCCCTACACCCTTTCAGGAATGTTCAGGGACTTAGTGTGTTTATGGTTGCTTATCTAGATGAAATCCCTATTTTATTTTTCTTCCTGGAAGAGCACAGAAGTCATGTTAAGAAGGTCTTGGGACACCTCTGGAAACACGGATAGCATGGTAAGCCAGAGATATGTGAATTTATATAAAACACTTTCCAATTTCTTGGGCAGGTTATCTCAACTGAAGGTATCTCTATGGACCCCATAAAGGTTTCCACAGCCCTTAAATAGCCAGCTCTTAGAACCAAGAAAGAGTTTTTCCTCCATCGTTACCCCACTGAACTAACTTACCAATTCACTTGTTGATTTTACACTTACCCACCTGGGTTCTAGAATGTGAAATCCGATGCTCTGTTGCAAATTTTCCCAGATGATCTTGTTCCTTTTCCTCCCAACACCATTCTGGTTGAGAAGAACCTTATAATGATTCACCTCAGTCTAATGGCTCAAATGAATTCAGTGCCTAAAATCTACTCAGCTGTTCCTCAACTAAGCTTTTAACACTCTACTAATGTACAATGACCAGGGTGGGTCAAGGACATTCAAGCTCCTCCCATTGGCTTGGAATTTCAGAGTGGTCTAGATACAGGACCTTGTGCAGTGGATCTTTCGGTAGCACGATCTGGTCAAGGACTGTAATGCCCCGTACACACGGTCGGATTTTCCGACAGGAAAATGTGTGATAGGATCCTGTTGTCAGAAATTCCGACCGTGTATAGGCTCCATCACACATTTTCCATCGGATTTTCCGACACACAAAGTTTGAGAGCAGGCTATAAAATTTTCCGACAACAAAATCCATTGTCGGAATTTCAGATCGTGTGTACACAAATCCGAAGCACAAAGTGCCACGCATGCTCAGAATAAATAAAGAGATGAAAGCTATTGGCTACTGCCCCGTTTATAGTCCCGACGTACGTGTTTTACATCACCGCGTTCAGAATGATCAGATTTTCCGACAACTTTGTGTGACCGTGTGTATGTAAGACAAGTTTGAGCCAACATCCGTCGGAAAAAATCCTAGGATTTTGATGTTGGAATGTCCGATTAATGTCCGGCCGTATGTACGGGGCATTAGTAGTATGTCTGTTCCTGCACGACTCAGGACTTTGCCCATCCTAACCCGCCCATGGAGTATGTTGGTAATGAACTTCATTGCAGATCTTCCCCTGTCAGGGGGTTGCAATTTTATTTTGATGATTGTGAATAGACCAGCCAAGATGGCCCACTTTATCCCTATGAAAGGTGCTAAAGCAGACACAGCATAAATCTTTATTTGGGAAGTTGTAAGACTTCATGGTGTTACAGATGACATTGTGTCACATATTGGGGTGCAGTTCACCTTATCATTTCGGCTAGAGATTTGTAAGAAGCTACAGATCCACTCCTCATTATCATCATTATCATCAGGGTACAATCCTCAAACAAATGGGTAAACTGAAAGAAGAAAAAGACACTGGGACAGTACCCCAGTTATTTTTGCTAGGTGTCCCAGGACAATTGGGCCTCATTGTCATGGAAGAATTTAAATATAATAACCCTCTTCACTTGGCTCACAGTCTTAATTTTTTGGCGATTTTGGATTTCACTGTGATTGTCTCCCCGGTGGTTTTATAGGGTCTTCAGTCCCTGACGTGCAATACAGTATAATCCCCTTTACCTCAAATCTAGATAGTCTTTGATAACCCAAGCTCAGCCCAGAGCCAAGAGGGTGAATAGGAAGGGAGAAGGAAGGGAGGGATTGCTTTTTTTCAAAAGGGGTGATGCAGTGTGGCTTTGGACTGCCAACTGTAGGCTTCTGTGGCCTTTGAAGAAATTGTGCCCTAACTTCATTGGCTTGTTTCCTGGCCTGAAGGTAATTAACCTCATACTCCCGGATTCCCTAACGGTGCACCCAGTTTTCCATGTGTCCTGTCTTAAGCCAGTGTCACCAGATCTATTTCTCAGAGGGTCTTCTTCTCTGACTTTACCCATCTTGATGGATCGCACTGAAGAATTTTAGGTGGAGGCGAAGTTCCTCTGGGCCCCTTTAAAGTCTTGTCAAATGGAAGGGTTTTGGCATATAGGAACATTTGTGCGAGCTAACAAGTAATATCTATGCTGATAGGTTGAGCAGAGCCTCCTGGGTGGGGAGGGTGGGAGGGCAGTATGTTACAACACCTTCAGGTCCACCACTTCTGCCAGGACTTCCAGAACTTCTACTTTCTGAATTCCTAGCACGATTTTCAGAATTCCTGTCAGGACTTCCAGAACTCATATTTGTAAAATCATTGCCAGTGCTTCCAATGCTGCTCACAGAATCCCTGCTAGGACTTGTAGTACTCTTGTCAGTTCTTCTAATGGCACTTACACAATCTCTGCCAGTATTCTATTGCTGCTCCCAGAATTCCTACCAGAAATGTAATTATTAACACTTACAGAATCTGTGCCACTAATTCCAGTGCTGCTTGCATAATCCCTGCTAGGACTTTCCTTTCCTTTATTTAATATCCTTTCCATTATTTTAATTATCATTGCAGTACCAATCCCAGTATTTCCTACAGTGCCTGCAAAGTTCTTACCCAGACTCCCAGTGCTTCCTGAAACAATGCCAGATGTGTCCTGTGACCCAGAGGGGAATTTAAACATCAGCAGGGCCGCCATCGAAGGGGACGTTGGGTGGCCCATACACATGTAGGGGGCCCGGGCATCCTAAGTGGCCCAGTCATCTGGGCCCCAACCATGGCCAGAGCCCCCCCGGCTGCTTTGGCTGCTGTGTGAGGCAAAGTGCTCCTACTACATTCCAGGTCAAGCCTGGCTAATTCAGCAGGGAAGCAAGGGGGTGGGCGGAGGCAGGGAGGAGACTCTGGGCACTCTTTCCTGGCCTCTTCTATATCAATCTGGCGGGCAGCGCCGGACTGTCATGTATTTGTCTGGCACAGGATATTACTACCCTGGCACCCGAAAATGAAGAAACAGTGCGCTTAACTAGGGGAAGTTTTTTTTTTCGTTTACAGCCTGCTCTTTGTGGTGCCCAGATTCTCCTCTCTGCCTCTGCCCTTGTTGTCTGGCAATAGGTGAGTGAAACAACGAACATGCAGCTATTCACATTCTGCAACCTGGGACAACCCTGTACAAGTTGTCCCAGGTTTAAGTACAGACTCCTTCTGGGGGATTCCTTTGACTGGAATGGCTGTGTGTGCAGGGAGGGGGTCTCCCATCTGAAAGGTGTGAAGGTGCCCACTAGAAGGACCTGCCTGTGTGTTGAATGTGCCATTTTTTATTAACATGTGCTATATGGGGATGTCTCTTTGCTGTGTGTATGGGGATGTCTCTCTTGGATCGGGCTGTCTATTTGCTGGATTGGGCTGTCTTTTTGTTGCATATATGGGGATGTCTCTTTGTTGGATTGGGCCAACTCTTTGCAGTGACTGCAAAGTGCTGATGTAAGCACTGATGACTTGGAATACACTTTTAAAAGAGAAGCTTGGGATTTTTTTTCAGAATCATACTTACCTAGGTGGATGCAGCATCAGTCTTCCGCCAGCTCTAAGGCTGAGAACTGAGCAACCGCTGAACGCTCAGTTCTCCCCACTGCTGTAAGCAGATTGTGGTAACTCTACTCACTGGAGTGCCAGGCTGTGCAGGGGCAGGAGCGGCTGGCTCAGGCTCTCAGCAGTCCACTGAAAGGCTGAACCAGGTGCTGGTCCAGGGATCTACGTGGATCCTGACTTTAAAGTCAAGATCTTTCCCCAGCCTGGGCCGACTCTGTCCTGCTGTTAGCTGAAAACGGGTCACAGGAGTGCAGAAATCACTGCACTCCTGTGATCCATGGGAGAAGTACAGCCAAAAGAACTTTGGCTGTACTTCTCCTTTAATTTTCATACATTAAAGCGTAAGTTCACACACACAAGTCCTGCTTGTTTGCATCCTACCCCCTTCCACTGCCACAGTTGGCACTTTTTGAAGGGGAGTGGGTTCCTGGTTTTCACCGTGATGATGTGGCGGAAGTTCAGCCCCCCTCCTTCCCCCAAAGTCTTCTGGGACACATCACAAGTCACAGAAGACTACAGGACCATTCTCAAGGTGCAGAGCTCCTCCCGCATGTGCACCTAAAAACTGGCTGTAAAGTCACATCACAGGGCTTCACTGCCTGTTTCCCTTACTTGAGATGCCGGTGCCTGCACCCGAAGCTGATTGAAGAATCTGCTCACGTGAGGACTTTGCTGGATCCCTGAACAGGAAGGTGTCTTTATATTAGAAGTCAGCAGCTATAGTATTTATAGCTGCTGACTTTCAATTTTTTTGGGGAAGCCTGGAGCTCCTCTTTAAGTTGCAAGAGTGTTAAATAAAAGTGGGTGCACTGAAGGACTTGGTGGGATGGCCAGAGGGCCGATTTGGTGGGACGGCCAGTGGACGGGTTATGGGGAATGTTGGTGGTCAGGCCCAAGGGGGCCCAGGCTTAAAGCTTTGTAAGGGGCCCCCAAAATTTCTGATGGCTGCTTTGAGCATCAGCCCTGAAAGGGGCTGGTGCTGTGTCTTCTTTCCAGCTTTTGTGCAAATTTTTGGCTACTCTTTTGTTTACCAATTAGTGTACTCTCTCCACACAGTAGCCTTCCTGTCCTCATATCCCCCATTAACCGGAGGGACTTCTAAATGTTCGCTATAACGTAGGTAATATTTTTGAATGAAGGTCTAGATTAAAGGGTAACTTCACTTTCGTGGGGAAAAAAAATTACAAAAAATAATAATAATATAGCGTATACAATTGTGACTTCAGTCGTATTGTAATTGAATGTTATTACCTTTCCTTTTCAACCTGTGGCTGTTGTAACTTTCTGTAAAATGCAATGCCACTTTCATCATTAGAACCCTGCAAGTACAGCAGCTGATTGATATTTATAAAACTCTTCCCATATATATCCCCCATACACATGGACACCAAGAAACAAACAGCTATTTCTTCAAAATAACAAAAGATAGGAATGTGCAACAAAGTTTATTAAAATCCCTGCAATGTACATTGATCACCCAAAGGGGATTTTTTTTCTCAACAATAGTGGAGCTACGCTTCAAATATGATAAAACTTGTCTCAGGGCATTGATTTTATATATCACTGTTCTTCACTCCACACAACTAAAAAGCTGGAGACAATTTATTTTTGTAGATAAAGCTTTTTTTGTGGCAAATCGTGCAAAGTAAAAAGTATTTCATATTTGATTTTTTAAAATTCTCTAAACCAGGATTCTCCAAACTTTCTAATCAAAGGGCCAGTTTGCTGTCCTTCAGACTTTAGGGGCGCAGGACTGTGATCAATAGGCTTAAACAATTCCAGAGGAATAGTGCCCCATCGTTGGTGTCAGTGGGAGGAATAGTGCCCCATCTTTGGTGTCAGCGGGAGGAATAGTGCCCCATCATTGGTGTCTGTGGGAGGAATATTGCCCCATCATTGGTGCAAGTGGGAGGAATAGTGCCACATCATTGGTGTCAGTGGGAGGATTAGTGCCCCATCGTTGGTGTCAGTGTGAGGAATAGCACCCCATCTTTGGTGTCAGCGGGAGGAATAGTGCCCTATCATTGGTGTCTGTGGGAGGAATATTGCCCCATCATTAGTGCAAGTGGGAGGAGTAGTGCCCCATCATTGATGTCAGTGGGAGGAATAGTGCCCCATCATTGATGTCGGTGTGAGGAATAGTGTCCCCTTATTGGTGTAAGTGGGGGGAGTAGTGCCCCATATTTTTTTTAAATTCTCCAATCTTTCTATCAATGGGCCAATTTGCTGTCCTTTAGACTTTAGGGAGGCTGGACTGTGGTCAGTGGGAGTAAACAATTCCAGAGGAATAGTGCCCCATCATTGGCATCAATGGGAGGAATAGTGCCCCATCCTTGGTGTCAGTGAGAGGAATAGTGCCCCATCATTGGTGTAAGTGGAGGGAGTAGTGCCCAATCATTGGTGTCAATGGGAGGAATAGTGCCCTATCGTTAGTGTCTGTGGCAGGAAAAGTCCCCCCTTCATTGGTGCAAGTGGGAGGAGTAGTGCCCCATCATTGGTGTCAGTGGGAGAAATAGTGCCTCATCATTGGTGTCAGTGTGAGGAATAGTGCCCTATTGTTGGGGTAAGTGGAAGAACAATGTAGTGCCCCATCATTGGTGTTAGTGGGAGAAATATCACCCCATTGTTCATGTCAGTAGGAGGAATAGTGCTCCAAGACCCGGATAACGGCAGGTAAAGGGCCGCAGTTTGGACACCACTGATCTAAACTATATTTATACTTGCAAACATGAATTTTGTCTATATCAGCAGCCTGTTTGTTTACAAAACTAGCCAAAACTGGCCTGTCAGTTTAGGTGGACGGTCATGTCTCGGTAGGTTTGCAGTTGTGCCATCCTCTTTCCATTTTCGGATGATGGATTGAAAAGTGCTCTGTGAGATGTTCAAAGCTTGGGATATTTTTTTATAACCTAACCCTGCTTTAAACTTCTCCACAACTTTATCCCTGACCTGTCTGTTTGTTCTTTGGCCTTCATAATGCTGTTTGTTCACAAAGGTTTATTTATACTGTATTTATACTGAGATTAAATTACATATAGTTGGACTCTATTTACTAATTAGGTGACTTCTGAAGGCAATCAGGTTATTCGAGTAAAGGGGGGCTGAATACAAATGCACACCACACTTTTCACATATTTATTTGTAAAAAAAATTGAAAACCATTTATCATTTTCCTTCCACTTCACAATTATGTGCCACTTTGTGTTAGTCTATCACATAAAACCCAAAATTGTAAGGGGTATGAATACTTTTTCAAGGCATTGTATATTTTGCTACATTATAATATTGTCTTCTTATGTTTATAATCTTCTTTACACATTTGCTATGTTCTTCATTATTTCTAAATATGCCTAAGGATGAGCATTTTCTGATAGAATGGACACAGGGATGTCAAACGTTTGAATTTGGCAGGCATTAGGATGCTGCAGACAGTTAAGGGGTTTTCCTTTTTCTGTGAATTAGGGTGAAGGATCATTGATTGGATGCAGATAATCTATATACGGACAGGACGAGGATTCAGGCAGTTGTACTGAAGTATTTATGTACTAACAAGGGACACGCTGATAGGTGGAAAAAGCATAGTGTGACAGAAATAAGCTTATCGGTTGGGTAGGGTATGAATATTTAAGTGTTATTTAACTGCAGTGGAGAAAAATGAGGTATCTTGCCTTGTCAGACACGGCTTTGATGTGTGGCAGGGCTGTGTAATTCTCAGGACTGGATGGGCAGAAATTTGAATTATTTGACAGCACCCATTTATGTGTTTCAGCTGTTGTTGAGTTCCAAATTTATTGTATAAAATAAAATATACACCTTACATCCTTAGAAAAATCCTAAACCTGCAGTTGATCCAGATGAAGGCAGAAACCTCTTATAAAGTATAGTCTAATGTGCTAGAACAGGGAAAAAGAATTCCCTCCTGGATTAACCCAGATAATTAAAAATGGATTCCCGTTTTCTCATTTTTAAATTTTCTTTTAGTTTTAAAAGGAAAGATTATATATTCTACCTATTAAATGAAGGGTTTAATTGCAGTTTTTTTATGGTATCGGCTGTATTAGTTATTCGGTCATGCAGTTTTTGGAGTTATATGCTGCCATGTAACTTGAGACTTAGTCACCTTTGTGTTCTAGACATAGAGTTAATAGGAAGAGACATTTATGAGCCATTGGCTTCTGTTGTCTTACAATCTCCCGGGTGAATACAGAGTGAAACTTCAAAGAGTTTAGAGCAGAGCGGCAGTTCATTTTCAGGTCACTCTGTTGAAAGTAAGTAGATGATGTACGCAGCAACACAGAGAGATGAATGTGCTTTTTCATGATGTTAATATTGCCTAGAAATAGCAATACATACATTAATTAAAAACAAGATGTTAAGGGCAGAGTATATTCTTCTTGCCTTTTTGCTCTGATAAAACCACTTATTAATGTAAGCATAAATATTGCTAGTGCTGGCTCTTCTGGACTTATGATGCAAATTGAGCAGTCATTAAACTGTTCATATGGAAAAGGGACCAAATTTGTCATATCATTTAATAGGGGCCAATTTATAAAGAAGAGCAGATCTCACATTTGTAAGTTATTTATAAAATGCAGAGGAGAGGAGAGGTCATTTACGTGGCTTTGGGTGGGTCATGTAACCAATATATTGCTCTCTCAGGTTTTTTACCATTAAATAACCGCTTCAGCTCTGGAAGATTTACCCCCCTTCATAACCAGGCTATTTTTTGAGATACGGCACTGCGCAGTTGTGCGACGCTGTACCCAAATAAAATTGATGTCCTTTTTTTCCCACAAATAAAGCTTTCGTTTGGTGGCATTTGATCCCCTCTGCAGTTTTTATTTTTTGCGCTATAAACAAAAAAAAGACAAACAATTTTGAAAAATAATATTTTTTACTTTCTGCTATAAAACACATCCAATAGAAAAATGTAAAAAATCAAATTTCTTTTATCAATTTAGGCCAATATGTATTCTGCTACATGGTTCTGGTAAAAAGAAATCCCAATTAGCGTATATTGATTGGATTGTGCAAAAGTTATAGCATCTATAAGCTATGGGAGTGTTTTATGGAATTTTTATTTATCTGTTTATTTTTGCCACTAGTAATGGTGGCAGTCAGCGACTTATAGCGGGACTGTGACATTGTCATGGACAAATCGGTCACTAGGTGACACTTTTGATACTTTTTTGGGGACTAGTGAGACCAATACAGTGATCAGTGCTAAAATATATGCACTGTCACTGTACTAATGACACAGTGAGCAAAGAAAGTTCCTCAAAAGTGGGACTTTAACTGACCAAAAAACTGTAATATGTATCATAAAAGTACAAAATGTATTAAACAAATATACAGACAGAAATAAGCATATAAAAAGGATATAATCGAAAAAAAAAAAAAAACATGGAGAAGGATAAGCAGCATGGAATCAAGACACTGGAATAACCTAAAGAACAACTGTCAGAGGTACGAAAGAAGCAAACTGACGTGTTTCAACATTAAAGGGCGACGTCTTCTTCAGGGACAGTAGGTTATATGGTGCAAGATCAATCTAGAATTATAGAATATACATAATTACAAACATAAAATGATGTTTATACAATGATCAAAATATTGAACAATCATATGTAAAAATGATCATACTGACCCTGTGTCAATGATTTAACCAATGGGGATCATAGCTCAAGTACGAAAGTAGATAGACCACTAAATGCAGAAGGCGGCAAGGAGGGGAGAACACGCCAAACGTGACCCCAATCATTGACCGCAAACCTTCAACAGGGGCCAAAGCACCTGAAAGACCAGTGTATATAGAACAGTGATACCAAACATCTAAGTAGATATAAATGTTTCATCAATAATATAGTAGGAATATAAATTGCAAATAATGAATAAGAGAATTATTGCAATGGTCCTAAACATTACTATATTCTATGGAGTACAAGGGGGTCAAATAGATGCAAAATGAAAATGAACCGCTGATCATCCCAAACCGCCACTGTGGTTTAGACAAGTGTTACTCTGCATTTTCAATCTATTTAACCCTTTTGCAAGAGGTTAAAGTGGTTGTAATCCTTCACATATACCCAGTGAAGTGACCGGCCTCAGGTAATACATCGAGATGAAACAAATCCTCCTACATAAGTTGTGTCTGTTTATCTATATTCTTCTCTTCTTAAAATCCATTCAAAGTGCATAATTTATACATATTCTCTGAGGTTCCAGAAAAATAGGTGGTGGAGAAATGAAATTACACTCTACAGAGCTCAGTGAGGCGTGTTCTGAGAGCTGATTGGAGGGAAGGGACCCCCCCCCCCCCCCACACACACACACACACACACACACACACACACAGCACACTGCATTTTCTCTTGAAAACCACTTTTTTTTCTCTTGATGTCAGGAAAAATTGTCAGATTGATGCTGATAGCAGAGAAACAAAACAGCAGACAGAAATTACACTTAGTGCTCCTTATTGAGACACACACTATATGCTTTGTTCATATTTTACATCTGAGGTTTACAACCACTTTAATTTTATCTGAGATTGCTTGCTTTGAGCTCCAAGGCAAGTGAACCAGTGGGCATGGGTGACTTTTGTTAAGCACATTCCTGTTTAGTTTTTTAAGCATCATTAAGGCTTGGATGAGTCCTTTAGTATTTTCAAATGTGCCACCTTGTCCTATATAACCAAAATAAGGTAAAAAGAAACCATTAGAATTCCAACCACCTCAACTCCGGAAGGTTTTACTCTCTCTACTAGGGCTGGGAGATTTTCTCCAAAAAAAAAATCTGCGATTTAAAAAAAAAAAAAACTCCATTCACGATTCGAATCGAGGTTTTTTTTTGGACACCACGCTAGTCCTGAGGAGCTGCGGGCAGGAGTTTTTAGGTGAGGCCGCGGCTTCGGCCTAGTCCGTGGCGTCCAGCCTCGCAGACTAGGCCGAAGCCGCGGCCTCACCTAAAAACTCCTGCCCGCAACTCTTCAGGACCGGCGCAGTGAAAAATAAAAAATCTAAAAAAATCGATTTGCTTAAACTTTGAATCGATTTGACCTCTCAACTCGATTCAAGATTTAAATAGATTTTTCCCCCAGCCCTACCCTCTTCATGACCAGACCATTTTTTGCTATTTAGCACTGCACTACTTTAACTGGTAATTGCGTGGTCATACAACACTGTACCCAAACAAAATTGATATCATTTTTTTTCACACAAAAAGAGCTTTCTTTTGGTGGTATTTGATCACTACTGAGTTTTTTATTATTTATTATATAAATGAAAAAAGACCTAAAATTTTGAAAAAATATATATTTTTTACTTTCTGCTGTAAAAGATATCAAATAAATAAAAGTATTCATAAATTCGAGCCAAAATGTATTCTGCTTCATGTCTTTGGTGAAACAAAATCCCAATAAGTGTGTATTGATTAGTTTGCAAGAAAGTTATAGTGTTTAAAGATGGCATATATGATGGAATTTTTTTTTACTACTAATAACTATAACGACTTATAATGGGCCTGCAATAGTGTGGCAGGCAATCTGACACTGAGTGATCACTGTACTAATGACACTGGCTGGGAAGGGGGTAACGTCTCAGGCAATCAAGGGGTTAAATATGTGTGCCTAACAATGTGTAATATGTGTTTATTTTTACTATACCTCTTTGTTTCTTATCACTGCTTTACAGGGATAAGAAACAGAGAGGTTGTTCCCTTTGTTCAATGTCCTGTGTTGATTGTCAACATTGGGATCTGGGGTATTACTGGACACAGCCAATCAGCAGGTCCCAGCCATGAATCATTGGCTGGGACCTGCTGACAAACTTCTGCTGTGTACAATCACATTGGGTTTCCACTCATCTGCTCGCATTAGGCAAGTGTAAATAAGCTAAGGGCAAGTGTGGAGCCACATCAGAGGGGTTTGGGAGGGTGGGATGGGTACCGCCAGCAGACAGGAGTGAACGAGAGCCCAGTCTCCGCCCCCTGTTATTCTCTTTGTAGGGCCTGGCATAAAGTGGGAATCAACAAATAACTAGATAAGGAGGGGGCGGGGAGGTGGGTTGGGCAGGAGCTGTCTCAAAGTTTACTTTTCCTATTAACAAGCTGGTGATTGGTTGCTCGGACCGCCTAGCAACCAATCACCAGCTTGTTAATAGGAAAAGTTAACTTGGACAGCTCCGACTCCCCTGTCCAGTGCTGTGCTCCGCTGTAAGTCTCTCTGCATTCTAAATCAATGAAAGTTTTATTCATTGGTTTTCATTTTCTTATGCTATACTTAATATAACATTTAAAATATTCACCGTAATAAACAAGGCAGTAATTATGTGTACAATGCCTATAGTAGCCAATCATATTTTATCCTTATTTACTTACAATCAGATCAATGGAGCGTCGGATGTCAGCGGTGACATGTCCGCTGACAAATCCGACCCGCTCCGATCCGATCCGAAAAAGTGTAATGGAGGAAAAACCTACTTTTCCATCTGTTTTCGGATCGGATCGGGTGACAACAGACTCTACGGTCCGTCATCATCCAATCACCCATAGGGGAGAGCGGCACTCTGACAGGTCCGTCGCTGCACAGTGTGCAGCGACAGACCTGTCATCTGCCTGCTCAGCGGGGATCCACAGGGTGATCCCCGCTGAGCAAGCGGATGTTCACGGGGCGGCTCATCAGAGCAGAGGGTGTGCCCTTCATGGGTAAGAAGTGGGCCATTTTTGAAAGGCGGTCGACTACTACCAGAATGGTGGAGAATCCCTCAGCAGGTGGTAGGTCAACGATAAAGTCCATAGCCACTTCCTTCCAGGGTTGCTCTGGAATGGGTAATGGTCTTAATAGACCCCAGGCTTTTGCATTGGATCCCTTGCTGCGTTGGCAAATAATACAAGAGTTTATGTAGTCCTTACAGTCCTGACTCCAGCCTGGCCACCAGAATGAACGATGTATTAATTCCGAGGTCTTTTGTACCCCGAAATGTCCTGCAAATTTGTTATCATGAAATGTTCTTAGTACCAAGGGTCTTACTTGCGCTGGAACAAATATTTTGTCTTGGGCCCATAGTAAACCATCCTGTTTCCTCAGTGTGGGTACTTCAGGGTTTAAGCATTGGCTGGAGGCCTGTTCAATGGCAGTTCTTAGATCTGGCTGGATTGAACAAAGGAAATTCTGTGAGGATAGAATAGTACCAGGTTCTGCTGTTTGAGAGGTTTCTGGGAACATCCGAGATAGGGCGTCCGCTTTCCCATTCTTGGAACCAGGCCGATAGGAAATGTGAAAGTTGAACCTGGAGAAGAACAAAGCCCAGCGGGCTTGCCTGGGTCTGAGGCGTTTTGCTGTTCTAAGGTACTCCAGGTTCTTGTGATCTGTGAAGATCATAATGGGGTGAGAAGCGCCCTCCAAAAGATATCTCCACTCCTCAAGAGCAAATTTGATGGCCAGTAGTTCACGTTCCCCCACGTCATAGTTCCTTTCTGGCGGGGACAGTTTCCGGGAAGCAAATGCCACAGGATGAAGAAGGGCCTTCTGGCCTCGTCTTTGGGATAGAATTGCTCCTAAAGCGGATTCTGAGGCGTCTACTTCCAACACATAAGGAAAAGCGGGGTCTGGATGCAGTAGTACCGGGGCAGAAGTAAATAGATTCTTCAGTTTATCAAATGCTTCCTGAGTTTCTGAGGACCACTGGAATCGGCTTTGCTGACGAGTCAGTTGGGTTATGAGAGAAATGATCGATGAAAATCCTTTTATGAACCTGCGATAAAAGTTGGCAAAGCCCACAAATCGTTGGACCCCCTTTTTGTCTTTAGGGGCTGGCCATTCTTGGATAGACTTCACTTTCTGAGGATCCATTGAGACCCCTTCAGTGGAGATAATGAACCCTAGGAATTGGACTACTGTCTTTTCGAATTCGCATTTCTCTCCCTTTAGGTAAAGTCCGTGCTTCCTGAGGATCGTGAGTACCTTCTTCACATGGACTTGGTGCTGCTCAATGGTTGTAGAGAAAATCAGAATATCGTCAAGGTAAACAATCACAAAGTCATCTAAGTATTCACGAAAAATATCATTTACGAGGTGTTGGAATGTAGCTGGGGCATTGCACAGACCGAATGGCATCACTAGGTATTCAAAATGTCCGAACCTAGACCTAAAAGCCGTTTTCCACTCATCCCCTGGGCGTATCCGCACCAAGTTGTAGGCGCCCCTTAGGTCAAGTTTAGAGAAAACTCGTGCGGTTCGAAACCGTTGGAACAGTTCTGGGATGAGGGGAAGCGGATAACGGTTCTTGATGGTGATCTTGTTGATTTCCCTGTAGTCCACACAAGGCCTTAAAGTACCATCTTTTTTTTCAACGAAGAAAATCCCTGCTCCAGCCAGAGAAGAGGAAGGACGAATGAATCCCTTTTCAAGGTTTTCGTTGATGTAGGACCGCAGAGCCTCCAACTCCTTTTCTGATAGGGGGAATATACGACCAAAAGGAATCTCGGAGCCAGGTAAAAGATCAATGGGACAGTCGTATGGTCGGTGAGGAGGCAAACTGTCAGCTCTCCTTTTGTCAAAAATGTCCATGAATTCACGGTAGGCTGCAGGGACGTGCTGAAGGTGATCAGGAACTGGCTGGACAGTAAGACAGGAAGCTGTGCAGACAGGACCAGAGGTGAAGCAGTGCTGGGAGCAGTAAGCCGAAGAGAAGGAGATCTTCTTCTCACTCCAATTGATATGGGGGTCGTAAACTTGCAGCCATGGAAGTCCCAGGATGATAGGGAACATGGGGGAGCAGATGATGTCAAAGCACAGAAATTCTTGATGTCCCGAATCTGTGATGGTGAGAATGGGTTTAGTTTCTTGGGTAACAGGCCCGGAACAAGGGGATGATCCATCGGCCAGGTGGATTTGGAGTCTTTGTCTTTTATTTTGCAGAGTGATGAGTAAACTTCGAGCTAGGGATGTATCCAGGAAGCAGCTGCAGGCGCCAGAATCAATAATGGCTGGTAGCCGGATCTCCTCGCCTGCCACCTGTAGGGAGACAGGAAGGACAAGATGAGTTGAACTTGAACCATTGACTTGAAAGTTCATAGCTGTTTGTAATTGGGACTTACTGGGTCTTATAGGACAGTTGCGCAAAAAGTGGCCTGACCCTCCACAGTATAGGCAGAGATTGGCCTCCCGCCGGCGTTGTTTCTCATCAGGTGTAAGTGGAGCCCGGATCAGTCCCAGTTGCATTGGCTCGCTCTCCAAGGTAGAGGAGGAAGGGACTGCAGGAAGAGGATGACCTGTGGGGACCCTGGGTAGCATCCATGTAGGCCGAGGAGATTGAAGACGTTCAGAACGTCGTTCCCGTAGACGTAGGTCTAGTTTTATGGCTAGCTGGATCAACTCCTCCAGGGTGGAAGGAGAATCAACACGTGCCAACTCATCTTTGAGAGTCTCTGAGAGTCCCTGGCGGTACTGGTATTTGAGAGCCGCCTCATTCTATCCAGTGTCCCCTGACCATTTCCGAAATTCGACTGTATAGTCCTCCACCGGTCTTTTCCCCTGGACTAAGGTATGTAAGATGGACTCGGCCGTGGCTATGCGTTGGGGATCATCATATAATCTTCCCATGGATTCAAAGAAGGTTTCCACTGAGTTTAGTAAGGGACTTTTCTGCTCCAGGAGGTTGTGGGCCCAAGCTTGGGGTTCTTCGGACAACAAGGAAATAATGAACCCTACTTTTACTGTCTCAGAGCTGAAAGTCTTAGGTTGGAGAGCCAGGTATAACAAGCAGGCGTTTTTAAATGCTCTAAACCTCTTCCGATTTCCGGAAAATCGTTCGGGTGTGGGCACCCTAGGTTCTTTCAGAGTCATAACAACTGCAGGAGCTGCGCTGGAGTGATCCTGTGAAGAGCTGGCCCCACTGGGGGATGTGGAAGTTGCATCCCCGGGAGATAAGATTAGGTGCTGGAGACGACCCTCTAGTTGGAAGTAGCCATCTTGTAGCCTCTGGACTGCTTGCGTAAGGGTCATTACCTGCTGGCATAGAGCTTCGAGAGGGGAACCCACTCTGTCGGCCTCAGACATCTGGCTGGTTTGTACTATCACGGGTACTTACCGAGGCCGAGATGCTGGGAGTGGCTTCCCTTGCGGCTAAGCGCACTACACCCCTGGTAGTGGTACAGAGGGTGTAGGGCACAGAGAGGCACGGGTCGCCTGCAGGCAGGAAGCTCTTGAGAGGAGGACTTCAGTCATGCAGAGATGAGAGCAACGGTGGCTCTGACCCGGAGCTGGAGAAGAAGACCCGGCCGGGGTTCTAACCCGCAAACACAATGGGAGCTGGGAGAAGTGCAGGAGATCAGGCACAGAGAACCCAGTAGTGGAGAGTCTAATATGCAGACCGATAACTGATACTGGAGACTGGCAGATGAGGAAGTCCTTGAAACAGGCCGAGGGTCAAACACAGCAGATGGTAAGTAGAGGAATCCTGAAGGCAAGCCAGAGGTAGGGATTGGAGATGTCAGCAGAGAAGTCAGTTTAAACAAGCCGGGGTCATACACGAGAAGGCAGGAGAATCCGGAGACAGGCAGAGGGTCAAACACTGGAAGCAGATCGTGGGAAGTCCTTTAAACAAGCCGAGGTCAAAATGCTGGAGAGAGACAAGGTAGGTCAGGCAAATCCGGGTCAAACAGGTAAACACAAGAAGCAGGAATCAGTAACCGAACACTGGAAGCTGAAAGACAAACCAGCAATTAAACAGGGCACAAGTCAGTCCTTATATAGGCCAGAAAGGGGGCGTGACGCTGACGAGCGAACGTTCGTACGCCATTACGCCGTTACGCCGTGTAGTGAACCCGTGTGTGCCGCTACTTTGCTAACGCGCATGCGCCGAAGCGCGGCTCCGCCGCGCAATCGCACAGGAACCTTCCGATGTTGACAGGCTCTTTTCTGACAAGGACCCTATATCTTTTATGCAGAATTAGGTTACAAAAATAAATATTAACAACAACATTAACAATATTAACATTAATTAATATTAATGCTCTATGTTAATATTGTTAATGTTGTTGTTAATATTTATTTTTGTAACCTAATTCTGCATAAAAGATATAGGGTCCTTTCACACGGGACGGATCCGTGATGAGCCGCCCCGTGAACATCCGATTGCTCAGCGGGGATCGCCCTGTGGATCCCCGCTGAGCAGGCAGATGACAGGTCTGTCGCTGCACACTGTGCAGCGACGGACCTGTCAGAGTGCCGCTCTCCCCTATGGGTGATTGGTAGATGACGGACCGTAGAGTCTGTCGTCACCCGATCCGATCCGAAAACGGATGGAAAAGTAGGTTTTTCCTCCGTTACACTTTTTCAGATCGGATCGGAGCGGGTCAGATTTGTCAGCGGACATGTCACCGCTGACATCCGACACTCCATAGAGGTCTATGGAGGGTCCTTTCAGGTCCGCCTAAAAAACTGACAGGCGGACCTGAACGGATCGTTCATGTGAAAGAGGCCTTAACAGTGTAATTTCTTGAGATCACTTACGAGGGTGTGTTTAGAGCAGAATTAGGGGCAGGGCAGGGGTTGGGTGGGGCAACTGGTGGCGAGTAACTTTTAAGGCCTGGCTAGTAAGGATGAGCCGAACACCCCCCGGTTCGGTTCGCATCAGAACATGCGAAAAATATGTTCGAACACGCAAGCACCGTTAAAGTCTATGGGACACGAACATGAATAATCAAAAGTGCTATTTAAAGTAAAATTTTAAATTTAAAGGCTTATATGCAAGTTATTGTCATAAAAAATGTTTGGGGACCTGGGTCCTGCTCCAGGGGACATGTATCAATGCAAAAAGAAGTTTTAAAAATGGCAGTTTTTTCAGGAGCAGCGATTTTAATAATGCTTAAAGTGAAACAATAAAAGTGTAATATTCCTTTAAATTTCGTACCTGGGGAGGTGTCTATAGTATGCCTGTAAAGGGGCGCATGTTTCCTGTGTTTAGAACAGTCTGACAGCAAAATGACATTTCAAAGGAAAAAAAGTCATTTAAAACTACTCGGGGCTATAATGAATTGTCAATACAATACACATAAAAGTTAATTGATAAAATGGCATGGGATTTCCCCACAGGGGAACCCCGACACAAAATAAAAAAAAAATCTGTGGGGGTCCCCCTAAATTCCATACCAGGCCCTTTAGGTCTGGTATGGATTTTAAGGGGAACCCCGCGCAAAAATTAAGAAAAAAAATGGTGTGGGGGTCCCCCTCAAAATACATACCAGACCCTTATCCGAGCACGCAACCTGGCAGGCCACAGGAAAAGAGGGGGGATGAGAGGGCGCCCCCCCTCCTGAACCATACCAGGCCACATGCCCTCAACATTGATAGGGTGCTTTGAGGTAGCCCCCCAAAGCCATGTTGATGGGGAGAAGGGCCTCATCCCCACAACCCTTGCCCGGTGGTTGTAGGGGTCTGCGGGCGGGGGCTTATCGGAATCTGGAAGCCCCCTTTAACAAGGGGACGCCCAGATCCCGCCCCCCCTGTGTGAATTGGTAATGGGGTACAAATATACCCCTACCATTTCACAAAAAAGTGTCAAAAAGGTTAAAAAACACAAGAGATGGTTTTTGACAAGTCCTTTATTAATTTCTTCTTCTTTTCGGCTTCTTCTTCCATCTTCTTTCTTCTGGTGTTCTTTCAGTGTTCTTCTTCCTCCATCTTCTTCTTCATCCTATTCTTCTCCATCTTCTTCTTCCTCCACTCTTCTCGTCCCTCATCTTCCTCCAGGCTTCTCCGCTCCGTCCGCACGATCCGCTTCAGTGGGAGTCTTCAGCTTTGTGACGCTTGGCTTCTTCTGACATTTCTTATATAACGGAGGGCGGGGCCACCCTGTGACCCCCGCCCTCCTCTGACGCACGGGGAATTCATGGGACTTCCCTGTGACTTTCCCCGTGTTGTCAGATGAGGGGCGGGGTCACCCGGTTACGTGAAAAAAATAACCAGTATTCATATGAGTACTTCTATGCGGTAAGGAATAGATATCACTTAGTTGTTGGTGCTCTGGTGTTGTATCACTAGGAGAAGGGGCTTGACTATTTTGCATTTGTTTTGCAGTAATGTGAGCTCCTAAAAGATAACTTGTAGACAGGTGCAGGTTGACCTCCCTACATGAATGGCGTTGCTGTGTCTTTCTTGCAGGGAGAGTGGAAGACAGGAGGAATATGTTTTCCTCTTAGGGCCCCGCTCGGTCATCGAGTGGGCTGCTGTGTGATTGAATGCTGCCAACCGGGTGACCCTTCAATCATCCTTGGTGAGGGCATAGCTTACAAAAAGCCTTGGCCCAATGCTGTTGGATCACAGTCTGCATGTGGTGAGGTTGAGGACAGGAACCTGCTTGACAGGGAGAGTGAACCTGGCACAGGGTCAGGTTCCAAAGGAGGAGGGACAGTATAGGGATCGGCACAGACTTCTTGGAAAATATTCCCACTATTGTGCCAGCTGCATCTGTCTGCCTACCTCCTTTGTGCCAGGTGCTGCTGGCCTCAATCTATGATCGCTCTCCTGCTGTTCTGTCTCCTGTTGTGAGTGTTGCTGCTTAGTCATTACTATAGAAGATTTATTCAATTGTTGTATTTGGAACAGTTAACAATATATTCCACATTCTCAACCACCGTGGGTGCCTACCCTATCCCTCACCCTTCAAACGTATATAAGAAGACCAGTATTATTCGTTCATTTTACATACTTACGATTAGCGATCAGCTCATTCCCACATGCCCTAATTTTCTGCTGTCCTTGTTTTCACCTTCCTGGTAAGGCTACTTCTTGCAATCGTTGCAAGGACTTCTCCAGTGGCACACAATCCGGCCACTCAGCATCTCCAGTGACACACAATCCGACCACTCTTCATCTCCAGTAGCATATCGGCCGCTCACCGTTTCTGCCTGTCATTTCTCCCTAGGTCAGTTGAATTCAGGTTGTTACATCCTGCACCGGGTTGGACGTTATTTGCTCAGAAAAAACAAAAACAAAAAAACACACAGATTGACATAGGGCTCGCATCTTCACCAGGGGGCCAGTCACATATCAAGGGATGGGTTAGGTCATTTTTTACCAGGTTAAAACTGGACTTCTATGTCACCTTTGCGACAGGTTCCCTGAGTTCTCAACCTCAACCAGGACTTTGCAAACTAGGGCGTTGAGTCAGGTGTGTAGTACAAGGCCGCTAAACGTTGAGCTTGGTGGCAGTGCAAGCGTTAGCAGGCCGAGCACAGATTACGAACTACAGAATGCAATATTCCTACCTAGGCCATACCAGACTTCAGCTTCTCGCCCCAGTACTGGTCCACAGGTTTGTGTGCAGCACAGATGGGCACCCGAGCTATCGGTTACCTGGCCAGTCACCTCCTGGCTCAGCTCGGTGGCCACAAACTCTTTCAAGTTTTCTAAATTTCCACTCAACAGCAATCAGCGCTTCCGAACGCAAATCAACTCCTCCGTCCCTTCCTACCTTTAAGACCACCACAAGCTTTTGCAGCTCGGCCATCCCCTCGAGGCACCTGCCACAAGCACCCAGTCGCTACTCATACCACTCATTCGTACGTTCGCACTTACTCGCACCTCATACAATGCTTCGGTTCGCAGTTCCGACACAGCTCGGCACGTTTCGTTCTCATTTTACAAACACGCGATTACGACAAATGACTAGCACGGTCTAGGGTACCTCCCCACACACATTCTGATTTCTCTGCTTCTTGTTTTCTGCCTCCCTCATGAGGTTCCTTTCTGCAACACGTTATGGCAACTCGTCTTTCAGTGGCACACGTTCTCGGCCACTCATTATGTACCAGTGGCACATGTTCACGGTCACTCATTTCGCAGGTCAACTGAGTGCCAGCGAACTGGTGTTCCAACGTGGATTCCAGTTCCCTAGCCCTCCCCTCCACCTCATACTGCTGCCCAGGGCATGCCTGACCCAACTCAGCATTTTCAGGTGAATAAGTTGGGGCGGCCTGTTCAGTCACGGGGGAAAGCTCAGGTCTGCAACAATTATAACTACGCTACCTGAAAGTACTGCCAAATGCGGTCTGCTCCACATCTGCATCATCTGCCACAGAGCAAATCCCAAGACCGCATACACCCTCAAAAACCCCAACGCTTCATGACTAAACCAAGTGGACGTACAGTGGTTGGGGTTCTACCTCTCCTCTCACCCATCTCTCTCACTTGCACTCTTCCTGGTGCGCAGATGCACCTTCGGGTTCCACAACGGGCTAATCACCCTGCCTCAAACCACCCACGAGTGCAGAAATCTTCTCTCAAGCTTCCACCGATGAGCAAACCATAGACATTCTGCTACAGACCAAAGCGAGCCGGGGGTTCATCACCGGCCCCCTTTTCTGTATCACCATTCAGCACCTGGAGAGTCAGCTCTATCGGGCTTGTTAAGGCCAAGTTCTCCAATGAACTTCGCTTGGTTCACGATTTCTCCGTGCCTCATTCTTCCCACATTCCTAGGTTAAATAAATTTCCATCTGAAGACTTCTCCCTTAAGTATTCATCCATTAACCTACCCATACAGGCCATCATTAGCAGGCACAGGTGCATGGCTGTCCAAGTTGGACATTTCGGACGCCTTCAAATAATTACCCGCCGAGCCGTCCTCGTGGCATGGATCTCACTTTCGACACCCACTCCATGCAGGCCAGCCTTCCCCCCCAACAAATTGGCCCAGATCAGGTCGGTCAGTCATGTCTTCACCCCTTTCACGAGGTTGTACCAAGAGACAGCTACAGTCACTGTTAGGGATGATTAATTTTGCTTTGAGGATTGCCCCTCAGGGGCGTTCCTTCAATTCACGCCTCCTGGTTTTCCTTTTTCAGGCAGGACCCCGATCAAGTCCTCAGGCTGGACCAAGCAGCAATCGTTGATCTGGCAACGTAGGATGAGTTCCTCGAAAGGCATAACGGCGTGCCTGTGTTTATCCCAGTAGCATTGTCTTCGTCACCTCACATAGTCACAGATGCAGCAGCCTCCATAGGATTCGCTGCAATTTTTGGCCTTCATTGGTTCGCAGGTCCATTGCCACAAGAGATTCTCCTGGTCCCCGGGTTTAGCCAGTTGTCCTCCCTATTTGAGCTCTACCCCATGGTTGCTGCAGCTCAGGTCTGGGGCCACACCTGGATAGGGCAGACATGGTCTTCTCCACAGCCAAACCTAGCCACAGCCGAAATTGGCAACAAAGGCAGATCCAAGTCCTTGGCCATCATGTCCTTCCTACATAGGCTGGTGCAGATATCCCATCAGTAAAAATTCAATGTGCACTGTACCTTCATTCCTTAATTCATTCATTCAACCTCGCAGCGGACGCACTGTCCCGCCTTAATTTCCCGTTGTTTCCTGTAGAAACCCGGAGCCGACCCGACCACTTCTCCTATCCAACTTTAGTCACTGCTGACTATATGCTGAAGGACCACCTTCGAAACGCAACCCAACAATAAACCAATAATGGTCTCCCAACATTCTGAAGGTCTACCACACTGCCTGGAACACCTACTGCAGATTTCTAGCCTCGTGCCCCGGGTCGGGGACAGGCGACATGAAGGCCAGGACGTGCTTCATGTCGTATTGTCACATGCAGCTGACTTTGTCCCACAACACCATCAGTCTGTCCTTGGCTGACATCCAACATTTCCTGTCCTTACAGGACCCTGAAAAGCCTTCCTTGTTCACGGCCCACTCTGTCAAAGCCGTCCTATACAGCATCCAGAAACATCAGCCAATAGCACGTAGCGAATACTTACCAGGTCAAATACCACGTTCCGGTACATGTCAGCTATCCTGTCATGGTCCCCCTTTAGCTTACTGCCCAGCCAGGTCATTCAAGTGGCTATCTATCTGCCCTTTTATGGTTTCCTTCAGCTAGGCGAATTTACCTACATTGGCCCTGGTTGCCAGGTTCTACGCAGGTGCCACCTGGCCCGCCTCCAAGACCACCTAGCAGTGTCCAAGACCCAACAGTCCGGCACCGGGGTGGACATCAAGTTCTTCCAGAACCACAATCATTGGTGCCCAGTAGCGGTCCTTGCCCAGTTGTTGTCACACTTGCCTAACCAGTCTAGCTCCAGCCCATTGTTCCCTTTTCCTACCCACCCCCCGAGTTCTAGCCAGTTCATTAGACATGTTCATATCCTCCTAGCTAACCTAGGCCTCAACCCCAGCTAGTTTTCTGGGCACTCCTTTCGTATCAAAGTGGCCTCAGCCACCTCTCGGCACGGGGTAGCGGACCACGTCATCAGAACTTTGGGCAGGTGGAAGTCCGCCTGCTTAGCCCGGTAAATTCCAAATCCTCAGGTTGAAATGTCGCAAGCCCTTACCAAGCTTGCTCAATAAATGTCACATGCCCAATAAAACATTATTTCCCTATCCTGGTATTTTTGCCCCTTTTATGGCATACCGACCAGCTGACCAGGGCACACCTCAGGTCTATGTTATGTTGTGAGTCTTGTGGCATCTTTATGTGGTTCCATGTCTGTCTTGGTTGGAGGGCCCTGACCATAAATAAGAAGGCCAGTATGGTTGCCTGAATTTATGGGAGGAGCCCGAGGGGTATTTAAGCAGCCTACTCACCTGTATTCCTTCTTGGTTCCGGTGCACGATACCCTCCCACCCATTCCCCTTTTCAGGGCACTTCATTGCACATCCCTCTTCTGCAATCACCCATTACTTATCTTGGGTATGCCCCCTTTTTTAGGCATACCGACCAGCTAACCAGGGCACACCTCAGGCCTGTGTTATGTTGTGAGTCTTGTGGCATCTTTTTGTGGTTCCATGTCTGTCTCGGTTGAAGAGCTCCAACTATATATAGCTATATATATAGATCTATATATAGATCTATATATATAGCTATATATACATTTGGAAGCTTATTCACTAAACATGTGGGTCATGTTGTTAGCCTGGCCATACATGGATCAATTTTTTCCTGATCAGCCAGCAGATTCTCCTATCCATATAAGCGAGGTGGATGGAGGAATCCACCCCTCTGTTATTGTATTCTGACAGTGGGGACTCCTCCACTGTCAGAATACACTGATCAGTGCTGCAGCAAATATTGATTCCAGATGTAATATACATAATTTGTTTTAAGATTGTCTCTGGTTGGGATGAGGGTTCCAAAAGGACGGCCTTCCATACGTAGTACTGGTGGAATGAAGAACAATAGAGTTGACAATTTAGGCAGTGATGTGGGAGGTATCCACAGGAGGAATTTTTAAGGAATGAGTGAAATATCTTTTTTCATTAGGACACAAAGTTTGTGGTTGCATATTGTGAACCAAGCCCAGATATGTGAAAGATGGGTTGCTTGGAAATACAACTCATACAACTCAATAGCAGGTAGAGTGACTCCCCATGTTTCCTTCCCCTAGCAAGTATTGCATATCTAAGTCTAGGATTCTTTTGTACCCAGATACAGTATATTTCAGTAGGGATGAGTTTAGGTTAGAGATGTAGTATTAGGGGAAGGCTATCAGAACTGTTTTGAAGCGGTATAGGCAGGACCATTTTTTAAGGCAGGGCAAAAGGGGCAGCTGCCCTGGCCCCATCATTGTATGGCCCAAAGCAGCTGCCTCATTCTTGCCACTATCCAGTTTAAATTCCCTTTTCCCTTGAAGTTTTAGTCCCGTGCTGTGTCCCGATATCTCAGTGTAAAGTTCTGTTGCTGCTGCCCAGCTCTGCCCTATTGCCATGTTGACTCACCTGCAGACCCTGTGTTCACATATAAATAACCGGCATTGATATGTAAATAGAGTTGGCATTCATATGTATATCATGTCCCCCTAAGGTCATATCTACCATCACTTCTGCTGAATACTGGCCACTGGGGAGGTAAAGGAGCATGCTTGCCTACATCTATAGTCATTAAGCCTAACATCAGCCTGTTCTGCAAAGGTAAGCTTTCTTCAAAAGAACATGGTGCCACAGCACCCTGAATTTTGGTGCATGTGAATACGCACATCTCAGCAGATGCATGATGGTGTCATTAACAATTATTGGCACTTCTGTGTATCTGCTAAAGGGCAGCATGTTTCTATGGTGTCAGGAAAGCGATTTTGCATGTATTCCCGACACACACAAATGTGAACACAAGCCAAATGTCTCAGTTACATTGGTGATCAGTGTAAATCTTCTCAGTACATTGGGGCTTGATGTACAATCCTTTCATTCACACTAGTGGCCAGTGTGAAGGTCCCCCTTACATTGGTGGTCAGTGTAAATCCCTCTTTACATTGGTGGTTACTGTGAATGCTCCTTTTACATTAGTGATACATCCCCATTACATTGGTGGTCAGGGTATAAACTCCTCTTTATATTGGTAATCATTTAAAAAATCCAAACTTGCATTTGTGGTCAGTTACGCATCCTCCCTTACATTGGTGGTCCATCTAGAAGCCCCCTTTAAATTGGTGGTGAGTGTAAATCCTCCTTACATTGGTGGCCAGCGTAGAAATCCCCCTTTACTGTCTGTTGATGTAAAATCCCCCATTACATTGGTTGTCAGTGTAAATTCTTCATAACATTGGTGATCAGTGTACATGTCCCTTTACATTGGTGGTAAGTGCAGACTGCCCTTACATTAGTGGTCAGTGTAAATACCCCTTTACATTGGTGGTCAGTGTAAATCCTCCCTAACATTGGTGGTTGGTGTAGAAGTGTCAACTTACATTGGTGGTCAGTACAAATCGGTTGTCAGTGTAAATTCCCCCTTACATGGAGGTCATTGTATATTCCCCCTTACACTGGTGGTTGGTGTAAATTATCTTATTACATTGGTGTCAGTGTATAAATCTCTCTTTTCTATTGGTGGGTGGCGTAAAATCCCCTGTTACATGGTGGTCAGTGCAAATTCCCCCTCACTTTGATGATCAGTGTAGATCCTCCCTCACATTGGTGGTCATTGCAAATTCCCCGTTGCATTGGTAGAATTCCCCACTATATACTTGCCAAGGATTTCCAGATTTGCTCTACATGATTCAGAATTTGTCACAGTGTACTGCCTCCTAACTAATCCCATCCCCCCACCACTGCCACTGATCCCATCAACCCCCCAGCATTGCCACTGATCATGCCCCCCATCCCCCAGCATTGCCACTGATCCCAGGATTCCTAGGAGTTTTCTGTCTATTGCTGAGTCCCCTCACCTCCCCAGTCCATGGTGTGCAGGCAGTGAGGAGATGATGTGCTGTAACCTTTAGCAACCAATCAGTGAGCAGTAATGCACTAACCTCTTGCAACCAATCATTAAGTGGTACGGATATGCAGTAACCTCTAGGAACCAATCAGTGAGCAATAATAATGTGCAGTAACCTCTAGCAACCAATCAGTGAGCAGTATTGATGTAAAGTAATCTCTAGCAACCAATCAACAAGCAGAAGTCATGTGCTGTAACCTCTAGAAAATAGGTATTCTATGGGTTTGCCCAGAAATAGAGCTTGCAGCCTGTATCACCAAGTATGAGCTTTTAAATAAGGTCATATATGTCTTGTGTTTTGTGGTCAGTCCTTCATTTAAATAGGGTTTGCATGTGAAGTTGTTCTGGCAATGGTAAGGATATATTTAGTGCTTCAGTGTTCTGCAGATCCCCTTTGTAATTACTGTGTTCTTCATAGGTTTTGAACTTTTGTAACAGTGAGGGGAGCCCAATCTATGTTTTAGAGAGCTAAAGGGGTAATTTATCCACAAAAAAACATTTTTTTTGTTTGTTTGTCAACTCCTTTATAGTAGATGTTACATCAAATTGTATTGGCCGGATGTGTCATTAGCTATATGAATAAGGTGAAAAGGGAAGTTGAGGGGGTGTTGAAGTCTGCTCATAATCTATACTGTAATTTGTGTCAAGCAACCAGAAGGTCCCTGTGTTATGAATTTATAAGATCTGCATATACAGTGGTCTGCAGGCAACATTCAGGGACCCCTATAGTTGTATATGTTGCAATATAACCCGTACAGCATGGTGGGCATCTGAATCTTTGATGGTAATGAGGATCAGCAATCCCAAGATTGGGAAAGCCACTTAGTGATGAAAGGATAATATGAATGAATGAACATGACAGTCGAAAACAGGGCAATGTAAATCTCAGGAATCACTATCAAATAGAACAGGTCAGTAGGATGAAAGCCCATGAGAACATGCAAAATTATTTATGAGCCTTCAAAGTTGAAGTATTATTCAACAAGTGGACGAGTAGAGATTTCTTCCTTAGTCAGGAGATGCTCATGTGTCAGTCATAAAATGTGTTGATGGTGGGGCAATGGGAAAGATGGTTTCTGGCCACTTCTCTAGCTTGAGATCTTGGGGGTCCAATGACTCTGGGAATTTCGACAGGTTCACAGGAGATCTCAAGGTGGCGACTCTGGGGTCACGCCCCCTTATGACGCCAGAGTCCCTGCGCATGCTGGGACCATGATGTCACAAGGGGGCGGGGTCACTGCCTATATAAATGGCTCCGTAGCTCGCACAAAGCATTCCAGCCGGAGAGAGCGTCGTGTCAACATCGGAAAAAGAGAAGAAGCGATGAGACAGCGGCGACAAGACAGCGGCGACAAGACAGCGGCGACAAGACCGGGCCCCTCGCTGGCAATAGAGCTGGAAGAAGATAGCGGCGGGGCCCGGGAGAAGAGGCCGAACACCGGGAGAAGAGGCCGAACACCGGGAGAAGTCTGAAGGAGACCCCCCCGAAGTCAGAAGAAGACCCCGGAGCTGCCTTATAAATTACTCTTAAAACCTGTGTACTGTGTTTTTTTTTTTTTTTTATTGACACTTTTCCCTAGGTGAATGGGTAGGGGCACCATGTACCACATACTCATTCACACAGGGTGGGGGGCCGGCATCTGGGGGCCCCCTTATTAAAGGGGGCTCCCAGATTCCGATAAGCCCCCCTCCCACAGACCCCGACAACCAACGGCCAGGGTTGTCGGGAAGAGGCCCTTGTCCTCATCAACATGGGGACAAGGTGCTTTGGGGTGGGGGGGCCCCGCAGGGCACACCCCTCCCCCAAGGCACCCACCCCTCCATGTTGAGTGCATGCGGCCTGGTACAGCTCAGGAGGGGGGGCGCTCGCTCGTCCCCACCCCCTTTCCTGGCCGGCCGGGCTGCGTGCTCGGATAAGGGTCTGGTATGGATTTTGGGGGGACCCCCACACCGATTTTTCGGCGTAGGGGGGGTTCCCCTTACAATCCATACCAGACCTAAGGGCCTGGTATGCCCCTTGGGGGGGACCCACGCCGTTTTTTTCATTTAAAATTTGGCGTGGCGTTCCCCCTCAGGATTCATACAAGACAGCTGTCAGCACTGCCTGCCACTCATTGCGAAAGGAAAACAAAGTTTTCCTTTCCCGATGAGTGAGCCAGCGTGACATGCACAGTACCCTGTCGCCGAGAACCAGCGCGATGGTATCGCGCTGGAAACACAACCTCGCGGTCAGGTACTGTATGTTCCATAAAAATCTGTTTGTTCTTTTTTCCTAGCTTTAGGCATGATTTTTTATTTCTTTTAGAAAAAGTAGTTTCTGCACAGGACATGTCTGGGCCCCCTAAGGTCTGCACTCCTAGGGCCTAAAGCCCTATGCACATAGTATAGTTAATTAGTATCACATATTGGTCACTTCAGGAGCATGTTGAATACAGCTTGTCCTGTGACTTCAGGTTATTAGGACCCATGGTCTCAGGTATGTCCCTTATTGTGATATAGTTTCTATAAATTTCTGTAGAGCCTGTTTTCCATCTCAACCAGGTGAGACCAAGACCGAGCTTTTAATTGGTGTTTGTTTAATGAGCTACCAGAAAGGAGTTTGTGAACTCTGAATGTGCATTTTCTATGATTTCAATACAGTCTGTGAAATGTTAAAGGGCTTTCTGCATTATTTATTCTCCCCGGCATGCATGTCTTTCACAATATGAAACAGCATCACCATGTCTTGGTAGGCAAAAGCTTTATGTATGGTAGATTTTAAATTCGCATTTGAAAGCCTGTATTAGATTAGGATCTGAGTCCATTTTTGACTTTTAAAAGCTATGAAATTCATTATCGGTGCAGCGAGTTTTTTGCAGGTGCTTTGGTGGGCCTCTGGTTCAGGTCTATTGCTGGATTGATAAAAAGAGCTAATTGCTTTCACCTGAGACTTAATCAGCACAGTATACAGTAAATATCTAATAAATGGTGCAAGTTTAGGAGATATTTACAGTACCTATAGGTAAGCCTTATTATAGGCTTACCTATAGGTACAAACAAACCAGGGGAGTTTACTTCCTCTTTAAAGTGATTGTAAACAATCACTTTGTAAAACAACCCATTCAGTTTAAAATGGAAATGAAAGGCAAAACATTTATGTATAAATATTAAACAAAACATTCTTAATACAGTTTTTCCCTTTTTAATAAGTAATCATATACCCTCTGTTCTCAGCTGCATAAGAGCTGGGGCAGGAGAAGCAACACCACACTGACCTTCCCAGTGAAAGGCTGTGCAGGGGAGGAGAGGGTGTCAGGACAAGTCTGATAATTTTAGGAGAGTGGGCTAGGGAACTGACCACGGTGTGTTCTGCTTATTGTAGTCAGTTTTTAATAGGAAGCAGAGGTATTGGCAGGAACACCAGGGTTTTCACACAAAAGAAGCAACACAGACACTGAGACCTATATATGACACACACTGAGAGCAGACTGACCCTGGGATTCCGTAGCAAATCCAGAGCTGTAGTGACATGTGTGCTGCACAGAGATGATAAGACTCCACTGACCTCCATCCTGGGTGGGGAGAGGTGGTGAGCTTTTTACATGCAGTTCGTTTGTTCCTGTGATGAGGACTATATGCTGTTAACAAGAGGAAGTGGGGAGGAGTACCTGCTAAAGAGATTACATTGAAGCTCTCATATGTTTTATTTCTGGTGAGTGCATAATTGGGTGGAGGCTCACTTGCACTGGATCTTTATATAACACTTGGTGGAGATTGTTGGATGTTGTTTTTGCTTTTGGCTTTTTATATTTATGGTGAGTGCATAGTGCACTAGAGCAGGGGTCTCAAACTGGCGGCCCTCCAGCTGTTTCTAAACTACAAGTCCCATGAGGCATTGCAAGGCGGACAGTTACAAGTATGACTCCCACAGGTAGAGACATGATGGGACATGTAGTTTCGCAACAGCTGGAGGGGCACCAGTTTGAGACCCCTGCACTAGAGTCTAAGCACAGAAGGAAGTTTTCTATACACAGTGGACACTTTTCATTCTAAATTTGTTTCACCGTATCAGCATTTGGACTTTTACCTGTTATTTAATTTTGTATTTAATTTTTGCTTTTACTTCAATATTATTGGTTGGATTTGCTTACAAGGATTTGTACAGTCACAGTGTGTGCCAGCAGCTGAACTGTTTGGGGCACTTACTATATTTTTGTTTTGTGGAATACAAAGAGAACAGAATACTTTCTCATACAAGTAAATGGTACAGAAGGCACATATCAGGAATATGAAATGTTGGGTTTACATATTCTTTAATAAATTTGGCACTTTAGATGCAGAGGCAAATCTAAGCTCCTCGGGCCCTCAAACAAAATGAAAAACAGTACCCCATGACATTTCTTAATAAATATTCTAAAATAACATACATGATGTGCCTCATATAAAAGGGCTCTACATTATGTTGCTTTCACTAATAAGGAAGTCTGAAACATTGCTGGAACTGGTCTTTCAGGCCACAGTTGCTACCTTTCCCAACCTTGTTGCGGTGATACTACTTATACAAAAGTACAGTAAAAGGTAAATACAACAATGGATCTGTTTCTCAAAGGTTCATAGAGTAGGATTGTAAATTAAAGTTGATGTGCATTGTTATGTCAAACCCCATGTTGGCATTAGTAATAAATATCCATTTATAGGCTGTAACTCCTAAAGTCATTACAATAACATTCAAATCCTCTTTTTTGTGTCAACACTGAAGCTGGTTTTCATTTAAGCACCTCTGAGACCATGCTTGAAAAATAAACAAATGTAAAAAGATTGAAAGTTAATAGGGCTCATAAATACTTTTTATATAAAAGAAATATCATATTAATGCACATAGGGGAATATACCTAGCTTAATAATTTCTCGTCTCTGAAAACCAAGGTCATATCTTCACTGTAAACAGGGAGCATCCACTAGGGACAGATAATGTTAATATCACAGTGTGCTCTGACTGTCAGCTCTCTCATATTATTAATAAAAACATGGGCTGCTCTTTACATCCATAACGTTTTTATTGAAATTTTTACGATCCAAAACTACTATTTTCATTGTCACAATGGCATACTTAACATATTATGATTCAGAAATGGAAGTGAGTGCAAGAATACTAATTTTAGTAGTGTTAGTAGCTGATGTAGTGCACACTGACTATTGAAAAAAATCAGCCTTTTTTTTTTTTTTTTATGTTCTTGACATTTTTGTTGCCAAAGGTAGATTCAAGGTCTCTGTAAATGAGACATGCACAAAACTTCTAGATCAGTACTGTTCATGAAGCTGAAGGCCACAAATATGTTATTCAGTTTTTCACAGCAATGTACAAAATTCCTGGCTATTGATATCTTAGGAACCTCAGTGACTAGAGTTGGAATCACCAGGTTATAAATTCACAAAGGTCCATTGAAACGCAGATTCATAAAACTACAATGCTACAATAAAATTTGAAGAAAATATTTTGTAACCTAACTATTATTGGAAAAAGCATGTTTGAAGTCTCAAGAACAATGACAAACTATCAGATGAGCTGAGGTTAAATGTAACAGTAATGCCTGGAATTCTAATATAAAGAGGGTTGTATATTTCTTCCTTTAAAACATGCTTCTACATTAGATAGTATTCTGAAGAGTAATGCCCCGTACACACGGTCGGATTTTCCGACGGAATATGTGTGATAGGACCTTGTTGTCGGAAATTCCGACCGTGTGTAGGCTCCATCACACATTTTCCATCGGATTTTCCGACACACAAAGTTTGAGAGCAGGCTATAACATTTTCCGACAACAAAATCCGTTGTCGGAATTTCCGATCGTGTGTACACAAATCCGACGCACAAAGTGCCACGCATGCTCAGAATAAATAAAGAGATGAAAGCTATTGGCTACTGCCCCGTTTATAGTCCCGACGTACATGTTTTACGTCACCGCGTTTAGAATGATCGGATTTTCTGACAACTTTGTGTCACCGTGTGTATGCAAGACAAGTTTGAGCCAACATCCGTCGGAAAAAATCCTAGGATTTTGTTGTCGGAATGTCCGATCAATGTCCGTGTGTACGGGGCATAAGACTGTAATACTGCTTTACAATACTTTGTAAAATGTTTGGGCAATAACTGGGAATTATGTGGGGTGAGAAGAATAATTTCTAACCACACAAAAGTTTTCACAAAGAAGAGAGTAAGCCTTTAGACCAGCTTTGGTCTTTCTTGGAATGCAGGTATAAAAGAAGGAAACAAGTAGGTGAAAATGTACATTGTGCTCTGATCTCCAGAAATTCCCCTCATGATCCTTCTGGGAGTCCATAAAAATACATCTGAATTTCATTAGCTATATATATTATGAAGGAACAGTTCTTATTCTTATTCCTATTTTTGAATGAAATGGCCATTAAACTGTTGAAAACCTAATGTAATAAATTGCTATAATAGCTTGAGACGGTACTATAGCTAGTTAACACCACTGTAAACATTTGCTTTTCCTGCTTTTCAATAGACACCTTATAGAAACTCAGTTATCACCTTCAGCTAGCAAAAATTAAGGGGCAATAGCCCAGTGTATGAGCCTTAGGAATTCTCTATTATAAGGACAATACCTCAGAAATGGATCACCTTTGCTGTAAGCATAACATTGTTAGTGACTTTTTCTGGTTTTGGCTGTAAAGCCTTACGTTTATTCAATAAATGCCTTTTCAATCATATGAAAAAATACATGCACAGTGCCATGTCTTTTTTTTTTTTTTTGAGCATGTTGTGGGTTTAATGCATTCTTTGGTAAAGAAAGTTCAAGGTGTTATTTTTAACCATAGGCCTCTCTGAATGTGGACTAATTAAACCATAAGACAGTTTTTCATTACTCTAAAGGTCCAGGTTTTGTGCCCTTTTATAAAGTTCATCTTTGTAAAGCTCATGACTTACAAATCAGCAGAAATGCTGATTCAAATTTGTTTATTTTGTCACTAAAAACCTTATCATGTTTCTGTCTGCTTATGCAATTCTCTGTGCTTGGAATATGCTGCCGTTATTGTTAAGACTGTCGCTTTAAAAAAAATTAAATCATGTACTTTTTTGACCCATGCATTTACAATTCTTGGGCTAACTGTAATGGGTGAAATGTTGCTTTGAGAACACACATATGAAAATAATGTTTTTGTCCTCTCTGGTATTGTTTTTCAAATATTATCTATGTTTAAGCTACATAATAAGAAAGTACATATTAATAATGCATTTGTTTTTTTTTTTTAATTGCAGAGTTTTATGAGATCCTTTAGCAGTTTTAATGATGTGGGCTTCCTTCAAGTGAAAGTCATAAGAGCAGAGGGATTGATGGCAGCTGATGTCACTGGTAAGAAAATCCCGCTGTACAAAATGTCTTGTCACTACATTTACATATATTCTCCAAACAGTTCTTAATTAAAATTTAAAAAGAGTGAACTGTTTTCCTGTGATTCATTTGATGAGACTTATTTGTTACGTTTTACATCTGGGGCACACAGTGCGCTACGATGACATTCAGAAGATGACAGGTTACTAGGAGTATCTTCTACTGATGCTTATTTAAAGGGTTCTCGGAAGGAGGGGGCTTTAATTAAAACCATGTCATGATAATGGAGTTTTTATTGTGTCTAGAGAATAAGAGTTATAATAATAATTGTGCATTTCCCACTTTAAAGCCATTGGCATTTTTTTAATTATTTTACTGATTTTATCTTATAAAGATATAGTGGTATATTTGATGACAGTATATAGCCAAGCAGATGTATCTAATGACACGGCATATCAAGGACGTTGTTTAGACATCGAGACTGATTTACTAAAGGTGGTAAAAATGTTCACACACAAAAGTGAAGATTCACTTCAATTATACAATTATATGCAGATAAAATAAACACTGGTTTGATTTTCACATGGTTGGATAATTGAAGTAAATTTTTACTCGTTTTTTTGTGTGCATATTCTCAACTCCTTTAGCAAACCAGACTCCCATTTTGACATTTTGTGCAAACCTTGGCTCTTGTATTATGCAATTATGTTAATGAAAACAACTACTTTGCACAGATGGGCAAACTAGAAAAGGAGTGGTGGCCTATTAACAAGCCTTTGTAATGACATCCCCCAGCACACACTACCGCCCATAATGCACTTGCTGAGTTTAGCCATAAATCCACATAAGTCCACAGGTGTCAGAAAGTTGAAATTTGGTGTTACCCCCCCTTATCCCATTTCCATAGTCGCAGGCCCACAAGTGCCATTATGGTAAACATAGGCCTGCTCAGAAATCATAATAAATTAAGAAAATGTAGAATCATATTTTATGGAAAATGTGACATTTACCTCCTGTGTAAGGCCAATTCTCCCCTGCATGCCATAACTGAGTAGCTGGTAATGGGAACAAAAATATATCTCCTGCAATGTAAAAGAAGCTTTCCCTTCTTTGCTTTTTGTAAGCTACATTCTCAATCATCTTGAACTAGAAAAGGTATAGGTACAGACAACAACAGGCTTGTTCAATAAAGGCAGTATTACATTAAAACCGTAGTAGCTTTGACTAAGCAGATTTCAGGTTAGGCTAGTCATGTTAAAAGTCTTAATTAGATGTGCAATTGAAACACTCTTAAGGCTTGTGTCCTTGGGCAAATGCAGTGTGCTTTCAGGTACATTCAGCTTGCATGTGAAATCAGTTTGAAACACTTCTAAGATAATTCGGAGGTTATTGATAGATGCATTTGACCTGCAGTTTAACTCCTTCTTAGCTGCACCAACTTGCTTCATGCTGCTTTTGCATTCCTATTAAATTGAATAAAATTGAAATAATGTATTAATGTAAAATGTAATGTAAAAAAATACTTGTTTGTAGGTTTTGTTTGTGATTCTGTATGTAAACGAGGGCAGTATTTTTTATTCTATAAAATCACTGCTGGCTGAAAGCAAAACCTTTCTCCGTAAAAGATTGGTAGCTGGAAATCATGTGACTTGGGTTGCCTAGCCAATCTTATAGCATTTTTATTAATGGGAAAAAAGACATGCCTTATTTAAACTTGTTTTTGCTATGATGAAAAATGCTGTATTGCTTTATGTGATAAATAGCTAGTCTTCTGCAAATTCATCCTGTCTAGTCATTCACTGACAAGACTATGATGATAATATACTAAAGGCAAACAATAAACTGTAGTTGCACCATTTTTACCCAGAGTTAAATGAATATTGTGAAGCTTTACTTTATATAGAATATCCAATCAGGTACAAGGAAAATAAAAAAACAGCATTTTTGCTTGCGCATGATTGGATGATAGACTTCAGCAGAGCTTTACCACATTCACTAAGCTCTGGGGAAAATTATTGCAACTGCACTTGCAAAGTGCAGTCTGTTTGCCTTTAGTAAATAAACCGTTTTGTGTTCTACCACTCCTTATCTGCTTCCCTTCTCTGCCAGTCTCTTCAGTGTCTTTCAACCTAATCATCAATTAAATTCTAGTGCTTATTTTTTTACCTTCACAATATTCACAGTGTATCCCCCCACTATAACTCTGACTTAATCCACAAATATCCACCAAAACATTATCTCTTGTCCACCGATCTGCCCATAACTTCATCCCACCCACAGCTGCAGAATTCCACTTTAATGGTATCCTTTCTTTTTAAGATGCTTAAATAATCTTTCAAAACCCATTTCTTTAATATTGGCTATACATCTTCCTACTATTTGCAATTGCCTAATAGACATCTCCCATCATTTGCAGCCATTGCCACCCATCCATCTTAGATTGTAAGTTTGTTCAGGCAGGGTATTCTTCTTCAATGTCATATTTTGTACATGTTTTCTGTCAGTGTTTCATTATTTAATATATTTTAATTTGTTTAGCACTGATAAAGTATACCTGTAGTATTAGAGCAAATGATATGCTGCAAAAAATGAGAGTGGAGAAGAAGGTAGATACTGCAGCTGTGTATTTGTTTTCCAGTTATAAAGGGACAGTAATGAATTATTTCACAATATACTTCAAGGACAGTTCATTGTGTAGTCATTCAATAAGTAGATCACCACATGTCAAACCAGTCAAGATAGCCAGAGAGGCGGTAGGGGTTACTAGTTAATCTATTACAAGAAAAATTTAGATTTTCATAAACTTTGATTGGTTTAATTTTCTCTTCTCTGAACCTTGAAAATGATATACTGTATCTTCAGTTTGGTAGAAATCACACTTCTAAAACTGGAGAAATAATACATTTCACTAAATATAGTTGTGTAATATAGAGATATGCTGTTTTTTATGATTTTGGGGGTTCCTTGATCAAAGATGTACCCATTCCAAATACCTTCAGGCTTTTCCTTGACAATAAATTATCACGTGGGATTTATTTAGAATGTCCTCATGTAAATTTCATGTCTTTTATAACCATGTAGAACATAAAAACCTAGAAACAAATAGAGCATGAAATCAGATTGTAATATAGAATAAAGACATAGCAAAAGAAGATATAATGCTGTTTTAACAATTATCTTAGAACATCCCTATTAGCTTATGGTTTAACATTTAGCAGATTCACATTCATTAGCAGGGTGAAATCTAAGTCTTGTTTGACAGCCCAGTTAAAAACAGTCTGTTTTGCTGTCTGTGGGCTTTAATTAAGATGTGTTAAGTTCTAGCTCCTTTGCCCCCCACCCGCTGTGTCACAGACTGGCGATCAGACACTTTCAGATGGTCCAGCCCATGACTTTGACCTTCTGAGCAGTACAGTGTTCCCGGGGGAACCGTTCAACTCATGAGTTCTGATTTCACACTTCCAGGATGCCTCGGTTCTTTTAACAATGACAGGGAGACAAAGGCCTTTAGAGCAGGCCGCATGGGGACTTGTTTAAATTGGAAACTAGAGAGGAGTCAAGGAACAAGGTTATGGGCTACAGAACAGCACTTTTAATAAAGAGCTCACAGCTCCGATTCAGTGCAATGAAGTCTGTTTCAATTCAATTAATTGAGCCATTTATCTGAATCATCTCACACCCTAATATTTCTCACCAGAAATTCTTGAAAAGTATTGTTTTTAACATACACTTGGTGTAGATGAATTAAAGTGTAAGTTTGTTAGCTATGCAGTATTTTTTTCCAGTTGCATTAAAAGGGTATCATTCAGTTGCATTAACTGACCTGCGTTATTTATAAATATGGCCTCCACCTAGAGAATTACTCTCTTATACAAACACTGATAATAAGATTTGAAATAAAGATATACACGTAAATAAGAATCTAGACACCCTCGGGCGTCTCTGCTTGTGAAATGGTATCATAATAGGAACTGTCACCTTGTGGGACCAAGGTTCTGTTTAGCTAGTGGCAAAGTGTGATGGACGCCTCTGGTGCTGATTTGTTGGGGGGGGGGGGGGGGGGAATATGACCTTTGGCTATCAATATCTACATGTGTCTCATGAACCTGAGACTGTAGCCCAATTCAGCCAAATTGAGAGATGAGCATCTAATGTCTATGAACACCATAAAGAGACTATGTCAGTTTGCTCTATAAGTCTCATACTAACCTACCCCCCTGGTCACCCATATTCACCTTCACAGTTTGTAATTCTAATCTGTTCCTTCAGGAGTCAGACTAAGACTCTGGGTTTGATTTACTAAAGACAAATCCACTCTGCACTACAAGTGCACTGCAAGTGCACTTGAAAGTGCACTGAAACTGCACTTGGAAGTGCAGTCGCTGTAGATCTAAAGGGAAGATCTGACATGAGGGGAAACTCTGCTTATTTCTCATCCAATCATGTGCAAGCTAAAATGCTGTTTTTTATTTTTTCTGCATGTCCCCCTCAGAACTACAGCGCTGTACTTCCAAGTGCACTTTTAGTGCAAAGTGGATTTTCCTTTAATAAATAAGCCCCTCTGTGTCGGATGTTGGTAGAGCTTATGGTTTATGATGTCACCCCTCCCTTTACATGACAGTGTGAAAAATTAAATTGGGAATTCTTTTTAAAGTGGAACTGTGGCCAGGCTATGAACCTTCAAATATTTACATATTTTAGCAAGCAGTAAACAAGCTTGAAAACAAGCCTTCACTGACATCTGTAGCTGCAAACACTCATCCTCAAATTTCCCAAGAGAAACAGTTAAGATGTTCGGGCAGCACTGAGCTCTCCTCACTTCCTGTGCTATTGCTCTGTGTTTACATTGAAGTCTAGAAGGTGGGGGCTACGATGGGGGCAGTATGGGCAGAAGAGAAGGGTGGAAAGTATAGTAGTAGGCAATATATGCAGGAGAGAGCAGTGGAGGGTATGACATTAGGCTAGTGTGTGCAGAAGAGGAATAGATGTAGCCTCTATAGCAATAATCATAGTAGAGGATATGTAAATAATTGTACCATCATCCAGAAACTTAGGGATATGTGGATCGGTGGCTTGGTCCCCAACCAAGCCTACCTTAGAGGACAAGGGCAATTGGACTATCTGGGTACAAATTAAACAAAAATAAATTCAAATGTATGAACAAGTATATAGAAAAATATATAGAGATTTATTAATACATAATTAATAAAACATGGCAAATAACCAAATACAGATTAAAAGCATGGTAACAATCCATGTGTATCACCAATATAATTGTCCCCAAACGGGGAAGATCACAGTGGGATAGTTGGTCACGGATAACATCTCAACTAGTTTCGTGGTCTAATGCTGCTTCGTCAGGAGGATATCTGTAATTTGATTGACAAATGATCAATAACAATACAATTGACCAAAGCAATAACAACATTTCATACAATAGTGTCAATAACAAAGTATATATGGGGAAGAGCAGAGCTGTGGGTGGAGGAATGTGACTGTGGTGAAAGTGTGGGGAGAGGGAGGGAAAGTGTGGGGAGAGGGAGGGAAAGGGTGGGGAATTGTGTATGAGTGAGGAAGTGAAGAGGCAAGGTGGGAGAGAAGTGGGGAAAGAGGGGCAAGGGATGGAGGAAATGGATTAGGTGAGGATAGGGAGATGTGGAGACAGTGGGTAAGTCAGGGGTGGGGGGGTGGAAGGTAGGAGGAGAAGAAGAGGGGAAGGAAAAGAGGGTATGGAGGGCAATGAAAAAGGGGGAGGGCATGGCGTGAAGGAAGGGAGGGAGAAGGGGAAAAGGGGAGGCCAAATATGCAAGAGGGAAAGACAGTAGAAAAAAATAGAAATTAATAAGGAAGAAGGGGGAGGGGAGGGGGGAGAGGGCAAAAGGGGGAGGAAGGAAAAAGAGAGGGAAAGATGGAAAAGGAAAATAAGGGAAAAGAGGGGAAGGAGGGGGATTGGATGGGAGGGGGAAGAGGGAGAAAAAGGGGGGAAGCGAGGGAGGCGTGGGCGAGGGAGGGGGGTTTTGGGGGGGAGGGCATAGTATATACCTTATATGCAGATACATAGGATTTGGGGGTCCTGGGAAATAAAGGGCAGCTGAAGATAGGGGTACCAATACTCAGCAGGATTTACACCACTACAGGGGAAAGGTAAGAAGTGGGGGTTGTGTTTGAGTCCACGCACTCCTGCCCACAATATACAACCTATAGGGAAGAAGACAATGGCCACAGATGAATTAGGAGACATGCTTGCAGCTCCATAAATGGAAACAGCGAGGTAGCTGTAATAAGTGCCAGTGATGTATACTTACTGTGGATATGCTAGGGTACAAAAATTCCCGGGCCCGACGTTCATAGCACTGACAAGCAGGCGAAGCTTATGTATGCTTATGTAGTCCCCGACTCAGCGGCGTTAACAGACGCTGCCCGTCGTCAGCGCATGACGTCACTGGGTCAGAACTCCCGCATTGTGCACACGCAAAGGGATCGCACGCTCGCATGCACACTCGTCCTATGGCCAGAGGGTGGAAGCCCATGCCAGGATGTACACAAGTGAAGGGGGCAGTCCCATAGAGACGGGACTCGTCCATCCACCAGGGAGGTCACCTAGCCGCCGCATTGGGACAACAGGGGGGGGGGCGCCAGAAGTACCCAAGCGTATCACAGGGAGAGGCAAACAGCTGGGCTCAAATAACAGAGAAATAGATACAAAGTATACAACAAATGGTGTACAGTAAAAATATATATATAAAGCAATAAAACACAATGGTACAAGTATATATACAATTTTTGTACAGGTATTAAAAAAATACAATTTAATGCCAAGGCAACCTTTAATAACTAATATTGGAGGCTCATGGGTATGTGGGACCTCAGGCTAAAGAAGAAGGTAAGGCAAAGAAAAAAATTGTAACAGAAACAGATATTATGGCACAGAAAAAGTACAAACAACAGGACCAAGCAGGTGCAGAGCTGTACCAAATTAGACGGATAACCATGACGAGAAAAAAAAAAAATATATATATATATATAAGGCAGACATCAAGGGAAACTAAGAGACGACTTAAGGAGGCAAAGTTCTTTAAAGAAACAGCTTGAAGGAGTTAAACTCGTTCAGGCCAGGTGGAATGGTAGTGTGGAGCCTTTCGATCCAGAGGGTCTCGCACTGCAAGAGCACCTTGTCACGGTCACCCCCCCCGGGTCAAGGGGCACCACCTCCAGGGCCAAGAATTTAACAGCTAAAGGATTAAATCTGTGGTAAAGGCCTATATGTCGGTCAACGGTGGTAAGTTTACCATTCGTTGAATAATAGAGATGATCTCCAATTCTCTGTCTTAGTTCCCTTAGTCTTCCCTACATAAAAGGCTCTGCAATTGCAGAGCATTAGATAGACAACCCCAGTTGTGCCATAATAGGCTGGGGTATGGGGAGTGAAGAGTTCCCCATTCGGAAGTCTTTAGGTAGTAATAGTGAGAATCCAAGGGCAACGGGAACATTGCCAACATTGAGAGGTGCCCCTTAAACCCGAGGAGGACTGATGTTGGATCAATAGTGGCTGCTAGTTAGGCGATCTTTTAAAGAATTGGCTCTTCGGAACACCAGTTTCGGAGTACTGTGAAGATGTTTGTTTAGGATGTGATGATCTGTTAAGAGATGCCAGTGTTTGGAAAGGATATTGCGAAGCTGGCCATGATGTGCTGAAAATTTGGTAATGATCTTAACAGTGTTGATACATCTAGTGCGTGGAGGAGCATATCGCAAGGATGATCTAGTACGTGCAAGTGCTTTGTTAAAGGCCCTCCTCCGAGAATAGCCTCTAAGGAGCAAACGTTCACGTAGAGATGCAGCCTGAATGTAAAAATCCTCATCTCATGTACAGTTCCTGCGCAGTCGCATGTACCGCGCATAAGGGATATTGCGCATGAGAGGCTTTGGATGAGCACTGGAAGCGTGCAGTAGGGTGTTCCCGGCTGTGGGCTTCCGATAGAGATCTGTACCTAGAGTTCCATCTGAGTTCTTGATGAGCAACAGATCCAAAAAAGGGATCTGTGTATCGTCAAGATTAAACGTAAAGTGTAAGTTATTTAGCTGGGCTATAGAGCCAGTCCACACTTCAAATAAATCATCTATGGATCTATACCAGCATAGCACAGACTACAAGAAGGTAGTGTATTGATCATTGGAAAAAACACTTCTTTTCCATGCTCCAAGAAATAAATTGGCGTAGGACGGGGCACAAGACATGCCCATGGCCACACCTTGGGCCTGTAGAACGTGTTGGTCCTCAAGAGGAAATAATTCCATATAAGAATGAAGGATAATAAATGTAAGATACATTCATTCAAGGGCCAAGAAGTATGATCCTGTTCCATTAAGAAGGATTTAGCCATCAGGACTCCCTTCTTGTGGGGGATGCTCGAGTAGAGAGCCTCGACATCTATGGCCACGAGAAGGGAGTCCCAAGGAACCTGAATCCCCTCAATGTGTCTCAAAAGGTCTGTTGTGTCACGGATGTAGGATGGTAAACTCAGCACATGTGCCATCAAAAAGCTATCCAAAAATTTGCTGGCATTGTCCGTTAAAGAACCAATGCCAGACATGATTGGCCTTCCTGGAGGTCGAAGTATGTTCTTATGTGTCTTTGGCAGTGTATAAAAAGTAGGAGTTCAAGGGTGCTTGGGAATCATATAGTTGAGAGTAACCTTATCTGTGAGACCCTGCCAAAAGGCATCGGTACATAGTCCTCCAAATTCATTGATGAATCCATTGATTTTAGTAAGTGGAAAAGGTCTTTACCATGTGGAATTGTTTAAAACTTTGCAACACATAGTCTGATACTGTATATGGAACATGACAACAATATTCCCACCCTTATCGGATAGTTTAATAATAATGTAATTTCGTTTCTGTAGATGTCTAAGTGCTAGTAATTGATTTGGGGTAAGATTCGGTGGAAAGTCCTGCCATTTATTTTGCTTGAGGTCCTTAAAAGATTAATGAAGAAAAGCCAAAGTAGCTGGGCAAGTCATTAGGTCTGGAAAATTACGTGATTTGGGTTTGAATTTGTTAGGAACAGTAGATTGCGTTGAAGACGAGGCAGCCGAAGTGGCAATAGTGTCACTCAGGTCCCCAATAGGTTCCTGCTGGGAACCCGAGGGGTCCTCAGTGGCACTCTCATCATACAAGAGCATCAGGTCACGTAGTGCACGGGATTCCTCCATGCTAAAGTGCTTTGTGCGTTCATTGAGTTCGCGTTCAAGATTAATATTTTGGAAGTCTTTATCAAAAATGAACTTAAAAGGTTAAGTTACGAGCACAAATATATAAATCTTTAATAGTTTCAGTAATGTTTAAAGAATCAAGAGGGCAAAAGCCCAAACCCAGTTGCAGAACTGATAACTCATCCGGTGACATAGAAGTAGAAGTGAGATTAATAATAGTTACTGTAACTGGGATGTGTCGTGGAAGTGCTGGATAATGGCATGGGGGAGGTTTGCGAACAGATGTGTCTATCTTGGTTTGTTGTTTTTTCAGATCTGGTGAGGTCAGATCTAAAAAATCAATATCTACTGGTGCCTTCTTGGGATTAACCAAGGCTGACCCTAGAACCTTGGGGACCGCATTGCAAAGTGTACGGGAGATTGT